>CM031858.1:44504082-45139264 GCA_018697195.1 Certhia americana
CAGTTGCCATTTTGTCATGTCATCCACCCCAGTCGCCATTTTGTCATCAAGCTCCGCCCCTTCTGCCTCAGATCGCAACCCCCTCGGGGGACCGGAACCCCACCCACCTGGGTTTCAGAAGTGCCCAAGAGAACAGCTTGTGTAGTTAGGGTGAGGAAAGCTAAAGAGCAGTTGCCCCATGGGAGTTAATACGTTAATAGAGCTGTTTGCACAAGGAAATGTTTCTAGAATGGTCCCCAGCTCTCTCCCCTGGTTGGTTGTTGTTTGCTGCACTGTTTTACATATTCCTAGTCCCTGTTTCTGATTTGATCCCTGCCCTCAGACCTACCTCCAAATCTACCCTGTATCTACCAATGTATCTATCTCAGTTTTGTCTTTTGGAACCCATACCATGTACAGCTTCTGTATGGTTGTTATTTTATCCATTAAAGCTTTACTTTTCAGGTAACCCAATCGTGCCTGTCCTTTTTATTTGCCTGGACTGTGGTGAAGCACCTTGCCCTTGGTTGAACGTCATAAGGCTCCCATAAGTCCAGGCTTCAAGCTTGTCCAGGTTCCTCTGAATGGCCTCCCATTCCTCAGGTGTGTCAACCACATCACACAGCTTGGAGTCATTGGAAAATTTGCCAAGAATACACTAGACTCCACTTTGTCATTGATGTAGATATTAAACTGTACTGGTCCAAATATGGACCCCCAGGTGACACAACTGATCCTTGGTCTCCATCCAGGCATTGGGCCACTGATCACTACTCTCTGGGTACATCCATCCATCCAATTCCTTACCCACTGAAGACTCCACCCATCAAATACATCTCTCCAATTTGAGATAATTTGAGAAGGATGTAGTGTGGGACTGTGTCCAATGCCTTATTTATATGAATCTAGATAGATGACACTCTTAACTCTTCCTTATCCACTGATGTGCTCATTCCATACCTGCTGGCTGAGACAGAAAATTGTGTGGGGAGCTTTCCCATGCTGCATAGGAATTCAGCTGCCTTGCTTCTCTGGAACATCTACCTGAGAAAGTTAGAGAGGAGAGGAGGCTAGTGGCTGTACCATACTCAGAATGAATAGACTCAAACAGTTTCTACTCTAAACAACAGTGATATAATACAAAAGGTCCCTGAGCATTGCTCTTGTCTTCTGCCATGATTCTCCAAGAAAATTAATGTCTTTGTGACTTTCTATACTTGTTTTATTTGAAACACCAGTGGCTTTGCTATCAAATATCAGCCTTTGTAAAACTTCATCAATTTATTCTTTGGATTAAGTACAGCCATATTAATTAGGTTGCATAACAAATGCTTGTGGAATCTGAATACTCTGAAGGACTTGAAAGGAATATCAATTTGGTTTGGACAAGCTATTAAAATCAAGTCACTTGGGAGTGAACTGGAGATTTAAAAATCTCCACCATGAGTTGTGGAGCATATTAGTGCTTTCGTGCAAGACAGTTCACTTTATCCCCTTATTCCTTCACTTTTTATCAAAATGTGCTCAGTTTCAAGTGACTGAAGCCATTGTCTCACACCAACATCACAAGTGGAAGTTCTTTGATGATGTTAGAGCCTCAGATTTAATGCCTCATTCTTGCATGTAGTTGTGCAATTAAATTAGGCAAAATGCTGGAACAAACTGCTTCACCTGCCATATGCTCATTCTCCCTCCATTCAGCAGCAACAGTAATTTCCTGCTGGTAAATTGCAGAGATGGAAATTCTTCCTAGTACACAGGAATAAGTTCCATTCCAAAAAGGAGCCTCTGTTTTCATCACTTGAAAACAGGCAACAGCCAGCTAGGCTACATCACGGCAGAATGATGAAAATTACTGTGCAAAAAATTATCCCAGCTGAAGCACTTCATTCTACCTTGATACTATGTAAAGACCATAAACATGTCCTTGAGGGACTGGCTTTCACTGAAGGGAAGATAAACCAGGTGCAGACTTGTTCTGAAGATTCATTTGAGCTTGAATTTTAGCTCTTCCTATTGAAAATGTTGTTTGGCTCAGCCTTTACTAAGCACGAGATTTCATACCAAATCAGAGACATTGGCATTTAGATGTTTTTTGTCTTTGCTGCTCGGACTGTCCACTGAATGGAATCCCTTGGCTCTGCAATTTAGGTGGCAAATGGAGATGTTTGGCTTTACAAGCCATCAGTCTAGGTTGAAGTAATGGGAATAGGAGAAAGGCAGTGGATATCTTCTCATTCCATTCCAAGGGAAGGAATGCAGGGGAAGAAGCAGACTTTTCAGTTTTCATTAATTATGTACATCTACAAAGATTATTTTTCAGCAGAAAAAGGCTGTGATTCAGATGCTCAGCATTATCAATTTGTTTGTCTGGAATAGCAACTCTTCCCCCACCAAGCAATTGCAGAATATTTCGGTTTCAGACAGTATTTTGGCACACTGGCTTTGTTGCAAGCAAATATAGCTTATTGGCAAGAGAGACCCCTTTTAAAAGATGGGTTTAGTTTCATTTTATCTCATCTTATCTAAGAAATTACAAGGCTGTCTCAGCCTAAAGTAGATGTTACTATTAGCAGTTAATGTGTCCACAAATATTGCACCATCACAGCTCATTGCCCTGTATGAGAATGTCAAAGAAGGTAAAAGGACATCATTCATTGAGGGCCTGAGATGGAGGATTTAAGAAATGCATCAGAATAAGTTGAGATTTCAACCTAGATAATGAATTCCAGTGGCAGACAAAGGTAGACTTCTGGCTGAAACAGATATAAATGGTTTAGGAAGAAGCCCTTTCATGACCACATTGTTCTGCTTGTGGCTCAAGAAAACAGCTGGAAGTTAGGAGCGGGTTGTCAGATTATACACAAGCTCAAATCAGGTGCCAGAACCCCCAAATTTTTGTCCATCTTCTCTGTGTATTCAAATACAAAGTGCAAAAAAGGGAGTGAGAAAGAATTCATATTCTCTTGACATCTGATTACATTTCTTTGTAAATATTCAGAAAGTAAAACCCTAAATAGAGTCTTCCCAAAAGACCACAAGGGACAATTTCAGGTAAAGGTGACTGGTTAACCTTGGTTGAATTACAGGTGTCCACAAAGCAAATCTCTCCCACCCCTTCCTTAGCATGGCGAGGAGAAAACAGGATGAAAAATCTTATGAGTTAAGAACAGGGAGATCACTCTTCAATTACCACCACAGTCAAAAATTGTGGCTTGGGAAGATTAATTTAATTAATTGGCAATTAAAAATAGAGTAGGATGGTAAAAAGAATAACCATGCCACTCTCCCTCCCCCCAAAAAAATAAACTAGAACAAAATAAAACCCTTTTTCCTTCTATTCCGAGGCTCAACTTCACTCCTAACTCTTCCACTACTTGCCCTGTCCCAAGAGATATCAGGGGATGGAGATTGGGGGTTACAGTCAGTTGATAACACTTCACTTCTGTTGCCTTTTCCTCCTCACACTGTCCACTACTCCAGCATGGGATCCCTCCCACAGGATACAGTCCTTCACTAAGTGCTTCAGTGTGGGTCTTTCTCATGACCTGCAGTTCTTCAGTAACTGCTTCATCATGGGTCCTTTCTCTGGGGTACTTCAGGAACAGAGTGTTTCAGCTTGGGTCTCCCATGGGTAACAGGCCCTTTGTGTGTTCCTCTGCATGGGTTTCACCTCCTGCCAGGAGAGTGTGGGCTCTGCATTGTCTGCAGCTTTCTTCAGGACACGTCCATCTACTCTGAGGGCTGCAGGGACACAACCTGCTTCGCTATGGTCTTGCCACAGGCAGCAGAGAAACTTCAGCTCTGGTGGCTGGAACACCTCCTCCCTCTTCTTACTTGACCTTGGTCAAGAGCTGCAGGACTGCTCCTCTTCCATTTAACTCACTCCTGTCTCACAGCTGCTGCACAATGTTTTTCACCCTTTCTTGAAATTGCATCACACTGGTGCTGTCAGTGATGGGCTGAGATTTGAGCAGCAGTGGGTGCATTTAAGGGCTGGCTGGAAATGTCTCTGTCCAATATGGGAGCAGCCCCTGGACCCTTCTCACAGAATTCAACCCTATAGCCACTCTGATACCAAAGTCTTCCCTTATAAATTCAATATGGTCAGACAATGCAGGTAGGAAGATACAGCTAGAGTAAGAGGCATGATAGAGTTTTTCTTTAAATGATTGAATATCAGTGGCAAAGTCAAAGAGAAAAGTATGTTCACAAATACAACGATGAGGATCAACTTGCAGCAGCAAGAAATGTTCATGTGAATTGACAGAGCCAAAGAAGAAAAAGTATTTATGAGTTTATAGGTAGGGAAATGATTTTGTATAATGGAGACAGATAGAAAGAAAACCACATTAGCACATTGGTAGGGCACTACAAATCAAAGGTTCCAAGCAGAGGCTGTCTGGGCAATCCAATCACTGTCTAGGCAAACCATTAAAAAAGCTCTTGATTGCTTGTGAGAATGCCTCAGTAAAACAAATATGAATTATTCAGTCATGTCCTTATGTTGTTAATGCTGTGAAAGTAAATACAAAAAAAGAAAGAAGACATAATATGCTTGTGACTTAGCTTCAAGTCATTTTCAGTACACTAGCAATGTAAATGGTTTCTGTTTAAAAAAAAACAAAACACCAACTACCAAAAAAACCCAGAATGAACTGAAAACCCCAACAGTACAGAAGAGGACTCTCACTTGAAAACAAAGTGATACAGCTACTGTAATCAACCTGTAGCATCAAATTTACCCAGAGAGCTACAGTACATTCATGGTTAGAAATGTGGACCACATTTCTAACTGCCTTCAACTCTTGTCTAGTACACCTATTTACTGCAAATCTCCAAAGTGTTACTTCCATAAAGGTGTTGACTTAGAAAGTAATACAACCAAGAACTATGTACAAGCCTCATCAGAACTGTATTTTCTGGAAAGGACACAATTAATAGATATTTTTTCATAGCAACATACATACTTGATAGAAACAAAATAAATTCAAATATCGGGAGCGATAGATCCCACAATCTGCTACATGCCTTAAAAAGGCTTGGTATAATTCACACTAAGAACAGTGGAAAGACTCAAGGGAAATTATTGGCAGCAGTAACGATATTCTGGATAAATTCTCATTCCTTCATATTTAAACACAGAATAAACAGACATTTTGTCAGGTTTTGAGTAGGAGAGCTAAAAAAATGCAGGAGGCCAATTTTGCCTCAAATGGAGTGAAGTTAAAATTCTCATATGCTTTTGGCAACCCTTTCCTAGCCAAATATGTATATTTTTCCACTATTATTTATTTAATAAAACTAATAAATATAATATGGTCCAAAGACAAATAAACCCCAAACTCTCAAAGATACTCTGTGGCATTTGTGACCCTCTAACTACAGCTCATCACCTCTTGGAGCAGGTCTGGAGTGTGTTCTCACATGCCAAGTCATTCCCACATTGTCTTTGACTCTGTCAGCAGAATGGGCCACAGTGTCCACAGCTACATAAGTGAGACCAGAGATGTCCTGCCAGCTCTTTCCCTTCAAACTACTTGGGCAGGAAGAGCTGTCCCACACATGCATTCCATCCCACACATATTTTCAGGTCATGCCAGTATAAGCACCTTTGCACCTCGGCTGGTGTGACAGATTTCCTGTGTTCCCATGCTGTTGTTACATTCCCCAATTAACAAAACCAGGACAGGAAAACAGCAGAAACCTGTGCATTGCTAATCACCACACTGGAGGTGACTGCATTTCCAGGACAGCTGGCAATCCTTTCAAACAAGCATGCACACAAGAAAATTATCCAATTAGGCACTTGAAGATTCTTCAGGAAGAACAAGAGCAGAGTATATGGAGGATTTAGTGTAACAATACAACAGTTTTGGTCTAGCAATGCTAGCAAGAAATCTTAGAGCTAGACAATTAATGAAATAGTCCCCTTCCTTCAATAAAAGCTCAGATATGATGAGCTACCCGATATTCATTTAGTACTCATAAAAGTTACATAAAGAATAGCTGCCTTGGGAAGTGGGAAGCTCTAATTATTTTTTGTGTCACTGTACCACTCCAAGTCCAAATGAACAAAAAAGACAGTAAGAGTGAAGCGTCGTATCAAAACATGAATTCCTAAAATCTTTATACTTAAAGTGAGATATATAGAGAAGAGCTCTTTGTTTAAGGGCCAGAGTATCAGTCAGAATGCCTTGCCTACATCTCTCAGGCCTGAAAGACATCACTTTGTAGCTCCTAACATTTTTTTGCCTCAGTAACAGTGTCTGAAATGGTACTAGGAAGACATTTTCTGAAAGCCTTCCTTATCTATAGATCCTTTGGATTTGAACTGCAAAGGTGCAAAGGTGTTGAGTTAATTGTTTTTTGGCCAGACAAGCAGTGAAAATTGGAGAAAGAAGGAGACATCACAAAAACAGACTGAAAACCAAGCTATAGAAACAGACTGGATCAGCACTGAAAGAAGAGCTTGTGCACAACACAAGCTGCATGAGAGGTTTGGAATCGTAAGCAAATACGTAATATCTGTTTTCCCCTTTCTTCAAAGAAACAAAACTTCACACACTCTTCAAAAATGAGGAAAAGGGTACACAGCCTGGGTGCAAATAGTGCAGAATTGGTGCACTCAATAAATGTAACTGTCATTTTCTCAGTGACTTGTTGGTGCCTGGTAAAACATGTTGCCTTGTGCAGAAGCTTCTAACCTGTATTTGTATGTAACACAGGAAAGAAAGATTCTGCAGATAAGGCAAAGAAGAGGGAGGCAAAAATACTTATCATCTTGGGTGAGCTTTAAACATACAGTAAACTGCAAAAAGATAAGCATTATACCAATGCTATGCTCACAAATTCCAGCTGCACAGGGAAAGGAAACATAAACAAGAGAGAAAACTAGCAGAATATTACCCAAAACTTTGCAAGGAAGGGGCCATGTGCAAAACATATGCAGCTTACCAGGAATCACTGCCAAAATGGATTTGCACTTAATCTAGTGGATGAAGGGTGCCAAGTAACCCTTCTGCCTTCTGTCAGAAGAACATAGGAAATGTTGAGAGGGCACTGGGAAACATAAAGGGAGAAAAATGCCACAAGCTCCTTCTGCTTCAGCTAGAATACTGTTGAAAGCTATAAAATGTGTAGTAGAACTACAGCAAAACACAAATCTAGGGATGTGGCTATTTACACAGTTCTTAGAGCAGTGCTAGTAGAAAAATAATGTCTAGAAAGAACACATTTTTCTTTTTCCCTTTTCCTTCTATTTTTCTGTTTATTCCATCACATTGCTCTGTTTCCTTTCTCTGCTCTGCTAAACACAGGTTTCTTTCTAGAACTACTTTCTTTCTCATAATATTTTTTCTTCTTTTTATTCTTTCTTGTGCTCCTCCTGCTTTTGTATTTGTCTCATTTTTCCATGGTTTCTTTTCATTGCCTTTCTCTTCCCAAATTTCTCCCCTCCTCTCTCCCTACAGTGAAGGCAGCAGCTGGGAAGTTGTGCCAGCATTAGCTTCCACAGTGAGCACGCATTAGGAATGTAATTGACTTGCTTCACACCTTTCCAATCGATTCCCCACACAGCAGAAACCAGCTACTAAGTCCCAGGGTAGAGCTACAGAGCATCGGGTACCTGTTAAGGAAAACAGGTCCCTCAGCACCAAATTTCCAGTAAAATCCCTTGAACCGAATGATGATTTGGGAAAGCACGGGCAAAACCCCTGGGCAGGCTCAGGCTCAGGAAAGCACAAGCAAGCCCAGGCTAGAGTGGGAGTCAATAAAGCTGTGAGGCAAAGCAGAGTGCAGGATGCTTTCAATATCTGTGAATGATGAACAAATGCAGAGGGAAGAAACCTATACCTAAAATTTCTCAGTGATTATGATTATTTCCTTTAATGTGGTTGGGCTATGGAGAATAGTTTTGATAGGCTGTTTTTATTAGCAAATGGAGCATACATGGACTATAGGCTCAACACAGTCCCATAGTCATGGATAAAGTCCAGCTCATTAGTACACTGCCAGGCAAAGTTTTGGCTCTGGCCATGTATCAGGCACTCCAACCTCTCAGAAGGAAGTGTTCACCAGAGATTGCTTCAGGACACAGCACAGATGAAGGCACTGTGTTCAGCAGGGGAAAGAGAACTCAGCTGGTATGAGCATGACCTATCACTTGCCTAAGAGCCAAAGAACTGCCATGGATCTTTCTATTTACTAGTATAAATCCCAGAATTACAGAATAGTTGAGGTTGGAAGGGACCTCTGGAGGTCATTTGGCCCAATCTCCCTGCTCAAGCAGGGCTACCTAGAGCCAGCTGCCCAGGTACATGTCCAGAGGGCTTTTGATTATGTTCAAGACTGAACACTTCACAAGATCTCGAGGCAACCTGTGCCTGTGCCCAGTCACCCCAGCAGCAAAATGAGTGTTTCAGTTTGTGCCCACTGCCACTGGTCCTACCACTGGGCACCACTGAAAAGAGCCTGCTTCTGTTCTCTGTGTGCCCTCCTTTCAGGTACTCAGAGATTATTAAAATCCCCTCAAGCCATCTTTTTGGCCTGAACCATCCCAGGTCTTTCAGGCTTTGTTCTTAGGAGAGATGCTCTGGTCCCCTAATCCTCTTAATTGCCCTTCAGTGGGCTATCTCCAGGATTTCCATCTTGTACTGGAGAGCCCATAACTGGAATCCATCTGGAAGGCCACCAGGTACTGGTATGTGGATATGTAGCAGGAAAGTTTCTTCATTCTTTAGTCTAGCCAGCAGGCACAAGGGGCAAGATTGCACCAGGCTGGCCTTGTGCCCTACCCAGTCCTACCAGACTACTATTCACCATCCTCAGACTTTGTGCTGCCAGGCAGGCACATAAAACAAATCCTCCTTTTTATGCTTAGAAACACCACTGCGAGGGTTCCAGCCCACATCTCTAATATCCACACACCCTGCAGAAAACAAGGAAGAGCAAGGGCAGAGAAGCATCCTATTAGGCCCAGAGAGGATTCAGAGTCTTTATTCCATTTAATCTCAGAATGAAACTGATGACTTAAGAAATTATTACTTTTCCCCAAGTAGAAATCAAGCATCAGAAAGCAAATCTGAATTTTTTTTAGAGCCAACAAACAAGTTATTTTGTTTGTTTCTTTGCTGGGAATAGAGCCAAGGTCTAATGATTAAAGTTAAATTTTAAAAAGCACTCAACTGTTTGCTACTTTAAAAGATGATTTAAGGCATTTAGTGCTAGAAGCTCTTAACTAATGGAAAACTATCACTACGTAGTTTTCTGTCAAGGCAGACACCTCTTTCACTGTTCTTTAATGCTTTTATCATATAAGACTATAAAATTTTAGAGGTTACTCTCTCTTCCTGTTTATTCCTCACTGAGAATATTCATAAAGAATTTTTTTCTCCTTTGAGGCTCTATACAAAAATAAAAGGAAGGGAAGGATGGTGGTGGGGGAGCTTACCTGTGACAATTTCACTTGTAGAGGATCAGCAATGGCCCTAAAGAAGGAACCTTCCAAATCCTTGCCCTTAACTGAGACATAAAACCCAAAAGAAAGAATCCGTTTCAGCAGGAGATAAACAACCTGTGCAATACTACACACCACTAACCAAAATCTTCAATTAGCAAAGATCCTTTAGGACAAGACCCAGTAAATTCATGGGAGGGGAAGCCCAGGAGCAGCTTTTCATCATCATACAACCCTAGTGTCCTTGGAAGTAATTTTGCAACCGGCTGGGACAGCAGAGATGTGTAACAAGGACCCAAGGCAATACAATTGCATTGTCTCCTGGAGCCACCACAGCCAATAACATTCCTAACAGGAGGCTTGGGTTTTCCAGTAGTCCCCACACCAATATGGTTCTGCTGCCACTCAGAAGACACAGCTACAGTTCAGCTCAGACACTGTACTGGTGTGATAAGACTGGAAAATACAAAAGTATTTTTCCCCAGGATATTCCAGAATATGAAAGAGAAAGAAGAAAAATTAGTATCAGTATGGCACTCAGAATTCCCTGGGCAACAGGGCAACAGAAGCAGCTAGGTGAAGCCGGTGTTAAGATGACAACTTTGAACAGCTCATGTCTATAAAGTACAATGTAGAATACTAAAAGGCAAAATCCATAGGGAAATAAAAAGATAGTTGAAGCTAAACGTTATGGAAGTTTTTGACTCAGAAAACAGCAAGTTTAGAGTGATAAAAGGTGGGTGATACTGTACAGCATGCAGCACAGGCAGAACAGAGATCTGGCCTTGTGATCTAGTATTGCATCTGAAGTCATGGAGACAAAGCTAATGAAAAGTGTAAGGGAGCAGGTAATCAAGTGTGTGCATCCCACTGTGGTATCCGGTCTTTCTGCTCTCCTTTCTCATGCTATTAGGAGAGGGATCAGGCTGTAGACACAGAAATCAGCATCTGTTTTGCTTGCATGCCCTTATAATCAGAGTATAGAATTCAGTATATCAAACATACAGTTTAGCACATCAAGAAAACATGATTAATAACAATTTTTCATCCTCTACACATGCTACATTTCAAAACACTTGTCTTTTTCTTGAGTACAATATGGTACACAATAACTAAAGCATACTTATCACACAATGGAATTAATTATATGCTCAATGATTTCAAGAGCAGAACTACTCCAGTGTCCCAGAAATAGTTGTAGCAGAATTAGTACTGCAGTACTTGCACTCTTAGCCAGTAAACTGGGATAATCCCGTAAATCCTGTAAAGGAATGCCATGATACAGAACTAAATTCATCAGAAGATTTGTGCTTTGGCTTACAATTACTGGAAGATCAGCATATGCAAATACATCTAAGGTGGATATCCACTTCTGCAGGAAAACATTTGGCTTTCAAAATTAGTCACATACTTTCCCATTGTGGTCTGCATTCTGCAGCGCAGTAGAGTATTAATGAGGCAAAATAACAATATACACCAAGCAGAATGTGAGGATAGGCTTCACTTTACGGTGTACAGTCATCCCTTTCAAGGGCATCAAATCTGTCTTTTTTTCATTTCCTCAGTCACTTCCCCAAGGTGAAAAAATAAAACGAACAGCTATGAGAACAGAAATTGGCCCAGTGGGAGTTTTGTCAGGAACTCTCTGTTTCTAGTTTATTTCATCTCAAGGGACTGAAAGAACCCTCCATCTTTCTTTCCAAAACCTGGTGTTCAGTGGAGGACTTTAGACTGACATGGTCACCACCGTCACAAAGGCAGAGAAGTGGTGGGGAAAAGAGAGAGGCTTAGGTATTTCCAATAATGGCTTAAGGCAGAGTTTAAGCTAACAAGGTGAGTTTTTTCTTCATCTCCATGATCTTAAGAGATCTGTTTTCACTTTCTGATTTATTTTAAATCTTCTAAAACAGTTTTCCTTTTTCTGCTCACTGATTTTTTTTTTTTTTTTTAATCTCATAGAACCTACCTCATTTAGCATGTGAACTTCACATATTATTTAGCCTCTGTTCAATTCCTGACCCTTGAAGTAACATAGATTTTCTTCATAATGTTGTTGTGAGCTCCCTAGGACATTTATTTTCTCTCTTGCATGTGTTTTACCTGAACTTAACAAAAAAAACCCACTCTAATCTCAGCAAGGAGTCTCTAGCTACCCACCTAATACCATCACCTTTTTATTGGACAAATAAACTAAACCTTCAGCATTCAAAAAATCCCCAGAATTCATTCTACCCATCCAAAAGGTCTAGCTATGAACACCTTTTATCTATCTGATTCCCAAATTCTCCACCTTCATTATCTCATTTTATTTCAAAGGAAGTTCTGTGTGGCCATGTATGTGTTTTTGTTCTTGCTTACAAATATATTGGGTCCACAGTCAACCCTAAAAGATGCATTAACTAAGAAAGGGAGGCCTCTTCTGTATGACATCGATTTTTTCTGATAAATGCCCCAATTCATAAAGTCCTAAAAACACCCAAACCCCCCCAAACAGAGATACTTTTCTTTATTATTTGACTAGATAGGACCCAAATTCTAACTTCTCCATGAATGAAAGACTAAAAGTGTGTGGCAACAGATTTAAAACAGTGAGAAGCCTGTAGAAAGGACAGGACTACATTTTGTTTAATCCTGACTTTCTTCTTGATTGCGAATGAATTGAAAAGCAAGTGAGAAATTAAACCAACAGGCAAAGCATGGTACTTTAAGATCAGGATTGATGAGCTAATCAGCTTCTTTCAAGAAGAGAGTGAGAATGCAAGTTCCACTTACCTCTCATTGCAGGTAAATGGGGATACGTTCCCATTTCTGCACTGCATCAGTCCAGTGAAAAGTGCCCACAAACTGCAGCCCTTAGAGTGCACCAGATGTCCCCCTCTCATTGTCCTTCACTTATCTGGTACTCAAACAGCATCTTCTCACCCACTAGTGAAATGCAACATAAAATTTTTCAGGTTACCTTTAGTTTTACTTGTAAAAAGAAGGGGGGAAGAAAATCACTGAGTTGAGACACAAACTGGAAAGATGTCCTTGAAAATTCCTTTCACAGCTTTATTTATTAAACCAGGCTAGGGGAAGATCTGTGCTTGTATCAATGCAGGAAGGAAACAAATCCTGCTTTAATTTTCAGTGGTAGACAAAAAGAGTTCAGCGCACAAAGATGTAATCAATCCTTTTATAATCAATTTTGATATTTGGGTAAGAGACTGGAGTCCAACAAGAGGTTTTGGTGATTTGTGCAAATTTTCTGTTGCTTTGGAGCAAAAATACACTGCTTTAAACCAGATTTATATGAGCTCTGATTTGGGTACAATCAGAGCTCACAAAAAAATAATGACTATACTGTGGAGATAATTACTTCCCAAGCTAGTTGCTTCCCACTGAGAAATGCTGTTCGGTCAAAAATGACACTTATGGAAACATTGCTTTTAATTAAAGCGCTTGAGATGCAGGGTGGAATCTGGAGAAGTACGTAGTAACAAAATAACTCTGCAACTAGGTCATTCATGGGGATGGATACAAAGTTCCAAGCCCATTGTATTTGATTTGAAACAAAAGCCAAAAACCAGAAGTTTCTCAAATCTCATGTAAATGACCAAATCATAGAACTTTTTCCTAAAATAATCATCTTGTCTCTTTTCATATGTCTTGTCTTCATTTCATTTCATGCTAAACTTTTTTTTTTTTTTTTTTTTTTACATTTTCTAGTAAATAAAATTAGTGTGGTTTTCCAGTCTGTGTCATGGATACTTTCATACTTTTTTTTAAACTTGTCTTCTTAATAGTTTATGACATCGGCAATTTGTGAGGAATAAGAGCCAATACTCAGCTGTTGTAAATCAATGTTCCTGCAGCAGTTTCCCTCCAGGTCCATTGATTCATAGCAGTTGATCTTCTGACGAATGTATTCCAGTCAGAGAACAGACAAGACAAGGTTGGACCTTAACACAGCAAGAAGCAATAAAGTAACGATGTGATGAAGCCCAGCAAAAAAAAGGTATCTCGGGAAATGGCTGGGCAAACACTATAAACCCTCCTCTGCTTATTAAATAGAATGAGACAGCTCTATCAATGACTGGAACATCGTACAATATTTATTCCTTCCTTCAATAAACATTGATTATATGGTGGCACATCCTCTGTTCAATAGCAGATAAACCTTGAATGCAGATTTCCTCTTTATATACGCTTCAGTATTCTTTGTGCACACACACACACACACGCACACACAGAGAAACCTGAACATGTGCTCCTGAGTGTGGAACTCTTTCTGCATTTAAAACCAAGCTGGAAATACTTAATATGAAATAGATACAAAAATCAAAGAAAGGAAGATACTCTGCAGCAAGAAACTACTACTACCACTATCTTGCATAAGGCAGTCCAGGAAGCTTGTTGGAAGTGCCAGCTGGGTATTCGTGTTGGATCAATGCTAGTAATTTCCACATCTGAAACTTTTCCTGATGCTTTATGGAATTCTAATTCTGCTTTTCTGCTAGAAAGCAAATTACCAAGTGTTTACTTGTGTAGAGTCAGATCCTGTCTTCACATTTTAAATTGCACTTACTTTTCTTGCATTTGTGGGAAGTCAGAGGGATGGCAAGAGGGGGGAGGCTTTTATTCGCCTCATAGTTGTCTAGGTTTTTACAAAACTTTATCACAGTAGTATTTGTTCTGGGAATTAAAGTTATAAATTCCCAACTCTTTATGTGCTCCAGCAAGACAAGCACTACATTTAGTTTTGTTTCAGTCATCTGGTATGTCCTCTGTCACTCATGAACCTGCAAGATTACTGTAACAACTTCGGTCAGTTGTTCAACAGAGGCAAATCTTGCCCTCAGTCTTAAAATATCAGGGCACATCTAAGATGATCTGGCCTGGTCTACCCCTTAAAGGCTGAGATTGTCTTCAGTTGTCATTAGTACTAATTGTGAAAGATTGCTATTGAGCTATAAGTGAGGACTGATACAAAAGAAACATTTTAACATATTTTAACCTTTTAACATATTTATCAGAGTCAGCAGTGCACAAACTTTTCTTGTTCTTTGTCTTACTATTAATGTACTTTTAAAGTGATTTCCAGTTACCTTTCAGGTCCCTCATTAAATGCATCACATTCTGTTCACTGACCCCTCTGATACCTTTGTCTCTGCCTACCCATGCTGTACTTTGAGACTTGTCCTAGCTCTCTGACCTGCACTCCAGATTCTGTATTTTTATTCCTTGTGTTAAAGTTCAATGAAGAACTTACAATATAGCCAAGTTGGTTTATTTCCACACTTATTTTAGCACTGCACCCTTAATATTAATCTACCAAAGTGTTGTGAACTAACTTCATCTTGTTTTTCTTTCAGATCTGAGCCTCACAGAACACCCCATGAATTCCCAAAGAAAACTGAAATCCACCTTCTCAAACACCATTTTGATTTTCCTAGTTCTCCTTTATCTCTTCCTTGATATTGAGAAATACTGTCATTTCATGATCAAATCCATATATTTGATCTATATAAGAATTTCCAGTTACTCAAAAAGTAACTGCTGAAAAAAGTGCTTTTAACCATTTTGGGTTGAAAACATAATTAGCACTAGCTCCTTATCTCTCAGACTCAGAGGATGTCTACACTGTGATATTCCTGGCACTTTGCTTACCTGCTAGGATTCACGTTTAGCTTCTGTTGCAGCCAATCTCTACATGAATACTGTAAAAGAGGAAAGCAGACTTCCAAAGTGAAAGACAAGACCAATTCACTCACTTCCTTCCACTTCCACTGTTACAGAATTTACAAGGAAAGGGTGAAGATTCACAGCCTGTTCCTCAGCTTCCCATGTGCTTGTAGTCACATTGAACTTTTGAAAAATGGTGTGATCTCCAGCAGCAAAGGAAACTTGTGTCATCGGTATGAGGAGGATGGAGCAAACCCGATCAATTAAGTTTTGTCAGATATTTCAGAGCGTTCTCAGATGTGGCATAAATTCGCAGCTTGAAGACTATGAAATATTCATGTAGATACAATTACAAAGATATTTCATTATTTATCATGTCCAGTCATTCATATCCTGTTACATAAAAAAGAATAACTTTACTATCTAATCCAGGCAAATCCCAAATTAAACAGAGCAAAATGCCTGTGTAGAAGGGAGAGCAACAAATCTTGTTTTAGCTGAACTTTAAACTTACCCTGGTATCATCTGTTAATTCCAGCCTAGTGCAGAGTGTTTGATCCAGTAACAACTCCCTTGGGTAACTCAAAATGATGCCTCAGAATATTGTTTGATAAAAGCTTACTGGTTTCTAGAGAAGAAACTAAAATTCTCAGTGAGATGTCTGATCGTCCATATGGAGATGGCAAAGGAAGCAGTCTGCAGCAACCAGAAAGAGTAGAGAGCCATGTGAAGTCAGCATTGTATTCATTTGAGTATATGAACAATGTAATGCAAAAAGACAAAGATGCCTTTTGAATTTTGTATTTCTCAGAAGTGGCAGACGTATGTCTTCTGTAGCTTGGTGTCTACAGCCCTTACCCAGCTCCTATGTATGGACTTCATCTCAAAGCCAAGAAACCAAGATCACATTTTGAAGCAGAGTAGGAGATGGAAACTCAAATGGCAGAGATTGTGCAAATTTTTATGTGCAGAAGTTGTGTACAGCCTGGATGTGGCAGTGATGCCCACTCTTCTTAAGCTTTGACTAACAAGTAATTCCAGACACATTAAGCTAAGGATGGAGAGAACAGCCTGGCATTAATGTTCAGTACTCTGTACCAGGCACAAAGCAGATTACTTGTGATTGACAGAAAATAACTATGCAAGATCAAAAGAAGATAATTCATTACTTTTCTGTGAGGAAAAGACCTTCATCATCCATGGGCTAGCAAGAAATACCAAACTCATCTGTAAAGATCTTTTTTCCATTTGTCTACACTTAGTACATTTCACTGCATTAGGTAATGAGATCAATGTATGTGACATTTTCCCTCTAATTAGCCTGCTTTTAATAAACTTAAGAAGCAAGTCAAAGAACTGTGAAAAATACTTTTTAAAACCACAAACATTATTTTAGAAATTTTAGAAATTTGATTTTAGAAAAGGAAAGGGAAAAATAAGAGCTCTCCAGAAAAGAGCTGGGTGAAAATGCACTAGAGCCACTGTGAGCATGGACAATTCAGAGATTCTCTTCTGTGGCTCACAGCCCCATATTTAGAGGTGCTCAAATCTTTTCAGGGACTCCTGCAAGAGTTACAGCTTTCAGTGGCCTTCTGAGAAATGCACGTGAGTGGATAAGCCTTGCAGTGTAAGGTCTTACAGACAAATAGTTGGCTAGGACATATGATTCTGTTTGTCCTTAAAAGGTCATAACAAAAACACCAATCGATTCTCTGCCCTGTTATTCAGCAGTATATTAGACAAAATGCATAATGCATGATACTATATACACTGTATCTATCTTCCCAAGGATTTATTGTTAGGAGAGTGTTTTTCAGTTTCTTTAGTCTATAGGTCTGTCTCATGAATATTGAATGCTTGTTTTCTTGAACAATATTGTACTTGGAAGAAAACACCTTAAATACATCCTAACAATAAGTGTCCCCAGGGACAGGGAAGAACAGATACAGCTAAAAGCCCAGCAAAACTTTTACAATAGCAAACATTGATGAACTGGAGTATTATCTCTAACATAAGCAGACAACAAGGTTAATAATGTCCTAGACTTTTGCCGGTATTCTGGTTTTCTGACTGAGGCATAAAGAAGAGGCAACACTATTTTCAACACTAAAAACTACTATGCCACTGTGTAAACCACTTCAAAGACAATATAGCCACGTTGCAAAAATCTTACTCACTTTTGGAATACCTGTTAGTCACACTCAAGGTTTGTGTGCAGCTTCTCATAAAGCATGCTGAAACCTTGTCAGCATTTAAAATACATCCAAATTTTAAAATCCCTATGAAGGTAGTGATCTAAGTTAGCTCTATTTGTAATTTATTACAATTTGATAAACCAGGCAAAAATTTTCAAGAATGAAGATTCAGAAGACTTGGATCCACCTTCACTTAACCATCAGCATCAAAGCTTCAGCATGTCTACATCATTGCAACAAATGGCTTGTGGGCCCCTACTTCATTAGGGCATTCTTTAAAATATCTTACTTTGGCCACATTGCAGCAGGCCTCAACAAGGGAAAATGTTATTAGCAATAAAGTCCAGCTGAGGATTTTTCTTTTAATTTTGTTTTGAATGAAATATTTAATGCCAGACAGTGCAAAGGCTCTCCACTTGGCTCTAGTGATGCCTCATCTGGAGCAATGTCCAGTTCAGCACAAGAAAGACCAGAAGAGGGTCCAGTAGTTATCCACAAGGATAATTAGGGGACTGAAGCATCTCTCTTATGATGAGAGACTGCAGGAGCTGGGCGTATTCAGTCTGGAGAAGAGCAGACTGAGAAGGGAATCTCATTCATGCATATAAATACCTTAAAGGTAAGTGCCAAGAAGATGGTGTCAGATTTCTTTCAGTGGTGCCCAGCAACAGGATGAGGAACAGTGGACACGAACTAAATCACAAGAAGTTCCACCTCAACATGAGGAAAAACTTCTTTACCTTGAGGAAGGCAGAGCACTGAGCAGGCTTCCCAGGGAGGGCATGGAATTTCACTCTCTGGAGACACTCCCAGACATGTTCCTGTGTCACCTGCTTGAGGTGACCCTGCCTTGACAGGGGGTTGGACCAGATATCTCCAGAGGTCCCTTCCAACCATAACAATTCTGTGAAATAGCAACAAAAGCTCTTGCAAAGCTCTCAATTCCATAACCCTTTCCAGTGCATTTTAATATGAAATAACTTGCACTCTCTGTAAAAATGAAAATCAGTTTTGGCATGGAAAAAACATTTTTACCAATGTTCAGCTTAAGATGAAAAAATAATAGGATGAGGAAAGAATCAGCATAAAGAGTACTCGCAGGGACTGGAAAGAAAAAATTGTGCCAAGGAAACCTCCATTTTTGCCTTCCTGACCTCCCACACCCACACACCCCAGATATACATACATACATATATATATATATATACACACACACACACATCACTTAGCCTTAATGAACAATTGCAATTTGCCAGTGTTCTAAAGCAGAGTGATTTGGCCCTTAATCAAAATATGGTCAAATCTTATACACAAATTATGTTAGAAATGCTACTCCACACTCCACAGTACAGTCTGGAAGGATCTCTGGTTGCTGCTATACTGACAAGGCAGGTGGTACAGAAAACATCAATCATGCTGCTCTGGTCATCACACAGACTTTTGCCAGTCTCTTTTTCCTCTCTTGGTGGAAATCTCCTGTGCACATATTTCACAGAGGTAAGTCAAGTACACTCACCTGAACTCACCTGAACTGTAGCATCACTGAAGAGCTGTAATAGGTTTGAGTCATGCCTGGGGGCTTGGACAGGAACACTGTTCACTGTTGAATACCACAGTCAAGGAAAGCAGTATAAAAATAATGAAAATCAAGGTAAATCATAAATAATTAATTTGTACCACAAAAGAAAAAAAAATCTAAATTTTGTCTTCCTAGCAAGGGCATGATTGTCAAAAAACACGATCCATTGAATTCCTGTTAGTCTTATGAAAAGTTCTTAGCTCTTTGTTTTGGTAAGCAATGAAAATATAAATAGATGAATAAAAATTCACAAGATAAATAAGTATTCAGGAATTATTCCTGCTTACAAACACAAAAAATAAATACATGAAGATCTACATTTCAATTTTATTGTGCAGCTCTAGTAATTACATTAATAGCATTTTTTAAAGATTAAAAGATTGTCTTTGAAACAATTCAGGATAGTGACTCAAACTCAGTGAAGAGTTTTTTTAGACAAAGCAAACAAACTAACTTGAGCTTATCTCACTGTTATATTAAAATATATCTGAAGCATTAGACATTCATTAATGTGAGGTGTGGGCTTTATGTTCAGTAGGGTCCTAGGATGTGGTGACCAATTCTACTTCAAAATGTTTTGATCAAACAGTTTATCATTGTGTTATTTATGGCTGGAGACGATGGACTGTTCTCTGATAGACTGGTAACCCACTTGAAATCTTTGCCCTTTACCAAGCCTGAAGAGATTTGACACGATTTTCCTGGATATAAAGGATCTGAGAGCATGTTGTTCATGACCTGAACTCTTCAATGAGGATGTCATACAATGCCAGCCCAACAATGCCAGTCAGTGGCACGTCCAAGAAGAACACGATCAGATCCAGCACTACACTGGCATGGATGATTATTTCAGGTATGGGTTATCCTGACCACGTAGCCAACAACCACTTTACAGAGCCTACCTATGTCCAAACAGTGGATGTTCTATTGTACTGCCAGAACAAGAGGACAATGTGTACAGCTCTTTTGAAGCTGATGGTTATAAAGCATCTACTTCACTGTTCTCCCACTATCATTATCTCCCAAAGAACTGTGTCCTCACACAGAACTCCAGCAATCATGTAAGCAGCTAGATCATGTCACTGAATCCCCAAAATTACGGAGCATACATCACCATGCAGGCAACCACCACTGTCAATCAGATCAGGACAAAGGCTATGCTACAGGACACTCAGTCTGCTCCTCTTAAACACAAATTGGAGCAGGTGCATGACACCCTTAGCTCAGCTCAACTCCAGCAGGCTGCTCCTAACAATAAGCAGTGTATATCAAGGTTTGTCTGCTTCCAAAGAACCATTTCCCTTAGCTTTAGTTGTTCTGTCTGGGTGATAATTCTTGTCTGTTGTAGATTCATAGGATCATTAAGGTTGAAAAAGACATTTAAGATAATCAAGGTAGACATCAACATGTGTGCTTAGTCCCCAGTGCTTTCAAAATACATTTATATCTAATAATTCAGAAAAAAAAAAAAATCTCAGTTTAGAAGGGTTTTGTCTGCTTTTTTCAGGGAAGGCTCACTCAGTAAGGGACAGTAGGGAGCTCTTTTTAAAGAGCTCTGAGAGTCTGAAGATATTGGGCAGGTTGAAGCAATTTAAGCTCCTGGAGGTTATGATTATGATATGGTGATTACAGAGGTAGGTGTTTCTGATCATGGTAATATCAGGGCACATGTAAGTGGTGGACATGGCACATAACACATAACCCTCCCTCACTACATCAAAGAGATATTGCTTGGCTAATCAGTATTAGAGCAACCTTGTCAAAAATGAGGAATTCTGGCTTCATCCAGTTGGCAATTTCTAGGACTTCTAAGTATTTTCTTTACAGCACTCTTATATCAAATTCCTTTCTTCAGCTCACTGCAAGGTAATCAGAGACTGTGTCCAAAGAACACTGTTATTTTTTTATTCCATTCTAGCCAATCAAAACAACTGTGTAGCACCTAAACACCTTCCATGGACGTTTCTGGCATTTCTATTTAAATAGGAATTGTCAGAATAACAATTCATATTTTTCATCCAGGTTAATTCAATTTGCTTCCATATTACTAAGTATAATTTAACAGCAGAAGTGAAATAACAAGACTCCAGCTGTCCTGTCTACTTCCACATCAAACAGAAACATTATCTCTTCCGAAGGACACTAAAAAGCCCTTATTGGCTGTCCAGTCTGTCCAGTGTCAAATTACTTTGCTATTCTTATGTCCTGATTCCAGATTTAGCATAGATGAAAACGTGCAAATGTTTGGAAGACAAAATGCTAAAACATTGTACTTGTTATTTATAGAACTTCCTGCTTTAGGTTTTAAATTGTTTGACAAAATTGATTGGTGAAATATTCCCATTTCCAAGGAGAGTAGTGTGGAGCAAAAAGTGTCTCCTACAGCATTCTGTTAACTCCACACAGTGGAAAAGATAATTTTTTCAAGGTCCTGGCAGAGAGGTAGGAGAGCATATGTGAAAAGCACAAACTATTTTGAAAGGTAAAAAAGGTACAATGTCTTTCCTTTCTGTAGTAGTCTATTTTTATAATAAATTAACTAATATGTATATTTAAGTGTGCTGGACTGGCTTCTCCTACATAATCATGAAAGGAAATATTAATTATGGAATAAAGTATAATTGCCTCAACCATAAACAATGTCATCAGATTCCAGTACCTGTGAATGTGTATTTTAGTCTCATGGATAATAGCACTATCACAGCTTCTCACTCAAAAAAAAAAAATCAGATGAAGCAGGTACTTCAAATCTGAATGGCAGAGGACTTGAGGCCTGTTAGAAACTTCTTTGAAGAAGACCAAGGACTCTCCTGAGATGCATAATATATATCTGAGGTAACAACAAGCAAGAGAAGCTCCAACATAACTCTTAAAGTACTGCTGAAAGCAGGGAGAATTGCCAGCAACAGGCAATCCACATACCTTTGTTATTTTTATCTAGCACATTGATTTCCATTTCCAGTTTTCAGCTTGCACAAAAGTCCCTATACTGTGGTCAGTTTGGAAGATACATATGGCAAGTTCCCACAGAAAATCAGTTTTGTCTTTCAGAGAGGAAAACCAACAAACACACTGAAAACATATATAATAGCAAGTGGATTTGGGATTGGGTGGTCTCATAGAAAGTGACTGGGTTTTTTCTGTTCCACTTCGCCATATCTTCTGGAAACTACAGGGAACAAAACTTGAAGACATCACACAAGTAAATTTTCCCATTGATCTATAGGGAGCTTGCATACCAACTGCCTGAATTTCATGGGACACAGGTTAAAATCTGATTGTCTAAAAAATCCAACCCTTCTCCTTGGAAAAGGGATTTTTCCTCTTATTTTCCTTCTTCACACAACTGCAGGATAGTTGGTAATTCTAATTACAATCTGTGAATTTGCTTTAGTGCATTCATTAGTTCACACCTGGAGTACACTTTTGAAACAGATTTCTTTGCCGTGGGCAGGTGAGGCACTGGAACAGGTTGTCCAGAGCAGCTGTGGCTGCCCCACTCCTGAAGGTGTTCAGGGCCAGGCTGGATGGGGCTCTGAGCAGTCTGGTCTAGTGGGAGGTGTCCTTGCCCATGGCAGGGGTGATGGAACAAGGTGATGTTCAAGACCCCTTCCAAGCTAAGCCAGTTTATTTTACTGTGATTATTCCCACTTGATGCTCTTTTGTTTCCATTGCAGAGCAGTCTGTGAGTGTTCAAACATCCTCAGCACCAGCTCTGATGATCTGCTCCTATGGGACCCTTCTTTAGGTACATTAATCAGGGACTAATATATTAATCTGAGGAAAGGAGGTCAGAACTCTTCAGGCAGAGGACCCAGATCCCTTACTGCTGGTCACTTGCCCAAAACCAAAATTTCTCACTTAGTTTTTGGGTTGGCTCTAAGCAGAGTTTGCGTTCCTCTCCAGTGGGAGAAAAGACACTACCTTGAAAGCATTTACACAGAAATTACCTAATTTAAATTAAAAATATTTGGAAAAACAAAATACTAAAAATTTAACAACTGAATCAACATGCACAAAAATAGCAGAACAACGTGCTGTCTTAAAATATGTCCTATATTTTACATCTACAATTCATGCAGTCGGTCCTAATAATCTGTTTACTAATTCATCTGTTAATTCCATTCCCTTCCCTGCTATCCTCTGCCAATTATTCCTACTTCACTGTAATGCTCTGGAGTGACACTCCATCATCTTCACATTAAAAAGAAAATCAAAAACAAAGACAAAAAACAATAATTTGACTGAACATAGAACAGAATATAACCTGTAAGTGCCAGGGTCCAGGTGGAAGTAAGAAAACTCCTGCGTAGTGATAATCAGGAAAAAAACGTAATACTTAGAAACAAAAGGTTGTATTTCTTATTATGCACCTGGACATGAAGCCACCTGGTTGCACAGGGTATCTCCAAGCTTGCTGCCACTCCAGCCCTCACAGGCAGGCTGTGCTCCAGCTCTCTGCAGAGGGACAGGGACATGCTCTAACTATTGGTGCCAGCCATCCCCATTGAAGTACAGACATAAGGAAGTCTCTCCATCCTTCTCTTATGCTGCCTTCTTGCTCCAAAACTCCTGGCTTTGTGCTGGCACAGCATAAAATGTATGCTTAACCATACATTCTTTTGCCACCTCAGCTAAGCAGGAGAAAACCTTTGGCAGATAAATAGAGAAAGCAATTGAGGATAGAGGTGTCTTGAGTGTCAGGGGGAAAGGTTAGAGAAATTCAAATCTTCTAACAGACTTTTGCCAGAAAACCAATTTTTAAAATCCTGCAGTTTCTAAACTATGGCACCTTTGAGCTTCCTCCTGAGGGATGCATCTATATTAGCATTTACTGCATTGCAGGGTTCACTTTAGGTTTAAATTTGTTTTGCATATATACTTGGATTTTTGCACTATCACCCAAGATCTGGTGCAGTCAAAGCACTTTCCATCCTGGTGATCTAAGGCTGAAGTTTTGTGTTAGAGCAGCCTCTGTCTCACCCCACCTGTGATGGTGGCACAAGGACCTCCTGTGGCTGACACTATAATCCATGGCACACACCCAGGCCCAGCACCTGACAAAAACACTGGGCCTGGAACCTAGAGGTCACTGCAAATTAAATCCCAATTCTTTCATTTTGTGCCATAACAATAAGTTAAGTAATACATGGTATGAGTTTCTGCAACTCACCTTGGAGTCCTGCTATCCTGTTTGCTCATGCTAAACAGGCTTTCTGTTCAAAACAATTCTAAAATGCCATTAATTAACATATAATTACTGAGGATTTAAACTTTCCTACAACTTCAAACTTTCGCTGAAGTTAAAAATGAGCAAGTCAGAAAATAATCACCAAGGACTGTATATAAAGGTATTAAGGAATTCAATTAGGAAAATCCAGTGCTCAAAAGTCAATTACCCAGGCTATAGCTCATGCAGCACTACTGACTTTAATAACTTGACATTATTCCACTTTCCTTTATTCCATTTTATATGGCATTGCCTTTCTCTCTGTTCATGAGCACAGCTTTGGTTGTCACACATGCACACACATGCACTCTCTCACTCTATTTGTCCAGTCCCGGATATATTTATAAGTGAACTGATATTCCAAATCAGCTCAATGTAAATGTAGTGTGCATTTGTTCAACCAGGCAAATATGTCAGACTTAAATGCCTGCATTTATATCTGTCTGATATGAATTATGCATGAGCATATATTAGCAAGCGCTCTCTCTTTCTCTTCTGTTAGGCTTCGAGCTGGTCCCTTGGGAACTCATTATCTACAGCGGGTTTCACAAGGGCTTGATGTGACTCTACCAGAATTGTTATTGTACCTTCCCAGAAAGAATGTGATACTCTTCCCAGACACCTATAGTTCAATTCAGTCATCTATTTAATTGTCTAATAGCAGCGAGTATTTTTCTTACTGAGCCAAAGTACTGAAATTGAATTATCTGGAATATTACCGGACTTTTTTTTCTAGAGAGAGACAGAACCATTGGATAGGTACTGCTGGAATAATTTCAGAGCTGTTCCTTTCCCTGGCAATCTGCTTCGACTAACTTTTCTCTTTTCAAAGGAGGTTTGGATTTTGCTTTTTTTAAAGCACTTATGGATGGCGACCCTACCTACCCTACCCGCAGCTCAGGTGCCGTATCCCGCTCGGCAACACCCTGTCAGCAGCTGGGAGGCGGTGAGAGAGCTGGTCCATCGCCATCCCCGCACCCCCGAGCCTCGCACCCCGCGGGTGACGGGACACGGGAGGTACGGCATCCTTCTCCCTCCCCTCCCGCCCCATCAACACCGGCGCCTCAGCTCTGGCCATCGGCAGTCGGAGCTCCCCGCGCTGAGCGGGTGGCGGCAGGTTCGCTTTTCCCCCCTCGCACGCCACGTGGCACCGTCCTGCCGGGGGATTTCGTGACTTTTCCCTGGATCTCCGTCCCCCGTGCCGCTGGATCTCCCCGGGCTGCGCGGGGCCGGGGCGCCCTCTGCGGGCCGCGGCGGGAATGGCGCTGTGGGAAGGACGGGGAAGAAGCGCGGTTCGCCCCCAGGAGCCCCGGGTTAAGGGGTTAAGAGCACACACGCCCCGCCGTGCCCTGCCTTGGCGGGCTGGAGCCCTCTCAGCTGTCGCTTGGGCACGGCCCGGCCGGCGCTCCGCACCCCCGCACGGTCCGCCCAGTACAGGTGGCTCCCAGGGGAGCTTTGGTGTCTCGGCTCCCTTCCCGGGGAGGGAAAGCAAGCCGCCCACTCTCTTGCCTCCAAACTGTAAACTTTAAGGCACAGATTCGGCCCAATGACGCCTGAGCCCAGCGCTGGGTCCGAGGAGCGGCTGCGGAGGGTTCCGGTGGTACCGCACGGCTGCCCCAGCCGGCCCTGCCCGTCCCTCTGCGGGGCAGCCCGGGCAGCCCGAGCTTGAGGGCACCTCTTCCATCCCCCGAAAAGCAGGAGGCGGGAGGGCGGGAGAGTGTCCGAGGGTACTGCGGACACCTGGTGAGCACAGCCTCAGGGCAGCACCGGCCCGGCCGAGGGAAGGGACAGCGGTCCCTGCAGAGACCGGGGGAGGCTCTGGTAGTTCTGTGGTCAGTGAGGAAAGACCCACGCCGAAGGCAACTCCATTCACGGCTTTCTGCGGGGATCGTCCGTGGGCTTTATGCTCTGCTTTCTAAATAAAACGAGTGTCCCGTCTTTCCGAGCAGATGTTCGGGAGAGCCTAGGAGGGGAAGGGAAGGATGGAGGCATTTGTGCCCCCGGGCTCAGGTCACCGGAGGCCGCAGAGAATGGAACCCGACGGACGCCCCAGACCCGCACCTGCCGCCGCCGGTACGCGCGGCCAGTGCGATCCCTCCCGCCTGCGGGAGACTCCCGACGGCCGGAGCTGCCGGTGCGGAGGGCACGAGCCCCACCTGGAGCCTCCGGCCGGGGCGGGAAGTGCGGGCATACCCCCGGCCAGGAGCATTTTAATTGCCCAGCGGCAAGCCAGCCGGGGTTTGCAGCTCCTTCGTGCTCCAGCCGAGCGCTTCCCTCCGCAGAGAGCCGGGAGCGGCCGTCGGGGGCAGGGCCAGCCCCGCAGAGCCCGCACTCCTCCGCACCCAGCGGCACTGCGGAAGGAGGGCGGGCAAGGAGCGCCGCTCCCGTGGAGCGCACACACCCCCGGTGCCGGTGTCGGTGTCGGTGTCGGTGCCGGTGCGGGGGGAGGCGGCCGCGGGGGGCTGAGCGGGCGGGGGCCCCGGCTGCGTCAGAGATGTGTAAACACCACTGCGGTGCCCGCCGCTATTTAAGGGGCCGAGGCTGAGTCTCCCCCGACTTCCCTGCTTGGGCACACACGGGGCTCACTGCTCCCAGCTCGAGTGGGACCTTGGGAAAGCGCAGCGGAAAGGTAGGGAAGAAGCACCTCTTCTTATGGCATCATCGCTGAGGGTGGGGAGGCAAAGGAAATGGGGGTGCCCGGCCCTTACCCGTACGGGGCTCGGAGGACATCCCGCTCTGTGCTGGAGGAAACGCTTCCCGGAGGGGGAGAAGAATTCCGGCCGCTCCCGACGAGCGCGGGCAACCGGGCGGACCCCGGTACGGGGAGTGGTGAGCAGGGCTGGGAAGTTGGGAAGGGAACCGGCCAGCAGTGGTGAGATGTGGGCTTTGGAGACCGTAGCAAGGACATGAATACTTATATGTTTATTTTTGATATTACGTGTATGCTTGTGAAAGAAAAAAACAGGACTCGGGACAGCTGAAAGGGTGCAACGCACCTCCGGTTTCTGAGTACCCAAACTTAGATGGCTACATCACTAATAACCACGTTGGAGTGGTTTTTTTGGAGTTGGCATTTCAACTTTCTTCAGTCATCTCCTGAGAATATTTGAAAAAACCCATGTTTCATATACTGTGAATTATTTTTATCTAGTGTATGTGTTGGGCAGATAATTTTATCCCCTTTTAAAATTTAAAGGTTGTGTTAAGTGTACTGTTGAAGAACTCAAGCAGTTCAAAAAATCTCATGTAGCTGAGATAATCCATGTGTATTTATAAATGAAAATTACCCCCATGGCATGAAGTACTAGGTAGTTTGTTTCTTCTAAGAATTGAGAATAATTTCTCTGTTTCCAGGAAAAAATAGCATTTCAGCTTATGTGATTAAACAATTTAGTAAACCAACGTTGTTTTGCTTAGTACCCGTTTAAGGAAGCAGTAGAAATCTAAATTCTCTGTTTGATATGAAGATTACTAAGTTGCACTTTATTTCTTACAGCTTTTAACTATACAGCTTTTACTACTCCAGCTATTAGATCAAATGCCTCAGGGCAGGAGTATTAGATTTTGGGTTTTCTTTCACTTGGGCAAGTTTTTGGTTTTTGTCTTTTTGTGTATGATGAGATGAAAACTCTTGAAGACTAAAGTTCAAATCAATGAAGGCTGGCTCTTCACAGATGTTGTTAAAACTGAGTGTCTCTAATAGCAGCAGGGTTTTAATGCAATAACAAAATACTGAAATGTTTGAATCGTGAGTTTTTTCACAGAGGTGGATTCAAGTCCCTTAAGTTTTTATGAAATACAGCTTCCGAATACATAAAAGCAAATAAGAATTGAGTACATCAGGGAGATACAGCACATACTAGGCTGGAAGAAACAAAATTAATTACCTGTACCTTCCTCTTTGGCAAGGATATTTAGCTATTCACATACGTTTTTTCCAACTTAAGGCAGGTCACATTAAAAAAACAAACCAACACAAGCCTGGTTTGCTCAGAAGCCGGCATCCCCAGTGGAAGATGGGGTTCGGGACTGCACAGAATGTAGTGAATCAGGTCACATAACAGCCCGCTGTCCCTTTTATCCCCAGCAATGTACAGCGGGCTGTGCATCTGCGTGCTCCTTGCCGTGCTCTCGGTGAGCTCCTTCGGACAGCAAACTCTGGGCTCGCACGATGGGAATCCTCTGCCTGCTGAGCTGGAGCAGAGCCTGACAGAGCATCAGCGGCACTCCCGCGCTCCGTCGTCTGCCGGGTCCCTGAAATCCCTGCCGCGGCTGGATGCGAGCAGCGACCAAAGAGCCAACATCGGCGCCTTGCTGGCCAAGTATCTCCAGCAAGCCAGAAAAGGTACTGGGTACAGCCTGCTTCTGTGCTACTGGCGTTTCCTGCAGGGGTCCCGAGGAGTTGAGATGACCCTGTCATCATTTAGCATGAATTCCTAGAGAAGATAGGATTTAGATTTTGCTGAAGTAGACAGCATTCCAAATGCTCTCTCCCAAACCCCTCCCAACAAAAGGATTTCTTTGTAGCAGCCTCTGACTGAGGGTCATATAAAGATAACTAGAGAAAATGTCACCTACCTCTTAGGTTATAGTCCAGCTTTTAACTGTTTTCATTGCCTTATTATTTTGGTGGTATTTTCACTGTGTTGTAACTCAGATAAAACAATTACATTTTCTTTAAAGTTTTCCATGTAGTTAAAATCCTCCCTTCCTCCCTCCCTCCCTCTTTTAAAGTTAGAAGAGCGGGAAAACCTTTCTGAGGATAAATGCAGACCAAATGGCTAGCCTCACCTCTGTCAGAAATCCCTGTACCAGGGAAATATTCTGAGTATTGGATTTTTCATATACTTATTCCCAGAGGAAGTGCCAATAACATGAAAGCTCTCAAAACACAGAATTCATATTTGTTAGTGCAATCATTAAAAACAATGAGAAGTAAAAGCATATTTGCTTCAACACACGTTGATTCCTGCTAGGTTTTTGGTCTCAGGCACCCTGGGAACACAATCTTGCAGTTATCTAAAACCTCCATGTCACTGTGTAACAAGGACATGAAGAATCAGAAGAGCAATGGGATTATAGGGCATTGTTATAATGAGATTTATTAATCACTTGAGGAAACAATTGTATTTCATAAGAAAAGAGTAAAAACTATCCTTACTGATGCCTCACAAAACATACTTTACGTAAGCAGAAAAGCATGTCATCATTGTTACCAGTAAAAATGATGGCTCAAAATCATTGACCACTGAAACTTCCCCAAGAAAACATTTTCCCTTTTGAGCTGTCTCATCTCTGTACTGCTCTGTGTCTCCACAGAATAACACCATGGACAGCCTAATTGCTGTGGCCTTTTGGCTGCCAACCTCAGCAATAGCCACTAGAGAAATTTTGTTTACTCCTGAAAGCTTCACTCCAGCCTTTTCCCTGTACTACACAGAAAAGACATCTAAGAAGGGAAGAGGGTTTCAGGAGAAGCCAGTAATTAGGATTAGGATTACCTGGACATACAGACATTAATTCACACCCAGCCCCAGAGTGTGCTTAGGATAAAGTTCATTTAACCCTCCCCTCTTGACAGCTTCCCTGCTGACCTCTATGCTAGGCAAAGCCCTGTGCTTATCTGTGAGGGTGGCCTGCAATTAAGAGGTGCCACATCTGTTTTTTGTGCATTGCATATGCAGCCATACACACTCCTCTGTGTATACTCAGAACACAGCCAAATTAGAAACAACAGAGAAATTATTCACTTTCAATAGTGCCTGAAAGATTTCATCTCATGTCAGCAATTTGCACGGTATCCATTAAGGAACTTCTTCTGGCTGTTCATGCAATTTAATGGAAAGATACTTTAGATATGAAATTCCACAATTCAGTGCTATGCTTAAGGCTGTTATTGAATAAGAATGTTACTGCAGCAGTCTGCAAAGCAGAATCCTCATTACCTTTCCCCAGCACAGTCACTGCTGCCCACCCACATGGAAACTGAACTCCTGATTCTAGTTTATGTATCCATTATATTCTCTTAAACAAGTAGCTGACATTTCCAAATAGATTAACCAGATAAAAAAAAAAAAAAAAAAAAAAAAAAAAAAAAAAAAAAAAAAAAAACCCACAAAAAACCCCCTTTGGATTTAAGATGTCTTTTTCTGTAACGATTAACATGAGGGGCAATTTCCTGCATATGTGTTATTGACATATATAATTAACTCTAAAAAGGGTCTGGAAGCAGATGATGAGATTCTTGTGATGTGACTAGGCTAGTTGGACTCTAGTTTGTAGGTGTAGTTGCTGGTTACAGGAGAGAAAATTCACAGGAAATACAGTATTTACTTAATTTATAACATACATACAGTGTTCCCATCAAAACATTAAATTCTCATTTAATGTGAAGACTCTGGGCAGTACTTCAGAAGACTCTGCAGAACACTCACATCAACTGTATTAGTCACCTGTCTAAACCATAATAATCACTAGAAAATTCCATCTAGGGGGAAGGAGACATCTGGGCTTTTGTTAGTGTTAGCAGTCACCAGTAGTGGCGTTTGCCCTCATGATTAATAGAAAGGCTGGTTTTGTCAAGGTTTTCTAGTTAAAACAGTGAGATAGCTAAGTTCTCTCATGGGCTTAGGGATTGATGGCAGCCCTGTAGCTGAACTTCTGCAATTTTGAATATTTTTGTAATACACTGATTCTGCAATGCCCACATGACATCTCTAGTGGGTTGAGGAAAGGCAGTTAAGGAGCTGTTAGGAAATTTGTGACCCAGGCTTTCAATTATGTTCATCTGCAGGCTTTCAGCTTGAATCTGGCACTGTCTAGAAGAGATGTTGTAGCTCTCAAGCCAGTGACAGGCACATTTAATATCCTCTAAGGAGCCCTTGACTGGCCAGAGAGTAGTGGCACCAGGGGAGCCTTTACAGCCCTCAGGTCATGGCAGGCTCAGAAGTCTCTTCAGCACCAACATTTGAGTGATGGTTCTGAGCCCTGCCTGGTTTCTGTGCTAAGGAGCCATTGTCATTACCCTAATTACACTTTTTGAATTATGGATGTGAACTTCATGGGCTTTGAGCATTTAATGACAGACATTCTCTTCTAGGGAAAATTAATTTTGTCATTTTGTTCTAGATAAATGTCTTAAACATGTTTTTTTTTATGCGTGTGTCTACCTTCAACTCCCTGCAACCACTAATAAAACAACGCAGCTGCTTTCTGTTTTACTGGGTCATGTTCATTATAAAGCATTACAGGAGGAAGACCTTGAAATATAAAAGCACAGATTCAACAGAGGTTTCTTCAAAACACAAGAAACTGAAAGCAAAGCAATTGTGTAGATCTGGATATATGGGATTTAATTTGGGCTCCTTTTTGATCAATTCAAGTATTCCTCAAGCCTCAGTCTACATCGAATACCAATATATTATATTTGTCCCTTCCTCACTCAGAGCTTAACTCCATCTAATTATTGTTATATATAATTTTTTTCTAAAATAAAAGTTTTCAGGGATTACAGAGAAAAGTAGTTTACCTTTCCCTGTATTTTTTAGTTACATCATGTGATGATGTGAAAACAAAGGATTGTGGCCCTTTTTTTAAAGCATAAATTCTCCTTGCAAATAGTTTGTGTCTCTTTGATGCCTTAAGCAAGGCTTACAGAAAGGATAAGGCAAGACCACAAATCAGCACCCAACCCTGCTGTGAAAAGAATTATGAAGGCTTTGGATAAGCAATGAAGAAATCACTGACACAGTAAAAAGCCGTCAACAATTCCAGCAATAGGTATCGCTAACTGTGAATTCCAGACACAACTTTCTCCATTTCAGGACTATTCCCACTTTTCCACAAAACCTAGGATTCATAACTCTACCCTGCTTGTTATAAAATTTGTACAGTAAGAGCTCCTGTACTTACGTTTATGTCTTTTTAAGCAACATGGGGCTGCAGTGTCTCAGGCTTGAGCCTGCTCTCAAGAGGAGAGAGATTATTTTGCATGTAGAGCAGCTCTCCCAATATGAGCAAGCAAACGTGGGGCTTCATAGGAATAGTGAGAAATAGTTTGCTCACTCTCTCTCTCTAGTAATAGAGGAAGGAAAAAGGAAAAATCTATCTATATTCCTTCCTGTCAGACAGGAGCAGAATGTTCCTGCAGCAAGAGGTAGAAGAGGATCTGTTTATTTTGCCCTGAAAAAATCCAAGCCACTTCCAGGACATTACCTATAATGTTTCTATTGATGTTTTCCCCCATGACATGACAGTGGTGTTACATGGCCTGTACTGGGTTCATTTCAACTATTGCAGACATCTGCTAACAAGCACAAGCCAGATCAGAACATGGGTGAACCTGGAAAATGTGTCCTCTTACTCTCTGCTCTCCCAAATGCTTTTTCCTTAGGTTCCACTGGAAGATTCTCAGTTTTGGGAAACAGGGTACAGAGCATTGATCCCACTCACAGGATAAATGACAGAGACTACATGGGCTGGATGGATTTTGGACGTCGCAGTGCTGAAGAATACGAGTATTCTTCCTGAAGAACCCCAAACTATAGCAACGAGAAAAAAAGAAAAATCACACTCCCATATCTTACAAAAAGAGATAAATCAATTTGTTGTCCTCTTCAAATCAGTGTTTTAAAGTATTTAAAATCATGTGTTTGACATAAGTTTGTCTGTAACACTATACAATGCAATATATACATATGCAGAATTTTCAAAAAAACATTTTCTTTCTTTTGTGGTTTCTCATACATTGATACCATATTAAAATGATTTCACTTATCCCTCCTTGTCCTGTCACTGCATGTTGCTGGGTGTCTTACTATTAAGAGAGACAGCATAATGCCTTCATTTTGGCACTGTAAATGTACTCCATGGGTTGAATAGCCAGATTACCTACTTTTCAGAGAAATCTTGTGTCAATCCCAGTAGCTTTGAACTCTAGGCAACTTATCTAAATATAAACACAGCAGCACAAAACTACCAGAAAGGACCACCTATTTTCATTGTGACCCTGTTTTCAAAGGACTGAGGTATACACTGAGCCCACATGTTTGCAGTGAACAGCCAACAGTACTAAAACAGTGAAAAAGAGGAATCACACCAACATGTTTCATCATCCTGGCTTATTTGTTTTATGTTGTGAATTCAATGTGAAATTTCTGCTGATGGCTGCAAATCACAGAATAAACAGAGCATTCTCTGCTGTGTGGTGAGCCAAGAATTCATTTGGGAGGGGGTGAGGACAGGTTCCAGAACAGAGCAGGTAATCCTGACAGGGAGAGGGATTGAAGCAGTCTAGTCACTGTATCCTTACAGGAAAGAGGTGGCTCCCAAGTATCACCCAGGCTGAGCTGGCTATTGCCCACCGAGGTGGAGAGAAGGAGGGAGGTTCTGCCCAGCTCTTACCTAGCTTAGAGAAGGGCAGAGGGTCCCAAGTTCAGAGCTGGACAGTGATCCCAGCTTGTGCAAAACCACTACCCTGCAGTTCCTGCAATCATTCCCATCTGCCTGTGGGCAGGCTGCAAAAGGAGTGTTTTATCTGCATGCTCCTCCTCCACCACAGATAATCCACCTCCCTGCAGCTCCTGTGTCTCCTTCAGCAGCTGGATTTCAAATCTGAGGAATGCCCTAAATTGTAAAGGAGGTGATTTTTGCATTGCACAATTCATATAGTTTCTCCTGAATGTGTGCACTAATAAAAAAAGGAAAATATTCGTCACACGCAGGAAAGCAGGTGCTTGCCAAAGGAAAGAGGCAGCAATTTCTACAGCAGTTGACAGGCAAACACAAAGTATAGAAAACAATACATAGAAAATACTTGCACTAAACCAAAATTCTAGTAAAAGCAACATTGGGAAATGACCCAAAATAGTTGTGCCAAGGGCTAAGCACAGAAACACTTTTGAGGAGCAAAGCTGCTGTTTGCTCTCCCAGCAGCTGGGATAGCAAACAGCACTGCAGAATCTGCAGTGAGAGTTCAGCAAATAGCAACAGCGAGTTTTCTTCTCTGGTAACATCAATTTTTTTATTTTTTTTGGTGGATCTTATCCTGAAAACATGGAAAAGCTTTTCTGCATTTCTTCCTCTCAAGCTCCTCCCAGTTAACCAGTTTCCAAGCCACCTAGCCTGGCTTTTTTAGGTTCCTTTCCAAGCAAAAAGAGCCCTAAATCACCTGAATTCTCTCCTTGGTTTTGGTTATTGCTCACAGCAAAAGAGCGCAAAGTGCCCATTTTCTCCAAAACTTTCAAACAAGAGATTAAAACCAATTAATCTATTTTTTTGTAACTGAGGAAAATACAAATAAATCCAAAAGTGCATATATTTATACATTTGACACCAAAGTGATATTTCTTTGAAAGTCACTTGAAAGAAAACTCAGTTCCTACTTTGCTATCTTTTAAATTAATGTCAGGAACATTCAAGCAATATTTTTAAATGTTTCCGTTCCTGGCTTATATTGGGCTTATATTGATGAAGGATGTAATATTGTAATATTGTAATATTGCAGGAGGGCTGGGAGTGGGTGATGTTACAAATGAAGCCTTACTACTGCAGAATGTTGTCATTAGGAGAAAAACCAAACCTTTTCTTTTCCACCTTTTTTTCATTTCCTACAGGCAGATGGATGGAGAGACAAAGGTGTTCTTTCCCATTCCTCTCTTTTGAAGGTCTCTGAAGAAGCAAGTGCACAGCCAGCCCTCAGTGCAGCCAGGTGATGGGTTTGGCAGTTTTTACATGTCGCTCCTCCAGGACAGGGGCATCTTTGCCTGACACACACAAAACTGGTTTCAGCACCTGACTGATGCAAGTGAGCATTCACAATAAAGAATTAGGGGGACAATTGCAGTAGTTATGAAGAGGGTCTGTGACTGGGACACAGTACTGCTCCTGGAGGCAAAGAGGAGCTATTGGCAGCTCAGCAACATTATCCTCATTATCATAAAAATACCCATCACCTGCTCCTCTGGGAACAGAAGACATTCCCCAGATGGGAAAGGATTGTAAAGGCTTGCTGAGACACCCCCAGGTGACCTGGAGGTGCTAATTTGAGCTAAACAGGGGAGCCAGCAAACTTGGGAAAGTCACACAGCCCTGGTAGCTGCCACCCTTATCCCATGGCATTAGTGAAGCCACTCTCCAGGCTGCCCTGTTTTAACCCAAGGGAAACAGCAGCCTCAGGAATGGAGGCTCTACAGCTGAGTAGGAGCCCCTTGCATCCAGCAAAGGCTTTGGGCTAAGAAGCGCCCCAGAGATTCCAGCACACACTGCAGTGCATTGACACAACCTCCTGGTGCTGTCTGGGATATGAGATTTCTGGCACTGCCAACTCTCCTGACATTTAATTTAGCTTCATCCAAATTTATCTTTATGAAAGCATGTGCATAGGTGCTAAATTTACACTGGCAAAATAGCAAATCAATACCTTTTTGTGTTTAATTGCAGTTTATTTTCTCCATGAGCTCGATTCAATTAGTTCCAGCATTATTAACTTTATTTCAAAACAGGTGCTGGGCAAATCTCCATGAATGGAGCAGCTTGCTGCAAACACCACATAAATTATTTGGGAAAACCTGTGGTGAGGCTTTTGCAGAGCTGCGCATACAACAGCTGTGAAAAGGCTGTAAACAGCAAGCACTCATTGTGGGAATGTAGGGAAACCCAGGCAAAAGGGAGGGAGCACCCATGCCTGGGGAAGGGGAAGCTCTCCCTGGGAGCTGGGGCAGCATGTGAGGGAAACCTCAGCTGCACCAGTGCACCTGACCCCGAGCAGTCTCATCTCCCCTGGTATTTCACACAGCAACGTGTGTGGATCCTGCTCTCCTCTCCCCACCTGCTCCATCCTCACTGCATGTGGGCTGGCAACATGCCCCAGCCAGATGTTCCCAGCTGCACCCCAGCTGTGCACGTTTTAGCAAGCCTGACAGCAAACCAGGCACTCCCCTCTCCAAGGCCTGAGCAGAGGAATTTGCAAGTCAAACAAGTAACAGAACATAAGATGAACATTTCAAAGTCCCTGCAGAGCAGCGAAAGGCTTCTCTGTGCGTTCAATTTTTGTATCCCCTAAGTTCGTTATAATTCCCTTAAAGAAAGAAAAAACTGGCTGTGTGCTTGCTAAAGCTTTAATAATTTCTAAGTACCTGTGTCAATTGAACAGCAATTGGATTCAGCACAGCTTGAAACCTATTTCAGCAGGACAAAAATCTCTGTCATCTTTTAAACACAAACATTACTGTCTCTCAGGTGTATGCAGTTCTCACATGAAAGGCCACTGCCTACATTAGAGCCAAGGACATTGCTTAGCACCAGTAACTTTCAGGCCTTTTGTTTTCCTTACCTTTCTGTGGTTCAATTGGCTTCTTATGTGAATTAAAGCAGGTCTGAACAGCACCCAGTGAGATGTGGTAGGACAGCTGAACGAGGCTAATTCTTCACCATGAATACAAGCCACAGGCAGCAGGTGCTGTCTGGACCAAAGGAAGGCAGGACACATCTCACCAGCATGGCTGGACTTCTCAATTCAATGTAGAGAGCTGCCAGTAAATGTGTTGAGTGAGTTGGAGGAACCCTTAAACCTTTGTGCACAATAGCAGTATGTTGTGGGGCCCTCCAATGTTTAGGATACGTTGTTAGAGGGCAAGAGTCTCAAAAGGGCATTTCTAGCCAGGTTCTTGGCTCTCCAAAGAACATCTGGTTCCAGGATCCATCTATAGCCCAATCTCAGACAAAATCCTCAGCACCTCATATTCTTCTCGCCTCCAACCCAGCTTTCAGGGGAGGATTACCAGAAGCGAAGACACATCTAGGAAAGTTTCTGAGATACTTGACTATTGCAAGGGTGGAGGACAATTTCAACAGTCTTCTGCGCATCTCCGAATGAGCTCTCACCTGCCCTGGTTTGGCTCTTGCTTAACTCATCCTGTTCCCAGGCAGGGAGGGCTGGATGCACAGTGCTTCTCCTCCCTGGATCCCTCTCGTTAACCATTAACTTTCTGACTACGAGTTTCCCCCACAGCTCAGAGCTGTGAGGTGAGGAAGGATGAGTGTCTGTACTCACAGACAGTTCCTGGCTGTGTCCCTGGCATCAGCCTCTCTCACAGCTGGCGTAGGGCACTGCGTCACGCTAATATGAGCCCTCCACGAGCTTATTTTGCATTGCTGCTGTCCCATTTTCTCTCTGTAGCAAGTATGTGATGTAAATACTATTATTTCCCTCTCCACCTCATATACACACACACATCCTTCTCCTCAATGAGGCTGTCTAATCTCCCTATGAGTTACTGCCTGATTATTCCCTCCTCCAGGGAGCTTTTTCCATTACTTATCTTCCACCACATGTGCAGGTTTTTTGAGCTCCTCACTACCTGATGTTTCATCACTGTAATGTTCCCTCAGTAAAGAAGATGTTGGCTAACAGCAGACCTCAGTCCTGTCTCTTTTGAAAAACACAGGGTGTTTCCTTCTTATTCTGTACTTTCACATTTTGTACTACAGGTTTTGCACTGTATTAGGCAGGAGAGTGCAAACTCCTCCTGAAAATACAGAAACCATACAACATTCAGTTCTGCATTCTCACAATTCAAATAAAAAAATCAAAAAGCACATTTGCTTCTCTTTTTTTCTTTTGACTTAAGTTTCATTGATTTCAGCAAACTTAAAATTTGAAAACTTTTTAACTAGTTCTGTGTGTAAGAATTTAAAAAAACCCCAAAGGATGGCATCTTATTTTGCTTTAACTAAGAGATGAGAGCAAGGGATCAAGGTGGAAGATTTATCACATTAAAAGAACAGAAAGAAGTTGAATAACACACAACAATGCAACTTTTCTGTTATTTTATTGATATTAGTGAAGAAAAAATTAAATTTCATCATTCTGATGTGTTACAATTGCTTTCTCTGGTGGGTGGACAGCTCCTACAGCTTATTTAAAGGCTAAATAATACTTCCCGATTGCATGATTAACTTCTACACTTTAAGTTCTCTTATGGTATTGCTTTCTTCCTCTGGGTATATAAAGTGGTCCATTAAGTCCATGACTTTTTTTCAGAATCAACTGTTATTCTATCTACTGGTTTAAGATACATTCAAATAAAAAGATACTTAAATTTACTTGCAATAAGTGCACACATACAACAGCAAACAGAGCTGATGGCATTTTACTAAAACATTGTAAGTTCATAGAATAAATAGAAGTCTTCAAACACATGCTGTAACTGACTGATGTGTTGTTTTCTTTTTCTTTCTCAAAAAATATCCTTAGTGTCCATAGCACTACTGCAAAAACTACTTCACTCAGAAAAAAACAAACCACCCACCTATCTCTCATCACAAAAGACTAAAAGACAGTTTCATTTATACAAGAAATTATCAGTGCTAATAATTTAGTAACAGTCTGGTACAAATGGCAATTCACGGCAATTACGTGTAGTGTAACAATGGTAACAAACGGGAAGCTTAATTTTAGATGCCACAGGAAGTGCAAGGAAAAGAAAGTGGATGCTAAACCCTCCTTTGCTCCTCTCCGTCCCCTCTTCCAAAAAAATATTCATGTCTCCGCTCTGCTCTAGAAACAAGCTCCCTCCAGTCTGTTCCAGTTCCAAGGTATTTCAACTCTTTCTACAAGCACCCAGCAGAAGGTTGGGAGAAACAGAGAAAAAAATTGTGATACAATTAGGATTGCCTGGCAACTAAAGGTTGCGTGAGGTCTTACGTTTCCTTTCTGAAACAGCAGGGGGCTGTATGTTTGTATGGCAGGTTTCATTTTCTTTATTTTAAAAACACTGCAAAAATAAAGCATTTCCCCTATTTTTACCTACGCTAGGGTCCAACTTCGGATGAAAAGGGTTTCTCTGAAGAAAGAAAACAGAAAATGGGTGGAGAATATTCTCACCCTGCTTACAAGGCCATGGTCTCTAACATGCATGAAACATGAAGATCAGCATGAGGGCTGCAAGCTGCTCTTTCCTGCCTGTACCATTCCATTACTAAATGTTTTCTGTGGTTCTCTGCTGAAGTTTCAAGGACTCACCTTTTTCTAATACTGGTTTTGCTACATGTTCTTTTATAACATTCTTATCTGTCGATTTGTTCCACAACTTGGACTTCTAGGAAGTCACTGCCATGTTTACCTCATGAGCTATGAAAACTGTTTTCTTTGGGTGCACTGACAAAGCATGTTTCAGTGGCAGCAACACATAGTAAAGCATTTTCCCTTCCACAATCCAGTGCAGCATTGAAGAACAAAACAAAACAAAAAAGCAACAAAGAAAGAAGTTGCACAAAGTGTGAGTGTGCCAAAGGAAACAGTGGTGGTAGGAATACGTCAATATCCCAGGTACCCAGAAGGCCCGCTGACCTCAACACAGTATTAGTTCAAGTTTAAAATCTTGGGGAGGAGGCAAATACAGAACAGGGGAAAAAAAAAAAAAAAAGGTTTCATCCATTCAGGCATAATAGCCAGGCACTCCAATAACTCAGCTCAACTCATCTACAGAGGCAAAATTAAAACTACCACATGTTAAACTGAGTACTTTTTTTCAGTATTTAATGAAGCACAAATGCTCCCATGCTTCAAGTGATGTAATGAGAGGTCTCACATAACACATTCAATAGCTTTCCATGCACCTTTGACTCATTAGGCTAGCTACAGAATCCACATTTTTCTAGTCAAGTTATTTTTTGTTGGTTTTGCTCTTTTGTTTTTTTTCAGTGCATCTTAAAAAAACCCAAACCTTTTCAAAAGGTTAGCGAGTTAACCTTAATACAGCAATCATAACATAGAGCCTTTTGCACTCGATTGAAGAGTAAAATAATCCAATTAGTTACAATAGATCTGGTACATATTTACACATTTTATACAAAGTTTACACATTTCTCCCATTAGGCACAAAGTTGATTTGTCAAACTCAAGAGGCAATGAAGGGGTAGTGGGGGAAGGAAAAGGAGATCGGAGAAAGAATCTGAGTATTTTCATTTAAAAAGACTAGCTGTAAAAATAAAGTCCTTCATCGTAAGCTAGTTTGCTTCGGGAGCTTGGTTCCCATGAGGATCCCTGAAGTGAGGGACGTTGGGCCTTTCATCTGCATGCTGGAACCCACCATGGTGGGGAAGCTCCGATTCCTTCGGATGCCAGTGTTCAGCTGGATGCCCCCGATGGCACTGGTCACGGCAGGGCAGCCCAAAGGGAGACTGTCAGGTGCCAGGCCTCCAGGAACAAGGGCCCTCACTGGTCCCTGTGCCCCACAGAGAAGAGGTCCCTGGTCATCAGTTAAAGGAGGAGCTGACGTTTGCCCTGAACTCACAACTTTGGCAATACCAAACCTCCTGACTTTGTCCACGAGATTAAGGTTGGAAACAGACACGTCAGTTTGGCTCTCACTGTTCCTGATGTTCTTTTTGTTCCTCACCTCCTTCAAGATTGAACTAGCAGGCTTCGAAGCCAAGAAGTTGTCATAAGGTGGGCTGGTGCACTTGAACTCAAAAGATGGAGGGGAAGAAGAAGGTGTCTGCATGGGTGAGTTTGGCGGAGTGGAAGGAATGATCGCCATTTTCGGGGAGTACGTGCTCAGCAGGGTGCTCCTGCTGGCTCTGTCCCAGCTCTGTGGATTGTACACTGCTGCTGAGATGCCCCTTTCCTTCAGCAGCCACACCAGCCCCAGGGACGTGCTCATTGTGGTCGTGGATTCCCGGAGGTTGGTGAAGGATTCGGCCAAGCTCAGACGCCGAGGAGTGCAGGGAGTAGCCACCGGGGTGCCTTTCAGATTGCTAATGCTGCCACAAGTTGGAGTAGGTGCTGCGTTAAGGCTGAAAGCAAAGGAGCAGTCAAATTATTCCCTCCACTAGAAAACTGAAATTTACTACAGGCAAGATTCTTAACCCTGAGCAGAGCCTTTTATGCATTTGGAGAGTGCACAGGACACTGACAGTTCCCAGTCTCCCACAAATGTGATTACAAGTGCAAAACCATCAGATCTTACAAAATACATCTCCACTTTGCACACTTCAGAGCCCAGTCTCACAGGATTAATGCCACTGCCAACACCCAGCACCACATTTCTCCTGATAAACTATTTACAGGTTTGTGATCAACACCTTCTCTTTCTCTTCCTATCTACTGGCTGTCTCAAGTTGCTTCTAAGGGACAAGGAACTGTGGGAGACTGGATCAATGGTGTAAGCAAGGCATCTACTTTTTAGTGTCCCTTCTGAGCACATAGAACTGACCACTCATTCATTAAGGCATAGTGTACTTAGTTATTCCAGAAAAAAGGCATGTGGGATATCTATGACACTCCAAATTCATGTCTGAGAGAATACAAGAGCTCCATGCACCTTCAGAAAAAAATAAAATTTCCAGCTTTTTCTAACTATGCGCAAATTATGGTCTTTTCCACAAGTACACACACAAACATAAAAACCCCAAAACAAACAACAAAATAAAAGATTCCACAGTAGTATCTCCTAAGCATGGGTTCATCCCCTCTAATGGCATTTACAGGGTCTTGAGCAATATAACACTTGATGCTAACAAAAGATTCACTGATATGAGCTCACCACTGTTCAAAGAAGCAAATCTACTCCGTTGCCTTGCCAGGTTAGCAAGTAGAAGACACTCAGCAAAGTCAGATAGAAAGTAAAGCCAGGGCAAGACAGTGGGAACACTGAGCAGCTGGAGGGGAAGGAACAAGGGAGAGGGTGGGATCTTCCTTTTTCAGCACAGCCAAGCTGTTGGAGCTGGCTCAGCCATAACGTGCAACTTTAACTTAAGTGGGGGTCTCTGCACCAAGAAAGACATCACAAAGAGCCACTTTGAGACAACCTGGTTAGATTTCCAGGACAAGAGTCTGGCCAATGACTAAATTGCATCTTCTTTGCCCTATGGATAAAAGAGGCTGAGATGGTGTCTTGACTAGAATTTTCCATCTCATTTCACCTTACCTTAATGAACTCTGTGTAGCCAACACTACTGTGCATATCAGGTTAGACACCCTGGAATGCTTTGAGGTGCAGCTTCTGATGAGCTTAGAACATCATCTAGATCCTTGGTTTACAGTGAGCAGGTGATGTGAATTCACATAACACTGGAAACTCTTGTCCCACAGCTTAAAAATCAGCAAATCTTTAAGGCACTTCTTAATTAATGAAGTATTAGCCTGATGCTATGAAATCTCAAGTCATGCCTCCTTTCTAAGGCTAAATAGGATCTGACAAACATGATATCTAATAGTGTTTTGGAACTGTACTAACCTCTACCATAAGCAAGTGAAATTGAGGAAGTTGAACTGCAGTTGCAATTCTAAAAGAGGAATCCCATATATTCGTCCTGGTATACTGTAGTGAAACACTTGAGAAAACTGGCAGATGTCATTACAAACGCAGCCTTGCTAAGTGGCTCTGAACTCGGTCTCCTTGCACCCCCGTGTGTGCTGTGGCTGTCAGTGCATGTGGCAGATGTGCTAAGGCACATCTGTATGTGCTGTCCCTTCTGCCTGGGCTGAGGCAGCAGCAGGGGAGAAGGCTCTGTCCCAACAGAGCTAAGGAGACCACGCACACCCACTGCAGCAGCACACACACTCTGAAGGCAAGGCTGTGTGGCAAGAAGTTAGTTCACAGTTCTTCTCTTAAGCACTCATTAAAGCTCATAGTTCTGATTGCAGTGGAACTAAAAAGCAGTGACAGCCACTGTGGTACATCTCCCATACAGGTAAATACAGAATACAGAAGTCTTGAAAAGCACGAGGGAGAGAAAAGGAAGAGAAGTTACTGCATGAACTGACTTTCTACAAGGTATGACCATATACGTTTCAGAAATCCAGACATTGGGTGTTAATTACCAGGCTTGCAAGATATCCTAGTCACAAGATGAAAACTATAGCACTCTAATGGTTTATTAACTCCAACAGCTTCACTCTTTCCAGATACAGATTTCAGTTGCACAGACACGTAGATTAGTATTTCTACTCATTTTTCAGCACAGTTATACACTGCAGTGCAATTAAAAATCAAGCCATCCCTGCAATAAAGCAGTTGCAGGTGTTGCCTTTTTTTCCCATTTGAGATCATTTTGGCACTGCTTTAACTGGGAAATATTCTTCCTATCAAGCTGACCAATGCCGCAGGGCACCCTGGACACAACCGCAGAAACAGACTCAAAGTGGCCTCAGCAACTCAGCCCGGTGACGGTCTCAGAGTTAGATTGAGAAAAGAAACAAATGAAGGAGCATCTCATTTAGCTGGATGAAATTTAGTCAGGTTAGAGCAACACCTGGGGTAGCCCACGTTAAAATGCAACCAGGTTGGTAAATGCCAAACCTCTTGGGGTTAGCTGGTGCCACACACACTAGCATTCCTTGCACATGACCCTGCCAACACAGATGCTGCTGGCAGTGCTGCTCACCCCCGACCACGCTGGGTCACAGTGTCTGCCCTACACCTCCTCTCATCACGAGACATAACGCAGTTTCTCGTCATCCTCACATGACCTGTGAAGAATCATTTATAGTTGGTAAGGAGGAGCTCCTTAAACATCTGCTGAAAACATAATTTTGCTTATTTTGCTCTTTGTTCTCCTGAATGAGTGATGAACTTCCATTTAACTTAAGGCAGCTGAAAATGCACTGAATTTAGCTGTCTTTTCTGATTTGTCAGATTTAGTACCCAAAGAGTTTATTATGATCCCAACTGACAGCAATTCAACAGTAACAAGAAAATTAAAGTATAACTGCAGCCATATAAGAGGATCTCTTCAGTAATTGTGCTGAGGGGAAAGACAGAAAAGAGTAAAGAAAAACCAGCCAGGCCACAAATAACTAACTTAGTTTAGAAAGGGAAGCAAAAAAGTTCCATTTAGACATCATGTATTTCATTTCCACTTGACAGGTTTTCATGTTCAATGCCCTTACTTTTCATGCCCTTCATAGACAGTCAGTGCCTATCTCACATCTAAACTAGTGTAGACACACCACCCCTGCATGGACACTCACAGAGTGGTAAACTCCCACAGAGGAGCTGGAAGGGGCAGAGAAAGCAATGAGACATTGTTCTTACAAACAGAAAAGAACAATCTGTAAATCCTGATTTGCTAAGGGAGGAACGTTCCCTCCTTAGGTATGAAATTCACACCCCCTCTCTGGTTCTCAGATCTTCCATAAGGCCACAGAACTGCCTTCTGTTGGCGCCCAGTGTCTATACTGCCAAGTGCTATTGTATCACCAGCTCATTACTTTCAGTCTGGCAACTATGAATTAATTTCCAAGGATTACACCAAGAAACAAAGTAGACATCTCCCTGTTTCCCTGATTTAAGGCACATTCCTCCTCCCTTCCTCATGTAGTTCCTGGATTTCTTTACCTGCACATCCGTTTTACTTCTGAGTGGAAAGATTTATTAGACTCCCTCCCTGGAAAAACCTCTCATCTCTTTCAGTAAGAGATTACATCCTGTGCATTCATATTTGAGGACTACAACTAGTCTAAGATGAGGAGTGGCCAGGTTTGGATATCAGCAGCCAATATAGTTATGTCTGATCCAGCAATATCTTAACTAGAGACAAAAAAAATTAAGGAACTTTGATTGGCTCTTTAAAACATCACACAAGCCTCCCAAATTCAGGCTGAGGTAACTCAAAACAAGAGGAACATTTGGTGGGTGTGTTGTAATTCACCAATGCAGTCAATGCCTATGATTATGCTATTATTTTGCATTTGCTTAGAGGGGAAACTCTGATAGAGCTGAAGGCTTTGCCATCATGAGAATCCCTTACCTTGGCGTGACTCGTGTGAGCTCATCGGAGGGGTGCAGAATGCGGCAGGTGGTGAAGGTGAAGGTGGAGTTGGTTTGTGACATGCACTTCCCAGGATGAGGTACTAAATTAAAAAAAAGCAAATTCTTTGCATTTTACACAGAAAAGGGGAAAACCAAACTTCTGTGTGCTGATAAGACAGATGCAAAAAGTGATGAGGCACCTTGATGGGATCAATGCAAGAACGGTGAAATGCCCAAGTACTACAATGTTAAAAGACATTTGTTCTCCAAAAGAAACACCTCTAGGACTCCAGTGCCAGTGCTAAAAAGGTCTGCTGAAACTTGCCCATGATCACAGACACTGCAGATTAAGTCTTGTTCAAACCAAATTTAGTGCTTGAAAGGTTCGCCCTTATCTAAACTTGCAACTTGCATCAGTGGGAAATTACAAGCAAAATTTTCTAGTACCAGCTCAGGAGCACCAGGATTTTCTAAATGCTTGTGCCTTTCAGCTTTTAGATTGATCCACAAAAAGGTATCCCCATTACTTCTCAGTAATGGATCCATCTAGCTTATGTACAGGAATACAAGTTGTTGGGGTGAGGAGGAGAGGGACACACATTAATTACTCTTTCTCTGACTTTTCATATGCACAATATGGAAAGTGGTAGTTCTTTGGATCCACTACTGTACATCTGTGATATTTCTCTTGTGCATGTGATTAGGTTCTTTAAAAATGTATGTCCTCAGCTGCATAGTATAGCAGTTTTTGTAGACAGTAAGCAAATTTCCTAACAGAAGTGGCTGTAAAAAAACCACTCCGGTAATAGATCAGTGATTTGGGAGAGAAGCAATATAGCTCAGTTTTAAAAATGAAGGACTTAGGCCAACTTCTTTCTTCATGGTAGAAATACTTCTGTGGCTGTATTAACCTGCTATATAATGCAGCTGTGGTCACTGCAAAATAACTACAGAATTTAAGAGCCATGCATCTGAAAAGCTGATTGAAAAACACCCAGAGTTAAATATTACATCAATGATATCATGATTGCATAGGTTCTCTTACTTAGTAACCAAACTTAGCAGTGGTCAAAAGACATGCACAATAAAAACCATGTGCAGCTCCCTCCCCACCAGTCCTACCCAACCCTCTGAGCCATTCCCTGATTAAGCCACATTTTAATACCACAGTACACAACTATTCAACACATTGCAGAAGACAGACAGACCGACCAGCTAGACCAGACACCATTCTGAACTCCCAGAGCAGCTCAGCAGAAGCAAGGCAAGTCCTAATTGTGGCTGTGTTCCCTTTTTCATATATAAAGTATCACAGCTCCAAAACAGTGTGTGTGGTTAGATAGCCCTTTAAGATCACATATAAGCGGTGTGTAAAGGGTAGAGCATGGCCAGTGTGAAGGGTGGAAGCAGAAGTGGCTGAGCATACAGCGTGAGGTAACTTCTAGTCAGCGCTGGAATGTACGGCTGGACATCAGAGAAGGATATTTCTGAGGACCCACTAGAGTGTCATGTTAACACACTCAAATGTTAGCACGGCATAACAAAACAACAAGCTCTACTTCACCTCCAGAGATGGTAATTAGGATGCTTCAGGAATCCAGTTGCTTTAGAGATTAGTGTGAGCACTATAAAAGCTATTACAAGGGAGCACAGCCTAGCAATCATGATTCTCTCCATATTGTAGAGAGTTATAAGAAAATCTGGAGAAAGAACTTAAATAACTGGACATGAAAAAATTGGTTATTTAAAGAAACACAGGACTTTAACATAAATCAATTAGAAACAAAGCAATTATCCCTGGATGATGAATAGAGAATAGAATAAAGCAATGCTGGTTTAAGATTGCAAGCTCAACCCAAAGCACATAGCTGTAATACAATCAGTGCATTTTCCCCATTTGTTATATCCACTGGGCATCCCCTCAGATTGGAGACAGGCACATTGAAGAAACATAGCTGCATTAGCAAAAGCAAGACTCATTGCTATTAATGAGTCAAAGATAGGAGAAGGCTGCTAAAAGTAGAGAAATCACTAACTCTAATCAGAGGAGACAAAGTGAAATTATGAAAAAAATCTATCCATTTCCAAGGATGTATTTCACCCTCAAATACCACTAAGAAAGTCCTGTACCAGCTTCATCCTTCATCAGTCAACAATGGGTTGTATCATATTGCTGTAGCATTTTCCATCCTTTGGACACAGTAAAAGAGTGAGAACCTGTTGCTGTAAATGAACAAAGTTTATCAAATAGAAACAAAATGATTAATTTCTAACTTCGTAATTTTACATATGAACGCCAATCTCCTGAGTTGGTATAAGTTCATGTGGAAGTAATACATTTTTCTAATAAGAAAGTCTATCTTCACATTTACATATATCAAAGTATTGTCTTGAATATAAATATCTGCTCCGTGTAACTGTCTGAAACCAAATGTTTTTCTTATACCCTCTTTTCCAAAGTAGTTGTAGTTTAACAACAAGGCTTCATATCTGTATGAAGAAGAATCTGTACATAATGCAGTGCTGAACAAAATTTACAGAAACATCATAAAATTTAGTCCATCAGGAACCCTGTGCAAACTGGTAGAGCATTTTCCCCCTATATTAAAATTAAATCTAAAGCTAAGATTTCTGCTGTAGCACGTTTTAGCACTCAGGAATTAATTCTTCACCTTATTAAGTTTTCTCAAACAATTCACAGGCATTATGGAAAAATGCAAACTATGACAGCTGAAAGGGACTCTTCTGTAAGCACAAACACTATTGTAAAAAACACCTTTTAAAATACCGAGAGAAAAAAAAAAAAAAAAAAAAAAAGGCAGGTTCCACTCAAACTGAGTGCAGAGAGCTCCATCTTCTGGCAAAACAAACAGGGCTTTCCTCACAAAACACAAAGCTGATTTTATGTATCTCAGATCCAGCTTCAGGACTCAGAGAGCCTGTGGGCCATTCTGCTAGATGTAAAGAGTGAACTAGATATGTTTAGGACATGACCTTCTGCCCAGGGAACTCTCAAGAGGACATTTTATCTACATTTTCAACCAGCTTGTGCAGAGGAAGGTACAAAGTTACGGTAGGTAAACAAGTGGCCTGCCCCACCCACAAGATGTCAAGACAAATTAAGTTTGAGGAAGATTTGTAAGAGGTAGCTATACTAAAACACCATTAACTTTTGTGCCATTGGATCAAAATTCAAATTTTTTGTTAGGCTGAAATAACAGTGAGGAGGCAGAGAGCCCAAGGTGACCAGTAAATCTTTGCATTTTGTACAAACACTTATTCTGGCACATACGGATTTATTAGGATATTAACTTCAAAAAAGTTGAGAAATCTTTAGAGTATGATTTCATCCAGACTGGCTCAAAGTTAACACTTTAGTCCAACAGTGAAGCGAGCCACTCTGCTCCAACATTTTTTGGCACGTTTCAAGAAAATGAGGGGACCTGGTTCCCCGCTATTTGAGCAGGGAACTGGCTGGAATTAGGGCATCTCTTTAGCACAGGCTGTGGAAACAGGGATGGAATGACATCAGGCCGAGGCATCTTTAGAGCAACAGAGGGTGTTTGAAAGTATTAGAAGTTCATTGCTCAATAGAAAAGTTCTGCCTGCATTAAAAGAGGATAAGGAAGGATCATTAGGAGACTTTTTTTTTGTTTTTTCCTACTGTGTGATCACCTAGAATACAGGCTATGGATTTCACTTTTGCCACTAATTAGTTTGTGCCACTAATTCCATTCTTGGGTGAGGTGAAATTACCGGAAACTAAGTCACAAAACCCTACTAGGATCCAAAGAACAAGACAGTGGCTTCATGTAGTGTCTTGATTTAGCAGAGTTCATCCCTTCCAGGTGGCTAAAGGTGAGAGCTCTGATACCTAGTGCTGTCTGTACTGAAAATGCCTGGCTGACAGAACAGGCAGAATATGGAGTAGGCTGGATCTGATGTCTGGGTGAACCACTACAACAAAAAGGAGATAAGTGATAGAAACAACAGCTGTAAAATGTGAACTTGGTGCTCTCCTAAAGGTGTAAGTGTGAATACTCAAACCTCCAAGAATTCATATATCTGCATCAGGAGTGTGGCTTTTGTTATGTTTTTTAAACAATAAAATTATTTTCTGAATACCTGATTTTCCAAAAGTTTCATTTATTTTGCCTTTGGAAACAGAAAGAGAGGAAAAACTGAACAAAGGCAGGTGTTCTTTGGACATGGTGTTCTTCTGGCTGAGATCACTTTCTCATATGTATATAACCATTGAGCATAGATGTAAGAAGACTTCAAAATATTTAATGTGGCTTCAACATAAATTTATGCAGACTTGGATCCCCAAATTAAAATTCAAGCATTTTAACAGCATAGAAAGCAACTGCTGACAGACTTTTCTTAAAGAAATAATTACTATGAAATATTCATGCTGTTTGAAAATAAAATATATTTAAATATGCATCAATAGCTTAGTTCTAAGAAGAGTTACAAATTTTATTGCTTTTCCATACAACGATAACTTTTTAGAAGCATGTATAGTAATCCTGCTAAAAACAACTCAAACATAATACATTCATTATGTGTTCTTGTGATTTTAGGCCTGTATTTGGAAAGCCCTCCATGTCATGGTTAAGGTCTAAGCATGAAGTACAAGAATGCTGATCCCATAATGCTGTGCACATGTCTATTCAAAGCAATCAATCAGTGGAACTAACAAACACAAGTACTGAAAGACCAGTTTTATGCACCCAATACTAGCAGGCAATTAAGCATACGCTGCATCAAGTGTAGCCCTTCCAACTTCAAAATTAGAACATTCATAACATTATTAAGTGCTTTGAGTGGCTGGTGTTTCATCTGTTTCTTTAAGGGAAACATGAAAGCCAGTGAATTAAAAAAACACAAAAAACCAAATAAAAAATGAGCCCAAATAACCCCTCCCTCCAAAACAAATTCTGTACAGTTTCTTTCACAGAACAAAAAACATATATTGAGGTTACTAAAAATTTGTGCTGCAAAAATTACTTGTCCCAGATGATTTTAAGAACATTGTGTCCTGTAACTTCTCTTCAATTCTACTTACGCTGTGAGTCTACACAAGTGATACACAAATCTCAATCTACTCCTGTGTATTAGGCTAGAACTGCAAGTTTGGAATTTACAATCCTCCATAAAGTTAACTATACCCACACACAGTACGTGGCTCCAACAGACTAACTGCAGACCATAAGGCGCATGTGTGCTAACTTTTCCTGAAATGTTCAGTGCCATAATTGGGATAGAATATGCATTTAGGGTGAAGAAGCTATTTTATAGATCAATGGGTACTACAGGTTTCAACAGAGGGACAAGAAAACACAAGGAACATAACTTTTCCTTTCTTAGTCAGAATGATTTCTTACTCTAGCTATCCCAAGAATAGAATATCTATCACAATTGTTATGAATACACTTGTTTTGGCTACAAGATATTTTTGGCACAAGCAGTGTTTGCTCTCCTGAGCATGGAAGTTAAAAGAAGCTCTTGGGTTCACTTTGAGCAGCACTCCGCACACACAAAATGGCAATATGAATAGTACTTTTAACTGTGACAGAGAAAGTATCCAGTGCAAAAAAGGCAAGATACAAACCTCAGAGCATGCAATCAAACTGAAGCAGAAACCTGCCCAACAGACTAAGATGACCTACAGGTGCTGGAAAGGTCCTTGTAGGCACTGTATTACTAAAGACATTTTGGTCTGAGGCTGGAAGACCTGTAGCTCTAGATTGGCACACTTTATGGCCTGCCAACAGCAACTGTAAGAAGACACCTTCTGGCTTTTACAGACCTCTTGAATGAGATTTTTCCACAATGGAGCTATCCTGGATTACAAGCAATCTATCACTAGAGACTGTGTGCAAGACTTTTTTTCCTTCCCTTCCCTTTTTATTTTACTTCCACATTCTCTAGTAAGAGTTTATTCTGTCTGTTGCCAACTGGAACCAATTCCCAACTGGAAACATGCAAGCAATGATGTCATAACCTTGTACTCATGATGGGCTCATGATGAGATGCCACATGTCCATACATGCCCCTACCTGCCTTGCATTTCCTAAAGAGAAATCTAGAAGAAAGAATCCTGAGGAGAAGCAATGGCTGCACAATATTTAACTACAAGATAAATTTATAAGCTAAGCATGCACCTCCTTCCCTCAAAAGATATTCTTCAGGGGGCAGATTGTGGATCCTAAGAAGTACTGCTCCATTAGTAAGTGCCTACTCTGACAAAATCCACAATCATCTCCTCCTTGTAAAATGCCTGACAAATTGCTTCAACAAAAGGCTGATACAGTGTCTTTACTCATTTGAGCAACACAAACAATAATGATATGGTAGCTCATGGATATGCCTAAATCCTACACAACAGGACTATTTGAAAGAAGGCAAAAGAATGGGAAATTAAAGTTTTTTGGTGCACTCGTTCGTTCTACACAAAGTTATAAATTTTGACTCATTTATTTCTGTAATGCATTAAAATGACCCAGCAAACAATAAAAAGTAAAGTAAGATTGCTAAAGCAATTTCATTGACTTTATCTACTTTGTCAATTTATAAGGTAGGGAGTTGGCTTAAAAACCCTTTTCTTGGGTTTTTCCCAAGGAAAGTCATCAGTAACCAGTAAATAACCTGTTCATAAACATTGATCCTTATTCAAATCATAATGGAGACAGAAAATGGAAGGAAATACTAGACTTTCTTACCAGTTTATAATCACAGAGCAGACCTACATTTATTGCTCTTCTCCAAAGACAGAATTCTTTTGAACTATTACCCAGAAATGTTAGACTAATTTGTTCTTTAAAAAAAACTCCAACAAGGGACTAAACTATATCCTTATCTATGTTTAGTCCATGACAATGAGTCTTCTACTTTTTTGACAAGTTCCTGTGTTGAACACTCTTACAATTAGAAAATTCTTTAAAAAGTAACCCAAGAAACATTTTTTTTTTGCACATTTACTGTACCCTGAGTACATGAAGAACTGTTTGTTCCCTTCCTCTCTATGGCAACACGTTTTAAAATTAATCATATCTTTTGTTGAATCTTTTATTCCCCAGATTCTAAAAACGCTAGTTATTTCAGTCTTTGATTATTCCAGTCCATGTTTCTCGTATCTCCAGCTTTTTTTGCTGTTGTCATTCAGACTCTTCAACATTATAAAAACCTGGATAATACCCAAAATGGTATACAACTGCCTAAAGAGGCATTATTTTCACATTAATAGAAAAAAATAATATAAATTTTCTGGGATCTCATAGAACAAGGACAATTTTTGCCAATGGAAAGGGAAGTTGAAGGGTTTGGAAGTTGAGGCACTGCAACACACTGCCCAGGGAAGTGGCTGGGTCACTGCTCTGGGAGGTATTTGAAAGATCTGTAGATATGGCACTTAGGGATGTGGTTTAGTGGTGGACTTGACAGTGCTGGATTAATGCCTGAACTCAATGATCTTACAGGTCTTTTTCAGCCTTAACGATTCTATGATTCGAAGTTTAATCTTAATACAACTGACTGTAGAAAGTAGCTTATATTCAATAGCTAAAAGCACTGAACTGCCATTGCAGTGAGAGCTGAAGATACTCTGCATGTCATGATAATAACAGAAATATTATTATTTAGCCCTGAGACAATCTAATCTTCCAAAGACCAGCCAAATATTAAACTATGATTTATCCCAGAAAAAGGAGAGGAAAGGAAGTGTGTTTATTTAAAGTAGTTATACAAAAACAAGAAGTCTGGAAAAGGAGTTCTAGCAATTTTCTGATTCTGGACTAAATATAATTCTTTACCAGAGGCAGATCTTAATGAAGACTATATAGCTTATTAAAACAAAACCCCCCAAATCCCATGAAGAAGAGAGAAGCCACGCAAACTCAAAACACATCTATAGTCTTGAGAATCTGTAATCTTGTGCAATAGACTGCTAGTGTCAGTTCAGAGTATCTAATAACTCATGCAGTACTGTGTCACTTAAAAAAGGTTTACGTCTTAATACGATACAAACAGAAAGGACGGGGTTTAGTAGCGTGGTGGAGAAAGAATAAGGGAAATGTTCTTAGTCACTGCACAAAAACATCTCCTTAATTCTTTATCTCAGGACGACTTTAAAAACAGGTAATTGTATCTGAGGTAAGTGAATTAAACTTTCAGAATTTCTTTGGTGATTTTCAAGGCATTCCATTTGTTTCAGCGAGGCACCTTCAGTGCACCAATCATTTAGTCTTTGTTTTTTTTCCCAAAGTACAAAAATCTAAAACATGGTGTCACCTCTTATGAATTGTCAGAAGAGTATCTGCACTACAGCAATACAGAATACATGTAATCTGTACATTACACGCACTTAACAGTGTGCACTAAATACACACACAAATTGAATACATGCCACATAAAGGTTTGTGAATGAACCACTTCCTTTTAGCAGCCTTCTCTTATCAAAATAGAGTAAAAATATTGACCACAGATGCTGTTACTGAAAAACAAATCAAAATATTATCGAAGAAACGATTTTTGAGGCAATGTTAGAATAGTTAGGTTCTAACCACTGCACACACTATCGTGCAGATGCTACACACAAAGCCATATTATGGATGCTGTTCTGAAGAGACGTGAGAATGGCCCAGTAATCAAAATCCTGTAAAGATGTCAGTTTTACTGGACTTAATGAGTTTCCCTCACCAGACCCCTCATCATCGTCAGTCGTGGACTCCTGCATCTCCTCTGTGAAAGCCTGAGATTGGCGGGGGTTATTCTTGTTCTCTGAAACAGTCACTTGTGCTTGTGACCTCTCACCTGAGGTCTCTGTGTGCTGAACTGGCGTCGAGGTAGTTAGGCCCTTGTAAGAAATGTCACCTGTCTCATCTTCCTCATAGTCATTAAGGCAGTACACTTCATCCAGGTCCAAGTCTAGGGTCCTGAAGCCCTTAGTGACAACCCCAGGCCTTGGGTCCAGGATCCCACCCAAGTGAGGCTGAGCCAGCTGCTGCCAGTGGTGCAAAGTGGCAGAACCTTGAAAGGGAACAGAAAAATAACCAAAATCAATTAGTAAGCAATCCAGGACCTAAAAGACAAAGTCTTGCTTCATTTATACAGAAGATCACAAGTTTGGGAGCATCAAGCCTTTAATGTTTCTGTGTTTAATGTTTCTAGGGAGACATGCTACAGCACAAAACTGCTTCACCTATGCTTCAGCATTTCCACACCAGTGTGAAATAAGCTGATTACATCAGCACTTATGCAAAGCCTGGAGGTGAGAGGTAGCACACTTGTGCACATGCACATCCCCTTGCTGTAAATATCCTCATTTGCTTCAATTCACAGGATTAAGCAGGAGTAGAAAGAATTTATGTTGTAACAGTTGATCTGAGCACCATCACAGAAAGCTCTAAGAGGAATACATACCACATATTCCTGCATTAAGCTCAAACTAAGACAAGTGCTGAAAACATGCCAGAATTTTCTACCAGTGGCTAGCGAGAGGACAATAGTCACACATATTGCACAGCAATTTTAGCTTTGTACCATACGTTAGAAAACCCTATCAACTTCAGGCATGTGTAAGCAGACACACAACTCTGAACTACATGTCAAGTCTAAATACCTGGGTGGGCCCTATGCTACAGGAATTGAACTACTACATAACCAAATGCTACTGTACCTGTAGCTTCATCCTTGGCATAGAAATGTTTTGGAAAAGGAGGTGCATTTTACAGAGAAAAGCATTCAATATTCAAGGTTTGATAGGAGACAGTCAGAAGCAGCAATGGGTCAGGAAAGAATGATATATACACCAAGATGGGCCCAGGGAAATCTGGGGAGGATTTAGTCCAATCCTCAAGTAGCAATTAAACACTGTTCACAAGGGCATGCATTTTCCTGTGTGCCCACCATCAGTGTGTTGAAAAATGTGACTTAAAAATCACACACATTTGTGTCCTATGACACAAACAAAACATCTTTCTTTTCACTTCTGCCTGCAAATCAGAGCATTTTGTGCAGTTGTATTCCTGTTCCCTCTCTGCAAAGCAGAATACCCACTCATTCAACGAGCTGGTACACAAATGTCTCACCCATATCAAAGACCAAGAATGTTCAGTTTGTTGCACAGTGTATGTAAAAGCCTAAACAACTGTAATAACTAGAGAAGGGGTGGCTCTCATACACATTTTGAATCTGAGAAAAATCCTGTGGAATGAGAAATATTGTCATTTCACAAATTGCACTTGAGGAAGCTTGCTGTAAATAGGAAGTGAACAGGGAAAAACGCTTTCTCTAAAATGACTGGGAACAAAGGGTGGCATTTTAATTAAGCCTCTCTCACTCTTTAAGAGCTATAATTTTTCAGCTCAAAATAAATGGATCTGCTAGACTACTTTGGCTAATGACCCTATCTATTTTTTTCCTTTTATTTAAAGTGAGTCTAGAGGGATTAGAGAAAATTTGCACCCTTGACGCTCAAGAGGTAGAAACCATTACAACCCCAAAAGGAGAGAAGAGACAGCCTTATAAACCTGTATTTACTTCTCAATTGTCACAAAGGCCAAGTTTTTTGCTTTTATATTAAAAAAATACCCCAGAATGTGAAGAAGTGACAGATATTGTCAAGCATTAATCTAGGAGCAGAGGTTTTCTGTCAGTCTACTCCAAGAATTAAAGAACAAAGGAAACAAAAATTTCTTTCTTCACTGCATGCAAGTATAAAAAGTTAATTAATTTCTACATGCTAGCTGCTGAAAATGAAATCTTTTTCACCTTAAAGCACACCAAACATTTACATTTAAAATAAACTCAGCAGAACACAAGTACTTAATTTTATATATATATATATATATCTCAATATCATATATTTCCATAGGAAATATATTTACCAAAGTATCTGCATTTTGAGCTCCAACATTTATATTAAAACTACAGAAATCAAAATGGCCTAAGCTTCATCACAAACAGGAATATATCTGAGCCTAATCCTGATCTCATAAAATGTGTGTAAGGGAGTTTAATTTCCTATACAGAAAAGGAACACAAATGTACAAGGGAATCCAACAATTGTAAATCCCCAATAAAAAGAAAAAAGAGAAGGCTGCACAAGTCAAAAGAAAAGAGAAAAACAACACTTATTTGGCCTACATTCAGTCCCAGTTTCCTAGCAGATGGTTTTGCAAATTATCAGGAATAGTTGGCATGAGGGAATTAATGTGTAATGGTGGGACATGTCACTGAAGGAAGAAGGAATATAAGAACAAAATAAGTATATCAACAGAGTTAATTTTTTTCCTATATTCCTAATATCTCTGCATGACTGCACACAGGTTTTGAGGATCAGAGAAAACTTAGAAACTCGGTGTGTTTCTCCCACAATTGCAGTGAAGTAGGTGAAGACATAATCACTCCGTGTTTTTAGTTTTTCTACAGATAGTGCTATTTCATGCTTATGACACAACAAGTCACAGGCACATAGTTAAAAAAAAAAAAAACAAACAAAAACATCCCACTGGACTATAACTAAAACAAGTCACATCAAGCAATCATTCTGTTTGACAAAAGGAAAGCATGTGTTGGTTTTTTAAAGGTGCAAAAGAAGATTTATTTCTTAGTGCTTCTGTCACTTTTTTTTCTGGGGGATTAGAAAGATTGCTTTAAAGAAGCAGAAGTCATTAACCTATAGTAAATTTATTACAGAGCTAATTTTTATTTCTTCTGTTTTATGACATGAGCACCAAAACCAGTAATAAAACCAAAGACACAACTACTTATAGCAGTCTGCAGGTATAGCATACTATTTTTCCCCAGTAAAAAAGCATTTTCCCAGTCTGAAAGCATCCATGAAATTGAAAAAAAAATTAAGGCTCATGAAAAATATTTAGAAAAGAAACTAACCTGAAATGAAAAACAAAATCATAAAGATAGTTAATAAAAGTTAGCAAGCACAAAACTTATGAAACAGGCAGACAAAAACATGCTACAAATAAGATCTAAAACCAAACATGGGAAGTATTTTAAAAGGTACAATAATTTCAAGAGAGAAATGACCCAGTGAAAACATTGAACAAAACCAGGGAAAAAAAAAAAAAACCCAGACAGATAGAAAGATGATAAAGACTTTAAGAGTTTATTGGAAGACAAAAGCAGATATAATGGGATGGTGACAGAAATCTATTACAGTGGTAGCAACCAGAAACTGAAACAAAGTGGGATCATCCTTTCCCTCACGTGGTACAAGTACTTTTATGACCATTTAAAAGTAGCCATGGAAACAAAATATTAAAATCTGCTTGACAGTATGGGTTTGTGTGCTATAGTTTCATTTGAATAGGTAGATACAGTACATCACTTTCTTCAGGACATAAGAATGCTTATTTTTGCTTCTGAATACATGTCATGATATATGCTCCCTATATATGAAACAAATTTGCTCTATAAAGATGAAAAAAAAGAACTTCTGCAATTAAAACACACACAATGCAATGTAATACAAGAGTGCTGTTAAAGGAAAACAGAGAGAGAGAGACAATGAGAGAGAGAGAGAGAGAGAGAGAGAGAGAGAGAAGCCAAAGCTAAATGATGTTACCTGGTTTATCTATGAAATCCTACAGGAAAACTTAATTTGCTTTAAAACCTGGAGGAATTTACTTAACCAACTTCCAGCTACAACCTGAAAGGACTGAAGAAAGCCAGACAGACTATACTACATGTGCTTTGACAGCTTTTTTTAAACAGTCTATTGAAATGAACTTTGAAACACAGTGCTAACCCTGACTACCATCTATCTCTATCTTGCCTTCTTCTGAGACAATGTATGAAGGAAATTTGACTTTAAAAAACCCCACCTATTTCACACAAAGCCATATGTGACTCATGTGTGACCACTCAAACAGCCCATTAAGTCTAGAGATAATTCTGAAATGCTGTAACAGTTTTATTAGACCAACTAGACTAAATGAAGTAGGTAAAGGCTTTTCCAGATACTAATTTAAAGAACTCTTGCTGTTCAGATTTCATAGACTTATCCACCTTTCTTTTCTAATTATGAAATGGTAACATTTAGGACAGATGTAAAGCTGCACTGCAGATGTGCACATGTGGCCTGTAATGTTTATTTTACAGCCTTGGCTGGGATTGTTTCCTAACACATTTAAGGCTTGTGGAAAAATATAGTAGTTAGAAGATCTCAAACCAACAGCGTGGAGTACTGTCTCTAAAGTAAAAAGAGTATGTATTGCAAAGATTTCCTGCTTTCTGGTGATGGATTAGAGACCACAAAGAGTCACTAATAACAACAGATAAAGGCCGAGGCCCTTTGTTATCACCTTCTAGTGGTTTCACAATCTGAAGCTTTTCTGGCAGGTAGGAGCGACTGCTGATAGACATTCCTGAATATCCAGTGAATTCTGAAAATCTGGAGTGAGTTCCGAGTGACATGATGCTCTCTGTGGGGGTAACGGAACCGCTGTGGAGTTCTCCCTTTTCTGCCAGTTCCCGCAACTTTCTTTCCTGCTCTTCCTCGAAGAACTTGCGCTCTGAGAGGTAATTCTCCCGCCTGAGGGAGAGCCTACGAAGGGCAGTCTCTAGGTCACTGGAGCCTGGAGTCCCTGGAGTTCCAGGCTTCTTCATCCTGTCTTCATTTCTAAAACATAAAGGGGGACACACAAAAATAAAATAAAAATAAAAAAATTTTAAAAAATTTAAAAAAAAAAAAAAAAAGTGGGAGGGAAAACCCCACATTCTTAGAAATGTTTAAAATTTCCACATGACAGTTTTGAGACATTTTGACATTTTTACCAAATCCTTTACAATACTGTGACTGAGAACAACTTGCTACTAAGAGCTCAAAGGCAAACACCAGTCTTTTGTTGCTCTTTCATAGTACTAATTTTGAGTCCTAGTTCCTGCTGGAAACTCCTTCTTGGAAACCTGCACTTTACTTAGGAGCTTCCTCCTATAACAAGGTGAGAGTTGTCTACTTGTGCATCTCTCACAGTCATGTAAACTCAGGTAAGCAGGCTCCATGTTGAAGGGCCAATGCTGTAAGAACACCACAGTGAGTCACAAGATTATATTACACTGACAAACATACATTGTTTTGAGGCATTAAGCTGTTTTTGCTGAAAAGTATATACTGCATAATGTGGAGCTGTGCAGGGGGAAGAGACAAATAGCTTGTAAAGCAAAGTTCTGATCAGTTTCACTCACAAGTTTTCATATTAGGTAACCTACAGATGCAAACTTCAATTATTTTTAGGATCAGAAAAGTTAACTGTAGCTGCATCTCGGATCAGAACTCACTGACATTTATGTAAAATGGTGAAAATGTTATTATTTTTAATTGTTGACCCACAAAAACAAAGGGTAGATTTACATCATCTGGTGATGTTGCATCTCAGAACAGGTCTGAGTTGCAGACACTGATTGATACACAATACTTTCTAAAAGCTTTAGTTTTTAACTAAATTAGAGTATCCAAAACCTATAAGCACAAAATAGATTTGGAAGATGCATACCACTGTGGTAACTGCACTAAAAAGACAAAACTAAAACTAAAACTAAAACTAGACAAAAGGAAGAAAACAGGAACACTTTGCCTTCATGTCAGAAACAAAGCAAAAGCAAATTCCAGTTCCATGGTACTGACCCATTGTCTGAGGACTCTGTCTCTAAGATGATGCTATTGGTCTTGTTGTCTATCATAATGTTAGAGATGTCTCCCCCATAGAAACTGGAACGTGGAGTGCTGACACAGCTAGAAATGACTGAGTTCATAGCAGAGGACTGGTTAGAGCCTGGGATATTCATTGGTGACGGAGTCATGGATCTCTGCTTCACAACTTGATTGACATTTCTCACTGTCTCAAAGACACGCTTCTGATGGCTAAAAAACACAGACACAATTAATAGTCACTCAGTAACTTATTACCATGAGAAGGAACAGAAAAACAGGTAACAGCTTATTAACAGCCCTTCCTATTCACATGTCTATCAAACACTTTGGATTTATACATAGTTCTGAAAAGCAGTATGCATAGGGTCCCATACTAGCTAAGTCTGGCCATTACATTCAATTCATCAATATAATTTTTCCATCACTCTAGAATATTTTTGAAGAATATTTGACAATTATGTGTACGGACCCTTTCAAATTCTAATAAAAAATAACTGGAAGAGCATTTCAGTACATCAGGTAATGCCATAAAGCCATTATGTAAAAGTGAGTCTTTAAAAACCAGAATTGACCTCCTTTCAACTCTTAAGTAAAAACTGGCTAACCCATTTTAAAAGAGTTTGAATTTACTCTCCTGAGTATCTCTATGCAAGCAAGTCTTGTATCTTTTCTCTTTGAAACCAATTTTCAACACCCTTAAATAGTACTTTAAAAAAAAAGGAAAAAAAATCACAGAAATAGAATGGACCAAGATTTGAGAGAGAGGCTGTCAAGGCTGGAAACCTAATTTCTGACCTACTTCTACAGTTCATTCTTTATCACTATTGTCTTTATACCATAACAAACACTATTCACCTGCTTCAAAACTGACATCACATGACACTTCAGCAGAAATTTCTTGACAAAATAAAATTATCCCTCATCGTGCTGCTGCTTTGTTTTGCAGTTCAACAATGGCTGAACACAAGAACAGCCATTCCTTCTATCTGAAAGATAACACTGCTAGATTGTAACAGTGACTGCATGCCTTATGCTATTTAATGTCATTTAAATTTCTCTCCTTCTGTCCATGGGTGCTCAGCAGTTGCACCTGTTGTGTGGAGGATCTAGGTCTATAGCTGTATATCTTTATAAGGCTGAATCTAAGAGTATTTACCAATAAACAGTCCCATGGAGCTTGCAGTCACTACCACTGAACAAATAAATAAAAACAAGACAAGTCATGCAACCAAAAAAAAAGTATCCTCCTCTAGGAAAAGCAAAGTAAATAAGACATTCTAAAGAAGTTAAACTAGCTTTAAGTTAGACTATAGTGGAAGGATGAAAGGATTCTATGGGGTTTGAGCATGCTCACAAATTTCTGATCTTACATTTTTCTAATCAACATTTTACTCTGTCAAAGCCTCATTTACATTTCTTGGCTCAGGCTCAGAAAAGGTCAGTGTATGCGTCAGGCATTTTATAAATGCAATTAGAAGGTTTCTGGGAAGTGCCTACTGTACCTTCCCTGATTGTCCTGTTTTGTAAACTGTTTCTATAACAGACCCTGTAAACTGGATTAACTTATTTCAAATTAAACAATCCATGCTTTGTACAAATCTGTGAGATAAACCTATTGGAGTACACGTGCAACTGGCATCAGCGAGGCCATTTCTGCCAAGTTGTATCTATCTATAGCTTTGGGGTTGTCTCAGGCACTTAACTTGTTTCAAACTACTCTCTTGTTTAATTCAACAGAACTTCTACAGCACAAGCATAATGGGCATCACACTAAGTACCCAACCCTTCCAAATCCCTTACTGCCCTGATGCTCTTCCTGTAAAAACTGGATTAGATCAATAGTTACCTCATAACTTACGTCACAGAACTCACCAAGAGGAAACCCACTAACTTGAACTCCTCCCCTAACTGAAGAAATCTGTCATGGTAACACAAGAAAACAAATCTTGTCTTCATTCTCAGCCCTGACCAATGAGGAAAAAAGTTTACAAGACAAAGCAAAGCCAATATATATAGATATTTTCTTTTGGCAGCTTTAGGAGAAAATAAAAACACTCCAAAACCTAGGCAATTTGTTTTCCTTTCTATCATTCACATTCAGCTAGAACTATTGAACTATTTCTTTCTAAATATCTCGTTCAACTATTTCCTTTTTTTTTGTTTTCTCATCAAATAAAAACTTCAGATATAACCAATCAATTGGGAACCAATTCTTTTCAGTCGTACGCCAAATCAGGAGAGTCGGGTTCATCTAAATGCAGTTCTTTCCTCATTGACCCTTCTATCTCTGCTGCCAAAGAATCCTGTTAAAAAATAAGCACAAAAGAGAAGCAATTATCATAGTATTAATAAGTTGGCATGACAGAAAATAGTAAATTACTTATACAAAATAGTAAGTAATGAAGAATATTTCCAGAAGAAAAAAAAGAAGGTTTAAATATGAAAAATGACTGGAAAACTAACGTAGATATTTAAAGTGCTGACAAAATATGGCTTAGCTTCATTTTTCTGCAGTATGTACCACCTGATGACACATAATATTTGCCAAAGAACCTTAAAAAAGCATTGCAGGCAACAATATGATCCAGCTTCCCAGACTGGATTCCATATGCAGTAACACTCACCTTTCATGTACAAAAGTTTTGCTCTTTACATTCTCATTTAAAATAAACATAAACCCCACAGCATTGTCCAGCCATCCACAAAAATGACAAGATTCTTGGCACAAAGCACTATATACTTTCTCCATAAGGTTAGAGGTAGCAGGCCATTAATTTTCTGCAGCTGGTCACTACATTTTACTGCTGGGTACAGGGTCTAAGTATCAAATATTAACAAACTTAAATGATCTTTTTTCCCATGATTCAACATTTGAAAATCATTTTCACACAAAACATATAAACCTATCTCAGCACAAACATACTTTTCACAGCTTTCAGCTATATTTGTGCAAGCACAATATGTATTATTTTTGCAAGCACAACTTGTATTATTAAACGTCTGCACTTTAATTTGGCCTGTATTCAGTCTCAGAAGGGAGCACAAAAAGGCAAGCTAAGCCTTTGTTGGCAATTTACTTCTTGTGAGAACAAATGAAACGCGTTGTTCTTCAGCACCAAGACAAGACAAAGCAGCCCAGATTTTGCTGCTTGATTACACTAATATATTTCAAAAGAAACCACTGATAACATTGCCTTCAGAAGTAATCTAACTATTCTAGAGATACACAGGCAAGCAGAGCAAGTCACTGGATGCATTCTTATCAACTCTTTTTTCTTATTTCATTGAGGCTACTGCATATTCCCTGAGCTTTAAATGTCATAATCATATGATATCAGGTAAAGAAAGTTGGTAACACCAGTGAAACTACCATAATTTGTTGCCATAAAACAGAGTAGCAACTAACATTCTTTTAATGAACCACTGAAATTTCAGCCACAATAAAACAAGAAAGTATGTTTTTAACCCTGTTCAAAGATTTAGACTGAAGAATTAGAATGTGTATCATAAACGACTAGAAAGATGCCATGCCTGGAAACCACTGTTATGTTATTAGGAAGTTGTATCTCCAAGGATATTGAAGAGAAACAGGAAGCTCCTAATGAACATCAGCCACCACAGTACAGGAGATGCTTAACAAAGATGTATAGAACTGTGTAAGAACCTGTTAATGCTCCCTGGGTTTCACAGCGTAAGCACAGATAGCTGCAGGTTGTATGTAACACTGCACAGTACCACTGTTTTGCAACCAGGTATGCAAAACTGATCACTCAGGTATCCTTTAACACTATACAAATACACATTTCATCCATGCTTAAGTCAGACCTATCATCCTATACTACACATAATATAACATATTATACTATACAGACTGTTCTATCCTATACTACACATAATATAACATAATATACTATACAGACTATTCCATCCTATACTATACATAATATAACATAATATATACTATACAGGCTGTTCATGGTATCCCTGAAGCTGTATGTCAGATACAAACACACTTCTTTTGTTTGGTGTGTGCGGGCTTTTTCCTTGAATCTGCTTACCATAGGGAAGAGACCAAGGGAGTGGTACCGACGTGATATAGCATTTGGCATTGTCTTGTTCCTAAGGTTTTTCAGCTCTTCTTGAGCCTCATGAAGCATTTCCATGCACTCTGCATACTTGTCTTCCAGCTCTCGCAACTGTAACATAGAGAAAGAGTCCAAGACCTTATGGGGTGCACTATTACCACAAAAATCCTACAAATTCATTTAATGCTGGTAAGCAGTAGTGGTGTAGAGAAGAATACCCCACTTTAAAGGAACCGATCTCCAACAATTGAGTATCACTGGAGGGAGGACCATTAATAACATGGATTTGTAATGGGGAGGCAGGCAGGGAGGGTCACATGCGGAAGGGACTGTTTGCTTCATTTCCTTTCCTATGTATCTACATGAAGCCATTGTCAGGGAGAAGATACAGAACTAAAAAAGTATCTTTAGTCTGATCAGGTTTAGAACTTAATCACTGCCATGATGACCATAGTGGCAAAACACCATGGTGTGAGGACAAGACATTCCACAGTGGTCCAAAGAACTTAGGAATTTTAAAGCCAGGACTTTCTTGCATACATACATATAGCTTTCAACAGCCTTAGTCCATGCCTTATTTTTAGCTTTCTCAGGAAACATCAGTCTGTCTACAGGTGTCGGTGTACCCTCACAGCTTTTGGATTCATCAGCCACTTCAACTAAGTTTGGCAAAGGGGTAGAAGTCTGGAACACCACATTGCTACAACTTTCATAAAAATCAGCTATTTGGTTAAGAAGAAGAGATCTGGTTCATTTTCTTTCCTAAGAAAGCAGTGGTGAGGCATGAGCCCAATCTTTGTTGAGCACCACAGATACAAAAGGCCCACCCACTGGAAAAGCTTCTCTGGCCATTCCCACCTTCATCACCAAGTGCAAGTGCAAGACACAGCCTAAAGGGGTCACGCTCTATTCATTCCATCTTGTCCATTTTTTTTCATGCGAATGCAGCACCCATAAGACAACCAGAAATACTGGAATGCCTTATGTTTAAACATTGAACAAACAGAGCACAAACGAGCTCTTCCATATTATCTCACTAGTCAAAATAGGCTGAAATTACCAGCCTAGAGAAGTCACACTCTAAAGGCTTTCCTGTACAGGCCATAAGTTTCTGTATTTCAAAATGTGTGTTATTTGAAGGAGCTGAGAACTGGAAAGAAAAGGTTTTGAACTCTGTTAGGAATATAAATGTTCTTTCATTCCATATACACAGGCAAAAATACTTAATATTTCTGATCCAGCTCAGACTAAATATCTCATGGCAAAGTGAACAGTCATTGCTCTGCTATTAAATTACTGTATTACTAAGCAATGTACTCACCTCTGCTGTAAGCTGTCTCTGGGCATCTTTAGCTGCTCCCAGATGCTGGACAAGTTCCTCATTTTCAACTGCACACTAAAATATGCGAAAAAATGTTAGAAACACTGCAATATTTTGTCCTGTGATATTTGTATCCTATACTACAGATAATTACAAACATTCTAACTTTTCTCATCTCTCCTCTGCAGCAATATTAATCTTCTCGTTAGTTTAAAAATGTTTAAAATGTTAACACAAGAACACACAGCATTAGACTGCACCTTGCTAAATGAATCTCTAAACAAGTATGTATGTGCCCACAGAAATACTTGCACTGACACTCTCATCTCACCAATATCACTCAGAGCAGAATTTTGTATCTAATATTTAAAATAATTTTAACTATTGCATTTGATAAACCATATATGCATCTTTTAATAAGTTGATGCTTTCTAGTCAAATATGCCAGATATTAAACACCAAACAAAGTCATCCACATAAGGAAGGTGGAATATTTCCTTTAGGCTCCAGTACAGAGAGGATTTTAATCTGTCCTGCAGTTGCATCAGTAGCAATAACAACAGTAGTCTCTCAAATTGATTGCTTACAGCTTTTGCCTTTTTCTGCAGGTCGACTATCTGAGAGAGAAGATGAGTGATTTCTTCTTGCTGCCGGGCAGCATCTTCAGTTTTCTTTGCTAACTCTTCAGAGATATTGGCAATCTGGATGTTTGCATCCCCTTTAAGATAAGTAATTACAATTAACATCACAAACCCAAAATCAGAAAAGTAAGCATAAAGATATTCTTTTGGAACATCACTTGCTTCAGCAGAATCCTACTCCCAGTTCACAGTAAGGTATTTTTGAAGAACACAGTAGGACACAAAACCAGAAAGGCATCAAGTGCTCATGCTGCAAAGGTGATTGAACATTTTCAAAGCAAAACTATTTTTAAATTAGAAAGATTTAGCTTTCAGCCAACACCTTTTGCTGTGAAATTTCATCTAGAAATTTTCTCCTCATAACCATTTATAAAAGGAAAATAAGTACCATGGAAAAACATGACTGACTGTTCTGTTTTGTTTTTTTTACTGAACTATCTCAAAAAAGTATGAAGAAGTAGGGACTTACTTAGCTCTTTTACACAATCATTGACAAGTTGTTGTTCTTTCTCTTCATAAGTAATTGTTTCAGTCTTCAGCTGACAGGCCTGTTCAAGAAATCCATATCAAATATGCTACATTAGCACATTTGTTCTTTGCCAGTCTGTTGTTGCACTTCCATCTGCTTCAGAAAGACAAGCTATTCTAATTACTCCTTCAGGAAGACAGTGAGAAACTACAGTTTTTGCCTGCCATCCCTCATGTACTGGAAAAAGAGGCCAGGTGAACATTCAGCAGAGACATTACTGTATGGAGAAACTTGCATCATTATCACAAGGTCCCCACTAGATGTCACTTGTGTATTTTGCACTAAAAGTAAAAAGAAAAAGAAAGGCTTGGACATACAAATACTAGAACTTGCTCTAGCCACCTGAGCAAAGCTAGGAATCATCAAAAACTAAATAAATGCTTGGTTTAAATAACTGAATTAAATAACATTCAAGTATTTAAAAAACATGCTGTTTGATCCTATTTGAAAAGTTCTGGCGCTGTAACCATATATCCCACAAAAATCCTCAGTGCTACCTCCTTCCCTGCTTTCTTTTCCACTCTGACTCTGGGAGTGCCAAGAGCAGCATGGCTGCAGCCAGCTGGTTCTGTCTGGCACCACCTCAGTGGGTCTGTAATCTATTCCCAAAGCTGGGGGCATGCACAGACACCCACAGACTGCAACTATAGAGAACTGCACAGCTCACAGGTTTCAGATTTGGCTTCATCTTGCTGGCACATCTCCCTGGATGGGAAGGCACAGCTGCATGGAATTTCCTACCAGCTCCTGATGCAGTGGCTCTCTCAGTTCTAATGTTCATTATTCTCAGAGCATCTATTGCTCATCTTCCTTGTGCAACTTCTCAGTTAAGAGCACAGAGGTCTCCATTACCTGGTGTCTTGTACAAGGTGCGGCACTTCCTATTTACAGTGGGCCCTGCATTTGCAGTGGAAGACAGTAGTAACATTCTGTTTTCATATATTCCCTCTTAGAACAAAAGTATCTCTTCTGCTACACTCTGCTACATATTTGCAAAATGGTAACATGTTCCCATGGCTTAAAATCTGGATTTAAAATACAGAATTATTCACTTCATATTGAATTACTAAACTTTTAACTGTGTCATCTGTGAAAGAAACTGAATATTATAAGAAATAAAGAGAAAAAAAGCTCACTCAATTTGAAATATAAACTGCCTGACTTGAAACACAAAATGAAGACATGTAATGCAAATTTAGGCTAGCAGTTATTATTTTGACAAACATTTAATTGGTATCAGAGACCATGCCAGCCTACAAACTTGAGATATGCAGCTCAAGTCACACGTATCTGCCAGGTCAGCCCTTTAAAACCGGTTTCAAAGTGCAATCTTGGACTCCAAAATCTACCCATGCTCCTGAACATTCTCACTGTACAAACACTGCTTTGCATGTAACTTCATTTGGGAAGAATTTCTTCAAAGAAAGAGTGATAAAACATTGGAATGGGCTGGAGTCACCGTCCCAGGAGGTGTTCAAGAAAGGACTGGACATAGCACTCAGGCCTCTGGTCTAGTTGATTGGTCAAAGGCTGTCCTCAATGACATTAGAGGTCTTTTCAAAACTTAAACCTTTCTGTGATTCTATGTAGCTTCCACATTTCAGCCCTTCCTTCATTTAAAAAGATAAAAATGATGGTGACTAAACAACTACAGAGCGATCTGTTATATGTGGAATTATACTCTTACTTACACTCTCAGCTTTTAATTCAAGCTTCCCAATACCTGTGTTCTGGCATTTAGATGTACAACTATATTAAGCAAAAGAAAGGGAGCAATTTCACCTCAGATCTAAGCACAACATTTTCCTCTTCAAGGTCCTTGAGTTTCTTTTGAAGAGAGTCCAAATGAAAGTAGTTCTGGACGGAGGAAGAAGATTCATTCCTCTTCAGCCTTGTAGGAAAAAGCAACTATTTAAAATAATTTTTACATGTATTATTGCCAATCTCACAGAAGCACAGACTGACACAGGTCTCAAGAGCAAACATAGCCACATGAAATACAGGTTATTCATGCCAGTACTTCTGGGCACCAAAAAATTTATAGTGAATCTCAAAAGAGAACATTTAAAAATTTTATTTATTATTCCACACATTTCCTGTGGAAAAGTTACTCAGCCAAGGCTATGAGAAAAGAAACCACGTTACTACTAGGGAGCAATCCAGTAGTTCCTGATTAATGCTGCACATGCTTCATCAGAATGCAGCAATAACTCTGCAAGGGCAGACAGCCCCTCAGAGCCTGCAATGCTGTTCAGCCTGCTAACTGCCTGGAACCCATGCTTTATTTCCTTCCCTCGGCTTGGAATTTTTCCGTAGTGCCTTCAAAGGTTCTTCAAACACAAAGGTCACTCATGTAACATGTCCTAGCATACGCAAATGTATGTGGTGTACTGGGAAGCTGTCAGTGTGACCCACAGCTGCCCCACCACAACAGTGACCAAGCTCCTCTGAGAGCTGCAGCATCAAGACAGCAGACTCCCTATGCACTCTCCTCTCCTGGCTCTTGTAGGCACCTCTCCCCTCCTGGCTCTTGCAGGCACCAGCTGTCTCAGTGCAAATCCTTCCAGCTGGAGCCTTGCACCAAGTTCTGAATCCCACTTATAGTTCTAGCCAATACAGGGGCAATTCTACCACTGCTGAAAGTTATTAAATCATTCAACAGATGTCAGTTTAAACGTTGCAGATGGATTGACTTACGGGGTGGAACAGACGGACTCTGGTTCGCTTTCTTCAGCAGCACTGGTATAGAACTGGAGCAGTTCATCTTTCATGGACAGCTCATGCCGCAACTGAGAAACCTACACAAAGAAAGAGCTCACAGATCAGTAAGCTGATTTTCCAGACACATTTTTAAGCAAACCCACCACAAATTAGCTCGTTATTCACCCTCCAGGCACCATCTTGGCCTAAATCAAGAGGCCAAGACTGAAACAGACCAGAACCACTTCTCTTTATTTCTTAGAAAGAAGTGGAAGGGTACCTTTAAAAGTAGCCACTAAATGTTTTTTTTGCAAGTCCAAATATGCAATTATTCACTGTTATTAGACAAGTTTCTTTTTTTTACCCTCTTTAACATGAGCAATCCTGACTCATTGCTACATTAGCCTAGATTCACATGCACGGTAATGGATATATTGCAATGATACAGCAAGAAATTAATGTGGCACAATCAAACCAATCAGTGCTTTATCCATTTTGTGTGATGACTGTCACCTTCTGGCTTGGATGCCAACCTTGCAGGCCTCAAATGCAGACATTTCTTCCTCTCCATGAGACTTCACGTAAAATTACTGAAATGCTTGTGTAGTAAGGTTACAATTGCAACTCAAGTGCCTGTTGAGCTGCAGAACAACACCACACAGTGGGAGGCTGCTGTTCTGAGGCTGCTCCAACAGCCGAGTTTGCAGTCAGTTTCTGTGTTTTTTTGGCTCTGATAAAGCAGTTTGTCGGATTCCCATACTTAGTACATACATACATCAAAAATGGACAAAACATCGAAAGTGGGTGATTAAGATTCCCTGTAATTTTGAGCTCCACAATCATAATCTTTGTTACTTTATATTGCTATTCTCCAAGAAAAGGGTTAAAAGCCCAATTAGACAGTAGCACATACACCACTTCACAGCTGTGATTTAAGATGCCAGCAGCAGGAGATTACTTTTATTTGCCTTGTACAACTATAGACAGCATAACTGATCAGACACATCCATTTCCTTTCTCTTGCACTGCAAGACTTGGCACTCAGTTTGCACTTTCCCATGTAAAAAATGCACAGTATGTTTCTTTTTATTAAACTTCTGCTTTTCGTATTGTAAGCATACTTTTCTTTGTAGTTATTATTAGAAAAAAACCCAGAGAATATCAATGACATAGATTTGAACTCCATTTTCATTGAACGAAAGAGTGGACACAATCCAAAAAAGCACTTGAATTGTTCAGAATTTGAAGCAAACAAGGTCATTGACTTAACTAAGACTGTTCTGCATAATGAGAAGTGCTAAGGCACCAAGTCCTCCAGAGATATAGGTTCTAAATAGCAACAGGAAAAAAAATCCCCATCCAACCACATTCTAGAAAACTATTTTAAAAATTTGTGCATTAAGTTTTGGAGGCTCGCTTTCTCCATTTCAGGAAGACTGAAAATGCTGAACCAAAAATAACAATTTACTTCCGTGCAGCACATTGTAACTCAGCCTCTTTAAGAAGCAAAAATTCAGACACTGTCTGTGGGTGGACACTAGATCATCTCCAGCTCTTGCTACTGTTTTTTTTTCTATGAATTAAAAAGACTGAAGATACTATTTTTACTGCCTTTTTCGAACATTCCAATTTTCCAGAAGAGGGAGAACAGTCAGAAAGGTTGATCTTTTAATGGAACAGGACCTGAAACAATAGGCACAAACTGAAACGTGGGTGGTCCCTCCTAAACATCGGGTGCAACTTTTTAATTGTGAGGGTGACTGAGCGCTGGCACAGGTTGCCCAGAGATTTTGTGGGGTCTCCATCCTTGGAGACCATCTGGACATGGTCCTCAGCACAGCAATGGACTGTAGGGAGCCCTGCTTGAGAAGAGGGTTTGGACAAGATGAGCTCCAGAGCTCACTTCCAATCTCAATCAGGTTGTGAAACTGAAACACTCACTACAGTAACTTCCAGCAGCACCTCCCTTTGATGCAGCATTTTGTGGTGTGTTAACTTTGTTGAGCAGCTAAGCACCCACCAGCTGGGCACTGTCTGCCCCATAATCCCCACAAGATGAAGGAGAGACTCAGAAGTTCAAGAGCAAGAAAAACTTCTTTCTGAGACAGTTTAATAAGTGAAGCAAAGCTTCCCATGCAAGCAAAGCAAAATGAGGAATTTATTCACTGTTTTCTATCAGCAGGTGCATATTCAGCCACTTACTGGAAAGTGGGGCTTTGGCACACATAGTTGTCACTTGTGAAGACAAACACCATAACCATGAATGTCCCAGATTCTTCCTCCTTTTCCTGACCTTCTATTGTTGAACACAACAACATATGGTATAGAACATCCCTTTGGTCAGTTTGGGTCAGTTACTAGAGCTGTGCACCTTCCCAGCGTCTTGTGCACATGGTGGACAGTGTAAAGAGGGGGAAAAAAAAGAAAAAAAAAAGGCTGGGGAGGTTGGGAAGGGTGTGAGGGAAAAAGAAAAGAGCCTGGTGGATGTGCAAGCACTGCTCGGGAATAGCCAAAACATTTTTATCAACACTGATTTAGTCCTAAACCCAAAGCACAGCACCAGGTAGGCTGGTGAAGAAAATTATTTGCATCCCAGACAGACCCAGTACACATTTTCACACTGCAAAAGACTGTTTTTGTTTTATGAACAAAAAGAGCCTGTTCTACATTTTCACAAGCCGCTGCAACATGTGCCCTCTGGGGCAAACACTGCCACGTTACTGTTGCACAATCTAGTTACCAAGCACCAGAGACTGAGCCCTTGCTGTGCACACCCCAGGAACCAAGCATCTCTTCAGGTTTTTAAATGACTCTGCTGGCCTGACAGCTTTACCCAGATTCAGAACAAACTCATGAAATAGCTACACCTTATTTAAAATAATTAAATTAGAAAATAAAACTATCCTCACGAAGAGAACAACAGTTTAAAGATTTAGGACCTAATTCACAGGATCAGTCTTTACTGAATCATGAACAACTGCTTCAAAAGTAGAGCTGATTTGTTTTCCTGACAGCAAGTTAACAGCTTAGTGCTTAACAGGTTAGAATCACTCAAAAGGAAGACACCCTGGCACACTGTATGTAAACAGCACACATACAAGTACCAAGTAAAAAAGCATTTCTGTCTTTCCAACATTACTTTCTACTCTTAATAGACCAAAAGCAATGTTCCCGCTTTTTAAAGCCACTATTCCAGATTGTCTTGGTTTGGAAAAACAGGGGGTGTTTCCTAGGGAACCAAAAAAAAAAAAAAAAAGGGAAACTTTCCTTGGACTTGTTATAATTTAAAAATTGAAGGGCGTTTTAGGCAATGATGTGAGGGTAGGAATAACAGTTTTTTACTAGTTAGTCTAACAAGGTAAATTAACAACAATAACTATAATATTGACAACAAACCGAACTAGAGAAGAAAGAAAAAACCCAACAACTTAGTTACAGTTTTCCTTTGGCACCCTCTCCTCCTTAGTACCTGGCACCCTCTCCTCCTTAGTACCGTCACAAGCTAACAGAGCGAGTAGCAGTCTTGGGGGCGAGATGTATTTGAGGCTTGGCCACAGGAGCTGGAGTTGTTGGAATGTTCTGGTTAGGCACAGGCTGCAGAAACACAGCGTGGGGAGACCCTGAGCAAAACTGAAGAAGCTGTGGGTGCAGGGCAGTGGGAAGGAGCTCTTGGCAGGGCAGGGAGAGAACAGGTTCTTAAAATTTTGGGGGACACACGAAGAGACGGTGGTTTGACCGAGTTTTAGGTGTGGGGATGGTGAGAGCTCTCTGCTATGCAGAGACGAGCAGTCCTGGCCGTTTTCCCGAGAGCAGAAAACTGCCCAGAGTGAAGTGAAGACGGTGCCTTTTGGTCTCTGCATTAGCTGCTTTCTTTTGTTTGTTCCTAAGCACTTATGAGCACTGAAAAGCACCCAGCAATCAGCTTCTTAGCAACTTCTGGGAAAAAATTCTATAAGGAAGCAACCCAACCCCCAACATTATCCACCCTGAATTTTTTCCCACCCCAATATGTTACATCAAATTTAGACTTCTAAACAGATTATAATTCAACTTTTTCTTTTCCTCTCACTTTACACAGAACAAAATCACACCTGGACTTTGAAACCTGCTATCATCAAAACACAAACTCTGACAGGTGACCTGGAACTTGAATAACAGGTCTAGAGGGCTGTATTACCCAGAAGTTAACACAGGTTTGAGGAGGTATTATTTGAGGACTGACACTCCATTGGACATGTTGCCATTTTAACTTCAGAAACATAGGATATGTAGAGGAAAAAGAAGCAGAAACTGGGAAATTTAGAAAGATTAGGGGAAGCTAAAACCTAATGAGCTACTCCATTCCAAATACAATTTACATTGTGCAGATTTACGGTCTACATTTCTTTGATACTGAGCTCTAATGCCAAAGGAGACAGTATCAAAGTCTAGGCAGCACCATCCCAGAGAAAAGGAACATGAAGCTGCAGCATTCTTACTGAACAGCAGATAGACACACTCTACCTGAGAACTACACTCTGCTGCTGAAAAGGCAGACATCCATATCTGTAAGAAAAATACTTTATAATTAAGAACATTTCCTCAGTATAATACTTATGCTTCTAGAATATAATAGTGAAACAGTGAAACACTGTTCAGTTTCTCAGTGAAGCTAAGACTGAACTGTGTGCACACACTGAAGTGCTTGCTTCAGTCCACTCACCCTTGCATTCTCTAGTATAGCAAAAATCTCAGTTATATAAGTTTTTACTAAACATGATCACAGCCCCTTCTTAAACTTGGCAGCGCTTAACAACACAAACTCAAAGACAAACCCAAGAATCTGATGCACTTTGCTCAGGTCTTTATAATTTTGACATGTACCTATCAACGTGGCATGATACCAGCACACAGGAAAAACTCAGTCTTCTTAATGGGACAGACACAAAGTTTTGTCATGACAAAGGTCAAAGAGATAAAAAGCTAAATTATTCATGCCATGAGACAAATACCGATACAAAGCTAAATGATTTATGCCATGATATATATATCAATAAAACCTTAATATTACACCACACACCAGAAAGAATTTGTCCTTGTATTACAGAAAACACCTATCTCCCAGACAAACCATTTTTAGGCAATTTTTACTGAATGTTAGAAGCATCAAATAAAATCTTTTATCTCTTGCTTTAAAGATATGTTGTCTTAGTTACTGTTCAGTTCAAATATTCAAAATTCAGTTTTAATAGAAAATCTGCAACCTACTAAAGGCAGATTTTCAATACAAAAAAGTGTCATGACTTTGAAGTCTTATGAGCTCTGCCTCAAAAGCATCAGTTTCTGAAGGAGTCAAAATAACAGTGTGAAAGAGGGGTGTTGACAGAACATATGGCCCCACATACCAAGCCACCTGGTAAGAGGCTTATTTCTGGTGGTACTTTTCCTAATGCTGCTCCTCAGTCCCACTAAATAAGAACATAACGTGGACAGAGGCAGCTTGTCCCTTGTCCTCCACCTTCCTCAATCTAATTTTCCACTCTGGATGGATGATATGAATGCACAGTCCTGTTCAGTCACCTTGCACATACCCAGTACACGTCATATTTACCAACACACAAATAAATTGGTCTGCCTCATGATGGGACTTGGGCAGCAAGAGTACTTCCTTGGGAGAGAACAGAAGTAGTTTTCCATGCCAGAAAGGGCAGGCCACATCGATGAAAATTATTTCACTGTGTGTGCTCCACCACCATTTATCACACATCACCAATCGCTCCATCTGCACTTTATCCTTTATGTGAGGTGCTTGTAATGCAACATTTCACACCCCTAAGCAGTGCTAATTATGAACCTTTTTTAAGTTTTTACTCCACTGAGGTTCATTGATCTCTTGCTCTCTGTCTTGCTCAAAACCACATATGGGCAAGATTCAAAAAGCAATGCCACTGCCTCAGAACAGGAGAAACAACATTAGCTCCTAGCTCATTTATTAAGTTGGAGTTAACTGATAGTTGTACTTACAGATGAAGAGCTCTTTTAAAGCGCAGGTGCTGTAACTTTTTGCTGAAACAACACAAGTTTTCTTGTGTGTTTTATTGACCACACCAATGTGGGCACTACTAGCCCAGAAAACCAACCATATGCCCTGAGCTGCATCAAAAGAAGTAGCCAACAGGTTGAGGGACGTGATTCTCCTCCACAACTGTTCTCTGGTGAGCACACAACTCTGGAGTCCTCAGGACAAGACAGACATGGACCCGTTCAAATGGGTCCAGAGGAGGGCCATAAAAATATTCCTTGTCCTATAAGGGAAGGTTGAGAGCATTGGGGTTGTTCAGCATGGAGAAGTTAACGCTCTAGGGAGACCTTTATTGCTGCCTTTTGGTACTTAAAGGGTGTTTGTAAGGAAGATGGAGACAGACTTTTTAGCAGGATCTGTTGTGATAGGAAAAAGGGTAATCATTTTAAACCAAAGGAGAGCAAGTTTAGACTAGATATAAGGAAGACATTTTTAGCAATGAGGGTGGTCAAACATGGGAGCAGGTTGCCCACAGCCAAATGTATGGATAAGGTTAAGCCAGAAAGAAATTTGCCCCATCATTGCACACACAGCACTCAGGTACAAAAATCTTACCTCTTCTCTGATGTGTTCTACTTGCTCCTCCAGGAAATCATTTCTTTCTGTCAGTGATTTATTCTTCTTTAACAGTGACTGGCCAATCCGAGCAGCTAATTCTAAGTCCCGTTCTTTCTGTGAAGCATTAAGAATAGAAATCCAATTTCAATTTATATTTTTTTAATCACTAAAGAATCAGAGGGAGGGTAAAATTGCCTTGAAAAGGGACGGAACAAGCACTCCAACAATCAAAAGACTTTTTCCTTCTGTGAGGGTTTATTTGTTCAGGAGTTTTTGCCAATTTTCTTTATCTACTCTTGCGTATCTTACAACAGCATTATTCAGTGAAGACTGACCCTATCTTAAAGCATTCTTCAGTTTCTACTTGCTCCACCTACAAATAAAAGGAAATAAGCTATGCAGGAGTAGAAGACAGCTGCACCAAATGAACGTTCAGCTCCAATTTTTGTGTATGCCAACCATTAGTGCTTTTGTATAAAAACAAATCCCACCTCTTTCCTTTTTGCAGATGCCCCAAGCTACATTAAAAGGTTCCTCTCATATCACGCTTGGCCTCTTTCTCCCTCTCCTCTATAAGCACAGTACTGGAAATCACCTGTCTTGACAGTTCACTACAGGTACCAATAGAAAACTAGAAGCTTATTCCATTGGTGACATGTACATATGGATGTCTCAGCTTTGCAGAAGCTGGTACATGGGACTGCAATCTACCTGGGAGAGGATGATTAACTGCACAAAATTTTGCTAAAATTTGTTCATTAAGCATTTCTATTTATCATTATCTTATTTAACTACTAAATTTTTTAAATAGTGGTAAAATGGTGCTGTGGAACATACCCATAGTTCAATACCATTTGAGGAAGGATTTTCTCCCTGTCACTGAAAATACTGTTTGGAGCTTATTTACTGCCCCTGACTACAACCCAGATTTTTAGACTAAATGCTGCCTTATGTCATGTATACGTTAATGACAAAGCCTACAAAACCTACAACTACTGTTAACATGGATTTGAAGTCAATGAATTTGAATGAAGTGGATTTCATAATAGGAAAAAGAAGTTATATAATAACCAGTAAATACAAAGAGAGGTTACTGATCAATGCTGTATCTGCAAATAGCATTTTCCAAATGGTTTCTGAAGGTCAGACTTTTTTTTGCATTGAAAGCTACAGGCATTATCTAGCCACAAAGTCTTTATGTAATCTTATGTACAATCTTTCAGAACAATAGGTGTCAAGAAGTTATCCAAAATATGTTTGGATATATTTTAAGCTGACTTATTGTTCACTAATTTGGCTCACTTCATAAATACTGAGTGGAAAAAATACATTGCTGCGGTTTTGACCCCACAGAGGAGGAGCCATCTAGCAGCAATGTTTTTTAACTTCCGATTTGAGGAATGTAAGTGCACGTCCAGGTTCTTCAAATAACTTCCCCAGCCTTTCTACACAATTTTTTGCAATTCAGCTCTAAATCTCAGTTTGGGGACAGGCCTGTTACTCACACAATGATAAGGAACTGATTTATTAAAACAATGTGTAAAAAAATAATACTGAGAAGCATGACACATTTACACTATTATTAGAAAAAGATGAGAAAGCAGATTCATGAAGAAATCTGCTCCAATTCTTACCACATACTCAGGCAGGCCTGCCACTCCCTTTCCTTAGTTTCAGGGCTATAGGCACAGATTGCTGAAATATCTGCACACATGCTGTTTCAAGATCTTCTCTTTCCTATCTTCCCAAATGCTGCACCTTTCACTCTATCAACGTTGCAATACAAACGCCTGAAGCTTGCAAACATGAAGGACAAACAAGGGGTAGCTTTTGTTTTTTCTCTCTTTTGTATGTGTGAAAGCAACAGAAGGAGTTAAATTCTGCAAATGGATGCAATCTCTAATGATAACCATCATATGAAGAAAAAGAAAGTGCTGTAAGCGTGCCTACCCCTATGAACAGAGTAATTTCATCAGAAATGATTGTCAAATAAAACAAAAAGGCTCACTGAAAAAACTAGTTTTAATAAAGTTTGACACGTTATACACCCCATTATTTTTCCCTTCCAAACATCCAGATAGGAAAGTACACAAGAAGCTTTAGAACACTGGCTCAGCAAGTCCTTCAAGCATTGCTCCCGTGAGTGAGAGGCCTGAATCTATAGACAGTTGGCTACAGGGACTCAGGGGAGGAAACAGTTTGGCAGAATGCTGCCATCATTACTAGAAGGAGGCACAGACCAAATGCAGCAAATCTCAGCCAAACAAGGCAAAGGGAACAGGGCACAAACAAGTTAACGGACTGTTACTACAAGGTGATGAATTATTCCAGGAGAAGTCTTTTGGGTAACACATCAGTTTTAACAGGTAATTCATACAGAGGTGTTTGAATGAGTTTGGAGCAAAACACAAATTGTAAGACTATACTGCATTGAGGGGTATCCAGAATAGGGAGGAGATGTAGGCATTCATTGCCATGCTTGTTTCCTTGAAGAATTAGAGGAATAACAGACCACCCAACTGGCTGGAAAGGTCCCATTTTTGACATTGCTATTGCCATGAGCAAACAATTGAGCATAAAGGACTAAATTGAAGTCAGCCTTGAACTAATACAACTGTAACAGTTTTCAACTAAAGAATTACTCATAAGCATTCTCTGGAAAATTATTGCTCAAATTTACTGCAGAATACCAGATGATTTTAGTCAAACAATTTATCATCATATTTATTGAACATAAGCATAGCACCATGACAGTTGCTTGTTGACATTTCTTGAGTGCTAAGGATTACAAGAATACCAATTTTCATAATAATGGTATTAAAAAAACCACGAACAACAACCAAATCAACCAAACATGAGGAAAAGAAGGAAAGAAGACAAACGGAGTACTAGATATTTCCTAATAGCGTCTATGTATCCCTCTGGAAAGAAATTACCTGAGAAAATTATTATGAAAACAAGTCTGTGATCTTTTTTTTATTATTTTCTGAAGAGAATATATCCATCAATAATGATACTCTTAGTTTTGCAGGCACTGTAAAAATATGTGTCATTTTAAGATGATTCCTCTGCCTCCTCCTCCTTCATTAGGGCAAACATTTGGCCAAGAACAAGTTACATGGCCTCAACTGAAAAATTACCAGAAGTAATGAATCCACTTGACTGAGTAAAACAAGAGACCTTTATTTAGAAAGAATATTTACCTTACCAATGAGATAAAGTGTACATACAGTTAGAGCCCTTATTCCTCCACAATGGAACACAATCTCTATCAACAACGTTTAGTAGTGGTACCACATAATTCCAGTATTACTTTGTCACACTTTGTATGGGTCCTTAAACAGATGTAATACTTGCCTCTTCAAGAAGACGTGTAACAGCATCTATGTCATTGTATGTTTTAGTCATCTGGCCCACTCTTTCAGCACATAAAACTGCAAAGAAATAAAGCCAAACATTAATCAGATCGGCAGTATTACTGGGGGGAGGATCACAGAATATTCTGAGCTGGAAGACATGCACAAAGATGATGGAGTAACTCAAGTTCAACTCCCATCCTTTGCAAGAAATATCTTTCTAAGTTTAGATGTACATAAGTTTTCATCTAAAAAAAAATGCTTATGTCAACCTTTGGATGAGCACATCAAGAGCTAAAAACTCAAAACAAACAAAACAACAAACAAACAAAACTCAACACCCCCCCCCTCCCCCCACACCCCAAAAAAATCCAAGATACTGGTAATACAAATGCTCCTTTTATAATAAGCACTTGCTTTTGTCAGTAGCAGAACAAACTTAAAACATTAGAACTTTCTTCTCTGAAGAACAATATCTTGAGTTTATTAAAAAAAAAAAAATCATGAAGTCAAAACAGATGTTCTTAGAAACATAATTAGGATTTCCATACAAGTCATTGTATGACTTGCAGTAGCATTACACCATGAATAAGCAACTCCAATACTGCTAGGAGCACTGTTCATCAGAAAGACATTATGTCATATTAAGTTGATAAGAACTGGGTTTTATGGTACAAGACAGCAAAGTATGCATACAAAATAAGAAATGGGTTTTATAACACCCAGCCACACCACAGTGACCACAGTATCACTCATAATAAATATTTACTTAGACTGGTTGAGATGGTTAATCACTAAGGTGGAACCAGGAGTTTTGTCAGACTGAAGAAAGTATTGAGAAGTTCAGTCTACCATCACAGGTGATCCTTCAAAAAGCTACACTGACTTATCTAGAAGTCAACAAGTTTTCGAAAAATCCACCAACAGTCACAGGAAACAACAGCACTTTCTGCTCTACCCTGCTATTCTTTTTTTTTTTTTTCAACTACACATTTCCCTCAAACTTTGTAATTCTGGAAAAAATGACTGTTAATGAAATTCAGTGGATCACATGGACTATGAGTTATCAGGCTGCTGTAGCCTGAACTGCTCTTCAGGGGATTTACCCTTGGCAATGTCACTTGAGGCTCCGTCTGGCAGATAAGCTAATGTTGTTCTAGTGCACACTAAGGCGGGGGAAGAGACAGATCAGGCCTAATAGGATTTATATAGTGATGAGAAAAAAAAAGCAGAGCCATGCAGTAATATCAGCAGGAGACAGTTTGTCACACTAAGGAAACAACACTACCTCCTTCATAAATATACAATCTGCATATATATAAATATACAGCTGATCACAACTAAGGCACATTGATAATACACCAAATGCAATAGTGCTTAAATATCTGCTGAAATGTTGGAGGATATCTTCCCCTGCACAAACATCAGAAAATTGCTTAAATTACATCAAGAAATTCAATTTCTTCATTTATTTTCCTATTTCTCTAATTTTACTTTTGCAGATCACATCCTAAATCATTTATAGTATTTACTGAGATGAATAGTGCCAGTGAGCTCCAAAGAATGCTATACAAAACAATTCAAAATATAATTGCATTCATCCAAAAAATAAGCATGAATGTGGTAAGTGGTAAGTAAAAAGCTTATGCTTCAAAGTAATAACCTGACCAACATGACATATCAATAGAAAGAATAACTCTACCACTGCAGAAGTAAAAATACATCTGTAAACTACAAGCTATATTACTCAAATGCAGACTCATACAGATTCCACACAAAAAAATGCAGTAACTTGCAGAGAACATTGGCTATAATAAAAAAAGGGATTTAACAGAAGTTTTCCATACAAACTTCACATAAAAGACAGAAGGTGTAATGTTCAGAAGACTATTCATACACATACAAACAAACTGGTATCACCATAAACTCAATTTTGTTTTAAATATAGTATGTTCATAAGTCACTCCATAAAACATCTATCAGAAACCCTGACGCCAGCAGGTTTCCAATACAACTGCACACTAAATAGTAACCTTGGTTACAACATTCCATCGCTACTATAAAATAATACCTGACATTGTCATTAGCAAGCTCATTTCAACTCTGTATCTAGCACTAACAGTCACCAATGAGCAGGACTATGGCAACCTCACACCATCCTAATTCAGGTAAATGCATAACCTTCCTAACAGCCAGGCTGATAAAAGGACAGTGCTCCCACAGACAGAATAAAGTCACTCAGCTGGGAGAGTGATAAAGGTTGATTTGTGTGGATACTCCCTTGGTTATTTCTTTAGAACTTGCCATTTAAACTTTAACCTGGCAAGGTAATACCACAGCATTATAACAACAGACATTACCAGCAGCAAAGTAGAATCTGGTCACCAATCGCTTTTATATCCAGAAATTTCCATCAAAGTACTGCTGGTGATTGTCAAAACAGAGATCTTCATACACTACTCTGCCAGTGTAAAAGGATTTCAAAGCAGAAGGATCCTTTTATGCAACCACTTTATCGAAGTGGAAATAAATTTCAGTAGACTACATATAATAAAATCTGTCAGTCTACTACTGTCCATACTAGTACTACTACTAATACATACAATACTGTGGAAGCACATAGCTACTAATTAAAAAGAGGGATTTCCTTTTGGAAGGAGGGCAAACTTGCAAAGAGGTCTTGCTTTCAATTATTCAGAAATCAAGGCTTGCAGGGAAGAGAAGGTGAAAAATAAGGGGAGAATGAAATTCAGAAGTATCATTTAAAAAAAAAAATCCTAATAAGCGTCTAAATATTTAATTATTCAACCTCTACGGACTACGAGATAACATTTGGTCAATTCCTAGTACAGTAATTTTTATTTCTTTAGTGATCAAAAAAATCTATTAGTGAAAAAGAGACTATTTTAAAAAAACATTCAGAGTTGTTATCAGTGAAGTATGCAGCGGAAAAATACCCCCCCCATGCCACATATGTAATGGATCCTGCATAGTAGGTTTCTATCTTGCTGGAGTTTCTGATGAGTATGAAAGCCTAGCAACACTGCTGTAAAGATAAAACAAGAGCAAATGAAGGACAGTGCCTTGTAATGCAAAACCTACAGTGCTAAATTACTGACCTCGTTTTGCTCACTCACACAACAGTTTTTTTTGCTTGAGGGTGATAGGGAGCACTGTGTCCAAGTGCATGCATGCATGCAAACAGCCAAATCAAATGTATTTTGCACTTCTCAGCTTATGGAGAAGGCTGATAGACGACACAGAAAGAAAGAATTTAAAAAAACCTCATGTATTTTGGCAAGTGCTTGGAAGCTAATATCACAGACCCAAAAGAGGAAACAAAGAACAGAGAAAGCTCCCACCACATTATTTTCATGACAGTACTAAATACATGCTACTGGGGACACATTTGCAGTTCAGAAGTATTTTGAGTTCTTTTTAAAGTCAAACAAATGGACAAACACTACACAGATCAAACATTTTCTCTGCCTTAAAGTATCTAGCACCATCTTGAAGTCTGCAAATTTACTGGTAACCACATTCCTGTGTTTCCCAAAGTAAGTACAGCTGAAAGGATGTATCCTGCATTTATTTCTTGTCATCTAGTTGGAGCACTGATTCCCAAGCTGAAGATGCGCTGGGACACATGGAGGAACACAGTTTCCTGGATTGCTCCTTGAAAGTCACCGATTCAACAAGTATACTACCTAGAGTAAAGAATGTTTGCAGGAACAGGAGACAGCCATAAAAGGGAAGGGGAACAAGAATACCACTATGGGCAGCTTCTCCAATGAGCCACCACCTGCTAAACAAAGGATTCAAATAGAAGGAGGGAAAAAACCCCATCATCAGTGTGAGCAGTCACATGTGTCCTCAGCTCCTGTTCCCTGCATCCCTCAACTCATACTATCTCTTCATTTTTGAGACCTGTCAACCAAGGAAAAACTAATGAAATGAGAGAGAAACTGCTGAAGAGGAAAGCCCAGCTCCCACTACTCATCTTCACATCTATTTCTTACTACTGGGAAATATAAGAAAACTAACATGTCACTGTAAAGTTTCACTTTTGGGGCAGATAATATTGACCTGTATAATTATAGAGTATAGCAGGGAAGGCCCTAGTGCATGAGGATCTCCCTTACTACCGAATTTTACTTCATCAGAAACTCTATCAGGGAAACAAATACTGTTCATGGAGCGCAGATCTCTTGCCAAGTAAACACTCATGCTTCTTACTGGCAAAGTGGTGGGAAGGGACAGTGCTTTTTTTTCATAACAGTTCCCTACCCAAAGCCTTTTAACTATGGCAAGGCCTGCTATATTCTTCCTCAGTCATGACAAGCCCTGCCTCACAAACAGCTTCTGTCTCGCTCCCCTCTGCTCACAGCTCTGTCCAAGCACCACAGATACAATGGCAAGGGCACTGCATCCTGAAGGTTGCACATGGAGCCACACAGGACACATATGGCCAATCTGACTGAGCAGCCATGCTCCCTGCTGCCACTTGGCAAACATTAGCCATCCAAGACCCTGGCAGACTCGAACTCCTTGGCTCACAGAATTCACAGAATCACTAGGTTGGAAGAGATCTTCAAGATCGAGTTGAACTCATGCCCTAACACCTCAACTAGACCATGGTACCAAGTGCCATATCCAGTCTTTTTTTAAACACATCCAGGGATGGTGACTCCATCACCTTCACTGGCAGACCATTCCAGTACTTTATCACTCTCTCCATGAAAAACTTTTTCCTAATATCCAACCTCATTTTTCCCCTGACACAGCTTGAGACTCTGTCCTCTTCTGTCAGTTGCTGCCTGGTGAAAGACACCAATCCCCACCTGACTACAACCACCTTTCAGGCAGTTGTAGAGAGTGATAAGGCCACTTATCTAAGGTCACTCTTAAGAGTCTCCTTTTCTCCAGGCTAAACACCCCCAGCTCCCTCAGTCACTCCTCACAAGGCTTGTGTTCCAAGCCTCTCACCAACCTCGTTGCCCTCCTCTGGACCTGCTCAAGTGTCACAAGTGCTCTTGATGGATTCATTCCTCAAAGGCTATTATTAAACTCCAAGGATAAAGTACCTACTAAAAATTACAGCTTTGGTTCCAGAGCCACTGATAGTTATGCTCTGGCACAGGTTACTGTGAGCACTACATCAACTTGATCCAAGCACATGTGGAATTCTGAAACTGTGCCATATTAGGTATATCACCTTTCAAGTAAACTCAGGAAAATTATACCTCAAATGTGCTGTCAGCTGTTACTGATTTTCCACAGTCAAAGAAACACGGTAGCTTCTCCTCCAATGCAGAGGTGTTTTTGGCAGCCCTGGCAAAACTGGGGCAGAGGCTTCAGATCTGCTGTTGCCTGCCACATTTGAGACAGCCCTAAGAGAATATGCCCATCTAAAGAGTTTAAAAATTTTAAGATACTAACTGTCACCAGAGCTTGAAGAATGTGCTTCTCTGAGTCACCACTTGCTAGAAATCCAGATCCTAACAAAACAGCCCAGCAGTTCCCCCAGCCTCCCTCAGCACTCCCAAAGCAGGGAACAGGCCAGCCACTCCAGAAGGCAGATGGGGAGGTCAGTAGTGGCATGACCCTGGTCAGAGGGATAAGGAGCAGTCATTGTGTACCAACAGCTTCACAACTGTCAGGTCACACTGTGGGCCAGCTCTGTGCATGAGTCTGCAAGAACATAATGTTGTGAGATAGTCATACTAAGTCAGGAAGTTCAACAGACAATCCATTCGGTTTTTGTCTTCTTCAAATGCTACAGCATGGCTTACTGTAATTTCAATGGCACAGTTCGCAAACCAATATTTTAATATTAAGCTGCAGTTACTGATTCTTCTGGAAGAAGATATTTTATCTTGATGTTTAAGGCAATGGTTCAAGGAGTGTTTGTTTACTGCCATTTCTCTCACAGAGTATTTAAATAGCTTAGCAAATCCAATATTAAAGCCTCACATACAAATCTTTGTTATTGCTTAAACTCAGGTTCACAAAAAAACCTAAAAACCAACAAACCACTGCTTTTACTTTTTTTTCTAAAGCCTCTGCCTGAAACCTCAGACAGGGAGTAATTTCTAAGTCCTTCCTCTAAGTAGGACATGAAACGCATCAAATTTTCTAGTGATGAACAAAAAATCAAGTTAAAAGAAATTTCAAAAAGAGCATCAGATGCTTGCTCCGTCCATTAGCACAAATAGATCAAATGTGGTAATCTGGAAAATACAGACACAAAGTGAAACTAAGAAAATAAGAAAAAGTCTCTGGAAAGAACACCTTAATTCTCTTAACTGCCATAATGCATACATCATTTACAGATACAGCTCAGGATAGCTCTTATCTTCAAAGTTAAAACTTTTTTTGCAGGATTTTTTACTACTAGCCACTGAGTTACTGTCTTGACAATCTCTTCCATTCATTTCTTGTCAAGAAATGTCTACACTGCAGTCAATATAACTAATAAGTGGGTGAAAGATTTAAATAAGTATCTGGACTGTACATCTTTAAAAATCCTAAAATGAAGTTACAAGCCTGTAAGACACATTGTAAGCTGTCTCCTTAAATATGTGATCTTTTCTTATTCCAACTCTTTGACAGAGAATGGTTATGCCAAAGCTTTCAAGAATAGCTCCTCTCCATCTTTTTTGCTCTAACATTCACAGATTTTAGAGTGCTGAATGGCCTCCGCCCTATTGTATTTTACATTTTCTGAAAGTCAGACCCCTGCAGTGCCTAATTTAAGATTTTAATAATGATCCTTAGACTTATTCTTTTCTTTTACATTCAACTTGACACAGATTCTTTGCCTGCATTTACTAAGTTCTTCAGATAAACAGGACATTGAAACTACTATATTAGTAAACAGAAATGGCTGCCATCACAGATCCTATGTAAGTCTTTTCCTGTCCCAGCTGCAAATGCAAGAATCAAAATAAAGCTTCCTTTCAGAAACAGCTGACCCAATAAATCACTAATCAAAGGAAGCTGACAGGTTGTCCTTTGACAGCTCAAGTTCTTTATGAAGAAAATCTGAGTAGACACTATCAATACATATCCCTGAGCAAAGTTTCACTGCAGTCAGCCCTGGGGCCAACTTATCAAATGAAAAGTAAACACACTGCTGTCAGACAACTTTACCAAAGCTTTTTTTTTTTCCCAACGCAACGCAGTGACTCTAGGACTGTTCTGCCCAGACCCTTATGAAGGTGCCTTCCACTCTCACCAAGAGAGCCAACTGTAACACTGCCAGGCATAACGTGAGTTCTGTGATAGGCTCCAAAAACAGGACTATTTACAGCATATAAATGCCAGCACAGAGAAAAAAAAAATGTACTACAACAAAATGACTATGGAAATAACAGTCAAGAAGTGAGTACACAACCTACACATGGAATAGGCCAAACAATTAAGGAGTCTTACTTCTGCAATTTTTATCCTCTTATTTTCAATAACTAAAAATGGTTGAAGTGAAACATATCCTCTGATTTCCCATTTCTGGAATCAAATCCAGAAAATGGGAATCAAATCAAATCTGGCTGTAAAGCCACATATAACTAAAATGTTTCTTTTGTTCAGGATAAAAAGGCCACATGCTGCTGTTTCCATCTGCTTTAGTTACAGAATGGGTTGACTCACCCATTCTCCTAGAGAAATACTACCCTTTGCAAGCACTCCCACAAGCAAAGATACATAGAAATTCCATATATAGGTTTTGTGTATCGCTATCTCTGCTACACTGAGTGTGTAGGTGACATGAACGCATAGGTGGAGAAGAAAAGGCATCTTTAGAAGACATTTCAAACACATACTGAGCTTTTGAAAGGAAGGCACTGTACAAAGACAGGGCTAAATTTATCCCAGATGTAACTCAACTTTTTCTTTGCCCCCTCTCAAAATCAACAAGAACAGCTTCAGACTGTTAGATCTAAATAAAAGGTAAAGTCAGCAGAAAGAATAAGAACAGCATGAATGTATGCTTCAGCAATAATTTAATTGCTAAAAAAATAGAAATAAAACATAAAAAAGGTCAGCTGGCCTCTCTTAATAAGCTTCCTCTCCATCCCAATCCCCAGCTTTAAATTTTCTTTTTACCAGTATTTTCTTCAGTATCTTTCTTTTTTGCACAGACACACAAATCTGAAAACCAGGTGGGATATTTGATTGTGTGGGATTTTTTACAGGAAAATCCTATGCAATGGCATTCATTGGTTCATTCACCAAGGACTCTGGACACAGGAACTGTTAACCATGAGGTGAATGTAAATTCAGAGCACGTCACGTTTTCTGTGCTAACAATCCTTCAAAGCATCCTTACATCAGCTTTAAAATATTTATTTGGAAGTAACAATTCTCCATCCTAAAACTACCGCTCCAGAGCAAAATTTACAGCACACAAAATAACAGGAATGGGGTATTCAGCTTTTGCTACCTGAAACCCTGAAAAAGGTTACCAGATTGGCTGGAAGCTGACCCAGAACAGGTACCCTCTCTATACAGTAGGTGCACAGGAGGATTTTCAACACACGTACATTCCCATTTCCATCTGAATGGGCCAGTTGCCCATTATTTCCAGAAAGTACGACAACATTTTTGGGTTGATTTTTATATTGAAAATTTAAACCATAACACCCCACCACTTGGATTATTTCTGTCTATGTGCTTTCAAATTCATGGATAAGCACAAAATTGCTGCTGTGTTCTAGAAGCAGCTGGGAATGACAACCAAAAATATAGAGTTTCATAATACACACACATTGTGTGCATGTAAAAAACGCACTACAATTCCAGAGAGAAAATTTCCAAATTTCTGTTTCGTTATAAAATAGGTATTGCACAGCCTATATCTGTGTTGTTTACACCTTTCTTCTTTAAAGAAGTATACATAATTTAAGATTTATCTTATTTAGAAGAACACTTCATCCGAACATACTGGCTACACACGTAAAATACAAAATTTTGTCTATTTAATCCACAAATATCACTCAGATCACTTGTATGTTGCCATGTGCTACCACCATGAAAGATTAAAAACAAAAGGTGAAAAGTACCTTCTTCCAAGATATCAAGGCTCTGCCTGTTAAAAGTGTGTTCCTTCTCATTTTCCTTTTCATAGTCATATTCATAGCTTTCCTCTTCGTTTGCTGACATTGCTGCAGTTATCCCAGATAGACACGAAATGATGCCTTAGTCTCACAGGCAATAGGAAGTCATTCCCTCGGAGGCTGTATCTCTGGGGAGAGCAGAGCAAGGTCTCCACAAAGCAGGATACCATCTTTCCTCACTCACATACTCAGCCAGGGAACTCCGGAGAGACTGAGTACTTGTCCTTAGTGCAACAGCTTTGAGTTGTACAGATGGGGTGGAGGAGGGAAGAGACCATCTGTCTAATAATTGCTAGAAGGCTTCTGTTGCTCCTCAGACCAGCTCTGACAGTAGCTAGTTTTTGCTCAAAAGCCCCACTAACGTATCTCAGACAAAGTCAGTGGGCTACAAGACCCTCCCTGACACTCTCCTCATCAACAAGGCTCCCTCTCTTCTGCCCCTGCTCTTACAAGTGAAGTGGTAGCTCCCCGCAAGTTTCTCAACACGGAAGTCTGACCCAGCCTCTGACTGTCACACCTGGTGAAGGGTGTGCACCGGCACAGTGCAATAAATCACCTCTCACCTTGCCCAATGCAGCAAGACCTCACCGGAGTTGTGAACAGCCTGAGCCTGTGCACACACAGCCAATCCCACCCAGCAGAGAGATCTTGATACCCAGGGCTATTGTGCACCACAGTCTGACTGCAGCATCCACTACACTAGAAAATCATTAAGTGAAGAATTAGGCTGGGGAAAGGAGCTTTTTATTGCTTCTACAAAGGAGAGATTACATTGGCACAAAGAACTTAAATGACATATCCCATTAGCTGTCAAATACCTTGTTTTCTAGTTATTTTTCTCTTCAGTCTGCTGTGAGAAAAGAAATACCTCACAAGTGGTACCCAAGTGAATTTTCAGGGGTGCACACATCTCTTCTTTGTTCTTGTTCAACAAGAAACAGATCTTCTGTGCTCAGACCTCTTGGTTCCTAACAAGTTGTGTTTGCTAATCTTGATTACACACATAGGACAGGCTAACTTTGTTATTTAACTTTTTGTAGCCATAGATATTTAATGCTTGCTAAGTTGCCTCCCTTACTTGCAGCAGCAAGCAGATGCCCTTTGCTGCTAAAACATTCCTATCCACATCACGGGGCAAAGCATTTGCAGGCAACGTGGGGGCATTGCAAGGCAAAGGGACTTCATCCTCCCCTGAGGGGACATAACTGCTAGAAACTGACAGACAAACATTAATTACTTTATTAAGCCAGCACAATGTAACAGTTCGGGTCATGTATGAACAATTTTGCTATTACCATTTCTCTGGTGGTGAGGAAGAATGGGGTAGTGGTAGTATGAGATGGGAAGTAACCAGTTTTATGCAATAATGATGAATGATTCTGTTCTATGTTTTAAACTCTTGCTGTTTATATGCAAACAATGCAACAATGTTTATATAAATAACAGCCAAAGGATATGAAATACATTTAAGTGGTTGCTGAGGGAAGAAATACTCATTTCTGAATAAAGCAAGATTTTGCCACTCAAAACAACTTGATCTTTGACTGCCAGAATTTACTGCAATATTCAGGAACAGCAATATCCTCAAGAACTCTGGGGATAAAATAGGATTGCCTCTTTCTCCCCACATCATGACATTAAAATATGTATTTTTAGTAATAATGAGGATTACTTCTAGTTTCTGAAGCTTAGAGCTTTTGTGTCTTCAGTTCTTCCCTGCAAAAGTGAATCAACTCTTCAAAAAATACAATCAGACAGTAAGGTTCTTACATACCTACTTGCCATTCAGTGACCATTTACCACATTTCAGTCATAATTAGAAAATGGAAATTGAGAAAATAACCAAAACAAAAAGTCATGTTAAAGGAATGCAAGAACCACCTTTTAAAGCCTAGGGACAAAAAGTCCACCCCTGCCACACATGCTGTGGTTTTATTAATCCTGACAATGCTCATCAGGTACCCATCTAGTTTATCAGGTAACCATCTGGTTTATGAAGGATACACTGAAAGGAGGCATGTTGCTGTCCAAAACACATGACAACATAAGGAGAATAGCTGAATATTCCCACAAGCTGGATTATGAACTGTGACTAATATCAACTCATGCCACACAGGAGGACTCTGACGTTCAAAAGCTGAGAGCAAGTGTTGCAATTCCTATTTTGATATCAGCATATGATAAATGCTGAAGCAAATTTATAATGGGTGGAGAAGGAACGTATGCCCCACCCTCACACTATCAACTCATTTTTCATTAATTCTGCACTACGCCCCCTTAGCAGTGCAGGAACATTTATTTGCTAAAGATTACAAGCTAGGTTTCCAACAAACACCAAACAATTAGCAGCCATAGATTAAAAGAAAAAAAAAAAAAAAGAAAAAGCAAACTACCTTATATTCCATTCTGAAATACACAATCGAATCTGGAAAGATTCAATAGAGATTTTTAATAATTCCCTGAGCAAACACATACTCAGGGATTTCAAGAGTATACTAGAATGAAGATTCTTTTATATGGGTTGCCACTGGGAAGTGTAATTGCTGTTAATATGCTGTTAAAATTTGTTAGTTTGGTGTATTTGCTGCAATCCCCACTCTGAATTAGCAGCTGAAGACCTTTACCTCCTGTCAGGAAGGTAAGGGGGCTGCAGTGCTCCAAGCACACTCCCAGTGCAATGGCTGCACTGAGGTACAGAGCATATTCAGCAGCTCTGCCATGAAACAGGAAACACACAAACCAGGAGCTAGTTTGAAGAAGGGTGAGGCTGGACACAATACAAACAAACCCTCATATCCTGACTCATTATTTCCAAGGAACTCCAGTGCATTCAAATCATTTTAACTTTTCCTTATCAATAAAAATATCTAACTTTTGCACAATTAACTGCTACTAACAATGCTGCATCTAGAACAAAGAGATTCTCTGTAAGCCAACAAATCTAAAAACAGCAGATGAAATGGAAGCACTTGGATTTAAACATGCTGATGAATAAATGTGGGTATTTTGGGATGGGCTCTTCAGGGAGGGAGAGAAATTGGTTATTGAATGTGTGCTTTCTGTCAAAATCTACAGTCAAGCAAAGTTAGTTTGTTCAAATTTTTACAGGTTTCATGTTTCCTACCCTTTCAATATCCCACACAAAGTATCTTCTGTCACTCAACCAAAAGGACAGCATGTTACTCTTGCAGAAAGGTAAAGAAATTAAATGAATGGGAAAACACTTATCTGGATACTCGGCAGTTGAACAGAACAGAAACAAAAAACATCTCTATGCTGGAATGTATGTTGCCTTATGTGACTTGATAAAGAACAGAGAGTCAATGAAGGAGAAGAGAATGAAGTGGCATGGCAAAAAAAAAAAAAAAAAAAAAAAAAAGAAAACCAGGAAAATTGTATCAACAATTATGTGAATATAAGCAAGGTTCAACTGTATTTATCATGTATAGAGACAAAAGACAAGGGAGCACAAGAAGATCAACCTGAATGAGGATTTTAGCTGCATTTGTATAGAGCAAGGACTGTTTCAGAAACTGCACGTTAAAGGCATCTTTAAGATTCTCACAGATTTCAGTAGCACATCCAGTGCCAGTATCTACTAAAATTCAGAGCAACGTTGTGGTTACTCTGTTCACAGAGATGGACACAAAAGGGGCCAAAGTACGAGGGAGATGATGGGTCACCACACTAACATAAGCAAGGCAACAATAAGTAATCACTCATAAGAGATCAGGCAGAACAAGCAAGAACATTGTCTACTATTGTTAAAAAGAAAGTTAGTGAGCTTGCTGATAACTGTATCAGTGGAGTGGAAAATAGAACAGAGGAGAGAAACTCTAAACAGTAACTGCAAACAACAGGTGGCAAAAACATTTCAGTGCGAGTGGTAAAAAAACACTGGAAAGGATGCTGGAACAAGATGGAGTGGCTCACGCAAACATAAAAGTGGTTAGAAGGTTCAGCACGTGTAACAAACCAGACACATCATGGGTCTGGCAAGGGAAAAAAGGGAAATACACCATTTCCTCCACAAGAAATTGCAAAATCTCAGGGCCAACAAAAGGAGGAGGAAAGATCCAATTGTACATTCACAAAGTCACCTGGAATTGTAGGCAACTGAACTCATGCATTGTTAAAAACTGTTGAGGTAGAAATAAACAAGTAATGGAAGAAACCATAAGAAGAGTAATTTGCTCTAAAGTCAGTCCGGAACAGAAAGCATTGTTCATTAGAAAAATACTGCACTTAGAGTGGCAGGGAACAAGCATATTTATAAAACTTCTATGGATATATACTTATCTTTTTGCTTATTTGTTTGGTAGCTTGTGGGGGTTTCGTATTTTTTTTTTTCACCCAAGTTGCATGCGAGATTTTTACGAATTTATTTTTTTCTATAAAAAACCACTTGGATGGACCTAAACTTTTATACTGTTGTCTTTCAGAATAAGAGTAGAAAAGTTTCAGCTTTCCTCTTTATCACTTGTTCTGAAAAAAGTCTGCTATGAAAATAGCTACTTTACTCAAGTACAGGCCCAGCTCTTTCCCCATGCCACCTACACAATATACTTTGTTAACACCAAGTGGGGTGAAAAGGGTCACTCATATTATAAAATATTATACTTGAAAATGTATGTAAAAAGCACAGTGTAGTAGTTATTTGCGGTAGTTATTTATAGAAGTTTCAATTGATTGTAATGTTAGTTAACACCAGTCATTCAAATAGAGTGTGACATTTTATTATCTATTTCCAGCTATTCATACCAAAAAAAAACCCTGTAAAGGACCTTATGTAAAAGAGTTAATTATTCCAACCTTAGGAAGTCTTTGTCAAGACCTATAAATTGTAAATTTTGAGCATTTTTTCTTTTTCAAGATATTTAAAAATACCACAACCAAATGCAAGTTGAAGACACCATTACTGTCAGTCAGTACAGAAATTCATTGCATCTGAGGTAACGGTGAGTCGTTTCTTTACCTACTAAGTTAAATAATAGCATTAAAACCTTTCATTGTGATATAATTTTAGACTGTTTTTTTTTAAAGAACAAGAAACCATATGCTCTTAAAATAATTATTAAATAAAGGAAACCAAATGAAGCCATGTGTTTTAAACAAAAATCTGAGTCCCAGAGGCTCTGACAAAGGATGTATGAACAATTTCATTATTTTTTCAGAAAAATAATTCTGCAGGATATTATCTTGTGAAGATTCCTATTAGTTTTAATGTACCACCCACTATTTTCCAATGTATTTATCAGGAAGGGTGAATTGGGTGGGATTCAAAATTGAATGCACACATACATCTGAGCTCTGGAGGGCCCACGTATGGCAGAGAAATTGGCTCTCTAACTGTGCTTCAATTTGCCTTAAAATAGATATTCAAAGCAGGTCAGCTGAGCTGCAACTGCCTATCTCACGATACTGAATGTAAAAAGAATCTCAGGAAAATTACGCTGGTATCAATAAGCACATGTCAGAAAAATAAAAAAACAGTCATGAGACAGACATCTCTTTTAATATGTCATCTGCTTTGGGTTTTTGGAAAAGCTCTGTTTTCTCCTATAATGATGCCTTTTGTCTGCTACCACAATTAGAATACCTTTCTCTGTCAAGGATAAATACCAACACTATTTTAAACCCAAATGAACGTTCCAGTATCTAAGGCCAAAGACTGTGTCTTCCACTGCATCTCTCAAATCTTCCTCTCTCACACACACCTCAACTCCAAGAAGCAAAAGAAAGCTAAACCCCATAAAATTCTATGAACTCTATGGACTGCCATTCACCTGAGAGATTGAGATGGGACTGACAGCACAACCCTTCATCATGAAAAGCTAAAAAAACCCAAACCAACAAACTAATTAAAAATGCAAGAAAGCATTATGCCTTACCTGACGGAGAGATATCTCCCTATCAGACATTAAACCCTTCTTTCTCTTAGGGAAGAACTTCCCAAATACTTCAAGCAGGCAGCCAGCACATGCTCCAGCTGACTCTGCAGCTCTCGGCTCATGGAAGAAGTATTCTGGGCAGGGGCTCAGCACTGACAGGAAAACCTGTAAGCCCAGAATCCGACCAACCACTCCTGTGCATCTGAGGCCCTCATCCCACAAGGTATTTAAATGTTTGCCCAACACCTGTAGCTTATTCCACTACCATAGAACTCCCACAGTTTCTCCAGTGCAACACACAGCTAAAATGGGTGAGCAGAGCAGATCAGCTCAGCTCAGCTCAGCTCAGCCAGTCAGGCACAGTACCCTTCCACATGACACTTTGATCAGACAGACAAAGGATCATAAAAATGAACAATTGGGGGGGAAAAAATGCTACCTGGGGGTGCTTTAACCTGTGGAAAGCTACAGCTTCTATTGACAACTGGTCTGTTTCTTAAGCTTCTAAAAGCAGGCCAACTCAGGCTGTTACATCATGCAGATTAATCAGATGCTACAGTATTTACTAGGGTTAAACCTAGAGGATAAAGATTACATAATGGATTCAATCCAACTTAAAGTGGTCAGATCTCTGAATAAATATGCACCTCTCTCTTTGAATTCCTCAGCAGGAATAATCAATTAAACATAAGAGAAGTTCAAGTGTAACAAGCTTCAGAAACTGCATTCAGTTCCAAAATCCAGTACTGAGAAACAAATGGAGGCACATGACACTCAAAAGACCCTAAAAAAGCATTCAAATTTTGTCACTCTTATCTGTACATCTCACATCCTCTCTGGTATTGCTATCAGAGCACTATCATAGAAATACCTTTGTGTATTACTTATGTACATTATCCCCGGGGCCTACACTCCTTCCTGCTTTCTGTGCTTTGCTTCACTGTGATCTTGAACTTGCCTTGTTTAAGCTAAGCTCTTCAACCAGAATAAAATCCATATAAAACTTCTGCATTCCCAAAGGCTGCATTTTGCTTCAGAGTGCCATCAATAAGGAATCTCGATTTTTTTTCTTGCTGCAGAGAATTCAGTTTTAGCAATTCCCTCCCCTTCCTTGTGTGCCTTCTGTCAGAAGCCTGATGAAAACGTTCGGTGTCCCAATACAGAAATAATCACCCTAGCAAACATTACATAAAAATTGCAAATGGCACAAAATGCTTGGAAGAAGTTATAATTCTTCCAATTCAAAAATTTAACCTGCTCACTTTTAAGAAGCTACATTTTTAATGTCCTTCACAGACAAATAATCAGAGGGAAAACGTACTGACTACTAACACATCAAATATATACATATTACAGAATATTGGCAATGCAGAAAAACACAGACTTCAAACTTGAACCCATAATCAATCTTACCGTCAGTATATTTAAATTTACCTCAATTATTATAGATAGCTTTTCAGATATTCTATCCCCTGCCCAAAAACAGCTCATACAGAGCATATGCTGCTCTGCCACTCCCTTCAGAAAGGAAAAAGCTATACAGCAGAGTCTCTTGCAGCACACTCACAAGAGATGCTGAGGTGCAAAAGAGGTGCAGACATCTCTGCTACACCTGGATGTTGCCTTTTCTGGGTATTTCCTTTTTAAAACCATTGAATAATGATGCTCCGGTCTTACAAGCTCCAAATTCTGCAACAAGAGGCTAGAAAGAAATATTTACCATCCGTGCATTCTTCATAATACCAGTCCAGTTCATAATAATCTGCTTCAATAAATTTCTGCATAGTCAGTATCCTTCAGTGACATACAGGAGATATCACTTCGCTGCTAAGGTCAAGTGAAATGCAGCCATGCCTTCCTGCCTTTGCAAAATGCCAGAGCACAAGGCAGCTCACGGGAAGCTGAAAATGAGCTGCACATCTTCACTGAGGCCACAACTAAAATAAAAGGGGGGGTGTGGAGGGCGTATTTGGAAGAAAAAAAAAAATTAAAAAATAGCAAAAGGATGCAGAAAGGAAGCAGATGCCCTGGCGGCTCCTCTAATAAAGAAGCTCTGCACAGGAGCCTTGGATGGGTGTTAACAAAATCCTCCTATCAAAAGGCTGATGCGCTGACGTTGGGGACACACACCACCGCCCGGCTGGTTCTAACTCATTCCTTTCCTCCCCAGTCTCCACATCTCTTTCAGGCTAATGTGTTGCCATGGAGACGAGCTGGCTCCAAAAGCAATGCAGAGATGAAGAAAATGCATTTTCCTGTTTCTGGCTTTACAGGCTAGAAGGAATCCTCCATAGTGGAAACAAAAATCGTTGCTAAGAAAGATGATACAACTCATTGCTACTGCTCACAGAACAACAGCATCACACTGTTGCAATTCATTGGGGACATGCGGTACATTAATAATGAAAATCTAGTCCATTACTACTCTCTTCCACACAGTTTGATAAAAGCCTGCCTTCCCCATGGAAAATTAAACTATGCTGCTGCTTTGTTACACTATTCTGATCTGATATAATAGAAGCCTTTCTGCATCCTGCTGTTGAGAAATGCCAAACAAAAAAAAGAAAGAATCAGCAAAATCAGGACAGCAATACATTTCTCCTTGCAAAAAAACCAATGCTAATCTGTTTCTACTTTTTGTTGTCTCCATGAACTACTTCCCACCCCCCCTTTTTTTTTTCCCAAGCATCTAAGTTTCATAGCTGAAGACAAGAAGTTAGGCCAAATTTTCACTATTCTACTCCTAAAAATGCTGAAGGTCATCATCCAGAGTAACTTAATGTTTGTGTTCACTGTTTTGGGAATGGAAGAAAGTACTTTTGCAGCCACCAGTAAAATTGTGTTTAAGCTATTAGGAGAAAACCAGTCAGAGGAACAGATGGCATTTAAATCATCAAACACAGCAATTCAAAAAGCATGTCTGAATATGTGCAGGTACAGACACCTGCACAGTAGACTGACACCAATTTTGTTCATAACCAACACATTTCTCCCCCTGAAAGAGGGGGAGTAATGGTTGAAGCCTATCTCCTTGCAAATACCAGTAGAAGAAGTTGTGACTTAATCTATCCCGGTAGATTAAGGTAGGAGACCATACTGGGTCTGACCAGGGAAGTTTTTGGTGTCTGTCTAATCAAAGACTCCATCCACAAGAACAGCACATGAGCAGGCAACAGAGAACTGTCCAACATTTCCCACAACTACCCTCCCAACCTCTAATTTCTCCATCTTCAGAGACAGCCTGAGACAGATACAGCTACTGCTACTTTTAGCAGTTCTTGAATGACTTATCCTCTCTGTTCTTGAGTCCACACACATTTTTAGCATCTCCAACATTCTCTTGCAAGGAGTTCTACACATCTATTGTTTGTGATATACAAATTCCTCTTATTTTGTTTTGCAACTCACATTTACTAACCTAGTATGATGCTTCCAGCTCTGCAAATCTGAATGCTCAGTCCATCTCTCTTTTCCAATCACTCATGATTTTGCAGGTATCTATTAAGTTCACCCTCACTTATGCCTCTTCTAGTTTGTTATCACTTATTCTACTCCCCAACTGGTACCACTTTGCTTTACTGTAAAAGAAATAGGTAAGTCATAGTCAAGCTATGCAGAGGAAAATGCTTTAGTTCCTCGACCACATCAGTATTTCAGCTTTATTGGTATAAGAAATTATCACTGCAGTAGCTTTGAGTCTTGCAGAGTTTCAGTTATGCAAACCCGCAAGGAAAAAACTATACATGCTATTAAATGCAATTAAGGCTATGCTGTTAAAATACTGCCAGAGAAAAATAAAGGTTTCTATGGCAACATAAACTCAATTGCTCTGCATATAAGCTATTCGTTCCACTTCTATTATTTTTGTCCAAAAGGTAATTTCAGACTGGCAATGTTATTAAATAAGCATTTAATATAGGAAGAATTGACACTGGCTACCACCTTAAATTGCTGCAGCAACAATCTCCTTTTTTTTATTTGCTGACATTTTAAACAAAGGAAATCTTCAACATTCTAGAATTTTCTTCTCACTGTCCTTCTCACAGCACACACACTCCCTTTCAATGAGACAGGATAAAAACAGTTCAAGGTAGGGGCCTAGGGCTTTTTGTTTGTTTGTTTTATTGATATTTTTTTACAGATCTGATTGGAAGCATACTGATGTAATTCACAAAGGCATTACTTTTTTGTGGAGAAAATCACCTGTGTGGTCAAATGATTTTAGAACTCTTCAAGAGACTTGGAAATATGGAATAAGTGTATTATCTTCCCAGCATGAAGACAGAAACCCTGGGCAGACAGAATACTATATATCCAGGTATCCACTCCCAAGCATCCCTTCAATTACATGAGGAACTGTACTCTATAAAGCTGGAAGGGTTGTCAAGTTGAAAGGAATTTGCAACCAAGCTGACAAAGCAGCTGCACGCTTGTAGAACCTACATTTAACCTTTGCAGGCCTACTTTTCCTTCCTTCAGGGATGCATCAGATTCATTTTATAGTAAACTTACCAGAACATTACATTTTTCAGGTGGACTGATACTACAAACTTTGAACCTCTGTGTATTCCAATCTCTATATTGCAATGCTACATCTGGTTGGGGTATTACTATGTTACTTACCTAGAAGTTCATATACAATGGGGCTAAAAAGAGATTTAGGGTAATAGGTCTGCAACAACAAGGAAATTGCATTTTCCTATTCCAAACCTAAATACAGTTATTCACATTTGTTCAGCATTCCCTTTCAGCTGCTAAATTGTGTTCTATTTTTTAATGTTTACTTCTAACTAAACAACTGCCTCCCCTTCTATCTCTTCTCCACAGGGCAAAACATACGGACTGATAAAGAATTCTGGTAGCCAAGTGAGATCAGGTAGACCAAGCACTCCTTAAGTTTGTGGTTACAAAGTGTTTCATTAGTCAAAAAAGATGACTTGAAAAGCTCAAGAACCATCTCCATCCTTTTTGATGAAATCCATGCCATAGGTCAACATTAACCTGATGTGCCTAAATTACTCAGGTTATAAAAATCACACAAACCCTTCCCTTTGTCTGAATAGAATTTTTGACAAAGGTACTTTCATCTACCCCAGCAGCACACTCAATACTGTAGCTCACTGTGCTGCTAGGGTGCAAAGCACCAGCAAGTCACCTCTGCTGGCAAAAAAAATCTTAAAAGGATGTCTTTACATAGCATATCACTATAAATCCTGTGTTTTCATGCTTAGTCATTCTCAGCTTTTTTCTCCAAACCTTTTATAATTCTGTAAGGATGCTTTTTGAAACTGAACACTGGAGTTGGATGGAGTATTTCCAAGGCATCTGCAATGGATTACCTCCCATTTGATTACCTCTGGGTCACATTTCTTCTCTTGGCTACAGCTTCAGGATGGTTCAGATAATTAAACACCATATCGCATCATCATTTTCTACAGTCACCAGTACAGTCACCACCACTCAGGATAAAGTTGCCCATCCCATTACCATCGTCTGGAGCCCTTTTTTATCAGAGCAGTAGCTGTACAGGCCACCACTATGCAATGCATATTGATCACAGTTAAGCATTGCCACAACACATACTATGCAAAGTGACAAAGCAGGCATATTTAAAAGATTTTCAAGGATGGCTGTCACACTTATTTCTAAACTGGAATCTTTTATTGAAGAGTTACGGGTATTTTTACCTTCTAAAAGAACACTGAATAGGAGTCATCCTGTGACTACACATTTAGTAACGACAAATAACTGCAACTTAGGACAGTGATCTCTTCCAGTGCAGTATTTTACTTAACAAGAAGTCTTGCTTTACCTGGAAAAAGTAGAACACAGAGTAAAACCTAGAGCACTGAGGGCATTAGTACCAACAGCTTTCAGAATTGGTGTTTAGAAAAATGGGTGCTTCAGATTTGATTGACTCTTCATCAAACTGGGATGACTATCCAGGGCTTCAAAATAGTACAAGCGTTTCCTACCGATGGGACAGAGCTTGTGGCTTCACACCCTAAGGGCACACTGACCTCCACCTGATCAAGGAAAAGATGCTTCTAATACAGAAGAGGGTCAAACTGTTCTGCCACTGGAACAAAATTATTTATCGTGAGACATGGGGCAGTTGGATGAAATTAAAGTACTTAATGACAAGAAGCTATTTTCCACATGAAAGGATTATTTCTCCCTTCCCCCAGATAATTACTGGAGAGCACTACTTTTGCATTTGTAGAAAATCAAAATTGATGTCTTCAGCAACCTTCCTGCAAAACTAGCTCAGTAGTTTAATTAAGGTACCACTGAGCACACTTAAACAATGTAAATAAGACCATAATAGCAAGAGCTAGGCATTTGCGAGAATTCACCCCTTCCTAGAATTAAGAAAATCAAGAATAAAGCTGTAAAGAAACAAATTTAACAAACTGTTCATCAGCTGGAAATAATGTACATTACAATTTCCTCCTCTTCTTTTGTTATATTTTTCATGTAATCAGCAAAAACATTTGTAAAATGAAGTTGGGCTTAATACCATGCTTGATTGGCTAGACAAAAATATTACAGCTGCATGTTTATGACCTATTTTTCTAACAAAGAAAAAAAAACCCACTGAGAGACATGATTGCAGCATCCTGGGAGAAGAAAGGAATGCATTACACTGAAGGAATATAGAATAAGGGAGCCTGGAACCAAGCACTGCAGGCATGGCCTCACCAATGTCGAGTACAACTGCTTCCAACTGCTGGCACCACTCTTCCTAATACAGCTCAGGATGCCATGAGTTTGCTTTTAAGCAGAGGCCTAGTTCTGGCTCATATCCACCTTGGGGTTCACAAGGATTCCCCAGGTCCTTTTCAGCAAGGCTGTATTCCAACAGCTGGACCCCAGCATCTACTGGTGCATGAGGTTGTTCCTCCCAGCTACAGGACTCTGCACTTCCCTCTGCTGAACAGCACAAGGCTGCTCTTGACTTATGGCTCCAGTCTGTCAAGGTCCTCTGAATGGGAGCACAATCCTTTGGTGTCTTGGCCACTCCTAGATCCTGCCTATGTCTCACCCTCCCTAATGCTACACAGCCTGCTGACTTCCTCTCAACTTCTCCACCTGGTGACAGCTTTTCCACAGCAGCACACCTCCTGCATAAAAGGAGGTCATCTCTCTCTACCTCAGGACAGGGAGCAGCTTTGGACACTTCCAACAATCTGACACTTACAAGGCTGCCTTCCCAGTCTGAAGCTCTGTCTGGGCTGAAGTCTGCTCTAAGGGACAGGTACTCCAAAACCTGGAGAATGTACCCTGTGGCACACTGCCACCACATCTAAAGACTTAGGTTATTCTGAACTCAGATAAGGATCCCTTCTTTGCAGTGTTCCAGAGAAACTACTACATCTGTTGGCTGTGTCTGACCTTCCCTAATGAGCAGCAGCTCCAAAGGTGGCTAATGACATCCTTGGGTCAAGAGCAGCCACTAAGACTTCCTGAGGCCCACATTCCTGTGGCTCACCTTACGTTTACCATACATGTAGCAGCAGGCACCCTCAGTTTCTCAGAGTTCCCAGATGGGTCCTGTCTCCCTAAGTTGCCAAGGAACAACCCAGACTGCTGTGCCTGCTCACTGCCTCCGGTAGCTGTGCTCACAGGGAGCTGTGCTCTAGGCCTGGTTCTCACACACAGATCCCAACTAAAAGTGAGTTTGACTGCCTCTAATCTGGGGGTAGGGAGATGGAATGTCATTTTGCTGTATCATACATTCAATTCAGGCCTACTTAAAAGACACTCTGCCTCAACAGTTTAATGAGACTGGTCAGATGACACTGAATTTATTTGATTATGCTTTAGGATAAGATCAGTTTTATTTTATTGATTTGGCAAAAACTGGCTCAGCCTTCCATCTGAAGGAAATAATAACAAAGATGTGCTTTGGAGTTCCAGAATGTAGAAGAAGAGCTGTAGGCCTAATACTGTTTAGTTCCTCCTAATTGTCTTCTTACCCAACGGCAAATTAAATTTTAAGAACTAATTCTCTACATCACCTATCCTATGTTATAGCTTAAATCTCCACAAAAAGCAGTGACTAATTAAAATGCTTGGATATCTGACTGTTCATTTTTCTACCAACATCTTCAAAAATTACTTCAAAGGAGAGCTAACTAGCCTTGTGTCCATCCTCTTAACCCCTGGGTATTATGTGGCCCAGAAGATTCCAGGCTTTGTGGTTGTGAATTGGACTGAGGATCTCAAAAAAGACAAGAAGGCAGAAAAATCTATTCCAACAAGCCACAGCAGTATTCCTAAGGGTCACAGCTGATTCTTCTGCTATATGGATCAACACAGCTAATCACACTGCCAACAGCAGGTTACAAACCACTATCAATCTCAACATACAAGTACATGCAAGGAAATTTTCGTAAGTCATTGAAAAAAATCAAACTTTCAAAGAGACAAGCTACAATGTTTGCTCACACCCTCATCAAGGTTTTTGAAACAAACTAAACGGGTAAAAGAAGAGGAGCTTAATTGCAGCACTGAAAATTGTGCAAGCAGTCACACCCTGGAACACTCTCCAAAGTGATGGTGGCATAATTCAGTGGTGGTGGCATAATTCACAGAACCTTTCTGCCAACTTACTTAAAACAGTATTTTTATTTTCATAGTTCACTGTGCCATAAACCAATGTTTGCAATCAATGCAATAATTTTTAAACATGCAAATTTGTTATGTTCTTGCACTCTCATGTATAGATGGTGTCTGGAGACTTGATCACAGTAACTGAACAAGGGTGAAGTCAGAGATATCAGTTTCCAGGGTATCAGTCTAAGTCTAGACCCAAATTTGCTTAAACTTCTTGAATACTATCTATACACAAATATCTGCCTGTAAGCAGTAAGAAATAAATGTTTCTTTATTGAAGATCTCTTTGCTTGCTTCCTCTTTTTTAAGCAGTTATTTCCTAACAAAAGCAGAAAATATACACTGTGTCAGGAATTACACTCAGGGTTTTCTTCATCCAAGACAGTTGACTGGAAGAAATCTACAACCACAGCAACATGGTAAAGTTTTAGTTGTTATGCTTGTAAGCTAAAAGCCACATAAAATTATTAAGTATTCACAGTTTCAGGCAGCTATGCTGGCCAATTTCTCTATTGTTCACAGCTTTGTTTTCAGAGAATAATAGAAGCATTTGGGTTGGAAGGGACCTTTAGAAGTCACCTAGTTCCAAATATCCTGCCATAGGCAGGGAGCCTTCAACTAAATTGGGTTGCTCAAAGCCTCATTCAACTTCACCTTGATAATTTCTAGGAATGCGACATCCACAACTTCTTTGGGCAAGCTCTTCCAGTGCCTCACCACCCTCACAGTAAAGAATTTCTGTCATACAACTAATCTAAACTGATCCACTATCAGTTTAAAGTCATTATTGCTTGTCCTGGCACTACAGAGCCTGTTTAAAAGTCTCTCTTGCTTTTCTTTATCCCCCTTTAGGTGCTAAAAGGTGCTCTGAAGTCCCCCCAAAGCCTTCTCTTCTCCAGGCTGAACAGCTCCAACTTATCTTCACAGCAGAGGTGCTCCAGCCCTCTGATCATCTTCATGCCCCTCTGAACTTGCTCCAACAGGTCCACATCCTTACATTGAAGGCCCCAGAGCTGGAGAGATGCCCCAGGTGGGAGTCTCACAAGGATGGAGTAGGTGGGAAGAATCACCTCCCTGGACCTGATGACAATATTTCTTTTGATGCAGCCCAAGATACATTTGACTTTCTTGGCTACAAGTGCAGGTTTCTGGATCAGGCTGAGCTGTCAACCAACACCCCCACAAGTCCTACTCCTCAGGGCTGCTCTCAATTCATCCTCCGCACAGATTGTATTTTGTATCCATCCCCTGTAGTCACACACCTACCATGATCTCACAGCTAGTAGAAGGATGATGCCATGGGGATTTTTGAGTTCCTTGTCCCACTAGCAAAACATTTTTCCCATGGTTATTGCAACAGTCCACCCACACACACAATTTTGCTTGTGAGACAAGCCTAATCAGGTTACTAAAGACCTTGGAAATCTTACATTTCAAAATATTTATTTAAGCCAGCTTCTGCCATCATTGTAGCAGCATTAATGGGCTGCTACAAAACCAGGGATAGTATACTTGATTCGACAGATCAGCTTCAACTTGTCTCCCCACCCTTCCCACTGTTTTTGTGTGACTGGGGGTAGGTGAAGAGCATATGTAAGTTATTTACTAAAATACTTCATACCCTTTATTGAAAAAATGAACATCAGGTCTTCATACTATTCATGCTTTTCTTTACCAGCTGTGCTCCTTACAAAGTGATTGTTCAGGTGCCTCAAAATGCAATGAAGCCACAGGTTTGTGCTGAGCCCTGTAAGTCATCTCTTCTGAAGCTCTACAGGGCCTCAGAAAGTCTACCTAAATCTACCAATTACTATAATCCATGTAAATCCACTGCTATTGCTTTAGGATAACAGTCATTGAGACAAATCACAGAAATCTTCCCTAACTGCACACCTAAGTCAATACCCACAGAGACATGAATCTATTCACCATTATAAAGTATCTACAGGCTCAAACAAAGGAATGAATAACCACAAAGGTCACAACTGTACTCATGTTCCCCCTAGGCATAAACACTTCTTTGTCTGATGACAAACCATCTCAACCAAATGGTCAGAGTTTGGTTCTTCACAAGGTTTTTCTACAAGCTAAAGCAGCAGCAAAATAACTTAATGTCATCCTGTGATGTACCCAGTGCCACCAGAAAACAGTGCAATGTGTCAGAGAACACATACAGAAAAAGCAGATATGGAAAGAGGTCTAAGCTTTCTAAGCTGCATACATACAGAAATTTCAGTCTCTTTGAGAGCCATTACAAGCAAAAAGAAGTATTTCAGTTTCTCCAGTATTTGATAACATGGAAAGGTGCATGCACAAATCACAAATGCAATGGCTGTTCTTGATTAAGTATTAAGTTTGTTTTCTATCTACCACGATCTTCAAGACCAAAGCAGTAAATCACAAACAGTTCTCTTGCTCTCCACAGCTTTCAAAGAATTGCACAGATACTTCAAAGAAGGTAACAAAAATAGCACTGTTTTATTTGTTTCTCAGTACAATTTCTGAATTTTTGACTTACGGAAGTATTTCAAGGTCTCTTCTATTTGCTCAGTTGTTAAGTCAATATTCGCATCAGGGGAAATGAGAGGTGTGTGAAGCCAGTCGTCGTGGTCATAACCGTAGATTGTATCTGCTCTTAGCTTATAATGAGGCAGCTGCTCTTCCAGAAGACTGATGATTTCAACTTCAGGAAGATTGGTACTATTGCACACATCTGTTAAGGGAAAGGGAACAATCTCTGTTAGTTACCTTGAGTACTATACACACAAACTTTCTGAGAGTTCAGTTTGTTTTGTTACCAACAACATTTTGCTTCATGTAAAGAACAGCTCAATACAAATAAGTTTGTAAGATATACTTGGCACAAATTATCCCAGAAAGATCACATTTACTAGTAATACAAGGGCATGCTCTCTTAGTGCCTGACCTAAAAAGCCTGACCTCTAGAAGCAGGGGCATTTATTGAAGAATAAATGGGCTAGGGTGGGGAATAGAGAGCCAGTTACAATCGGAATATGAAGAAAGGATTAGTGCACAGAGGAATGTACATTTTTCATGTTCTACTTCACAGATCATTTTTACGTTGCAAGACATATACCTCCTTAACTTGGTCTTTGACTACAATTTAGTACCACTATTTTTTTTGCCTTTGCTGTTGGCAGATTTTTCTCAAGAAACAGAAATCCAGGATTGCAATAGCAAGCAGTGTCACAGTTCACACCTAAGACACACTGGTAAAGATGATTACCGGAACTTTCAGGGCACCTTTTGACACTATCTTGACTTGCATTCTGTGCTGCAGCCCCTCATGCTCACAAATATATCAAGTTTGCACACAGTTCTATAAATGGATACTGACAGCCAACAACAACTGCAAAAATGTTACAAATAAAATTAGAGCTTTAAATTTAGGCCAAGAGAGCTGGTGAGTTTTAACACAAAAAAACCCAGTTCAAGGTAGAAGCTTTTCTACCACGAGGATGGTCAAACAGGGGCACAGGGAGTCTAGAAGTCAAGTAAACAGTGCCATGAGCACCTACTCTAAAAGACCTGCTTTTAGTAGAAGCCAAAACAGATTACCTCCTGAGGTAACTTCTAACCTATATTATATTATAATGAAGAATTTGTGTCAATACCCAAAACAGTCGCAATAGTTCTAAATATATGTTTAATTACCATATACAATTAAGTACAATGCCATGCTAAATATTTATTAAGAAACCAAGCAACCCATTGTATGTTTTCAGTAAATACTTAGTGCATCAATCTGCACATTTTCCATTTCCACACCAGTATGAAGAGAAAACCCCATCGTCCAGCACAACCCCTACCCCCACACACGAAGTAAGGAAGAGCTATCTAAGCCTTTTTTGGAAGAGCAATGCACCAGAGCTCCCTCTTTAACCGTTGTCACAGCTCCTGCAACACTTGCTGAGACTCACTCCAGAGTAAACAGCAAAGAGTGTCAAGGCCCTGAGTGCTCCCATGAATCTTTACACTGCCATGACCAGGATCACCATGGTCCCCAGCCATTCTCCAATCTGTCAGGAGCACCGTGCACACCCCAGCCCCTGGTCCTGCCCTATGCAGAGCTGTAAGCAGGCATGTGCCCAGCTCTGTTCCCCGCTGACACTGACTCATTGTCCAGGTTTCCTGGATTGCTGGCATTTGTCTGATGATCGACCCCTGGAGAGTCAATTTGAACCGTTGTTGCCAGCACCTTTGCTCTGCTTGGGAACAAAGAGACTGGGCTGTGCCAACAAGGATTACGCTCTTCCCATCCTGTCAGCTGCCTATAAGGCCGCCCTGCTCTCGCTGCTTCCTGACAAAGGCACCAATTTTTGTGAGAGATTATTCTTTCCGGATTGAGGTAGACCTGCAATTCCACTGTAACTCAGTGGAACTCACTTCTGTCAAAGAAGGGGAGGAAGGAGAGAAGGGGGAAGTAACACATACTTCTCTGTACATCATTAATTACATGGTTTTCACCTTTCTAAGCCAGAAGTTACACCGTCAAAAGCATCCCAAGTACTAAAAATTGCAAGAACGTTACTATTCTATCAGGCAACAGGGCAGAGAATTCCAAGATGAACTCATACTGTCAATCTCCTAGATACTTTACAAAACCCTGATGACTAGAACTATAATCACTTGGGAAAGTTGTGTTGCACTTTTTGGTTCAAGGAGTCTACTATCACCTATCAGGAGCTACTCTCCTCTGCCTTCGTCCAGACTGATCTGCCAACTGTTGTACAGATGTGAGCATCTTCCAAGCATCCCTGCAGATACTGTCATGTGCATCTGTTCTTAGAGAGCTCTGTCCAATGCGAGAATCAGCCTGCACACATCATTTCAAGAGGTCCTTGCAACCTTCTCAGAGGGACCACTGGCTTACACAGAGAAACAAGATCTGCTCCCCATGCTTTGAAAGAGCCAGCCTGTAACTACGAAGTTTCTTTTTCCCTGGCTATCTTTGTAATGGCTGACAGCATCATCTCAGTGCCTGCAATCATCTGAGTGCAGAGAAGACAGCTGATCTTCTAAGAAACACCTGCTGACATCCACTAGACATTCAAAAACCTTTCTGTGTACATGTATACAAAAGAATTTTCTTTTATACATCTATCTTTGGATTACCTAATTGCTCTCAATCTCAAGAACATGGAGTTGATTTTTTTTCACAGCGGTTGTTTTTGGGGAGTCTTTCTGGCTGAAATGTCAGTTTTTCTCTTCAGAAAAATGCAAGAATCTACACAGCACAAGATGATGGTCTTGGGAACAAAGAAATAAAAATTTTGAAAAATTCAAACTTTTAGTGCCTTTCTCTTTTTTATTAGGATTCCAAAAGAAACTAACTTTATAGATGAGAAAGTTTCAGTTGTACAGATAAGTAAACTGGCTTGTCTTATCCCAAAAACTAGTAAAAAATGAACACAAATGAAGCAACCAATAAAATGTGAGGGGAAAAAAACCCCACATACACAGAAAAAAACCCCACCCATACAGTTTTATTGTGGAAAAGAAAACCACTAGAATGTGAAGGCCAGGCAATACAGAAATAAGAATTACCATGAAAGAGAAGTCAACTGAGAAAGTTTTTCTACCCTGCCATATAATAAATCCTGAGCGTTTCTAAGCAATTCAAAAGGCCTAATAACTGGAAAATATAAATGACTAATTGGAAAAGCAACTTTTTATGATGCTATTGTCATTAACTTCTACTGCAAATTGAAAATCTGTATACCAGCAGGAAATATGAACAGGCTCTGATGTAATTGCCTATATAGAAAAAGAAGACACCCTAACAACATTTGTTCATGATTGGACATTAGTTCACCAATTAAATTGTGGCAATATTCTCAATGTTACAGTTACACAATCTCTCCCCATTCACTTTTCCTCCTCCTCCATTTTCTGAGATGACTACATTTGTTATGAGAAGCTATGAAGACTAACATCATCCCCCATCCTCAAATACCAGGTATATTTTTTGTAAGACCTTGATTATGCTTCCGCACAGTTTTTTTTTATTATTTCTGATTAGAACTGCAGAGATAAACAATTAAGTAACTTCTCTACTAACAACACCCAGGACATCATCTGTGATTGTGATTTATGATTAAGTTAACTGATACCAAACCGATATAAAAGCACTTCTGCTTCTCCTAGGTGGCATCTTCATTTTATTGAGAAAAATATAATACCTTACACTTAAAACAATCAACTGATAATTAATTGAAAATTGATACAACAAAATGTAGCTGAACCATATCCTTTTGAGTTGCTGTTATGGATTCTGGGGTTTGTAATCTAAACAATTTTCAACTTTCAGTTTTCTGGAAAATATATTTGGCAAACAGATTTCTACAAGCAGATCAAAACCAACCTAAATAGTTAATAAGTTATGAACTCATGAGTCTTAGTAAAGCATGGATCATTTCAGGTTCTGCTTACGCTCTTGCCACTCTATAGTTTTCAGAACTTCATAGAAATAATTAAATATTTTAAAAATGAATAAATTTCACTCTCTTTCATACTATTTTTGAAAGTAATATGTTCTACCGCTTTAGTTTCTTCTCAGTTTAAATGCATGAACACCCCACCTCACTTGTTTTATTGCAAATATGTATTTTTACATGTCCTGTTCCTCAGGAAATGAAGGTTCTCAGTCTGCTTTGCAGTAATTTTTGACAACATTCCTCCTCGTCCTCTCTGTTTTCTAAACGAGATTAAAATGAACATTTTCAAAGACTTTTGTCCTGGTTAATTTCTTGTTACAGTTTCTAATCTTCTCTTTTCATAAAGAAGATGCAAAACAGGCAGAACACTCCAGCTGAGCTCTCTTCTGCATATTTCTTCCCACTTCAGTATCCCTTGGGTAGTTATTAATGGATTACCTACCAGCTTGTTTCATATCTTTTCATACATTGGCATTTGACTGGCTGGTGTGTTTCTCCCCTTCTGTACATATTAAACCTCTCTATCCTACGCCTCTCAACTTAAGACAGCCACTCAAGTTTCACTGGTTATTTCAGCTTGCTTGTATTTCCTTAAAGAAACTTTCATTATGCTTGCTGATCTAGGTACCTTTGACTATTTCATCAGTTCCCTTTCTTCTAGGCACATCTCTACCCATACAAAATGCTCTAAATACAGCAAACAAACTCTTCACTGTGGAGACTGAAGTGAGGGTGGGAAGATGGCTTCTTCCTTCCGCCACTTTTAATTTTTTACATGCAGAGAAAAAATAATTTGCAGGACAACCATGTGCACATGAGGATAAGAGTACACATAGTTATTTTCAGATGCATGTTTACATCTTTCCTCTGCTGACAAGTGAGCAAGGAGTTATCATAGAGAAAACAGTGAAGTCTAAAACAATGGGAGCTGACTGTATGGTGACAGCACAACTCCTTCAAGGAATGCCTTTCCCCCTCTGCACATAACACAGAAATCACAAGGCATTGTGTGGGGTGGTCACCCACTGTCCTTTGCATCCTGCACTCACACAGCCAGGCAATACATTAGGTCACTTCCCATAAAGAGTTACATACATAGCTATCACTGTTACTTGGACGGGTAGAATTACGCCAGCAATTAAAATTATGTTTATTATCTTAAACTAGCAATTCAGCCTCAGTCAAACTTCAACTCCAGCTAAGTTGAACATAAACCACAGGTAGACAGCTTTGACAGCTTAATTCCTATCAACGTGGTCACCTAAAAGCATCTCATCTGTCAAACTCTATTCCCGACCAGGCTTTTGGATTTCATCTGTTTATAGCTATAGATCTATCTTACTCTAGGAAAGAAAAAACTAGCTTGACTGGTAAAGGAACACTTAATCAATTTCAGCATGAACTTCACATTAGAACTAATGATAAATTCAGAGAATGAACCTAGAACAATGAGAAGGGACAAGGGCGTGGGGAGTGTGGCAGCCAACAAAGAACACCCCAAAATATACAGAAAACACACAGAGAAAATTAACAACATCTCAGAGCATGGTATCTGCAGGAGCCTTCACAAACACAATGCAAACAGCTTATCAGTACAGTCCTCACAATATAAAATATACTGTTTCTGCCTGTCTGCATTCTGGTTCAAAGCATCCCTGATCTTCATGGTTTTACTGATTTACTCGAGAGCAGAGCTCCCCTCCCTAGGTTAAAAGGACTCCCAGGGCTCCTCAGAACCTGCCGGCAGCACAAACTGCCACCTGCCGGCAGAACTGCCTTAGTACCCAAACCCCAAAATCCCACAGGACATTTTGCCAACCAGTTTCCCGCTTTCAGCCCACTGCTGTAAGTGGAAAAAACAATCACTAACAAACCCAGCCCTGCCAGGAACCATGCTAGGGTCAGGGCTCTGCTCAAGAAAGGGGTGTGCCAGAACACACAAGTCACGACAAGAAAGATCACAAGGAAACTACCCAGGGACTGTATCATTCCCAGAGCACAGCACCCCCGAGCTGCAGTCCTGATGGAAGCTAACACTCTGCAAACAGCACAAAGAGACTGTGGTACCCCCAAGTGCCTCCTCTGAGCAAAGAGGAACAACTGCTGAACAGAAGTGGTGTGTGCAGCAAATCAACTCCACTCTGGGTGTGACCTTAGGGAAGTGTTGGGCTGCTTGGCAACCTTCAAAACACAAGCTTTGGTCATCAGGTTGTATCACGTGCCCACCCTGAGCATCTTCCAGGAAACTCCACCGAATCAAACAACAGCAGCTGGTGCTCAGCCCACAGCCAGAGAGGAGCAGCCTAAATATCCTCTCCTTAAAAACAAACTAAGCAAACAAACAAAAGAGAAAAAAACGAACCCAAAAGCAAAACAAAAATATGCCTCAGTAGTGCTCTCAGGAAAATCTCTCATTTCTCCCAAAAGAACTAAAACATCATAACTTGTCACTACCTTTTGAGGCAGCTGAGGAAAGAGAAGTAGACAAAAGCACAGCAACAAAAAGGGATGAGACACAAGGAAACTCTCTGAAGAAAGCTGGAAGAATAAAAAAATCTACTAGGTTACTTCATAGGAGCACATATTCCTCTTTGGTTTTCAGGCCTGTCCTATTTCCCACACAGATATTATGCTCACCCTTGACACTTAGCTCTCTCAGATTTTTTGTTAAGTTCCTCTGTTTTAAATCATTGAGAATAGACAGTTAATAAATAATTCCAAAAAATAAAAAGCACACAATACCTGCTAAGGATCACTTCCAGTGCTGGCTGCATACCAGAAAGAAAGGTTCTTTGCAGAAAAGGGCTACAGCATGAAGGCTAAAGTCCAGCCACATGTAACATAAGCAATCAAAGTTCATCAAGTTGAGGCTATTCCATGCCAAATACCAGAACATTTTGACTGCTAATTTTGCTCCATGTGACAGATTAGTCACCTCATCTAGATCAACAAGCAGCCAGGAGGCCACGACTACATTAGCATTATCCTTTTTCAGGAGACCCACAAGCCCAACTACATTCCGATGATGGAAGCAAGATGGTCTTTCTCTAAATGTTACTCCAGCAGATATTTTCTGGCTGCTTGGAACAGCCCAATAGCCAATCTTCCCCCTGCTTTCTATCCATTTAGACAGAGATGCAATGAACTTGCCATTATCACAACAAACAGATACACATAAAAATGAAAAGCAGAGGGAAGAAAGTTGTACCACACAATTAGGCTGCTACCTATGTTACTGAAAAGGAAAATGTGGCCTGTAGTCATCCATTATTTGTGTTCTATAGGCCTACACAGACACGGTCATTAAATATTGACTGAGGTCTATAATTACAAGTATTTCTTGAGCATTATTTAACAACTACATGCATACGTGCAGGGCAATAGGCAAAACCTCAGAATTTACCATATTCCTATTCAATGTCAGTTCTAAGATGCCTAAAATGTGGCTAACTCTACTGAAACTGTACTGAAATCTTTCAAATAATACTCTTGAACTCAGGACGTGTTTCAATGTAAAGCAAGTGGTTATCTTCTTGGGCAAAGGAACAAAAAAAAAAAAAAAAAAAAAATCTAATTCACTGACTTGCCCAAAGGGAAAGATAGCCTTTAGCAGCCTTATACATCTGAAGTATCACTGCTGGCTGCAAAGCCAAACTTCTGGAACAAAAGCCCTTCAACATATCTCATACCTCTAAAAAAAGAGCTAAAGCTGTCTCATACCTCTAAAACTCAGTTTCCTCAAACAGCCGTGGCAGCTTCTGTAACTTGACTGGCATGGCATGACATGATTTGATATAGCAAGTCCTGCCACAGCTTTAATCGAAGTTGTTTAAGCAGGGGTTATTCTGCCTCTGAACATGGAAAAAACTGCACAAAATCCCAGCTTCCACAGGAAAACAAAAGATTCCATGCCAACCTCTTTTTGGCTTGGCCAAACACACCTGCTAAAGACTAGGATAAAGTTGAGCATGTCAAAGCTAATGAAGACAAAACCCCTGGAAAGTACAGTTCCGATGTGAGGAATGCCATTATTCACCAGGTTGAAGTTCCCCTGCTTTGGTTTCATCCTAAATACACATTCCTGCTAGGTATAAAACCTGAGAGAGATTTGGTCCATTGAACTATCAGGACCCTATAGTACACAATGCCATAAATTTAAATAAACTTCCCTTTAATTGAAAGCATGGAAATGTTTCTCCCTGTATATAAATGCACCCATAGTCATGATTTTTTCATTAAACAGAAAATAAAAAGAAACTTTGCCACCATGGCTATTCTTTTAGAGTAAGAACAAAAGCTATTCATGTACCAAAGACATGCTGGCAACGCACTGTTCAGCAGCAGTAAGAATAAACACATACATTAACCATTAGGATCTTCCAGCTGCCAAGAGAGACTGCGAATGTCTCAAAAACCCATTGATACATCACTGAGTACGAAAACCCTGAAAAGCAATTGTCCTGCTTTTCCTTGTTGTTCAGCCCAGCTACAAAATGTGCCAGCCGTTAAACAATGGCTGTCAACAAAGCTTTCACAGAATCACAAGCAAAACATGAGAATTAAATCTTATGTAGCTTGTTCTTTACAGATGCTTACTTTAAGTGAAAAATGTGTTGCTTCATGATGGACACACACATACATACATTGAGGGAAAAAGATAAAGCTGAACTTATAAATTATGCAATGGAAGTTATTTTCATACTTTTCACACATTTAAATGCACCAATAATCTAATGTAGCTATTTATAGTCTTCAGGCACTATTCATTGCACCACAACAGGAAAATAAAAAGTGCAAAAAAAACCCCAAAAAAACCCCAACAAACCACAAAACAAAACAAAAAAATTCCAGAAAAATCTACTAGGCAGTGGCCTTCAGTACTTTCTCCAAAGAACAAACCCAGAACACTAATGAACACTTTCTGCTTTTGTGCACCTTGAATAAAGTATGTATTTAGGAATGATAAGTGCTTCCCAAAACAAGGGAAATCTAAGAAGAATGTCTTTAAAAATGTCACACTGGACTTGTAATTTCAACAGTTGCTTTCATAGTGACTGCTGAATTGACAATTTCCACTAAAAACATGGATCATATTAGGAAGCAAAAATAAGTAAGAGGAGTACATAGGGAGCACAGCAGAATTCTGCTTAAGGGAAAATGAACTAACCAAATGTCATCAAGCCACAGAAAGATAATTCTTGATAAAATAAAAACATATGCCCAAGATGCAGATTAAGAGGTAGAGTAACAACCTGACATGGGAGAGGAATCAGAAAAACCCACCAGGTTACTTGAAAAGGGTAAGAACTAGAAAGTAGCTGTGGAGAGAATGCGAGGAGGGGAGAATCTGCATGAATTTGACTGAGAACGCACCAAAAGCCAGACAGAAAATCCCAAATAGAGGCAATGATGCAGCAGGCACAGAGAATAAAATCATTTTGTCAGAGTATGCTAGACAGAAATACAGTCAGACTCATAAAATTGTTCCAGTGATGCTGAAGGAGCCATCTCATGTTAACAGGACTGACATTTTCAGAATGCTTTAGAAGAAAGGAAGATTGTTCAGAATTTAGCAATCGCTGCTTACAGAAGCATTGGGAAAGAGGGAGAGATCAAGCTTACAGGATGAGACTGGTGACAATAGCTTACAATAAAGTAAATGGGCTGAAGAAAGGACTAACATTCTCATAGCTTTATTTAAAGGAGCGAGTAAGTGAGCTGGGAGAGAAGTAGGGAGGACTGTGAAAACTATGAAGGTTTTTCAAAATCACAAAGTTAACTTCGTAAGGGGAAAGAAGAAATGACATTCACCAAAATCCTGCATAACTAGGACAAATACTGACAGAAAATGCAAGATTGGTGTCACTGCACACAGGAGTAGTAACCATGAACTTCCAGGGTAAAACAATCAGCAGACCCAGATAAGAAAAAGCTATGGACAGGTTTCAACAGTTCTGCATGATGGGGGTACTTATGCTGAGAGTAGACTACTGAGAGTAGCTGAATACGTGATCTCTTTATCCAGTATCTGCATTTTCTGGAGTCAGAAACACAGTCCTGAGCCAGCTGATCCAACACAGCAGAGCATTTCTTATGCTCTTTGCTTGAGTTCCAGCTCCACCAAGCAGTATTTTACATCTCTTCTCTCATATTGACAAACCTGAGAAAAACATGGAAGTCCCACCGCAAATCAGGAGCAGAAAAAGAAGCAAATGCTAGAGCAAATTATGCTCCACTAAAAGAGAAAAGGAATCCCAACAGAACTCAGAGACATTCCAATAACGGAAAGCAATTCAAAACTATTAATATTTTATCTATATTTTTTTAACCATTTAAAGCTTAGAAATCAACCAGCAGGCCTGTAACAGGCACCAAAACCAACCAGAGCACCCTGTTGAACAGTCTCAGAATAGTAAGCACATGGTTTCTGGTGGTAACTCACACACCTAGAAGAGGACAGCCGCAGGTACAGCCTTCTCCCCATCACCTGCATAACAGTAAAGCAATCTCACATCAACCTGTAATACCTAAATGCCTATGGAGTTAATTTTGAGTAACCATGCTTTATCACACTTGAAACAGAACAAACAGAAATTCAGCCTTTCAACACAAAAACATGCATCTTGGGGCACACAGACAAAATGGAATGGAAATTCTGTGGACCCTAAGCATGTCTTTTAAAATAAAGTGACTACATAAAGAAATGGTGAGAACGACAGCACTTATCTGTAAGATCAGTCAGTTATCAAAGTTGGCTGATGTTGCCATGAAGAATGGTAATTTGGTGGAAGAGAACAGAGTCTCTGTTTCATACAGGAACATATTTAAAGCCTGAATAAGGCTAGAGACGGAATGAAAACCTAGAGAAAACTTTCTGCACCCAAACATTGCTAGGAGATTGTGTGAATGAGGCTTGAGAGCAAGAGAAAGCTGGTTTCTCTGGATGTTATTACTCCTTCCACTGCAGTCACTGCAGAAACATGCAAGTTACACAACCTGCAAGGAAAGTCAAACAATACCAACTCTTCTCACTGACACCTTCCTGCTGAGAAAAAAAGACATTTTGTGGTTTGACCCCTCCAGTAATGTAACTTTGCTTTTAGAAATTAAAAAACACACACAAAAAAATCTACTTGTGTTAATTGTAAACAAAGTAAGACACAGAACAGGTTATTACCACAGAGCATTTTCCAATAATTCAACAGAACTCAGGAAATGTCCTCTACAGCCAAAAAAACACTCCTACATGCATTTAGTAAGAGTAATTAATACAATGAACAAATGAATCATGCAAACTAATGAAGGAGCTGGGCTATTTAAACTACAGTCCATTCATTCTCTCTGTTTTCAGAGAAGGATGAAGGAAACCTACGTGGCATATTAAGCAGTTAGCTCTTGGACTACAAAGTACACTATACCAATTTCAGTGCAAATAGTGAAGGTTCAGACATGCAAAAGCAGACAAAGTTAACTTACTGAAGATGTCTAAGGATATTGTGTTAAGCATATTTTAAGAGAAAAAAAGTAAAAAAAACACAATCAAAAAGCCTCACAAAAATATTCTGGCAGTCAGACAGCTGTCACAAGAGTAATATCCAGTGGTATTTCAGACTTCCATCCCCACAATACCAGCCATTTCCAAGGGGACAGGATTTGTCTGACAGCAGCTAACAGATAAGAAAAAGGCAATCAGACTAAGAGGCTTTTGTGATTCATAAAATTGGGACTACTGAGCATTTAGTGATACTCTGCTTTTTCATGTCAAGATTACAGCCCTTCCTGCTGTACAAAAAATGTGATGGGGGTGGTGGTGGTTGTGGTGGCAGTGTTAGAAGAAAGCCCCCAACTCCAGTTGCTGTTTTCATCAACATCTGACTGAAAGTATTCAGGTCTGCATGGCAATTACAGGAAAGACAGAAAGACCTTAAAAAGCATTTCCACTCCCTTTCTAGCAAAAGGAACACTAGATGGTGCTACATCCGTATTCCTATCTCTACACTCTTGGATGAATGAGAGCAGCAAGAAAAAGAAAAGTTCAAAGGAAAGAAAAACAACTAGGACTCAATAGGTGCCTCCCACATGTAGCAGCACCATACCACTTCCGTACAGTGCTGCCGCACTGTCCACCAACCTCAGGGCTTGAGTGCTCATTTACCTGCAGGAGCTCCACAATCAAAAGCAATAGAAAACTTGAAGTCAGACTACATTTCTCCTAAATCTTGCTAACAAAACCTAAATGAAACACTCCAAAACAAAAAATCTATTACAACCACAACTGAATCAATTTTTCAGGTTTAGTGTTTAGAAAGTATGCGCTCCACCAGCGCTTTTTCCATAATAACTCTTAAAACATTCACAAACAATTTTTTTCAACGGATCAACTATCCTATTTCATTTGCCCTTCTGTGCTGAAGTCAGCACAGATTCAAATGCACTTGCCCGCATAAAACTTCTGTTGCAGCACCTATAAGCTTTGGATGGTGCTTTAGTATCAAATTCAGTGGGAAAGGCACTCTTAGGGTGCTTTCCCCATCTTAGACATTGGCTTGAGGAAATTTTTCACCACACTGTTTTTGTCACCTGGGCCCAGCCCAGCAGTGCTTATTGCCTCTGTTATGCCAACAGCATTGCTTTTAGGCCACACAACAGGACCAATCAGAGGTATGACTTAACTAAACAGTAACTCTCATTTCCTCTCTGACATAAAAGCACAGCAAGGACTCTATCCAGACCAGTTGCCTAAAATACCTCCACTGGCACTCCCACAGAAATCTGTTCAAGCACAATTCTGAGATGGTTTGGGGACAGGAAATGTTTAAGCCAACCCTATATCCAAGAATGCACGCTTAGCACAATCAGAACTTGCAATGCTCTCAGCTACATGGAACCAGCTCTTGGGCCCCAGGCAGGAAAGATGGTACTGCTGACAGAGAATGCCAAAGTGCCCCCTCTACTGCCAGCAAACACAACGAAACAAAAACAGTAATAAAAAGAAAAGGAAGCATCATTAAAAATTCTTTGAGCATCAATGGTCTTGAAAAGTTAAGTAGCAAAATGGGCACATTGTAATAATTTACTATTAGCTATATCAGAGGTAGCTCCAATTACCATTAACTTGCTGCATTCCAGAAAGCATCACCACACCATAGTGTGTCTCAGTTTCCCATTCTTCTCTTAACTGTGCTCAAGCCTTTATTTGCAAGAATTTTTGCAGATAACTTGTACAATAGGCTGTAAGTGTTAATTTAAGACTAAAACCAAATATAGATTATTACCCTGATTGCTGAATTTGTACTCTATGATGAGTCAAGGCTTGGCATCAGAAGAAAAAGTATATATGCAGACTTGATATGAGCAATTTTTTTCCCACTGAACAATTTAAAAATGCAAATAGTGCTAACTTGTCAATCAGAACTAAACAACGTCTTCACGTTAAAGTCTTTGACAATCCTGATAATTCAAACAAGTATTTATTTTTCAGACTGTTTCAAGGGTATACACTGCATACCTGCACACAAAAACAGACAAAGGTTTTACAGAGGGAATATGAGACCAATTCCTTACTTCCAACCTATGCCCTCCGACACCTTTAAAATAGCAAACAAAAAGCTGAAACTCAAAAATCCATAAACACCAAGAAAAAACCCCAACTAACCAAACAATCAACAAAACCACTGGTATTTCTACTGCAATTCACACCATGTTGTCCTCAGGTCACAAACAGTACAAATCTGATACTGAAGAATAGCAAATCCATTTAAAAAAGCAATTTAGGACCAGTCCAGAAACAACACTGGCTGACAGCTAAGCAAGAAGAAAGAGATCCAGAACCTACATCAGGCTTGAAGGAATGTGAAGTAGAAGGAACATGCACTGGCCTCCATTTCAGAAAAACTTTTTAAATGTTAAAAAGTGAGTTTGTCTTGCCTTCCAAGAAACCATAACCAAGAAGGCATCTTGAGTCATGAAAGAAGTTGGCTGTCCTGGCTTGTAGTCCGAAACAGAAAAACAAAGTTAAATTCCTGTTAATAGGGGAGGGAGGAGAGGGGCTGAAGGGTAGACAGGCCACCACCAACAGAACAGATTGCAAGATCCTTCTACAAGGGGCCTGGAAAACCGAGTTAAATTACCCAGAATGCATTTACGTGACGTGTAGTTTCTAGTCTACCTACATGGAAGTCAAAAGAATGACCATTTTTTAACTAACCAGTTAAGGAACTCTAAATCCATGAAAACAAGGAAGCAAGGATGGCAAGTAAGTTTGTTTAAACAAAACATTTATTTTATGTAGAAGCATACCTGAAAAAGTGACTCCAGTGCTAATGCTGCTGCTTGTCTTCCCAAGGAAATCAGGGTGGACTTGAGAGCACCTCTGCCCTTCTTTGTATTTTCTTTTTTTCAAAATATCAGCTCTTAGTAACTACACAGCTGTTGGGCTGAGCTAAGCTAAGACATACTACTAAAGCAGCTGCTGACAGTCACCATTAGCTAATTCTCTGATTTAAAGACAATTCTAGAAAGGGCTGAAAGTAACTTGGGATAGAAGTATCTGGCTGCCAATTAGAACAGCCTTAGTCTTACTGCTGTTTTTCTCAGACATCTCATTTATCCCTTCCAAAAACTCAGCTGACTCCTCAAACATTCCCAAAAGGACTTAGAACTCACAAGGTCACATTAGGCTAAAAGAATCCTCACAGCTCAGCCAACAAACCATGCATTTGGAATGGAAGCTGCCTGTCATTTCATGGCCATAACCATGACTAAACTGAGTTACAGTGATTATCCAAACACCAAAAAATTGAGTCAGCTGACCATAGCACTAAGAATCTAATTCTATTTAAAATACCATACTTCAACACTTCAACACATATTCCATTTATTTGTATGAATCTATAATAAGGTATTCAACATTTCATAAAAGCATTCAGAAGAAGCTATCCCATATACATTAACTTTTACTGTTCCAGAACAAATGTGAAAAAATTAAATGGCTTTGAAAAGCAAAAATATGTACAGTAAAAATGTTAGATCCTATTTCTCTCATCCCTTTTCTCTCACAAAGCAATTCTCATATGAAGATAGAAAAAATATGCTGAACATTTGGACAAGCATTCCATAAACTTTAAGGTGCAGTGTTCCCTTCTCCTCATCCCTGACTTTGGTTATTTTCCAAACAAACTTTCAAATGGTTCAATTTCCCTAGGACATAAATACAATAATCTGGTTTCACAGCCATCATTGGTCTGGCCTATTTGCAAGGACCTTAAACATTACAAAGTGCTTTCATTGAAAATCCTGGTGCCTGTGAAATCACTTCTTAAAGAAGAAAAAATGTGCAGAACAGTGGCAACACCGTCCATGAAGCAGATACCCCACCGTGAGCTTAAGAACAGAAGCTTAACTCTACACCTCCACATGCTCACCAAGGTAAAGGATTTGACAGCTTACCAGTAATGGTGCAGGCATCTCTGTACTCTCTGCAGTCTGGCACATCATCTTCCACGCCTTCACTTACATAGTGCTCCTCGTGAATGCCTGTGTTGCAGGCTAGGACTGCATGGTTCGACAGCTCCGAGGGAGGCACAGTGGCGGCCAAAGTGCAGTCGTGCAAAGCTGTGGCGTCCAGCTTGGCAGGTTTCACAGGCTTGTACAATGTGCCATCAGGGGGACCAGCACTGGAGACTGGGGCTGGCTGGCACAGATGGAACTCCTTCTCTTCGCTGGTGTTGGCTTCAAGAAGTCTGCAGAACACAAAAGAAACAAATGCTCAATTCAAACAGTGTGTATCAGGACAGATGATTTCTCTTCACATGTGGAACAGCTGCCTATCTCTGCACTTTGCCCGGTTGCGTGCACTCTGCACCTTGCACAGTAGCAAAGAGCCAGTCCTTGTACTACTTTTTACCAACAGCTGATTAAACATCCATATTTTTGCCTATCCCAACTTGCACTAAGCATAGCCCGCTCACCCCAGTTCATTCACCAAATTTCTCTCATGTCAACCAGGCCAAAGTTCTATGTAACCCAGCATGTGTATGATCCAGGTCATACAGACAAGCTGCACATCCCTGGTTGATTTACTGGCACTTTAATAACATCATAATTTGAAATCAACTGATAGCAAATGAAACAGCAACAATTAGAAGTTTATACTATAACTGTACTAGACTTTCCTCTCCACTGTACAGCATAGCCCCTCACTGTCAGACTAGCACCTGGCACCTCTGCTCCCTTCACAGAGAACACAGAAAACAAAACTCAAGGTGCCCTGGATTAAAGGACTGACCACACTGCTGCTCCCCAGTGCCTCAGCCTCAAACTGGGAATGAAGTCTCTCAAGGCTGGACACTGATGTCCCCAGCAAGATGGAAATGGCCAGAGAAGGAATGAGGAAGAGTACATTTCTCCAAAAACTTAAACCTTTTGCATAAGGAGCTAAAGGCACTGCAAAATAGGGTGTTATGGTACTGCTTTTGGTAATCAGCAGTGTAAGTAAAGATGTAAATGCTTCCTCCTACTGCTAGGAAAGGAAAATATTATGACGGGATTGCAGAAAAACAGACTTGGGAAAGGACATGAAAGACTTTGTATAGGTAATAGCTACAACACATAAGCAGCAGCTGAAGAACAAGTCACACAGGGACACCCAGACAACATGAGAAAAACAGGAAGACAGCAAGAAAACACAAGAAAACACAATTGCACTGATTTGCAAGCAGCTGGTGCAGATGCAAGTCCATATGCAAGTGCAGCAACAGAACATGCAATGTTCAGTGCTTCACTGAGAACCAGAACAACCGTTTTCTTGAGAATTCTATGTGTAAAAGGCTCTCTCTAATCTCTGGAACATGTCCGGATAATCTTATTTTGCTATTGCAGTTACATTCAGTATTTTGGCATCCTGTTTTCTGGCATTTCTAGCCAATAACATTATTGCTCCACCAAAACATGACAGTATTTCTAAAAAGTCACTGCAAGACTCCTATCAGTTTCTAAATTGTCAAGACAAAGATGAGGCGTTTAGACCTTCTGGGAGTAAGCTCCAGAAGAGTCTTGCAACAAAGCTGGAACACGGCACCAGCATAATTTTTCTCTATCTATTCCTTCCCTTCAGTACAGGCATAAGAACAAAAAAGCAAAATTCTCTCCCCCTTTCAGAGGGTCTCAACAAGGATCTATTTGCACTGAAATCAGAACATCAGAACTAGAAAACAGATGGACAATATTAACTCTTGGAAAAAACACCCTTAAACACATATTACCATTTCATTAAGTTTTCCTCAATTACATACATTTGTATACCTGTATGGCATCATTTAACCTGGAAATACTTCTCACACTCAGAGACTCAAAACCTGTATTTTGTAAGAACTGTAACAGCTAAAGGAACATACTAAATAGAATGAGAAATGTCAATATACCCTAATAAAAATAATACTTTACTGTGGCAGCTGCAGGAAGAGAAAGTTTCACTGAATGCTTTAACAGAAAGTGTTATGGTTCCCCTGCAGAGCATCCATTATTCCTGCACTATCACAGTACATAGTGAAAAGAACAATGGGGTTACTTGCACTGATTACTTTTTAAATGGTTCCCTTTCAAGTGGCTTTTTAGAAATAACAAAAGGGAGATTACTGATATTAGGAATTAGTTGCTCAAATGAAGTTGGACTCAAAATGCAAATCTTAATTTTCCCCTCTTCACTGAAGATAGAAACAGTTTAAGCTATAAATAAGAAAAAGTACTGGACATACACAGCCTGACTAATTAGACAGGGTCAAATTTGTCCTAGCTGCTACCACACATCTGTGAATTACATTTGTTTTGGGAAACTATTAGATAAGACTGTTGTTATGAACAAGGCCATGACTAGAATTAAATAACTAAAAGCACCAACAGCAGTTTTCAGCTTTTCTTGCCCTCCTCTTCCCTCTTCCCCAGGCTCTGCCTTAGCAACCTCAGAAAGCCAGTAAGAAAACATCACTCCTGAATGAAATAACATTGATAACCAAGCTGTGATTTGTGTGCAGCCTTCCAGTGAGTTCTGGGAATTCAAGACCTTGTAACTTTTCTGAACAAATGACATCCAACATCTGACATAACCTGACCACCATTTCTGATTCTCTCCCACACAGACATCACCAGAAATACTATTGGCCAGAACATAACATTCCAATTTGCATTAGAAATTTGTTGAGTGAATTTCACCTCCTAACATTCACTCCACTGAGGTACCATGGAACCAGTTTTCCCCTCCTGTAAGCTCCACCCCAACCCCTGGCTCTGTTAAGAGTAAACAGAGATATGTGACCAGAAACAAAAGTCATCAATGCTCCTCCTTCACACAAACTGTTTCCCTGTTGGCACTTACGGAAACTATAAAAAAACACCTTTGAAAGCACAAAGACAGAACAAAAGCTAACTCCCCCCCCCCAAATTCACAAGTCAGTCTGTCTGTTCTACTACAGAAACACATGAAGCATCTACATGAGAAAGTCAAGTTCAGGTTTAAGGAAGAGATTTTGCCTTGATCTTACAGCCTTGTATCATGGAGGAAAGCGAGCAAGCATAAATGTGTGTGTCTGCTTCCTTTCAGACTTACTATATATCCTCAGTTTCCATAAACACAGGAGAGAAACGTTGTTCACTCTTCTAAAACCTACAGAGGCACTGCTTGCATGGCCTCTCTTGCAAGGCAAATGTTACCATCTAATCCAGGAAGCGCACACTTGCCCTTTAAATTTCTAAGTCTTCCTATTGCAGAAAATAAAAACAAACTGCAACTGAGCACTATTTACCAGATTGTCAAAAGAGCAATGAAGATAAATGGACATGGTAGCTACTGTCCCCAGAAAATACAAAACATTAATATTAATCTTTACCCAGTGCCACCTGCACATACGACATTCATAAACAAGATGGTACAAATTGTTACTGAACTCCTTGGTATTTACTCCTTCCGTCATACAAATAAGGATATAAATCATTATTGTAGTTTTGTACTTAATCTGACATCCAAACAAGTGCAGAGTCTGCAAATCAGAATATAACTTTTCTTAATGAAAATTCAACCCATTTCATTCTTTCTACTGTGTGTGTCAACAGCAGCCTGCATATAGGATTTAAATAACTCCTACCTAATATGAAATAATTCAGCTTTTGCCTCAGTATGGTAAAAGCTGTATTGTACCATTTCTTCGAGTCTAATTACAGTTTGATGCCAATAGACAGATGTGCGACTACAGAAATACTGAATTTGGAATGTTTGAACTAAATTCTTCAGAGTAAAACTGTTTCTTGAAAGAGAAAAATTCCCTCAAGTTTATCATCTATTTCTTTTCAACAAAGGTTCATTCTACTCTAAAAAAACCCTTATTTCTTAGTAGTTCGTTGAAAGGCAGTCATTCCAACCTTGCACTTTAAGAGTGATCACATGAGCACCAAGATTTGCTCCTGCACACCACCTCTGTAGAATGCTGAGATTTTAGTCTAACCCAAAAAATGGCTAAACAGAGTAACAGAGTACTGGCATGACTACTATATCAAGACCTTAAATTCTACATACAACCGACACTTCTGCAATCTAACAGTACATCCACACAATAGACTGAACTATTACTGCAGCATAACCAAGACTTGAAGAAGTACATTTGGGTACTGACTGCAGTGTACCTGTTTCAGCTGAGATTACAAAAGGCAAATCAAGAATTGAGCTGTGATTAGTCAGCACTGTGTTCCACTTACAAAAAAAAAAAAAAAAAAAAATCCAGTTTTTCCAGTTATCTAGGCAAAGCAGTTCAAAGCTAACAGACACATTTACATCAGACAACAGCCAAAATTTGATGGTTTTGAGGTAGAGGGAAAAAAAATCTCCACGACAGTCAGCCATTTCTGGGTTCTGGACATGAAAAGAAATCAGTTCATTTTTTCTTTGCAGTTTGTTTTGTGGGGAAAGGTTTGAGTTTCATACACTACAAATTTCATATACAAATATGAAAGCAAATAAAATAAATCAATTCTTTTATCACTGCCATTTGAGATTGTTTTTCTGCATCCAGCACTAAACTTAACTCTGAATCAAAATAGAAAAATTACTTTAAGTAATCCTTCTTCCTTCATCTAAAGCAGAAGATAGAGATACTCAGCCATGTGCTTACCCAGAGCCCAGCAAGGCAGAACATGTTATCCATAGCTTTGCAACATTATTCTTACCACCATTTTCGATCATAGCAACAGCAATTTACAGTAGTCACAAAACATCTGGCTCTCCTAATCTGCTACCCAAGAGCAACACGCTGCACCCTTAGGTGATTATTAAGCTTTGAACCTCTTTTTAATTCTCCAGTTCAGATTTTGTGATTCAAACACTACTTTTATTTAACATTCTAAAATGGCAATTGGGACATTGCGAATGTCTGCCAATTTAAAGGAAGACTTCCTTAACAGAGGTAAAAATATCTTTACTGAACATCTGACTAAAATCTTCCAGGTCATCCTTTTGCTATGCATACTGTCATATGTAATTCAACTACACTGTTTGGTTTAGAGCAGAAGCAAAACCATTTACTGTGAGCTGACTGGTTTTGCATAACAGTTCTGGTGCATATGATCAATTCCCTTTTGAGTAAGAATCTGAAAACTCTGCTGCAAGATGCACTTCAAATGCTACTTGCTGTCTCATAGGGACATGAAACTTCAGGTAGCCCCATGGGCTACATCACTGACAAGTCATCTGGCATGTACCTATTAAATTTTCTCCTTCAGGAAGCTTCGAACTGCACAGGTAAGTGGGAACATTCAGCCCAAGGTGACAGGCTGAATCTAACCTAAAGTAACTCCCTCAAATCAGTAATGAAGATTTATGAAGCTTCAGTGTTTTGATTTAGTCATCCACCCCTACTGATCAAAGTATTTGCTAATTTAGACAGAACCTACAAGATATCAAGGGATTGAGAGAGCTTTCTACTCTTCACATCTGCCTGGAACTTCAGAGCCCTGATCCTGTATTCTCATTTACCAATTCACTAATTCTCATTTACTAAGTACTAACTGCTGCTTAAACACATCAGAGGGTTTTAGAATGTGCAAATTCCACCCTTTTATGTACTTGAAAGAGTCCCACAAGAAATATCGTTCCTTGTTTTGTACATCACTTCATAAATCTATTAAACACCTCTGTTTTAAACTAAGTGTGGGAAGTTTTACTAAACTGTTTAAAAAGAATCCTCAAGGTCTTTATCTAACCCCCACCAAAAAAAACCTTCATATGCAAAATGCTCCATGTAGACACTGAAACCATTCAAAGCTATGCATGTCTTTATGTCTATCACATCTGTGAAAAGATTAATATGCTCACCTACCCTTGTTTGGGAAAATAATCGACTGAAGCAACTTAGAATTGCTTTAAGTATTCAATTTATTTCTTTCACAATGCACCTTTTGAATCTATATAAATTTGCCTGGGTTTTTTTATTTAAAAACAATTTCTTCACTAAGTGGATGGGTTCAAAAGCCAGTCAAAATGCCTTTTTCCATTTAAATACACTTTGTCAGACCTTGAAGAAACAACCATTTGCAGGACTGGCTTTTACACACACACACACACACACATACAAACATTCACTGTTTTAACTTTTAGATAAAGGATGAATATGATCCTAAATAATTTACTTAGTTGTTTTAATTATGTGCTTTAGTACATACCTTTTTATTAACCAATGTGTTTCAGCTTCTGCTCAGAAGCTGCCTTTTAAACATGCAGAATGCTGACTTCTTAGTTAAAAGCTCTAACTCAAGAGACATAGAGTCTAAGCATCAAACATGAGTGACAGAATGGGAGAAGCACTTTAGTTACCTTCAAACATTTCACATAATTATGCATTTCTCATGTTACAAGACCTCTAATAATTACTTTTTTTGCAGTAAAAACTAAAGGGCCAAACATCTCAGACAACTCCAGACTACACCTTTATCCAAAATTTTAAAGCCATTCAAGGCACTTTAATCAAACTTCTTGTCTAAGATTCCTAGCTTTATAGTACATTCAGATCCTATTCCATGCTTTTTGTTGGTTTTGGACTATTTTATCGTTCATAGTGGGGTTAGAAACACTTTGGCCCAGCCAAATGCAATCTTTCAGAAAAGTATCAACACTCACTGTTAATGCCACGTGCTATGAAGGATCTTCTCAAGGTATATGCCTCCCTAAGAAAGGCTCTTCTGCCTATGAAACTTTAAAAAATGCTTTCAAGCCAAAGATCTGAAGGGTTTCTAAAATCACTTTTATGAAGCCTAATAACGAACAAGTACTAAGCTGATGAAGGCATCCAAAACCAGAACAATACCTGGTTAACTGCCAGTGGCAGGGTAATATAATTTAGAATAAAAAAGTCACCACTAGAGAACAAAAGCCAGAATAGCAGCAGCATTAACCAAAAAAGCTGCTTAAACCATAATATAACCATGTACAGCTTGAAATCTCACTCTCAAAAGGCCCCCAAAGCTGCTGCTGTGACCTAGTTTAGCTTTATTTGACCATTAAGTCATCAAACAAGACAGTTATGTTTTCTCAAAAAATGATGAAACCTAAACATCACAAATAATAAGCCTCTTAAAAGAAAACCACACTATTGCTCTCCACAAACCAAAGTTTCTCACCACTAGGATTTGGCCTTCAGAAGGAGCCCATCAGTCTCTTCTCCCCTCAGGGCAAGGGAGAGTGGAAGCCTACTGTAAGACAAGCACTGGGTTTGACCTTCACAGCTGTGAGGGCACAAGTGTGCTCTCACCCAGCTTTATGTAACACTGCCCTGCTCTGCTTTCAAGTTCCTCCAGGCAAATATTGCACAATCTATAAATAGTCCTTCCTTGTGTAAGGTTCACATTACACGAGGAACTTTTTACAGCTCCCTCTCCTTTTATTAAATATAGGCCAAAAACTATGCTCTTCCCACAGGAGGAGTTCTCTCACTGAACAAATAAAACTGCAAAAAATGTAAATGGTGCCTTCCCTTTCCTGCAACAACTCATGCTCCTGGCTGGGGGATCTTCAGCTGTGTACCTTGGAAAGGGAGAGCTGTTCAACCATCACCATTAATGCAGAGTGTATGAGAACTGCATGAGCAGGCAAACAAGGAATTCATGAAGTAAGAAAACAAAGCTCAGAGGTATGGCAATGCAAAATATTAACACCACAAGCATGTACTTTCTTTTCACACCCACGTGTGTGCAAGGTGCTCACCAAGGTAGATCAGTATGAGATGGATACAAAAGGCATGGACCAATAGTTGCTGAAGACAGAATAAGATCTTATGACTTAAAAAACCAAAACAAAACAAATCACCAAATAATTTTGGATTAGGCTGCTGTTATATTTAGTATGTATGAACTCCAGCCTCAAACACAGTGAGCACATAAACTAGAATACAAGAGCATCAGTTTTGATACATAAACACCATGTCTACCAGCATATCTCCTTGTACCACTAAAAAAACACAGGTACCAAAGATTTGTCGGAGTTCAGGCATGGGGAATAATGACTACACCAACAGCAAACCAGGTCCTCAAATAATATGGGTGGGAACAGTGACAACAGAAATATGAAAAGTTCTCTTCATTCATATACCCCATGAGAATGGAACTCCCCACTCCTTTACTTCTCCACAAACCTCAGAGGCTTTCAAATGAGAGCTTTGGGTACAACTTTTCTGCTAGCTGGGGAGAGCTGTTGATTACCACAAACTCTCTGAACTGCAGAGATGAGCTAACACCACTGTCTCTGCTCTTGAGTGCTGAGCTCACTTCCTATCCACAGGAAGGAGCAGTGAGAGCACTTGCCCAGAAGCAGAGCTGAGTTACACAAATGCACAACACACACATGAACTAGCTCCCCCCAACAACTTACTGAAAAATGGCTGGACCTAAGAGAGCAGGCAGTAGCTAAAGATATTAAAATTAAAATCTGTTCCCATTCCAAGCTAAACCCCTGATGAGCCAGCCCAGCCACACTTTGTTCCTCAGGGCAACAGTAAAGAGCAGGGGAAGACAGCCAAAAGACCATGCTAGTACGTGTTCCCACCATCGCTACATTACTGTTTAATCAAAAATACAATAGACCTAGCTGCCAGCAAGTTAGGGCCAAGAGTTTTAGTCAAGTTACTCTAAACAAAGAACAGACTGGCTCAAACCAAATATTTATCATGGTTTAAAACCTGGGGCAGAGGGGGGAATTTTAATCTTGTTTTGTATTACTATTGTTCTTCTCCTGTTTTTCTCATTTCTCACTCTCTGCAGTGACTTTTAAGAGCCTACATGGAGTTGGTACACTTTAAATTTTAAAAAATACTCATTTACAAGATTGGAAAGAAGTGTCATTATTTCAAATTTTAATAGCTGATGTTCTGAAAACATTCACACAAAATATCATATAACACAAGACTGCTGCTTTTTACTGTGTCTTATTGCACACCACCAGGTAAGAGGTATTAAATTCTTTGCAAATTGCCCTAAAAAAACCCCAAACAAAACTCTAACTCAAACCCACACACCGTAACTTCTGTGTCGTGAGCCACTTATTTTCAGACTACGTTTATTGCTTTGGACTAAGTTGAATAATTATATAAAACTGTGATTAAAAAATAAGACCAACAAACAAATCAAAACCCCATCTCTTGAGTAAGAATTTTTTTTTTTTTTTTCCCCCAGAAATTAAGAAATTTAAATATCCTGTTGCTGCTAGAAGCAATTTACAAGACAACTACTGGGAAGCTTACCTCCAAGGACAGTCAGACCACCAATTCCTGCTCTAAGATGCTAAGTCAATCTGCTTTGGTTCATAGTTTCACTGGCCCTCACTCCCTGGCAGTGAACCTCCCCATGTGCTCAAGCAACTGGCACAATCCAGCGAGAGTCTCCATCATTCTTCAAGGTTGCCCTACAATCCTGAATGTGCATAGAGTTTCTCAAAGCTTATCCCACAATTTCTTACACAGCTGTTAATATCCCTGGGCCTCATATCCATTTCCTTTTGCTTTTTGCTTCCATTTTCCTTTTTTGATACAAGCCACTTTAGTGTTGAGGAGCAACATAACAAGACTACAATTTCCCAAACAACCAACAATCCAGGGCATTGTACCAAAGCCTTGGTCACATGGCCTTCCCAGCAACTGAGACATGTGCCCCTAACTGATGAGGGTGCATCTCAACACACACCATTCCAATGCAGGACTGCTTCCCTCCAGCTCCCCTAGGGGCTAATGGCTACAGCAAAATAAGGCCATTTCACAGACCTTCTCAAAAGGCTACAATGTAGTTCAAAAACTGGCACAATTATTCTCTCAAGTCATTTTTCTGCTTCTGATGCTTGTGTGTAAACATGAAGAATAAAACAGGAAAATAAGAATTTGTTGTTTAAAGGGTGCTCTGTATAATCAGTATATTACCATATATATGTGTCTGTGTTCTTGGGAACCTAGAAATGTTTATCTTAACAACAGGCTGTGGAATTTCAGGAAACTGAGCCAATTATCCGTGGCTTAGTGCCATTAAAGTCAAAGTCACATAAGCAAAGATTTTTAAACATTTTTTTAGAATTCAAGGGGCATTAACATGAAGATGGCAAGAGGAAGGCTATAATACAGTCTTTACACACACAAAAACCCACCAACCCCAAACAAAAGAAAAGAGGAAAAAAAAGGTCTTCTTACAGGGGAGAACTATACAAGAGCTTAAGCTAGTGGGTATAAATGTAACTCCAACACAACACAAGCTCAGTTTTTGCTTCATTTGCAGACTATCTTACTTAGATACAGACTAAAGCTGAAATCCTGCATTGTGGTTTTCCCCATAGAACCACAAAACCAGAAGTCAGGTTTCACTCTGTGCAGATGGATCAAATGGTTCTAGACCATTTGGAAACTGACTTTGGAGAATAGTTGTGATAATCATTAGACAAAGCTCTTTATGAAGCTATCCTTAGATAAATTCCTTTGTGCATGTATATATTCTCCAAAATGCACAACAGACAGTCCTGCACACTGAACCTCACTTAGCAAATTCATGGCACAGGCAGTGCCACTTGACCAAACTGTCCCCTGACAGCTCCTGCTCAATTGGAAATCCCTACTGAGACCAAAAACAATTGTAAGTGGACTTGACAAGCTGACCTGCTCTACCATCAGCCAATTCAGTTCCCCACTTATCAGCATGCCTTATGACTTATTTCTGTCTTAGTACCCAGTCACAAAGCAGTCAGAGTCTACCAGCCAGCAAACAACCCAGCCAGCTGAGGAAAACAGTTCTTAGACAAACCTTTTTCCTATATGTTAAGGACTTTATTCTTTGTGTGCAAGGCTGAAATTTCTCTGAAAACGGAACTTTTCACTACAGTATTAAAAGCAATCCTTTCTTGGGCAATAAAAGGAAATTAATCAATTCAGTAAAATATTAGAGACATGCTAAATGTAAAAGTGCAGAGGACAACACGTAGCTTTACAAAGTTGGAAACTCAGCATTTGAAGCACTTTATTCAGTTGAAAAATATTTTAAAAATCATTAATGTTGCCCATCTGCAGTTTTCAAGAAAGCCTCTCTCACAAGTATATTATGATGCTTAGAAATGTCTTCCTTCAAAAGGTTTTTTCATGACCTTACTTGGCAGAGGAGCAATGGTCCTATCAGCCTCAGAACCACAAGTAGAATTCATTTCCCTTGACTCATACATAATCTAGCACAAGGAAAGTTATCATTCCCAATATTCAGTTTTCCCAAAATAACCGTAATAAGACTGGAACATCTTTTGGATTGTAAGTACCCATGGTTATATTTGAGGAAGATGATACATTTTGAGATCATAGGAAAGTATCACCAAAGCCAAAGTAACAGTCTTGTCTACTTAAAAGGCTCACATTTTTGGTTTGTGCACAAAGAAGTGAGCTACTGTCAAGGGAGTTGTGGAAGATTCAGATTGCAAGAGCAACAGGTGAAAGGCAAAGTAAGGACTACAAGTACAATCCTTAAAATAAACATAGGATTTCCTGAAAAGAACAGTGCACTCCTAAATTCCCTGTGTAGGTTGCTCATTTGATATATAAACTCTTATTTGAGCTAAAAATATTAAAAAGAAGCCAAGATTTGACAACTAAAACCAGTAACATTAAAAAAAGCTTGGAGACAGTGCACCCTCAATTCCATTACTTAAGCCTTCATTAATTTTCAGTTCTCTGTCCAACATGTTCTTACAGCAGACCTCAAAGCTTTATCGTATCTCTTTTACTGTCAAGAGAGAATATGAAGGTCTCCTTGCTATTGAAGAAGGTCTGGAGAGCAATTCCTTGCAACTTAATGCGGCAGAAGGAAAAAATGCAATTGTGCAGAAAGGACTGCATGTCACGTAATTAAAAGTGAGAAATTTAGAAAAATAGTTTTCTATTCTATGTAGGCACAGGCATTCCCTGAAAAGTCAATCTACTTAATTTTCTTTACAGTTCATGCAGAAAAGCTTTTGATTTAAATTTAGTCAAGCTTTAAGCATAAGTAAGGTGAAATATTATAGTGTATCTGCCTGGGGGTTTTGGCTCAAACACAATTTTCGGTCAGAAATGCTGAAATAACATTAAAACGTATGCCAAATAATGGCAAAGATCTCTGAGCTATCACTTGCCCCATGCACATAAGTTTTAGTTTTGTTTAACAAATTCTTGATCATCCATGTCAGAAGAACATAGCAGTCCAGACAGTTCATGTAGCAGTTCAAGCAAACCACAAGACTGTATTCTAAAGTGAAAATTGCAATATTTCCTCTACCAGGATACATGGAATTAAATATTGTAGCTACTCCTAGGACAAAGTAGAGATGAGGCTACACTAGACTACCTTTGCATCCCTTCCTGTCCCAGATCCAGACACCTTTTTCAGAAATATACTGTTTATTCACCTGTACCAAATGCAGGGTTCAGCAAGACCCTCAATTTCCACCAAGAACCATTTTCTGTTCTTCTCAGTAAAATATTCTGCCATCACTTGGAAGCCTTCTCTTTATAATATTACATTTCTCTTTTGTGCATTTTAATGTCTGTGTAAGGCCCCATGACTCAGTTTTCACACACCTGTCCCTCACCATGGAAACAGAAAAGGAAGAAAAAATAGAATGTATATACCTCACTTACATTATTGAATAAAAACACCCTATTGAAATTCATCATTAGGTTGGAATCTCTATGGCCAAAACAGGAAGCACAGATAAGTTTCCCGTGACTCAAGCCTAGCAGTAATTCCCTTGTAAACTTCCATCATCACCAACACCAGTAACTGACAGGGCAAGGCCAAAATAAGCCACTGTCCTGCAGTTTAGAAAGGCAGCCAGCTTTCAAGGAGCAGTAAGTCTAGCACAGCCCCTCTGAGGTGAATGTGTTGGCAGCAACAAGCTGCACCAGAACCTTCCTTGACCTCTCGCTCTTTTAACAGATTTCCACTGTAGGTTTGCAGTTCCACCACTTGTGCCTTTTCTTCAAAGCTGCTGTTGAGTGCAGACTCCACAGGCAGCAGCACCCAGAGCAGCTGCCTGCACAGCCCCAGCCCACAGCCCAAAATGTCTCTGTGCAACCCGAGAAAGGCACGCTGCCACCTTCCTGGCAGGGTGAGACACTGCTGAAATGCTCTTCTCCAGCCTCACCTCTTTACCCTGACTCCAGAAGAAACATGAAGGTTTATTAATAAGCAGGAGGAAAAGGTCAGCAGCCTGACTTGGATCCACAACTTTCTAGGCTAAGATCAGTATGCCAGATGGGTCAGGGAAGAGACCCGTTCTGCCAGAACAGACTGTGAAACTCCAAGCAAACGCCACAGCATACATCCATATGGTCTCCCACAGCATCCTACTAGTAAATTAGTGCTCATACAGTCATGTTGATATGGAATAGAATGGTGTTTTACAGCTTCCCCTGATTTCTGATAATTCATGCTGAATCTACAGTGAGGTAGGAAAGAACAATGTAAAACAAGTCCAGACACAGATCACTTAAGAACTGGCAGTATATTCTGGGTTTTCTAGTAAGTTTTTATAGATTTCCATTCTTCCTCAATCTTTACATTGTGTTCAATCCTGAATGCGCTGAAGAACAAAGCTGTTCATTTTCAAACGGCCCTATATAGAGATATGAATTTATAATGCAATTAAGAACCCACACAAACCTCAAACACACTACATCTAGAACAAAGACTACTTTTTTCTTGCTTCTGCAGTGCACTTGTGACTTATTGGAGGATATTTAGGTACAGGTTTCTGAATTCTGACAGATTTTTCCTCTTTCCCTTTGTACAAGTTTATTCTCATTCAATAAGAAGCTTGATTTTGCAGTCATGCGTCACAGCTACGTCACTGAAGAGATATGAATCTATTCTGCTCAGTTTTCTTAATTTATACATCTGCTAATAAATCAGGACAAAATAATGCAGAATGTGCATTAGTGCACAGTGGCAGTGCATATTCCTACAGATTAAAGCAGGAAGGGAATAAGAGCATCCTCTACCCTTGGTCCAAACATGCATGCAGGTAATACAGCTGCACAGTGCTGCCAGGACATCCACAGCACACGGTTAAAGGCAACTAGGGAGGACACTGACCACATCATTATGTTATTCTGCACAATCATCAACCTCAGCAGAGATACGCACACACTGTGAAGTCTTTAAAACCAAGTATTTCATGTTTAGCTACCATAGTACAGTTGCATTCATCACCAACTCCCTTGGCTGCAAGACAAGGAACACCACCACAGTCACCAGGCTTTAACCATTATGGCCTGTGCTCTTCTGACAAATTACAAACAACTGTAAAAATAAAACTGAACTTCAGCTAAGCAAGCTTGCAAATCATCCAGAGTATATCACATGTTCTACCTGACAGTGGGCAGAAAATATCCAACTCAACAAAAATGAACTGCCATATGCAAAACTTTCCTACATAATCTTATAGAGGCAATATAGACACTAAAGTGCACCACTGGATGAAGCCCCAAAAAAATCCACACAACTGCACATATAGCACAAAAATTGACCATCACACAATACCGTGAGTAGGACTAATGCCTACCAGTCAAAAGAGAGAGATGACATCCAGCATGTACTCATCCTGACTGGTCCGAGGAAACACAGACAAATATCTTCAAAGTTTTCAAGTAAGAAAAGGAGTAGTTTCTTCATCTCAGATAAATGACACTACTCCAGTATGAAGAAATAGTATGCTAGAACATTTAAAACTTACCCTAAAATAGTAATAAGAAAGAATGATGCTCTTCAGCATGCCTGTAAACCTTCTCTTGCATGGAGTGTTACTTTATGAACACTGTCAGCAGCAACTGTCACAGCCTACTTTACTTCATCTTTGGTGTCCTACAGCAGTGAAATACACATCACTGAAATGCGTCTGCTATGTGGCAGCATTCCCAGGTATGTCATTTAGAGAAGTCCCAAACAGCTCTGAATCCCATTTTAAATTCTCCACCCACAGATTTTCTTTGCAAAGATAAACATGAAAGAAAAATGCATTCACTCAGCCATGCACGTGGAGACTGAAAGACTGGGGGTGACCTTTGATTATAGCACTAAAACAAAACACACATTAAAAGAAGGAAAAAACTGGAAGAGAGGAAAAGCACAGCAATTTACTTAGGTGAGTCCCATGAGTTATTCTGCCATCTGGAAAAAACAGCAGCTTTCAGCACATAAGCATGTAAACTAGTGGGCCCTATACTATTTTTCTACCTCAGCAATCTTTTTACATAATAGTTCTGTGAATAAAATAGGTCAAATTGAGCCTCATGGGAGTTTTACCAAATTTCAAACATTAAAAAGCTGCTTATAGCTGAGTATTATGGCCAAATTAAATGTTCTACAATTTAAAACAATTTGTTTTTTCAGTGGCACTGTTGTCTGCATTAACTTTAGTTACTGCAGAGTCAGGAAAAGGTCTGGTACATTAGCAAATGCAGTGAATAGATTAATAGAACTCTCACTTCATACAAACTGTCTCAGGTCAGAGCCTTTCAGCCATGGCAGTGTGAAGAGTAGCCCCTCTCAGATTCACTCTAGTTAAAAGGTGTCTGTTAAGATCCAGGCAGCCCTTGAATATCACCACAGTGAAAATGGAAGTTTCCACTCATGCAATTCTACCAATTTTGCCTCAGTAATACAGAAATTATTCCCAGTCAAACACAATTTTATAAACTCAGAAAATGTGCCTTTTCATTGCAAGTTACCAGAAAAGAACAATGTAGTCAAAAATAGAAAAAGATGGTTGGGAATGAAAGGTACCATTTTCCCCTCTCCCATTCCAATGCACTGGCAGGCGGCTCCCTTTTGCAGATCTCTGCTAGGGTTCTGTCCCTCAGTGACTAAGAGTCTCACCAGACTGCTAAAAATAACTTCTCAACTACAAGACATGCACATTATCAGCGGAAAACATTTCTGCAAACTTAGTAACAGCTCCACAGCTCAGTCTGATGACAAAAGAGACTGAAAAGGCAGACTAAAGAATGGTTGCTGAGGTAGGGAAGACTTTACTGAATGCCTACCCATGACCATTATAGACAGAACACAATTTATTCCCCAGGTGACAGATATTTTACAGGCAGTCCCAGTAAGTTGAGGGTTTTACATTATAAGCAATATTTACTGTAAAATCTAAATATGTTCAATCATACTGATAATTTGAACTTAACGCACTTAAATATATATTGCTTTGCAATTCAGCAGTCTTCCATGATTGATTCTGTGGAAGTCTTCAGAATGAACATGTAATAACATACGTAACATCCTGTAAGCAAGTGGAAGGCTCTCCACATTCAAAGTTATTTTTCCTGCTATAAAACAGTAATAAAACAGACTGGATTAAAATGTGCCTAGGTCACATCTGTATGCATATCTTCATTATGGATTTTGCTGCTTCACTGCACACTGTGATCACTACAGAAAAATTCACATTAAATTCTTTACTACCCAAAGCCCTGAGCTACAGAATCAAAGGCCAGTTTGTCTCCAAAAAGTATGCAAAGCATGTTTCCAACGAGCCTTGAGAAGGGAGAATAATTTTAATGGCACTTTATGAAATGGAAAGAGTGCTTCAATACCACAAATACCCAGTCACTTGTTCATCTTACAAACTCTGTTTTTGTGATTTTTTAATTCAAAAGCAACTTGTCATATCTCAGAAAGATACAAAAAAAGCAAGAAGTAGAAATTTTATACACAAAACTGTGCTCCCTGTGGAGATCACAAACTTCTGCAACTTCTATCATTCAATGTTACCACAGAATAATACTATGACTTATTAAAAAAGGAATGACAACATGATTCTTGTGTCATGACAGCAAAAACTCTGCAACCAACCATTGAAAGCCTTGGTCTTATTCCTCCCCTTATTCTGGATGGTTCATAGAAGTTAGCTTTATTCACTGAGAACTTCAGTGGTACGTTCACCATCAGTTTAAAAAGTTCTTGAACATGAAGGTGTTACTCTGGTTTTGTCAGGATGTTGAGGTATTTCAGCTGGTCACATGAAGAACAACACTCTTGCTTTCATACTATTACTTCCCAAACTAAATTCACCAGTTATGAAATTACAGATCCGTAAGTACAATTACATGTCATAAACAGCAATTGCATTAAGGACTGTAATGTTAGGAAGACTCAGAGTGATATCAACACCACCTACTTCAGATACTTTTTTTTTTTTTTTCCACAGTTAAAATCCCCAGCTGCTTCCAAATCAACAGTATGATTTCACCCCAAATAAGTTTTTGGTAAGAGCTGAGGAGATACTTGAAAATCTGATTTTTTTAAGTAAAGATTTAAGAGTATGGGTGGCTTTTTTTCCTAAGCCTGATGGAGATTTTAACAAAGCACAACTTCCCATGGCTACTGTAAACACAGAGGGAATCCACCCGTCCATTTGTTTTTCCCATGACAATTTATCAGAGGGCAAGTCAAATCAGTTACACTTGTCACCTTCCTACTGATGTTTTGTAAATGACCAGGCAAAAAACAAGTTTTTTGAACAGACTTAAAACTCAGTGTGCTGTTGATGTAATAGCTATAATTTGAAGCTACAATATTGAGAGATGTACAAATAAACTACTTCTAAGATATAAAAAGAAAGAAAAGAAAAAGAGTAGAAATCCCAATGACCTTGCACCTTTCAGAAGTCACTAACACTTCTCAGCAACAGAAGGATATCCTGACCAGAGTAACTACTTATTTCACTTATTCCCAGTCAAGTTATCAGGAGGAACTCCAAAAAGGTTTACTGAAGACTTCACTGAAAGCTGAGCAAACCAAAACAAGTGCCAGTATCAAAAAGCCACTTTTATTTCAGTCTCCCTGATACACTCAGGTGTAATTGTGCAGTAACAGCTGCACTGGTTTTTTTTACATTTTACTGCATTTCCTGAGAATAAAGAGGCGGTTAAGAGAGGGAAGCAAACAAACAATCTGACCAGGAACAAATAAAAATAAGCTCAAGGTCTCTTATATCAATACATGTCTATATTAGAGTTTCCACATGATATCTGAGCTGTCTATATTAAGCCTCTCAGGCCAGTCTTCCACTAAATTAAGCTCTTGAGTGGCTTAAAGTTCACATGGTTTTTAGAGCCTATCTAGGCAGCTATTCTTTCTGCATCTCCTTGTTGAAAGTTTCCTTGTCAGCTACCTTTTTCACCTTCAGTTCTAGTTCTCTGATGAAACCTTGTATGTGAGAAGTCACATGACATCAGGAAGAACATTTCATCTCCTTTAGAGAAAAAGAATTTCAGAATAAAGTGAGATCAAAGGCAAAAAAATTATCACAGTTGATGAGAAAATAGTCTCGGTACTTAAAAATCTAACAAAATGGAACCCAAAAGGTGAAATACACTCCTATAACTTCTAATTCTCAGGTTTTCACAGTAATTCCTGTAACAGCCTCATGATGACTTGAAGGCAAACTGTACTGCTCTAAAAGGCCACACATCCTCCTTAGTCTTTATCTTCGTATTTGAACTGTCCCAGAATAATCCCAACTAGAAGTCCCAGTTAGGAAGGCTAGTAAAAATATTACAAATCATTTCCAATTCTTTCAGTTCTGTTTAAACATTTAAGTTATTCTATTTCCTTGCTAGTCTGTACAGACTAGAAGTCTTAGCATAGACCTACCAGTTTGCTTTCATCCAAGCTCCCTTCACACGTGTAGAAACAAACCACTTGCTGGACAAGACCTCCTGTTTCTTACAGCACCTTTGACATAAATTTCATCTGTGTTCAACTTTCCTTCCTAGTACACAATTAACCAGAAAAAAACATTCCTTTCGATCGCACTGCATTTCATAGCAGTACATACATTTAACAGCAACACCTGGGTACACAAAGTGGGGTGTGGGAGGGGGTTTAGGATTTTTAGAAGTAAGTCTGTTGAAAATATTTCTTTTAATATGTTTCTTCAAAAAGACTTTCACTCTACGAACTGAAAATTGCTCAACACCTGTGCAAAGCAGCTGTTTCTCTATATTTCAGAGATAAAAAACAGTGGGGACAAATCCTGAGCCACTCTGATGAATACAAGCACCTTACTGGAAGTGGACTTATCTTAAAGAAAAAACAAATGTGGGTAAGTTAAGTAAACACGGAGAAAAATTCACTATACTTTTATATTCTTTATCAGGAAGTGAAATGTGAAAATTACAAAAGTTAAAAAAGTGAGCCATACAGAAATGAACAAGAAGAACCCATCAGATATATTTCACTCAAGAACAACTTGGACTTTTTTTTTTTTTTCAGTCTGCTCCCTAACGACATGGGCTTCTACTAGAATTTAAGTGCAGTTCTGTTGCAATATAATCCTACCTGAATCAGTGGGGACAGAAGGGGGATTAAAAAGAACCAACAATAAGGGTATTCTTTCTGCCTCATATGAGCTTCATCTCTACCCAACTACAATTACATTCTTGTACTTTGCAACGTCATGTCAGACATGCTAGAAGTTCTACAAAAACATCTCGTTTCCTTCCCTTTGCTTTCCTACCAAGCTTGTTGTTCCTCTGACAATTGTAGCACTGAGATTTTTGACCATGTTAAAGATTTTAGGTATTGAAGGTAGTCCACATCCAAAGTATTCTTATAAATTTTTAAAATGCAAAGCTTTTCATAAAGAAATGTCAGCTTCCTTCAAGTCAGTCAATCACAGAGCAAGGAACAGCTATTATGGGCATTGTTCCAAAGCTCAAAAGCTTCCAATGATAGAAAGGCCCTTTAAACTACTTTTGAAGTTGAAATGGGTTTTGCAATAAAGAACATGTAAAAAATGAAGTTAAGCACAATTAGAAGCAGTTGCAAGGTTTTTTTACAAATCCACTGAGCATATTCATTCTCTTCACAGAGTTCAGGCACAGCCAAGTTGTGCAGTAGCAAAAACAAACTAGCAAATGATAAAAACTTGCTTCTTGTTTGATTATAGCAATGAAGATCAAGTTCGGGGGAAAAAAAATTAAAGAGCTTTCCTGCCTTCCAAACACCAGAATACAAGAATGTAACTCTCCTACAGAAATCAATATTCCAGAGCCACTGGATTTGAAAACAAAACTGTTCTTAGAAAAAAGTTCTACAAAGAAAACAGTTCATATTGCTCATAATTCATGAATAATTTTGAACTGGTTTGCTTTTTTTTTCTGTTTCAAAGTTCTGGTCTTGAATTTAAATACAAATAATAAAAGCAAACTCAAATCACATCCAGTAAATAAGCTTAATAAAATGACAACAACCTTAGTCCAAGTCCTTACATTTCAAAGGAAACACTCCTGTCTAAGCTCCTTGTATTATAACAATTTTCATTTTAAAAGAATGAAGTCCAGGATACCAATTACACAGGCATCACTAATGGCATGCATCAATAAATGGGCTAAGAGCTAACAAATTACCTATCAGCATATACAAAGATTAATACACATAGCATATAAATACTAACACCAGGATTGCCAACAAGAATTAGTGACAAATTAATTGTCCCACAAATACAGGGCAATATGAATACCTCAAATAACTGCAATTTCTTTGCAGCCGAAAGCCCACAAAAGTGTGCAATTCCTCTTGCACCGATCTGTCTGTTTCCAACATAGCACATATTTAACAATAATGCCACAACTATAAGAGACCTGATGCCCAAAGCAGTTTTAGCTGTAACCTTAAAATATTAGCTCAGGTTCCTTCTGGTTTATTCTCAAAAAAATCTCCTGGTGGTAAATAACATGCCAGTTTACTAACATCAGACATAGAGGCAGGGAGAGAGGCAACCACAGCAAACAGTGATCCTTGACCCACTGAAGCTGAGTGGTATCACTAACCTACTTTTGAACACCAAAGCATAAGTCTGTATTGTACCCCAGCCCCAGCAGGGGCTAAAGCTGCATCTGAGAACACAACTGTAGCGCAGCTCAGCAGTATTTGAGAAAGACACCGGGCAGCATTATGCAGAGCAATAGCCGAAAAACAGCATTCAACTAAACTGCTGAGTAAGGGAAAATGAACTGTACTAAAGCAGCATTTGCCATGTTTCTTTCTTTTGTCTGAGTTAATTTAAAACATGGCCAGTGATGCCTCTGCCCACACACTACATACACATTACAGTCAAAGCTCAGCTCTAAGAGCAACAAAAGCATTAGGGGATTATGGCTCTGTAACAGCCCCTGCTGTACCTGGTTTTCAACTCCTTTTGCTTCTGATCATCTGCATAGCATTCTTCCTTTCTTGTGTCTCCTTTTCCCCACCAGAATCTCACCATTTGACCAGCAGGCTTGCTTTAAATGTTGCTTCTATTTGTGTTTCCCCCACATGAACAGTTCTTGATGCTGTAAGGTCACTTGAATGCAATTGTAACTTTGGCTCACACACAAGTTTCCTCACCCTCTCTTGGCAGAGCAGCTACACAAACTACCAAACGGGGTTAGGCTACTCCTCTTTTCAGTCTGCTGCATTAAAACCTTGATTTTTAAAATGCATATTACAATATCTACATTTGTAATCACGTACAAAATTTTTAAATTGAGAACAAAGCTGTATAGACAACCATACACAAAAATCCTCTGGACAGAACAGACGGTAGCAAATCTTTTCCTTCTAAACATCAGGAAAACATTGCAAAGTGTTTCCAGAGTCTTCACAAAAGTACTAAGATTTATCTACAGAGAAAAATAAAGCTATACTTTAAAACTGCATCCATCTCAAAAGACTAAGGCTTTTTGGTGCTTGTGTTGAAACACTCATCAGAGAACAGAGCTACGAGCTCATCTGGGAATCACACATGTACTCCAACAAATTAAATGCCCTTTTCCTGAAACTACCCTTCAAGGTAAAGCCACTCAAAAACTCTGCCCTTCTGAAAATGGCATTTTTGTGTAGGGTATGACTTGTCACCTCAACAGATTTCTAAGACTTTGGAAATATTTTGTCATTCGTCAAGACAACTGTGAGCAACTTCCTTTCTTAACTTCTCCTCCACAACAGTTCTTCTTCAGCCAGCCTTCTGTTCTCTCACATTAAGGACAAGTTTGGCATTGCAGCCACCTCTTCTCTAAGTGCATATTTTTTTTGTGGACTGATCCAACTGAAAACAAAGGGTAAAAACAAAGGATGTGTAAGCATTGTCTTCCAGGGGCACCAAGGATAAACTTTTGAATCTTTGTAGATATGAAATGTAACTCCCTCTGTGGAAACAGTATTCCAGACCAGATGTCCTTCAGACATAAGAGGAAATAAGACAATTTTAAGCATTTCTCATCGAATTTTGCTTATTAGAAGTCACCTCCCCGATCATGTCTAACTAAATAGATTCTTAAAAGTTCAACTGTAATTAATCAAAAGACTCACACATCAATGGTTACTTACAGCGCTTCCCATTCCGTCAAGCTTTTGGCTGCTGGCAACTCTACTCTGCTCCAATTAAAAATTATCCCTTCAGAAGTCCCTTCTAACCCAAACCATTCTCATTCTGTGATTATTCCTCAGTCCCAAACTGAGCATAACTGTATGACTGGATAATATCCAGCCTTTAGGCTACATGAACTGTCATTTACTTGATCAGTGAAGCTGCAGGTATTCCCAGTGTCTTTTTACACCACTGTTTTCCTGCTTCACAACAGTCCTGACTCCAAGTTTTAACACACTGAAGTGCAGAACTGTTCCAAGCATCAGGCTATGATTACAGCAGACTGAAATTCACCATATGGTGAATGGTGAATTTGACAAGATGATGTACATTTCCAAATCTAATTCTATTCCCATGTGCATTTCTATACTTCATCATAAGCATGAACTGAAACACCTGCAGTAAGAGAAATTATATTTGAGTCTAATAGCGAAACAACAAGATTAAAAGCAAAACCAAAAATTTTTCACACAGAACTGAAGTCTCCTTTCTTCCCAAAGAACGCAAAAAAGAAAAAAAGAAAGAAACACAGCAGTAGACCTTCAGCAATCAGTTAAAGACAACCCAGAAAAAACATTTGCAGCAAAACGCAAATACAGACTTCTCAGTGGTCAAGGAAGGGAATAAAATAGTCTTTTAAAGGCTGAAGTTGCACAGAAAAGTGTTTCTTTCCAGCAACATAGAGAACTAAGAGAGATTTCCTTTCATACCTTTTCTGTACAAGTCGGGATTTCAAGAGACATTTCCCCAAAATCACAGGAGGTTATAAAGTATCTTGTGAAAACCTATTCTTTGTTTTCATTAATTTTTAAGTTGCAAAACACTTTTTCTGAGAACTAGAATTTTTCAACCAATACTTTTCTTTTAGGTTTCCCAATGAGTCCATGTATTTACCATGTCCCATCTGTCTTGCTCACGGATTTTCAGCAGCAGGAACGTTTGCTGACACTATAATCAAGAATGAACTAGCAGTAAAATTATTTATCTTCTGCCAGACTGTACCACTGTTAAATATCGAGGGAGATAAATTAAGATTTAACGCTAGTTGACTGGAAACTAAATCTTGTATAGATATAGACAGATACAGGCTATTTGCACAGAGCATTTTATGAGGTCACATTGCTGACACAATACAACCTTCAAAGCCTCAAGACATTAACCAGGTGTCTCCTGCCTACCCATAAAACATTGTATCAACATAGTAGCACCAATCCAGTACTGCATGACCTGTATCATCCATCTACTCACACTGCACATCCTCAAGACTGCTTTGTGATTAGCGGAGTTATAGCACACAATAAGCAAAGTTATTTCAAGTCATTTAAATCTACTTTCTGGCACATTTATTCTTTGGCAGTCCATTTGCCATGAGAAAAAACACACGACCAAAAAAACACCCATGTAGGCTTTATAATAAACCCCCATGCATAGCACAAAAAATTCTTGATTTCCTTTACCTACAATGTATTTCAATTCAATGTTTCCCAATTATTTTATTAGTTTGCCATATAACTTTCACAACCATCTTAGCCTGATGGTAAGGAATGAAAAGATATTTTTTGTCTTTAAAAATAATTGAGAGAGACTGGAGGAAGGAGTCACTTGCCTGTGCCAATAACTGGTGTTGTTTTACTAATGCAAGGAAATAAACGTTTGTCCTTTTTAGTAACTGGTATTGGGGCCCAGTGAGTGTTAAGATCCAAATTGAAATAACGAACCAAGAAAGTTTACAGAGAGAACTGTGGGTCATTTTTCTGATGAAGGATATCCCCTACACTGCCCTTTCATAACCACACAAGCAAGTATGTGTTCAGTCCTCCCTCTGCAGCTTCTCTGAAAACACTGTATGTAGGCAGGATAAATTATTACTCAGAACTAGAACATTTGGAACATGTCTCAGCTTTTCAGATACGCAGATACAGTCCGTAAAGAGCAGATTATTCCCTGAGCAATTGGGCAGAGTTGTGGACCATACTAATATTAAAACTATAAAGTAATTTATACGGCTACTACAAGAGCATACTATATTTGCTATAAACCAAATATAAAGTTCAGAATTTATATAAAAACATTTAAGCCAAATACGGACAAAGTTCAGAATTAATTGAGTCAGATTTAAGACCTTGCAAAAATAGGCTTGAGGAACACAGGAACTCTCTACTTTCTTCCTCATCTAATGCACATTTGTGGTCTAGTATCAAAATAAGTTAAAAGCAACTCAACCTCAGAAATAAGACTACAAGAAAAGCAGCATTTCCCCCAAATACTTCTTTTCTGTCCTGGCAGTCCTACACCCCAAAAAACAAAAACCAAAGCAGCCACCATCCTCATTCCTCTCCACCAAACACACAAGTGAAGAAAAAGACACAGGCCTTTTACCAATCTGCACCATGCAGAACAACAACAACAACAACAACAACAACAACAAAAAAAAAAAAAAAAAAAAAAACCAAAAAAAAAAACAAAAAAACAAAAAACCAAAAAACCCCTATGGGCAGAAGTAGAAAGCAAAAGATCCTTCCCTACCTCAGTTTTGTATGGTATTCCTAGGGCAGTACCCAAGTCACCTTGGTCAATGAGTTACACAAAAATGTCAACCAGCTCAATTCATCTGTTCCAGATAACCAGCAGAGAAAGTTTTACTGAGGATTAAAACAAACCACAGACACGCTGAGGTCTCCTCCCTGCCTCTGTCCTCCTTCTCTACACACAGTGTACTCACTCCACACACCCACACTATGCAAGACACTCATAGCAGCAAGTGTGTCTCCATGGGATGTGTCAAGTAAACAAATGGTTTCCAGTTTGAATCAACCACTGTGGGTCATTCTTCTTATTTAAAGATGGAAAGAACAGGTTCTTCCCTACTCTGGAGTGTGCAAATTTTCTTCCTTTGAATTACATCAAACAACTCTTGCCTAGATTTTACAGCACATACTAGCGTGTACAAAGCAGGAAGCTCACGTTTAAAAGGAACCTTACCATTCAGTGTTAGCATGAAAGGGCAGAGTAGAAGACAAGCAGTGATGCTTACACAGAGTATCTGAATGAAAATGGCTCTGGGGGAAAAGAGGAATTACTAGAGAGTTCAGCATCCGTTTGACAGACTTACACAGGAGCCCATGCCAGGGACCTGCAGGGACTGGCTGAGGAGCAGAGATCAGAGCCAGGTAAAGCCAGCCTGCAGTAAGAGGCAGCAGCTGCAGAGGACTGCATCAAACATTCAGTACATCTGCCCCTATCCACACGGGAGCTACATTTTCCAGATGGCAAACAGGTACGAAAGACTCTGTGGCTTTTTTTTTATGAAATCAGTTTAAAGAAAGGCAGACAGCACAAACTGAATAGATAGTCAGCTGGTCTGAAACAAGAACCAGCTTGGTGTCATCACAATTATGCTAAAAGGCCCCAAGACAGTGTCAGGAGGTTCCCAATAGAAAAGCAGACAGTACGCATATGCCGTCCCTCCCTCAGGCCCAAATTCCCATTATTATTAAATCAATTATTAAATACTGGCTATAACTATTAAAAGCAAAATATATCAGAAGAGACATTAGATTAAAAGCAAAGATAAGAATTCAATATTCACATTTTCATCCACAATTTTACCAAAAGTGTGCTTTAGGGGGTAGGTAACATAGGTGAGAACCCAGCTGCTGCTTTCATCTTAGCATTAGTGAAGACAATTCCAACAAACTCCTGTATGCCTCTAAGCAGCCTAACCTTTGTTCAGCATCTACCAATCCAAAACACTAAACTGATCTCTTCATTTTTCAAATGTCACTACTTAAGCATCAGGATTGTTAAGACTAAGTTTATGTGCCAATGTAGTCAACCAAAGGTCCAATTCTGCCCTCAGTTACAGCCTAGTAAATCCAGTTAGTATAGCTGTGACACTTCGGATTTACACAACAGGAGCAGTGCAGTGCAATGGAATATAGAACTGAAAGTTACCAGCTAAAAGACAATTTAAATTAACACATGACTGCTTAAGTTTAAACATTTCGGCTGGCTGGGAGCGTAAACACTAAGTTTCCACCAAGAAAAGCATCCTTATCAATGAGACAAGCTAAGTGAAATTACTTATACTCCAACAGCCCTATCTAAACACACAGATCCACAGAACATCTAACCTCTCCATTTGACAGCCCAGTGTTGTATTCAGATATGGCACCATTTAATTATGAACTAGATTGCTACAAGAGAATAGGACAGTTAACTTACTGCTGTTTAATGAGCACACGCTTGTTAGTTGTGAATACATTCACTGTACTCATTAAATCAGGAGGCACTGGAGTTCTGAATACATCATTAAAAGCATCCAGGAATGCTGCTGCTTTGTTCAGCGTGACTACATGCTCTGCTTGACAGTTGGAAAATGAGCAAGAAATGTAAGCCCCTTCCTGTCAGGCCAGCAGATCTAATTCTAAACTAGGACGAGGGAGAGAGAGTGGGAGATCTGCTGCTTCAGAATTTCACTCATTTTAGAACACAAATTTCTTTCCTGCTGCTGACTTGAAACAGAAACATGCTCAGTACTGGAAGATAGCAATAAAAAGGAAATGTCAAGCTTGCAGAAGGGAGGGCTATTTAAAAATTAAATTACTAAGTAAACAAACAAATCCACAGTCCATTTTCAATACACCCAAGGAGTATGCATTAACCTATCAACCTGTCAATTAGCAAAATGAACCTTCATAAAACAAATACACACAAACCCCTAACATTGCAATTTCCACACTATTTACAATATACTGATTAAGGCAAAAGGAGTGAAACTAACTAGTAAGCTCCTGTACATTCTCACAGAGGAGACTTAGAACATATGTTCAGTGCGAGGATGAGTTTTGCTCCATCTACCCACAAAGATACGCACCCACATGAGAACCTATATGTCTAAAGCAATCTAGAGTTACAGAGAAATTAAAACATAATTGTCAACTGTTCAGCTCAAACCCACTGCATGGAAGCATTTTCTACCAAAAGAGGCACGTGAACCAACATCACTGATGGCATCACTAGAGTTGCAGGACATCCTGGAAGTTAAGATTTATCAAGCATGACTGCTTCCTATAAACACATCTTTGGAAGAGGAAAATGCATTTCTGCAAGGTGTTTATAAAAAAGTTTTCCTTCTCCTCTCACCTCCTACACTGAGAAGTGAACAAGCTGCTAAAGTTCAGAACTGGGGGAAGAGGGGGGGAGCTGACCCAAGCTTAATACTCTCAGTGCAAGGCTGTGCAAGACTCAATCACTTTAATCCAAGTAATTATTTTTCATTTAAAAAGTAGTTCATACTGTAAGAAGCTATATAAATACTCAATTCTAGTCAAACAAGGGCTGCCACCTATGAAGGCAAGCTTAATACCGCAAGTACATTTAGCTCAGCCTCCTCCATCATGCAGATGTGATAGCTCACCTCTCACCTGCAAAGAACACGTTCTAACCAGTCATGTTAGAACATTAGGACTTTGCTTGCTCCAGGCTTCAAAACAAGCCTCTGGAGCTCATCAAGATCCCAATTTTACCAACAAAATAATCTTCAGAAAAAAATCTTCTGATTAAGCAGTCAGGCTTAATGCAACATGCCATGACTAATCCTCTTAAATTTTCTCTGTGTCCCACACTGTAATCTCAGTAACACAGAAAACTGTTCTTTTCAAAGGAGCTATGTGACTGTGTGGACTGTCACAATCTTACTCAAATAGCAAGTGCTTACTCACTGTTATCAACTTGAGTTATCAGCACACGTTTGAACAGGCAGTCCTGCTTACTTCAGGCACAATCCCAGAGCAGTAGTCTCAAATGACCAGGTATAAGCTGTAGAACAGCATGCACTCACATCAACCACCACAGACTTCTGGGGACACATCTCATTGCTCCCCACAGTGCAGTACAGGGATGCACTTGGCGCTTTTGACCATATTGTAGGAACAGCCTGAAGAACTACCTGGCTCTCCAATGGTTTAAAATAGCAACCTTAGCAGAAGATTAACAGTTTGGGGATAGGGAAATCAAAAGGAGAAATCACATTCAGACTAGATCTAGAGACATATCTCTTATCAGCAATATGTACCTACAAGTGCATCAGAGCATTTGATTAAAATCCCAGTTCACTGACTTAAGAACAAAAAAAACCAAAAACTTTTAGGTCAACCACATGTTTCCTTGGTGTCAGACAAAACAATGCAGAGAATGAGTACTCAGATTTTCTGATCAATGGTATGGTCTGTTCTTCTAACATCCAGCAGGAAGCATGCACAGAGAAAATGCATGCAAAAGAGCCTCAGTAAGAACTGCATGTTAGACTGCTTAATTTGTGTCCTTCTCTCTTTAATCATACTAAAAAGCTCTGTATGAGAGAGCTGCCTCGTAGAATTCGGAAGCTGAGAGATGGACACATAAAAATTCATAAATAATAAACTTCTCAAATGTTGCACTTTCTTCCCTTTGTGATCAAAAGAGGACAACTCATGCACCATCTCAGCTGATTTAACTCAAAAAACACTACATACTTTGATGACAGAAAGGAAAGAATGATGTACAGGGAATTGTTTAAACATTTGTTGTTCTGCTTAGCAACAATACACTTCCATGGCTAAAAAACCTGTAACACTTGAGATATAGAGACATACTTTTTACCTATTATAAATAGTTTGCATTCTTCAGCTCCTTAAGTACTTTTGGTATGCCATTAAGTCAGAGGTATCCTCGCAGATACCTCCCTTTTGCATTTTGTGCAACAGAGCATATCAGAACTCCACAGAGCAGCTTGCGATTTATACTTTGAGGGTATTTAAACTGGCTAAGTAACTTCCAGAAAGAAAGTAAATTACACATTCAAACCAAGATAAAACTCTTATGACAACAAAAACAAAAAACATGCTTTTCTTCATGCTATGTGCTGTATCACCATAACATAATAAGCAATACTTCTGTTCAAAGACTTTAATCTCATTATTAATACCTCTTTGCTCTGCATATATTACACTTTCTCTTGTGTCTTATCACCATAATTAAAAATCTTTGCAGGTACAGCTTTGCACTGTATACATGCACAAAAAATAATCCAACAAGGGTCCTGTCTAAATAGGAGAAGTAAGGAAAATAGAAAACAAATACTTAAATGGCAAAACATATGCACTTCCAAACTTGAGTTCTAGCTAGACCCTCCTTTTCAAGCAAAGCCCTTATATTTACTCTCATACGAACACATCTTTTGTCCTTGTTTCAAATACTTCAAATTGGTTTTTAATACATTCAAGTTAACACAAATATTGTCCAGCTACATGGGGGCGGGGAGAGAAAAATTAAAATCTGTTTATTGAATGGGAAAATAATTTTTCAGGAATTCTTTTTCCATGTATTCCACTGCACCATATGTAGGGGGTGGAACACAGCCTAAGAACATCTGCCATAGACTTTAAAACCCCTAATAATAGCACAGCTGGTGTCCTCAGCCTAATGATCTCAGCACCGACTCATGCAGCCACTCCTGACTCCGGCCCCCACTCCAGGCAAAGCACAGAAACCCTCAAGGGTTGGACATGTTCATTCATTTTTAACTCAATTTGCATTTTGCTAAAGACCCAATACAGAAAGCAAGTTGAAATCCTTACATTTGAGCAGTCACTGTTTCCACAGGATTTCCCCACACTCCTTTAATTAAATTCCAGTCTAGCAGTATTCCATAAAATGAAGCTCCTCAACAAAATAACTGCAATCTCAGGGATACAGGGGCAGAAATCTAAAATGCTTAACTGCCTTTAACTGTACTACAGAAATGTTTTTCGCCTTTTTTTCTTTCACTAAACTCATGGACTATCTTCATTCCTGCCCATTTAGTTTACTCACAAATGAATGTTTCCACCAGCTTGCTTTTAAACACGTTCAAAAGTGCTGGCTTATCAATGAGAAAACCCATATTCCAAAAAAGGAAAAAAGAAGAGAGAAGAGCACAGAACTCAGGATATTAAACTATGTTTAAGCTCACACAGAGTCAGCATTGGGGCCTAACAGGTATTTATCACCCAGATGTTTTAGGAACATGTCTAAGATTTTCCATGCCCAAAGAATGCAACTCTGTGAAGGTGGGAACAAAGAAAGCAATATTTGAGTGGGGGTGAGGTTTCTGAGACTTTCATTCCCTTCAGTCCACACTCCGCTCCTTTTACTCTTTCATCTATAAAAATAAACATAGGTAGGTTCCAGCAGTCAATGGGCACAAATTCAGTTTAACATAAGGTGTGCAGGTGGACCCGTGAAAGGCACATTTAGTCACTGGCAAAGCACGAAGAGGTGGCTACTTTAGCAAATTGCTGTATCCACAGTAACAACAGACAGAATACTGAACTCCAAATTCCAAGAACCCATTAATCCAACTACTCTAAAATGCCAATGTGACACTAATATCCTCACCAGAAAATGTTTTCTTTCCTGTTCCTCATGAGGGAGAGAGGGGAGAAAAATCCCAAAAGCAAAGAAAGGCAACATTTTGTAAAATTCCCACGCTGTACAACAATATTGGCCCTTTCAAGAGACATTTAGCAGATAATTGTTCTTAATTTGTACCACATCACTGAACAACAAAGGAATAAGAGAAAATACAGAGAAAGTTACTTATTAGTTTTATATAAAAGCACCAAAGTCTGAGAAAGGAGAAAACACTAGACCAGCACAGCTACAGTAATCAATTTGGCTGTGACAAACATACTTACAGTCGTGCATCAGTTATATGCTTTACTCCTTCTACTACCCTCTGTCTGATCTATAACTCTTCTTAGAGCTGTAAGATAAAGACACATGCTAGGTAGCATTTTTAAATCAAGACCATAATTGAGCCATTAAACTACACATATGCTCTTATTTCTGACTTGACTATGAAAAACAGTGTATTGTAAAAACTAGGCAGACTATCCCACCTTTTCAAACAAAGTCTAAATGTCAGCAAAAACTACATCAATGGAGAAATAAAAACCTGCAGAAGGGTATAGAAAGAAAAGATACAGCCTCAAACAACATCAGTTTGAACATAAATTCTTAATTGCAACAACTATACAACACATATTCAACAGAAGGCTGTATTTATGTGGTTATGCTGTAGACTTCTGACTGCAAATATGAAAAACCTGCTTCAATTTTACTTTATTACCAACTGGGGAGCTCACTGTGCAATGGCAGCAACAGCTGTATCACAAGTGTTGACTGTGGCCATAGCAAATATCTGGGCTGGCACCAGTAATGAATTACACTGCTTTTTAAAAATAAATTTGACATCAGACACATTAAATAAGTCTACTGTTGCTGTGCTGTCACTTGTGTAACAGATACAGTAGCCACATCTAAGACACATGATGTCCTTCAACTTGACAGAAAGGGCCACTGTTCACAAAAAAAACCATAATCTCTCAGAGGCACAAACAATTTGTAGGACTTACAAAGTTCTCCTGTGTAAGCCAGCCCGTAACTGCCAGCCTGGAGGATGCATATACCTACTGCTGTCTTCAGATTTTGTTTCCTCACTTGCTACAAGCCAAAAATTTCTCCCCCCTTTATTTCTGGTGCTACATGCTGTAGCTACAAGTCCTTTGTGACAGAAAGCAGGTAGAGACAAGGAGTCCTTATAAGTGGGTTAGTACCTCCACACTTCAAAGAGACTGACTGGCTATCTGCACTATTTCAGCCAATACAATTGTATGTGCATAAAGTTTCCAGGTGCGCAGCCTTGTTTTACTCACAAGATCAGGATACTGATAAGGAAAAGGCCAGGAATTGTAACCTGCACGATTTCTAGCCTATCTGCATGCCATGTCCCTCCTCTCAGCAATTTGTAATTTTCCCAGAAAACAGTTTTCTCTTCCTGAGTATTTCAACATGTGCCTTTATTCTGTCAGCTGTCCTGACAGAATCTGTATTTTTCTATTCAGGAAGCTACAGGCTGGGGTACAAGACAAATAAGTCTGTCATAGGACAGACACAATGCAAACATTGTATAATTGCAAAGTGCAGTTATTGATAGACACAGTTAACACGACCTGTAATAATTCCTGCCTGGCCTGATTCCCATCTCTGGAAATATGTCTCTGACCATAATGCTGCACACAGTCTGTCCAAAATCAGGGGTGGATGGTGGAGCTGTTCTAACATGATAAACTCATCACAAAGCTCACAAACAACATCAGATGCAGTGCAGTTATGAAGTAGACTAGAGGCCTTCCAAGCCACAACTAAACTTGGTTGATGAGATAGACCCCTACTTTAAACACCCTTAATATTCAGAATTATGGTTTGATTCACACCAGCTATCGTTTTATATAAAGAGGCGATAGGCTCCAGTGAAAGTGACTTGGCTAAACATAGCTCAATGAGCAACATGCCCTTGAAGCACACACCACACAATAATTACCTATATCACTATCTCTAAATCTTGTGCCAGTTGCTACCTCCATCTCGACTAAGTATCCCAAAAAAAAGAGTTAACAGAAGCGGATAGCACACTCACACTACGGCAACTTTGTAGTGAACACAGTCTGCACACAAGAAGCAAAACCTGGACAGAAGACCCAAGGCAGCATCATTATGCTCATATGCATTTACCATCACTGAGCTGAGACAAATCTGCCCTCCTGTTTAAAAGACCTCCCATCAAACTCCCTCATTTGCAAACCCATCCTTCCAAGTACAAATGTTAACTAGTACAAAGACAGCGTTGCCAAGAAATACATTTTCTCCTTTCCTACCTTCTTCTAATTTAAGCTGCACATGTGCTTTACCACGAAGTATTATACCCCAAGGCACAATAAAAAAGTGGAAGCATCAGTGCTTAAGTATTAGAGGAGCCTCTTGCAAGTACAATAGACAGTTATTTCATGCTCTCATTTGCTTTGTGATCATTTGGAAGTATGTAACTACAAAAGCTCCAAATAGAGTAAAACAAACATACACTGGGTGCAGCTCACGTCAGCAGACATCTCTTAACCTGAAGGTCATATTGTCAACACTACAAATGTGGAAGCAGCTGCTGACATTTTGGCATGGTCCCTAAACTGCAGCATGCAAAGTCCAGGAGACTAATTCAGAGACACATTCGAGGTGTCAAAGATTCCAGACACCATCAAGGATTCCAGACTCTTTTACCTCCACAGCTGACATACTGTATATACTACCTATACTCAGCCAGGTTACCCTTCTGTGTCCAACAACAGTGATTTGGCCTTTTTTGTTTTGTTTTTAATTAAAAAGCAAGAAGGCCAGAGGTCAATATAGACTTCCAAGCCAAAATACTGGCCATTTTGGATCAAACATGTCTTGTAATGTAACAGATCCTTCCAAATTCTACTCCCCCTCCCTCAAAACACACCCACCCACCCATTCACTTTATTCCTTTCTCCTACTCTACCTTTTTCACTTCAGACAGGGTAAGAGGGATCTTCACACAAGAAGAAATAAGTAACAACCTGTTTAACCCTTGTGACTCAAGTCTAGGTTTGGTGTTACAGAGTGTAAGTGGTAAACTATGTTGAATATACACTCAAGAAACACTTTGTTGTTTTCTGGAATTATTTCCCAAAAGGGCAAAGGTAACTCTCAAGACACAAAAAGCAAGCAAGTAAGCAACCTGTTTAATACCAGTAATGCACATCTTCATGACTTGGACTTTACTCAAGGAAACATTTCTGAGTTAAGGGGCCATATTCTGTTTCTTATAATTGATAGGCATTTACATCTGTAAATACCACAGTTTCCAACTGTTATTAAAATCTACTCTCCCAAAATGTTACTTAGTCCACTTTTTCAGAAATGCTTTTTTTTAGGTCAGTTTTAGCAGGCACTTCACGTAGTTTTTGCTAGACAGGCAATACAGTTAGGTAGCACAACTTCTTTTGGCCACCACAACAACTTCTTGGTATCTTTTGTGAAAATGTATTTAGAAAAGAAATTTGTAAACTAGTTATTTGTGTTTGGATTTTCTTTTAAGAACTAAATCTTAAGTAAGAATTTATATGCATATTATCAGTTCTCTTTTTTTTTACTCATTTTTCTCTTTCAAAAGTCTGTTACTTCCAAGAACTTTACAAACCATTAAGAGATACCCTGAAGAAAAAGAAAGGGGAAAATAATGAATGGATTGAAATTTTCTCTGTTGGAGTTCTCTTAAATGAGGTGACATAGGAAACTCTGTAACACTTGACATACAAAACAAAGCCCGAAAAAAAGTATGGAGAAAAAAAAATAAAAATAAACAAATAAAAATAGGAAGAAAAAGTAGATCAGCCAAAACATCAGAATTCATAAAAGATGCTTGCAAATGTCATCAGTGCCCTTAAAGAAAAACAACAAATGCCTTAATATTCTGAGATCCCAAACTCCTTTCACTTCTCTGGTGGTTAATGGACTATAGTGTTAAACAACCAAATGTCCCAAGCGCTTGCTCCCAAAATCTATTGTTTAGCTTCATATATACTCAGTTCCAAGCTGGCACTTTGCTGGATTATAGGTCTTCTATCACAAAGCAAACAACAGTTTCCAGTCAGAAATCAGGGCAATCAGGAACCACTAGTTCCCACTCAGAAGAGAAATTAATTATCTATTGTAGGATTTACTACAGAGCTGTAACAGGCTGAAGCCCTGTTCATACTTTCTCAATCTAAGCATTTTAGAGCTGTTCAGTTTAAGGGTTCACTCAAAAAACCAACCAACAAAAAAAAAAAAACCAAAAAACAAAAAACAAACAAAAAACCCCCCAAAACCCCACCAAAACCAAAAAACAAAACACCATAAAAAAAAACCTCAGCCAAAAAACTTTTATTACTCATATTGTAACAACTGCTTTCTTACCTTTTCCAGGGAAAGGTCTAAGGAACAAAAAAATAGCAGTATTACATCTGCTACAAGTCCTGTTATAAACTGATCATTTTCCTGACTATGCAGCCCCTCCTATTTCCTCTTACTCATTTCTCCTGCTACAACATGATATCATGTTTTATCTTCAAGTTATTCTTGCTGGTCATAGGATCAAAACAATAGGCTTGCTCCTAGGTGCATTTAGGAATTTCCTCTCAGCCTTCTTGACAAACTAATTAGTGCTAATTTAACAGATAAAAGAGACAGGACAGGGTATTCAATCCTTCCCGTACAAATCTGCTGACCAATTGTACTAAAATGATGTTCCTGGCTTTCTTTTATTAAAAAAGAAAACAAACAAACAAAAAACCCAAACAAAAATACCCCAACAAGCCACAAAACAAAAACTCCCACACAACTAAAAAATCACTCCATTTTGATGGCATTAACTCATTCTTAAAGACACCTACATAACTTAATTAACTCTCATTTTTAAAGAGACCTATATAATTTAATGCCCACAGGTTGAATACAAGGTGTGGTATTATACACCTGAAGCAAACTAAACACTAATTAACCTTGCCTGCACATTTCTGTGCCGCCTTTGTGCCATCTCCACCACTCAGCTAACTCCCTAAGAAAGACAAGCTAGCAATAAAACTAAACTAAGGAAATCTAACTAAATTTTCAAGCCATGTTTTTCAGTTTGCCTCCCTGATTTATTTCTCAGGGGGCAACAGTCAGCACAAATAATGTGTGGACAAAGGGGTACAGCACACAACTGGCAGGACAAGACAGGACTTTCCCCAGCAGAGATGGCAAATTGTGAGCCCAAACTAATCTGATTACAGAAGCACAGCCTTCAGGCACATGCCTTCCCAGGCACCTCTAGCAAATATTAGGGTAGGCTGACCTGAAAGTACGCTGTCACCCTACTGCACATTTGCCCTGAGCCATATATCCCTCTTGCTCCTTCTTCTTCACAAAGACATTGGTGCTTCTGCCACCCCTCATCAATGTGATCAGGAATGCAACCTGTCTGGAAAGGCTAAGCCAAGGGGATGGGGGAGTCAACCACTCACAGGCTCTGTGTTGGCTTCAGCTGCACAGCTTTTCAAACACTGGTGTTGCAATGCATTCTTCCAAGCTTCACTGCCATGAAAACAGCAATCCCTAGTGGGACTCAAATCATCAGTGCACTAACTGGTGAGTGTGCTTAATCACAACACCACAGGGTCAAGGACACCACTAGGTGAACATCCAGAGTCAGAATTGACAGATCCTACACAAGTATCAATCAAGCCAAAGGCCTCCTGTGCAGTTAAAGGGAGATGAGGTTTGGTTGCCCAGATGAATCCCACAGCCATATGAAACTGATGATCACAAGCTGACTGGCAACAGAAGAGCCAAGAAACATCTTGGTTCTTGCTGAATTCATAGCTACTGGAAGAACAGCTCTGCTAGGTTTACAAACCCAAGAAATAATCCATTTTTAGTTGGTAGAACGGAAGAAAAGTCAGCTTTAATCCCGAGATTTTTTAAAGGAAAAAAATTAACTATGATGAACAATAAGGAGTACTTAAAACTACAGTTTTGTCCACCTGAATTGAAACCTCTGTCTAAAGACCAGTTGACAAGTCATGTGAAATTCTTTTTAAAGAAGCATCAGCTTCACTTTGACAAATAAAAGAAATTGATTCCAGTTCTTAATTCGTACTGTAAATATTCATATAGATCAACATAATGCATTTCACACTACTTTTTGATAAAACCCCCAAAACATTAATAGCCACACTACATTCTCATAGCTATATTTTGGGTTGGAAGGGATCTTAAATGTCAACTAATCCAAACCCCTGCAATGGGTGGGGATGTCTTTCACTAGACCAGGTTCCTCAAAGCCCCATCCAACTGGGCCTTGATCACTTCCAGGAACAGGGCATCCAGAGCTTCTCTGTGTGTTATCATTTAAGGTCCTATCATTACGATAAATTTCTTGTCATCAGGTCTATTCAACAACCATTTGGGAGCAAGAATAAGACAAAAAATATTCCCATAAGGATGAAATAAGATAATAAAATCATGCACACTGTTTTAAGAAATCCATTCTTGCATTCAGGATCTATACCCAACATGCAGTGACATCTATCTGCCATTTACACCAGGGCTGAGCAGCTCTTCTTTAGTTAGGTAACCACTGCAAACTGTTAATTTTATGTTTCTTGTATTCAAATTACACTTAGTTATCATCTTTGCCTTTATATACCAGCATTTCTAGATTTAATATGTTACATATTCCATAAAATTATCTATATTTAGTTATTTAAGGACAGTAATACACCCATGAACAAAACAAAAAGGATTACTGTCCATTTTTCCAAGTCAAAAATCGTATTTCCCTCCTCTCTTTCCTGCTACTCAGTATAGTAGCACAGAGGGACATCAATGAGAAAACCTTCCAATTTTCTTCCTTTATGTCAACATACAGCAGGTGTCCTCTGAAAGCTGATAAACAGTACAAAATGGGTGCAGTGTTTACTTTTGGAGGGCGGATATTAGTAAGTCAGGCTCAAAAAAACAGAGACTGACTTACCTTGAACATTCATCAGTGAGCTAAGTGAGATAACTGCACGTCTTGGAAGTGCTCTGTTCCCAGCCTGTGAAATCCCAGGCTCCCATTTTCAACACAGATCTTTTTCATAGCAATATCCCATTGTCAGCTTAATAGTGCACCTATCTTACTAAAATAACTACTGCAAAAGTAGCACCATCTTATTCTGCACAACCCATCTGCCAGACATGTGTTTAACTTCTGTAAAATGCACTCAAATTACTTGAGCAAGTCATACGCTCCTCAAGGAAAGTCTTTTGGGCCACCTGGAATTTTTCTTTTGCAAGAGAATTAGTAATGCACACTCTCAACCTTTGCAATGTAGGGAAAAAAAGTGCAGGTGTAGCACATATGTCTACTGAGGTTGCTGCCTGTTTCACATACTCTGTCAGGCCCTAAATAGCTACAGAATGTGCCACTCCACTGACCCCAAGAGACTGATAGCCTTCTAACAAAGATTCACAAGAACTGGATTTCATTCTAGTACTGGCATGAACTCCTGAATTACCTCAAATATTTTGATCTTGTTGCCCCCCTTCATCCATTGCAAAGCAACACAAGACTGACTTTTGTGATTCATGAATGCTGAAAAAAACTCAGTTCATTAGAAGTTCACATTGAATATTTTGCAGCTTTTGCAATGTTAAAGGGCAAAGTATTTAGGAAAGTTGCATTTGCCTGAGGTACAACAGTTCCTAACTGAAACCTCATTTAGTAGATAAAAGCAATACAAATGAATGTCATAGAGAAATCAATGATCTCTGCAGAAAAAAAAAAAAAAAAAGATAGCAAAACATACATCCAGTAGTTTGACAGTACACACCTCTCTAGACTTTGGGACAAAGGACTCAGCCAGATAAATGCAATATTTAACTCTTATAAGCCTTTTCATTCTAATGGCTTTTGATGTCTTGCAAAACCACAGTTTTTGAGAAAGCTACTACAGGGTAGTAGCTCACAAGCTACTAAATTCTCAAGCAAATAACAAATAAATATATAACAAGCTATAAAATTCTCACAAGCAAATACAAGAGTAATCAAAGGTTGCAAACATCTCACACAACCAGAAAAATCATTTTCAGTTGAGATTGCCTTCTGTTGGAAACACGTGACTCTCAGGTCAGTCACAACTCACCGGGTAGCCATAACATGCTTATCTACCACCTGACAACATTACATGACCCTCAGGAAATACAAGCATAAAGGACTGATCTTAATATGACCTTCACACGTGCAGGTTTGCAGAAATCATTACAAGACCAAAGGCTCCAAGAAGGTAATATTTTTGGTTAGTCATGGTCTCCACCCCTTCCAGAAATACCTGAAAGTGATCATTACTGCAGTATTACCTGAACACAACAGAAGCCACAATTTCTTTCTGACAGCACTGCCATTTGTGACTACAGCAGAAAATCCATCACAAAAACACATGTTAAAAGAAAGATTGATTTCTACCTCATCACTTTACATCAACCATGCTTAATAATTCCTCAGAAATAGCTACTATGAGCAGACACCGCTGCAGAGAAAGAAATTCCATTTAAAACAGATTTAAAGGACAGTCTAAGGATTTTGACATTGTTCCAATGCCTTCCAGTTCTGCTAATTTTACAGTTTCATTGTGGCAATAGGTTTGCACAGATTTGAACTCCAAGGTTTCTGCTTACTGCAGAGGAGTGTCTGCTGCTCCCCTGTGAAGTATGCAACTGTGCAGTATCTGATAGTGAAATTGGGCTTTCTGGGACAGGCAATGTTGTTAGTTACACAAGCTCCACTTACATAAACATTAGAGAGAACAGTAAAAGTCTTCATTTCCCACAGCAGACATTGATGAGAATTTTTAAAAAAACATCGCTCTCTTGAAACAAAACTGCAATTCAGTCCCCCTAGGACACCAAATTGCGGCTGCTGTCAGACCATAATTCATACAGGGTCCTGATTTGCTTGAAATTAGATTCCAGTATGACATTACCAGCAGCTACCTTTAAAAAGATGAAATTTAGAATTTACAGGAACATAAAATGCAAAAATGCACCGATTGATTCCAATTTGCCATAGTCAACGAAGCTCTTCAAAGAGGCACATGTAACTAATTCAGTGTATCCATAGTTTTCATTCTTCCTCTTTAGGCTATAAAAGTTTCCACTGTATGAATATTTTCCTAACCTTTGGTTTCTATTGAAAGATGGAACAAGTCAAGTCAGCATTAAACTTCATTGAAAACTAATGATGAGCAGTTTTTTCTGTGTTTTGTTTGAAGCATGGAATTATTACATAGCAGAGCAGGGGGTTCATGGATTTTTTCCTTTAACTGGGAAACTAGACCAGAGGTGATCCCTCCCCTCTAGTTGGCACTGGTGAGGCCACACCTGGGGTACTGTGTCCAGTTCTGGGTTCTCCAGTACAAGAAAAAGATGAACATACTGGAGAGACCACAGTCACTAGCCACTAAGACAAAGAGACCAGGGCATTTCTCCTATGAGGAGAGGCTGAGAGAGCTGCAACTGATAGTTGGAGATGAGAAGATACAGGGAGATCTCACCAGTGGGTATAAATACGTGCAGAGAAGGAGGACAGAGACAGGCTCTTTCAGCAGTTCCTAGGACCAGAGCAATGGGCACAGATTGAAACACAAGCAGTTCCTTGAACATCCAGGAATATTTTTTCCCTTTGAGAGTGACCAGGCACTGACTGAGGTTGCTCAGGCAGTGGAGTCCCCAGCCTTGGAGATATTCAGATGTTGTCATGACACAGACCTGTGCCAAGTGCTCTAGGATGACCCTGCTTCAGCAGGCAGGTTGGACCTGATGTTGGACCAGAAATCCCTTCCAATCTTAACCACGCTGTGATGCACCAAAGAAGCAACCTTTCTACAGAGCTCAGTATTTCTCTCTTCTGTTCATACAGGTGCTTGGAGCCAAGAACATGCCATAAGCCTAAAAAAATGCAGCAAGTTATTGCCAGCCTCAGCATCTCATCTACCAACATACAACTACTCTTGGTTATATCAGAGTTTGGAGTGCAAGAGTTTCAAAATCAGCTCATGTTCACTAAAGACTATTCTCTCCTGACACCGAAGTCCCATCCACTTACTACTATTGCTTCCTTTGCTCCCTGCTAACAGCTGCTCAGCTGCCCAGGACAGAGAATCTGAAATTTAACCTTTAAAAAAAGCTTTTGCCCGTGTCAAGGACTTGATTGCAAGCGCCATAATATGGAAGGGGATAGAACAGGGAATCCACAGCATGGGAAAATTTGCTCTGCTGAGGAGCAGAGTGGTCTAATGTCAAAACAAGCCAATAATGAAACTGTGCAAGGGCTTTTAAACCAAGCTCTTCCCACATTTCCTTCCTTCTTTCTAATACTCTGCTACAGTGTTGTGAACTTTTGCTATAAATGCAAGCAAAACCAACAGGGCTCTAAAGTATTAATCTATCAGTATCAGTACTGATAAAAACAACCTCAAATACACAAGAAAATATGATAGTTATAGAGCAGCAGCTTCATTTGGGTTTTCAGCATCTAATGGACAGCAAGGTTAGACAATCCTGTCCAGAGAAGCTGCAAGATAAGGCAAAGAATCAACTCCAGTATGGCCACTCACTGATTTAACTAAAGCAAATCTGCCACCATAATTGAATCTAAGAATTATCTCTGAGCTAATCTGTTTGTGCTATCAATAAGCCTCTTAGCTGGTCAACCGTAAGCAGGATGACTATATGGCATGACTTTTTGTACTGTAATCAATAGGCTCCAATAAAACCAGAAGTATTGATGATTTAAAGTTCAAACAGAGGACAGTTTTAGACAAAGAATGCTATCAGTGAACTCCTAAAATTTACATAGGAAACATCATGCTATTCACTACAAAGTAAAATAGAAGTGCTTGTAAACTCACAGCTATCTCAGTCAAACCACAGAGTACACAGGAAGGCTTTGAATCAGCACCAACTGGTATCTTGGAAAAGCCCATGTTAACAGGAAGTTCATTCTCAAGATTTTTATCTCTCCAAGTAGCACTGATCCCACAACTGAATACACAAAATTGAGCCCTCCATACAGGTGCAGCATTCCAAGGTGTCAGTGGCATTGCCTGTGGAGTTTTAATGACACATACACGACCAGGGAAACATAGCTTCACAGCACAGGCGCTGCAAACCACACACCAGTTTTACAGTTCCAGCCTTACACAGCTTCATACAGTAACTGAGCTGCCCACAACTGACATGCCATCACTGTCATTTAGAGACTAGAAAGTAGTTCTCCTACTTACTATATTCGTACAATAACTCTGAAAACCACTTGTGTGCAGTCACTACCAGAATCTGTTCCTTTTCACAGCCTTTCTGAAGAGCACAAGGAACAATCTCACATCCTGTAGAATCAAGGAACAACATGAGCATCACAGGAGATGATGCCAGTATGCCTTTGATCATTTTACATGCAATTTAAGCATATTTATTCTTGAATGTTGATCTTGGTGGCAACACTAAGCTTCTTACAGAGGCAGAACTGCCAGGTACCTCTGGAGAAAAGGCAAACAGGACTAGTTGTAAAAGCCTACCTATCAACAACATTTTTCTGACCAACAGGCAAAAGTACAACTCCTATTTCCATATTGTGGTTATCATGACTCCCAATAACACAGACCAGTTCTACTGGTCCGGCTGTTCTTGCATGAATACGGAAGTATTGGGAAATAAAGTAGTGTGTGAAGTCAAATGACAGTTTTGTAAGAGTAAAAACAGGGTTATTCAAAGATATACCAACTGAGTACCTAGCCTAGTACTAGAGATTTATTAGAGCAGGCACTCATTTTTACTGAGGCAGAGGGAAAGCTATATGGTTCAAAATTTTGAACAAAGAATACACAACTCTCTGCAAATTAACAAGAAACCACCAACCTTGACTTGAGTATCACTCACAACATACAATATCTAGACAACCCAAAACAAATTATGTCCTACAAATGTTATTTCTGGTACTGGCAGAAAGAGCACTAAACCACTTCATCTCTGGAAATCAACAAAATTTTAAAGACTTAGGAAAGAAATGTATTTCAAACAAATGTACTGAAGTATACTTCATATACTGCCTTCTCGTTTAATTATCTCTCCTCTCCCAAAGGAAATTTTAAATAACATAGGAAACTGTTATGAAGAAAAATGTACATAGCTCTTAGAAAGGGTAAAAGGTTTGGTTTTAACCTCTTGCTTTTCAATATTGCAGATGCTGCCTCAATAGCACTCATTCTGAGAATCCTTTCTACAGAGCTACCTTAAAAAAAAAAGTATCTTGCATTTATTTACAGTCAATCACAGCAAACAGAGTGGGAAGTTTTAGCATTTCTCCTTTTCAGTATTATAGCAACAACAGTAAGAAACAATAATATTGATCAAGTACACATTTAAAACAAAAACATTTAACCTGCACTAATTTCTGCAATACTAATCTCATTATTCTATCCCAAAGCAGATTGGCTAGAGTATAAATAAAATCCTCAGAGCCCACTGAAAGATTAGGATCAAATTACTTCTACAAAAGCAGCTGGTAATCTGTTACAGGATTCAGAATGTGCGAAGCAGCAAGGAGCTCAGGCGTCAGCTACAGCAGAGAGGAACAACAGGAGTTCCCACCAGTTCCAGGCAAATCCTTCCAATCTGATCTTGCTCTCTGGTACCTGCAAGTTCACTAACTCCCACCAGCTCTCACCTGTGTTCCACAAACTGTCAGAGTGCCAAGTTAACTCCTCCATTAATACCCACGGCAAAACTTGTGTATCCTGCCTCATTAGTCAGGACTCTGGATTAAACTAGTGAGATGCTCAGAGGCTGCAACAGCACCTGGATATTTCACTGGGATTTTAAGCAAAAACATGGGGGCACCACACATATAAATGCATGTGCCTAATCACATAGATGCTTCCTTGGCATACTGTTGTACTGCTCAGTGCTCTAGAACAGGCACCAAGTTCCAGTATGAAAATTTTGTTCATAACTGAAAAAAAGATGAACAGATGATTTTTGTCTGATACAGGATTTTTCTGCACTATCCTACTTCTTTCCACTACTGTCAACGATCATGCAGTTCAATCCGCTGGCAAGTGGGAGTTCATTCATGTAACTGACAAACTTTTGTTTTATTTCAACAGAAATTTAAATTCTATCCATTTTATCTGCTCAAACAGCCATCTGGTCTTCACTCAGTAGTTCACATTAAAAGCTGAAAACTCTTGCCTTCCATTAGGACTTCTACCATCCTGGCTTTCCTCCCTAGCAATGATGCTCATTGAAAAACAGAGAAGCCTAATGGCTTAATGTAATTTTCTTACTGTCATCACAGGTTGCTCTGACTCAGTTAAAACAGGTTACAGAGCCTGAGAGAAGGCACATTCCCTGTGGTTGGAGACAACACTCCCTCCTCCAGGCTTCTTCTGGTAACTCCAGAAGAGCCCTACTAGGACAAACATGTTCAAACCCAGCACAACTCCAGCACAGGCAGAAGCCAGGGCACTACAAACACTACCTGCAACTGTGTACACACAGCAATAAAACAGGCACATATGGCAAACTGGTCATCATAACTGTTGTTTGGTTTTGTTGTTTTAACTTTTTTGTTGTTGTTGCTTTCCTTTTTTTTTTTTTTTTTCTTTTTTCTGTTGCTTTCCTGATTGCAAAAACCATTACACCCACGACTTAATCTCAGCGGACTGAAAGGTTCAAATAAGGTTACAGATTGCAAGGCAGAAAAAAGTGTCTGCACAGACTTCTCCCAAAGTCGGAGAGAGGGAGAACATGAACCCTTTGACAGCTATTCCACTTCTTTGAAAATTTCCAAACTCTTCCAAATTTTACCTGCAAAAAACCTCACCTATAGATGAAGTTTCAAAATCGCCAGATGCAAACCAAAAGAGCTACCAAGATCTCAAACTCATTAACAACCATAATGGAATGTTTTAGTCATTTTAAAACGTGGAATACTGCCAAAAGCTAACCATAAACCCCAAGGCAGAAGAAACCGAGTCAGTAAGTCCCTCTGCGATGGTTAGAAAGCTACTTCTGCATGCAGGGGCCCTTGTATCTGAGAACAGCAGCAGTTTAGCTGTAAATAATGCAGAGGCACAATTCTGCGAGCGATTCTTGACCTTCGGTACGCAATTCACTCATGCGCTTCTTTCCTTTAAGGGGGCGGAAGGGACAAAAGAGCACAGGCAGCAGAGAAAGGCGCAGCGCCCGCCCCCGAGACAGCCGGCTGTGAAGGTCGAGGGGGCCCGAGGAGAAGGAAGAGCGGCTGCACCTTGCTCACCCCCCGTTCCACAGCCCGGCGAGCGCTGCAGGCCTCGCCGGTGCACCGCAGTCCCCGCCGCCCCCCGCACCAGCTCGCTCACCTGGGGCGAGCGGGAGCAGAGCCGGCCGCGCCGGTGCCGCCCCGCATCCCCGCCCCGTCCCCCCGCCGCACTCACCCCGCTCCGGGCCCCCCGGGCGCCGGGGTGCGGGTGGTGGTGCCCCCGCGGGCCGGGGGAGCCTCGCTGCCGGCGGCGGCCACCTCCGGGCTGCTTCCCCCCTCACGGCTCGCCCCCGGCCCGCGCCGCTGAGAGGCCGCGGCGTGCGGGGCGGGCAGAGCGCGAGGGCTGCAGTGGCCGGCTGGCTGCTGCTGCTGCTGCTTCTCCCTCCTCCTGCCGGCGCCTCATGTGCCCTCTTCCTCCCGGGTCTCTCCTGGCAGGCCGCCGCCGCTCCAGCTCCCCGCTCTCCAGCGGCTCCCGGGGACCCCTGCGAACCCCTCCGGCCGGGCGGCAGCACACGTGAGGCGCCTGCCGGGCGCTCTCCGCCGCCGCTGCCGGGCGCGGGGCTCCCGCGGCCGAGCAGCCTCCTCAGGAGGCGGGGCGGCGCGGACACCTCGGGGGCTGCGGCGCCGCCCGCCGCCGGCGGGGCAGCAGGAAGGGGCGGGAGGCACAGAACGCCGCCGGCGGCCACCTCGGCGGCCGCAGGCTCGACAGTCGCAGCGCTCCCTTTCCCGCCCCCCCGGAGGCCATTACCTCATGGCCCAGCCCCGCCGCGGAGGAGGGGCCGAGCGTCGCCCGGCAACCGGCCCCCTGCCGCGGGATGGCTGGGCAGGCAGGGGACCGGGATGTCCGCGGCGGGAGAAGTTCGTCGCCGTGCGGAGCGGGGCCAGGGGCAGCGCTGCCCGGCACTGCTCACACAGCTCCCGGGACACGCACAAGCGATCTGGGCTGGTTTAAGAGGCGGAGAGGGCAAGAATGATTACAGGATGTATTAAACACCAGAAAATCCTCAAAGGAAAACATTTGCTATGAATGTCCTGTGTACAGAGAAAAGTCTCAAGTCCAAGTTCTTTTCCACTCTTCTTTGTGATGTCCCACGACAGGACAAGGAGAAATAGCCATAAACTAAATCGCAAGAAGTTTCACCTAAACACGAGGAAGAACTTCTTTTCATTGAGGATAGCAGAGCACTGGAAGAGGCTGCCTGGGGAGGGGTGTGGAGTCTCCCTCTCTGGAGACATTCAAACCCCTCCTGGATGCGTTCCTGTGTAACCTGCTCTAGCTCACCCTGCCTTGGCAGGGGGGTTGGACTGGATGATCTCCAGAGATCCCTTCCAAACTTACCCTGTGATAAATGTAATAATTATTAAAGGGAAAAAAAAAAAAAAGTGAGAAACCCAGAACAAATCAGGACTTCATATAGCTGCAGCTCACAAATTTATCTGTGGTTTGATTGTCTGCCGGCAAGGGAGGAATAGAACTGCGTTCAAGAACAGCTGGCAAGAAAAAAAAGTTGCAGTCATGCTGATGGCGACAGGATTACAGAAGCATGGAATAACCTCCAGAGAATGTAAATGAATTCAGGGCTTGACCCTGAATAACCCATGAAAAGAAAAGATCCAACCTTTGACAGATGCAAACTAAAAGAATCCCAGACGGGGATGTATACTTTCAGGTGACAGAAAAGAGAGGAGAAATATTGTGAGGACAACAGGATTCTCAGGCAGTTGCCTTCCGAGCAGGCGTGTCTACAGAACAAATCCCCTAATAGTGATTTAAATGGGGCATGTGAGTCAACCTAAAAACTTTGGTGCTGCCTGCTGCCAAAGGAACAGGCTGCTCTCCCCACTTCTCCTGTGGAGTAGTCAAGAACTCCTGTTTTTTCCTAAGGGCTGTCTCTGCTGCTTAGGATTCTTCGGTGAGTGACTCAGTTTACTAACCTCACACAGAACTAACTGTATTTTTTCCTTGACGGTTTTCTGCCCCATTAGTGAACTGAACTGATTCACCCTAACATCATAGAAATATCAGGAGTGAGCACAAAAGATGAGCTGAAACCATTAGTCTGTGAGGAAAGAGACCCACCCCTCTGGTAACTTTTCACTCTTAAATCATCACAGTGGACTCATCTACATCCTCTCTAAAATAGAAAGTTCATGTTACTGCTATGTCTAACACCACAGTATCACTAAAAAGTTGGTGCCTTCCACTTCTCACCCTTAGCTGAGTCCTCCCATTGCTCCCTTTGTGCCTGGTCTTGAATATGTGCAACCCTTGCCAGTGAGCAAGCTAAATCAGGAGGTTTTAAAAAAGGGTTGTTTTCTGATTAATACTGAAACAGCTAACCATGTAGTCAGATGAGTGACAGAGGTTGCACAAGAGAGGAAACAAGGCTGGGAGTTTGCAAAAGATGGATGGAGCCCCAAAGCAGCAGCTGGGAACTTGTTATAATGTGTAACATAAGGCCGAGACAGCAGTGAGAACTAATGGTCTGTACAGTGAAAGAAAAGTAATTTTGAGGAACAAGAATTTGCTCTGTGCTTTACATACTATAAATGAAAAGCAGAGGGGTTTTAAAAAAAAAAAAAAAAAAGCTTTCAGTTCCAGAAAAAAAGAGGAAGACACAGAACAGAAGCACTTTGGAATCTAGCCCAGGAAGAAAATCAAATGCTGAGAGAAAAAAAAAAAGAGAGAGAAGGCAGGCAGAGGGAAAACCGGGAAGTAGGAAAGTGAATATCCACACCAACAACAGCGAGAAACAAGTGTGCATGGTTGTAGGTTTTTTATTGAGAAGAACCAATTGACCTGTCACGTCTGTAAGGATCAAGGATTTGAGATGTACTGCTGAGACTGAAAAGACTCTCGTTAAAGTGAGCAGAAGTCCTTCACAGTGGGAGAAATGGCAATGACATGCACTATTTACACCCAAACACAGTATGTAGAAAAAAGAACTTGGAGCTATGGATTTGCCAGGCCCTTGCATGCAAGGTGTGCATCTGTACCCTGGTCATAGAACACAGTAGCACTTGTTTGGTGGTGCTGTGCCAAATTCTCCTGATGATTTTTTTTGTCACGTGGTACTATAGCACACGTAAGCATACTCCACTGCATTTCTATCAGCAGCTCAATTTATCCACCTAAGCTGGCAATTGACACGGTAACCAAAATACTTGCAAAAAGTTTCCCAGATTTCCCTGCTCTCTTTCAGTTTTCATTATCTTTTCCATTTCCTCTCTCTTCTTGATTTTATCATATATGATATTATCATCACATATTTTCATACTCATTCTCAATTTTGCTTCCTTGATTACATCTCTAGAAGAGACTTTATTTCCACCCTGCTAAAATACAGCACCTTTCAGATGTACTTTTCAGTGAGCAAGCTGTTGTTTTCTTGTATTTCTTACAATTCACTGTCTGTAGAACCTCCTTTATAGGCCCTATAAAGCAATCAAAGAATACAATAAAAGCTTTAAAAGCATTTGAAACCAGTTTAAGAAATCTCTGATTAGTTTGCCAGCTGAAGACTCCAATTGCAGCTGCGATTGTGGGGTAAAGGATTTTAATCTCAGAGAACAAACTAATTCCAGTGGGCATTAACAAGTGCTTGGAGAGAAAAAAAACCCCAAAGATCTCTAAAACATACCCTGCATTTCTGAATAGCTGTCATGGAGTTAAGAAGAAAGGAGTTGCAGTGCTTTCTCTTTTTGTTCTTCCTACTGGTACCTGGTGTTACTGGCCCCATTTCTCACACTTCTAGATCAGCATGAACTAAGTAATGCTGCAAATCCTTTAAAAAGATCTATGAAGTGTCTGCATAACACTGCCTCTACAACATCATTTCTTGTTTAAATGGTGTTTTTTGTAAAGCTGTCATTGCTCTTACCTGAATATTGAATGACTATCAAAACACACTCATTCTTGCAAGTTGTCTCACTGAGCATGTGAAAATTAAAAATTATTTTTTCTCAGTTGATGTTTGGGAGGTTTTGTTTGTTTCAAAGAGGTTTCTTTGTTTATTTATTTGTTTTGTTTTAGAAGACATTATGCAATGCTACCTTTGATGGAAGAATCAAATCAACAGAAAAGCTTTTCTTGTTCAGAGCTCAGTGCTTCTTTGAGCTAGCATCAGGCAGAACCAATACCTTCCCCTTCTTCAGCTGCATCTCTGCTGGAAATTTCTTTTCTGTAAAGGAGCTGCATCTTTCAGGAACAGTATCAAATTACGGAATTGGCCTGAAGTGTTATTGTGACTATGACCTAAGGAGAGCTGATGCTATTTGAGTAAGAACACATGGAAAATGAGAGGCTAAATAAAAATAAAATAAAAAACTAACTTTATGGACCAGCTAAAGCATAAACACAAGCTGAGGAGAGAAATAAAATGAAGATTAAAAGATTTTAAGAAGAAAGCTCATAAAAAATTTCCTGCATAATGGATCATAAATAATAATTAGAAACATTATTTCAGATCTTACAGTTTGAGGGGAAAAAAAAAAAAGCAAATGGAGGCAAACAGTGACTCAGAGGATGGAGTTTTGCACATAATTTGCATTAATGAGATCCAAGTTGGAATAAATAGTTTGTAAAGCTCAGATTAGCATTATAAGTGAAGTCAAGTACACAGACAAAGAGGAAATTAAATGCAAGATAGTGGGATAATGATAAATGTGCCAGGCATGCATTTTGCAAGAAAAGGAAAAATTCCATGTAATCAAGCAAAGTCAAATGAAAATTACACCATAGAATGATGATAATACTTCTATGTGAATTTAAATCAGAAAGCAAAAGATATCCTGAGTATACAGTCTGAATCTTTAGAATATGCAATATAAAAGCCACTGCTTGCTGCTGAAACAGTGGATTTGGATATGTGATAAAGAAGCATGACTACTGTGTGAGTACTAACTGCTGGATGTAATTGAAGAAAACAGGATGTTCTTTTGCCATGTTATACCTAGAACAGATGAAAATGATTCAAGAAGAGAATACTTTACACACTATCTATTGCATTAGAACAAGGAATAGTTTGGATATTGAAATATACAAAAAATAAGTAATTCTACATAATCTCAAAATTACATAAGCAGAATGGTAGCCACTGAAAAAGCAAAATGTTGACAAGGCCTATTCAGCTTCCCTGTCTCAGCAAGACAGTCGTCATCATATTTTGGAAGCCAGCAAATAGGCTTAGGTGTTGAGAATGCTGTTAGTAGCAAACCTTACAGCAGAAGAGTATCAACTCTGCCAACCAGGCTAACAAAGCCAGTATCAGAGCTGATTATACTCAGGAATGTGATGAGAAATGCCTGGCAGAAACTGTGGTAATCCATTACAATTAACCCCATCTCCTTAGCAGTTAATACAAACAAGCAAACAAACAAAAAGGACATTGGTCCTGACTGCAATATCATATATAGAGCAGCTGCTGATTTCCCAGGGAAACCCAGTTATTTTGGGAAGGTAAAAATACCTCATAATAAGCCAACCTTTAAAGGTATTAACTTTAATATAGAGTATTAAAATTTTCAGCATATCTCACCACATCTCTTTCCAACCTTAGATATATTCAAAGCATTGAGACCATAATAGAGGAAGAGGAAACACAAGCATGGCATACATGTAGTATTGGTGACCTTGCAAGCTGATCCAGTGAAGTGAGATTTGAAGCCTTGTTATTGTACAAGAAACCACAAGTAGTTTTTTTGCCTCACCAGTGAAACAAAACACAAACTGTTTTGCAATAATATTTCAAAAGTGTGGAGGACAACTCTCTGATTTAGAAAACAGATTTTTCAAACAAGAATCCCAGAAAGCACCTAAGAATTTGAAGTCATTGCTATGTCCAAATATCAAAAATATATGACACTAAAACAGTAACATTTGAATTTATTTAATGAATTTGAGATGGACCAGAAGGTACAACAGAATTGTACCAGAAAACCAAGGTGACAAAATAATAATAACATATTAAAATTATAATATCATAATCACATATTAATGTTACCACAGAAATACAAAAATAAAGAACAAATTTTCACTCAAATGATAAAATATGTGCCAGTTTCAAGAGGATGTTGGAAAATAATCTGAAAATAAAAAATGCAAGATAAAGATGTGCCCATGTCCATCATTCCACCAAAAAGGTCAAACACCAGAAAAGTGACTCTATGCACTTCCCAGGAATGACAGTATTGTCAAGGCAAAGGGAACATAAGAATATTTTATTTGAGCAACTGAATCATCATACCCTAGATGCCGAGAATAGAAATTCTCTTGAGAATGGGGTCAGGCTGGAATAGAAATAAACACCGTGTACTAACAAGATGGGACAGAGCATGAGTAATCATGATATCTCAAAAAAAAAAAAATCTAGTACATATGGCAAAATAGAATTGTATAGCATTTTCAACAGGCATTAGAGCAGACTGAAGAACACATCTTACAAAACATGGAAAAACACCTTAAAATTATAGGCTACTCGTCTGACTTTTGAAAACTAGGCAAAATGTCAGAGGCTCGTGCACTACCCATTGAGGGTAGAGCAGTGAAGTGTTTAAGCATGCCTGAACTATGTGCTTGCAATCACGAGATCTTAGTTTGCCTTAAATTAGATCATATATTTATTTGAGAACAAGAATTTGATTACATCTGACTGTCCCGTCTAATAGCCAGGCAAATAGCAAGGCTGAGTTTGCTGCACAGATTGCTAGGAGTATCGAAATGGTGCAAACAGGACAGAGAATATTTTGCATTCCGTTCTTGAATGTTGAAAATATTCCCACAGAGAAGTTCACTGCAGTTGAGTACAATGCTTGAAGTCATGTTCGGTAACAGAATAAAGGAGTAACAGACTGAAACTGTAAGTAAAAGGCCAAAGATAAGAGTCTTAAAATTACAATCCTGATCTGTATTTGTAATACGTTATTTCTGCAAGATAACTCTCATACCTGAAGCAACATGTTTGAAAAGAGAACCCACCATTCTTACACCAAATCAAAGGGAAAATTCCCCATTGGGAGTATATTGAAACTGTGCACCCAGGTAAAAAAGTGCCCATAGTTCCTAATAAGGAGGGGCTGGAAAAAACGGTGGTGTAAGTCAACATGTCTCCCTACGTCTGCCTTTAAATATACTAAATTTTTTTTATCATGGAGACATTTAATTTCAAAAGCTATAAATCTCTGGTTCAATTGTTACTAAACTTTTTTTTTAGTGTGTTTCTCATGCTCTATTTTGTAGTGCTATTGCCACTCTTCTATGAAGTTTTCAACAGTATTTGTTAAAGTTCATACAGCCCCACTCCTCCAAAAGGGGGTATTTATCCCCCTTTGCATAAAAACCAATCCCTAACCTGGACTAATTTAACAGAAAGCATATACAGGACGAAACATGAGAAATCTGGAAGAAAGTAACTTGATAGTTATTGTGGCTTAGTTTTATCTTCTTGGACAGGGACAATGAAAGTGACTTATTTTAAGATGTGGCATTGAACTGTTGCCAGGATTTGTGTGGAACTGAGCTCTATTCCTTCTTCTTTATATTGGTCATTCTTCTCACAACCACAGATAAAATACACATTTTTCTGAAATCTAAATAAATCCCTCTTCAAAGCATACTTTTCTTGTGCTTATTAATAGAAAGTGATGTCTACTTATGCTTTTGGTTTATTTATATCTAGTCAACTACTCATTTACATTTAAAAGAAAATGGAAAAATTATCTTACTTGTGCAGCTTCAAAACTGTAGCTTTATTGATAATTACAAGTCACCTCTGCAATTACTGAAAACTTACAGTGTAAAATGGGACAAGCACCGATTTTCTCAGCCTGTCTTCATAGGGGAGGTGTTCCAGTCTCCTTATCACTTTATGGCCTCCCCTGGACTTGCTCCAACAGTTCCATGTCCTTATTATTTTGGAGGCACCAGAGCGGGATGCAGCACTCCAGGTATGGTCTCACAAGAAGAGAGTACAGGGACAGAATCAGCTCCCTCCACCTGCTGGGCATGCTCACTCCAGGATACCTCTGGCTTTCTGGGCTGCTAACCACACTGCTGGCTCATGTTGAGTTTTTTTGCCAACAATAAAGAGAGGTTTGGTGGGGTTTTTTTCCTTTTTCAATATTGCAGGGGTTTAAAATTCTTCATACTGAAGTCTTCCTGAGAGTGGGAGTAAAAAACCTGACCATCTGTTATCATGCTGCCTAGAAGAAACATCGAATCCTCCCTCTAAGTGTGCTACTTCTTTTATCAGTATCGATTGAAATGGATCAATAGGTTCAAACCTGTTAGGAGGGCAAAATAAAGGTGAGACAATGAGAAAAAACTAGGTCTTTACAGCTTGCTTTAGAGCACATGTTTTTAAATGTTTTGTTAGAATCACAGAATGGTTTGAGTTGGAAGTGACCTCAAAGACCATGTATTTCCAACCTCCTGCTGTGCTCAACCTTTCACTACACCAGGTTGCTCAAAGTCCCATCCAACTTGGCCTTGAACCAGGGATGGGATACCCACAGCTTCTTCGGGTAACCTGTGAAAGTGCCACACCACCCTCTTGAAAAAAGAAAAGATTTTCCCCCGAATATCTAATCCAAATCTACTCTTTCAGTTTGAAGGTCCTTGTCCTGTCACCACAGCTCCTGATGTTGCCCAAAAGAAACGGGGTTTTTCTTACAAAACCAAAACCAGACAAGAAAAAAAAAATGGAAAAGAAAACCAGATCCCCACAAGATTAAAACACAAGTGAAAACTCCACGTTATTGTTAAACATAGAAAATGCTCGTTTCAAGGGCTAAATTTTGTCACAAGAGAAGCGTCCCTCAATTAGGCGCTTGCAGAAGGCCATGGCAGGGCAGAGGACGCTACCTGCGGTTCTGAGGGCGAAGGTTGCACGGAGCAGCCCTCCCGCCCCACAGCCTGCCGGGCAGCCGCACTCCTCCCGACGGAGGCGCCAGCCCCTGCGGCTCCCCACACCACCATCCGGGAACTACGCCCCCCCTCTCCGTTCGCCGCCCGGTGGTCCCGCCCTGACGTAGCCGCCCCTTAGCCCAATGGGGCTCCACTCTGCTTCCGGCGTCCGGCGCCGTCTCCTGGAAACGGGCGCGGGTGGCGACCATCCGAGTAGTGTGAGGGGGTTGCGAGGAAGCAGCCCGGTGGGACCTGGCAGTGCGTTCCAGCTGGAATAAAGGACAGCAAAACTCCCCGGTTCCCGGAGTTACTCTGCCTGCTGAGCCGGTGCCCTGTCCACTTGCCTGTATTTTGTGGCGCGCAAGGACCAGTGTCCCGACCGGACACTGCCACCAGGGTATGGGAGACTCCCTCCCGGGGGCGGGGCTCCGCCGCTTCGGTTGATGGCGGCGGCGTGGCAGTGGTGCATCCCGCGCCGCACCACGGCTGTCGTTTCCCCGCTCTTTCCCGCCGGGTCCATCCCGGCACACACGTAGGGCTGTCGTTCCCCTCCTTTCCCTCCGGCTCCATGCCCGCACACAGGTAGGGCTNGCTCCTATGCCCGCACACAGGTAGGGCTCTTGTACCTTTCCCCCTTTCCCTCCCGCCTTCGCGGCCGTTACCTGGCGGAGCGCGCGGGTCCCTCACCGCCCCCACGTCCCCAGTCCCTCACGGCCGCCCCATCCCTCACCGCCCCCTCGCTCCCTCCGCCGCCGTCTCCCGGTCCGGGAGCGGGAGCGGACCCGGGGTGGGGCTGGAACCCCCCGCTGGAGCGCTCCTGAGGCCCCCCGGCCCCTCCGTGGTTCTGTAAGTGGGTCGGGAGGCGGCTGTGTCTCTGGGGCGCCTCCGGCCTGACCGCCCCCGACAGAGCTGGGAGAGCAGGAGGTCGCGGGTCGGTCACGGGTTGCTCTGTTCGGAGTGGTTTTGGCCTCGTAAAGAGAGGGAACCACGTCTCCTTGGTGTGCTGGTCCTGTATCCAGCCCAGAGCAAATCATTTCCCTTGGCGCCTGGAGGCTGCTGCTTTGGGTGCTTCTGTGAAGTTTTACACCTGCTTCATTACAGGTGGTGGCTTGGGAGGCTTCCATGACGGCCTTCTTACCTCATCTTTTCATTTTTTATATCCGTTTATTTTATGTTTGTTTGTTTGGTTTTTTTTTTTTTTGTTTTTGTTTTGTTTTTACACTTTACTTCAAATCCATCTGTTGAAAGTTTGTTTTGTGTGTCAGAGAAGCTGTGGGTGTGCCATCCCCAGCAGCATTCAAGGTCTGGTTGAATGGGACATTGAGTACAGTGTTCTAGTGGGATGTGTTCCTGCCCATAGCAGGGGCATTGGAATGAGACGATCTTTAAGGTTCATTCCTACCCAGGCCATTCTATGATTTATGATTCTATTGGTTTGCATCCTGAAATAAAACCATAACCATTACTCTTGAGAATCAGAGGCTGTTCTCTTTTCCCTGTAGCCTCTTGAATTTATACAGATATACTACTTCAAATTAGTATCTACTAGGCTATCTATTACTTTCTGAATAAGATCTTTAGAAGTATAAAATTCACCTGTTCAAAACTTTTATCACATTTCCTAAGAGGAGGTCGTCTGTAAAGTAATTATATTCAATCTTTCTGGAAGTATGGAATCTCTGTTCATGATAATTGGGAGGGTGGACATATACATGAATGACCATTACATTTGAAGGCTTCCCCTTTCTTCTCCTTTCTTTAGGTTTATTTGTTTATGAGACTAATGCCATGTTTCCAGTCTGTTGCCTGTGAAGCATCCTAAAGCATGGAGAACTTTGTTTTGTATGAGGAGCTTGGAAGAGGAAATATGACAGTTGTTTATAAAGGAAGACGAAAGGGGACAATTAATTTTGTTGCCATTGTTTGCAGTGATAAATGCAGGAGAGCTGGAGTAGCAAACTGGGTAAGTAATGGGGTTTTTTTTCCTGCTAAATCTGGGAAAAAAAAATACAGCCTACAAAATTCTGGTAGCACAAGTTACAGAAAAGTGCCATGTGCTTCTTTAGATGGAGTTTGTCACATTTGGATCAGCTTCTTAAGATTTTAAATTATTTTTCTTTAAATGCAGTCTTTTAATACATTTATTTTTTCACGTGATTTTATTGGTTTTTAGATCACATGCATAAAAATGTAAACGTATTTACAGTCTTACTTTTTCTGTGATATGTAAGTGAACTTGTAAAAATAGTTATGTGTGGTGGTTTGCTTTATTTTGTTGTTAGTTGTGCAAATCCAGTGGCAGCAGTAACTTCCAGTAAATGATCAATTTCTTACTTAGTGAAGAAATTATTTTTGATGAAAGAATACCATTTAAGCTAAATCAATTCTGGTTTATAAAACCTTGTTAAAGCTTTAGATATGGTACTTTCTGGAAGGGAAACTGGTACAGTTACATGGTTCAAATATCTTATTTTTCCAATAGGTGCATTTTGTTTCTGTAGTGGGTTAGACTTGGCTGATTGCCAGGTTCCCACCAAAGCCACTCTATCCCTCCTTTCTTCAACATGGCAGGAGCCAGAAAATACAACAAATGGGTCATGATAAGAGCAGGGAGAGATCACTCACCCATTGTCTTCACAGGCAAAACAGACCCGATTTAGGGAAAGTAATTGATTTTATTGCCATAAAGTAGGATAATGAGAAATAAAACCAATCTAAAAACACCTTTCTCCCACCTCTCCTTCTTCCTGGGCTTAGCTTTACTCCCAATTTTTTCTCCATCCTCCCTTGCCAGAGATCCAGGGAGATGGGGGAGTGGGGCCAGTTCATCAGACACTGTCTCTGTTGTTCCTTCCTCCTTATGCTCTTTCCTGCTCCAGCATGGGGTCCCTCCTATTGCAGACAAGTCCTCCACAACCTTCTTCAGCGTTGGTCCTTCCCACAGGCTGCAGTTCTTCATGGACTGCTCCAACGTTGGTCCTTTCCTACAGGGTGCAGTCCTTCAGGATCAGGCTGTTCCAGTGTGAGTTCCTACAGGGTTACACATCAGGCCAGCAACCAGCATGGACTCCTCTTTCCATGGGTCTGCAGGTCCTACCAGGAGCCTGCTCCAGCACTTCTGACAGAGTCACAGCCTCCCTTGGGTTTCTACCTGCTCTAGGATGGGGTCCATCACAGGCTGCAGGTGGATCTGTGCTCTGACCTCCGTGGGCTGCTGAGGGACAGCTTTGCTTCACTGGTCTTTATCAGAAGCTGCAGGGGAATCTGTGCTCCAGCTCCTGGAGCATCTGCTGGCCCTTGTTCTGCGCTGACCTTGGTGTCTGCAGGATTGTTTCTGTCACATGTTCTCACTTCTCTTCCCTGCTGCTGTTGCACAGGAGTATTTTTTCCCCTTTTTAAATGTTATCCTGGAGGTGCTGCCACCATCGCTGATGGCTTGGTGTTGGCCAGCAGTGGGTCTGTCTTGGAGGTGGCCGGGATTGGCTCTGTCGAACACGGGAAGCTTCCAGCAGCTTCTCACAGGAGCCCGGTCTGTTGACTTCCCACCTGGATTCTGAAACCTGGCCAGGCAAAACCGATAGAGTTTCATATTTCCTCTCATTGTTTCAAGGATCATTTCTTGGGAAATTTTTTGTTCTTAGAAGTGTATTAGCCTTACATATCTCTTGGGGATACCTTACATACCACTTTAGCAGGAAACAGAGGCTTTTGTAGAGATTAGGCCATGGAGGTGTTGTAGAAATAGAGATTGTCAGGGTCTCTTGGATGGTTTTCCTTGTCTGATAAGATTAAAAATGATGGAAAAGCTGCTTTTCACTTCCTCTTGCTGTATTATCTATTTGTATTCTTATTGAAAAAAAAATGTAGGAGTGCAAGTTTGACTCCAAATTGTGATTTACAGTTTGTTAATGTTTTAGTGGTACAGGAAGGTTAAATAATATTTATAATTTTGAGTTGAGAACTTACTAACTTTTTATCTGTATTTTAAAAACAATTGAATTGGGCAGGGTCTGTGAGGAAAGTTCTCTTTTCTCAACATGTATGCAACACTAAAATATTTGAAGAATAATGTTAGGGCACTAGAAAAGGCAAGAGAATGAGTAGCTCATCTAGAGTAGATTGTATTGTTTCTTATTCCCATGCCTCAAGTCCATATTTATATTGATTTTGGGGGTCTTGCCCCCCATTAAGTATGTTAAAAACTTTGCTCTAGGTTCGTCTGACTGAGGGACTCACACATAAGAATATAATGACATTTTATGAATGGTATGAAACAAGCAGCCATCTCTGGCTTGTAGTGGAATTATGCACAGGTAAGATAAGCTCAAAAGGTAAGCATTTACAGAATGAGTATTTGTAAGAGATTTCTTACATCTTCACAACAAATGCTTAGATTTTTGAAAAAAGCATAATTATCTGATTATTAAATTGAAAATCCTGTTTATATATAAAAGTGGTTATGCTCTTGGAAACATTTTTAGAAATCAATTGAAATTATGCTTCTCTTCTGCTTCACTATATGTGTCTTTGAAAAGTTAGTTGAGTTACATAATGTTGGTTTTTAAGAGCTGAAGAGAGAAGGCCAGTCAGGGAACATAGAAGCAAATTGTGAATAGTCAGAAGATAGCTCAGTAAAAGTTACTTAGGAAGTTTTCTAAGGACTGGTAGCTCTGGCATTCTCTTTTAAAAGACATCTAAGAGCAAATCAAGTTATAATGTACTAATGACTTAATATTGTTCAAATTAGTTTTTAATCAAAGGGCAATTCAGCAGCTAAAGTGAATGGTTTGAATTTTTTTCCTATTCAGTATATTATATACTATATATATACTGTATTCCATTTTAAAATCATAATTTGGGAACTCTGAGAACCCAGAACTGCATTAGGTGATTCACTTAGTTTTGATAAGTTCTTATCAATCTATTAAAGGAATCTTGTAAAGCTTTCTTTAATTGTGATGACTGCATGTTTTAAACTTCTGACAGCATGCTTTCTTCCATATGGAAAGAAAAGAAAGCCAATATACATGTGAGGCATGTTAAGATTTTGGTATCTGGAGTTTTTTTAATAGTCTCACCCAGTCTTTTTATTTATCCAGAATTCTGTTTGAAAGATTACTGAAGAGGAGAACTTAAAAGTTCTGAGAAAAAAAGTCATGTGATTCTTTCGTTGATTAAAAGTGATTTTAATGGCTTGTATGGAGGCTTTGGTCTACTTGCTTAGTCTGTCTTTGGGGTACATATTTAAGTTATTAGACAGGCAGCTTTTTATTGTTGAACAATTATCAGATGTTTTACCTTGCAGTTTTATAGTTTGTTGCAAGGTGAGTGACTTATACAGAGAGTAAGATGAGGGTTTCTTCTTAATTTTGTTGAGACTTGAAAAATGCTTTTGAAACATGGAAGATTTCTCACTTGTCTCAAAGATAGTTTCTCTTATCAGATGCAAAATATTTGTATTGTTGGTTTCACTACTTTTTTTTTTTTTGTGTGTGTTTGGCCATATTATGGAATTATTCTATATGTAGTCCTCTATATGTAGTTTACAATTACATTGTAAAGAACAGTAATTAAACGTGATGGAAAATTGCTCTGTAGTATGGGCTTTGTTTTAAAGGAATGACTGATTGACTAACCCCCATGAAAAGGCTTAGAAATAAAATAATTTCAAGATTCAAAGCGCCGAATAATTGGAGGAGTACTGTAATGACAGACCCTCTGAAAGAAATGACTGATCAAAGGGAAAGAAGTTCAGGAAAATCTACTATATGTTTTGGAATAAAAGACCTAGTATCCATTTCTATGAAAAGCTTTCCTAATCCCTCTTTCATTCAGGCTCTTAAGTTTGTTTTTAAATCAGGATGATTTGGCTAGGATGTAAACAACAGAGAGCCCAGGAAACCTATAGATAACTCATGGCATGCAGACTATAGTCTCAGGCAAACAGATTTGATGCAGGATTAGTAAAGGACCAAATAGGGCTGTGAAAAGGGATTTGGGGTAAAGGGAATGTGGAGTTCAGAGTAGGGGACTGGGAGAGGAAGGAGGAGAAAGAATGGGCAATGAACTTGTGGGAAATGAGATTAGAAGAAATCTAAGTCCCATGAATATTTAGGACAGGAAGGACTCAAGTGGGATGAGTCTGATGACATACCTGAGAATCACGGGAAATTGAGGAAGTAGGTGATGGGGGAGGAAGAGAAATGTTTTTAAGGATACAGAAACAGTAACAACTAGTGGAGAGAGGATTAGAGAGTGACTGTGAAGCCCAGTGAAGAATACAGGTGATTAAGGGTTATATGTGAGGGTTATTTGAAAGTAAGTGTAATCTGATCAGAAACAAAGGAAGGGTTGGTTGGAACTTAATGGAGAAGGAGAGTGGTGGTTTTGGAAGGTCACATGCTAGGATAAGAAGTCCAGAGAGCTGTGATTAGGATTTATTGGTACAGGAAGCTGGGTTTTGTGTGAGAAACCTAGAAAGCGAAATACAACAAAATAATTTCTCTTTTAGACATTGTTGACCTCAGACTGTAACACAGTTTTACTATTTCTGCTGTCTCTGAATTCAGTGCAAAATGGCCTGTCCTTAGATTTAGCAACTGTTCACAGAAGAAGATAGCTTGCTGTTGGTATTATTTGTTCTTTTAACTTGTGCAGCAGGAATCTGGTTAAGGAATTTTAATAAAAGCATGGGGTACTATTACACTGTGAAGTGACACAGTTTCTGGATTTCTTTTTTCCCTTCTGTTTCCCTTGTAAAATAATATTAAAGTAATTTTGAAGTCATGCAGTCAGTTTTTTCCCAGATAAAATTAAAATTTTGTCACAGTATTAAAAATATTTTTTTTTTAGATTAGAACATCTTATTAGATATCAAGAAATATTTTTAATATCCACTGATACTGGTTTTTGATTGACATCTTTTGAAGAAGTTTATGTAATTGGGCATTACTTGTGTGTCCTCTTCTTTATATGCACTTGCTGACTGTGTGTATTTCAGGTGGTTCTCTAGAATCTGTTATTGCTCAGGACAAATGTCTACCAGAAGATGTGGTGAGAGAATTTGGTGTTGAGCTGGTTACTGGTTTATACCATATTCATAAGCATGGAATTATCTATTGTGAATTGAAGCCTGGAAAGGTGAGGAGGGGTATTACCTATAGGAACACTGGATGTTACTTTTTATTCCATCAGCATTTTATTATTTGTATTTTACCATTTGGAAGAAGCTTACCTGAGTTGTGAGGTCAGTTAAGTTGTATAATATATGTGAAAACAATCAGAGACAAGACTGTAGCTTGAATATTTTATGATGAAATTGATTTCTTTCTTTGGTGTATATCTGATATAATGTAATATATTCTTTTTGATTTGGTGTACTGGTTTAATTTAATGCAAGATTTTAGTTCTCTGTCCTTGGACACATAAATTTGTTATTATTATCTTATGCTACAGAATATGTTACAGTCATAGAAAATCCTAATGAGGGAGTAAAGTTAACTAAAGTTTCTTTGTTAATAACCTTTTCTATTACTTGCACATACCATGGAAATTATCATCTTATTCCTGTATAAAAATACAAGTCTTTATGTAGTTTCTCATTTTGTGTATGTGTGTGTAATTTATGTGTAATTTATTTTAGAGGTTTTCCAAAATCTATTTGTTTTTAATTCATGTAGTCACCGGAATATGACTATAATAAAAAAATTTTTGCTTAACAGTATTTGGTTTTGACCTTGATCTATAAGTAATCCATTTGCCATGCTCTGAATCTTTGGTAAAATCTTCCGCAGTTTTGTTTTGCTCAGTTCCTGTCATTTGTGCAGCCAAAAGCACTAAACATGAGTAAAGCATAGTGTAGATGACTCCGTAGTCTTCCAAAGGGGAATGCTGCTGTAAAGTGCTCATTTCAACAGAAAGTAAAATGCTAAAGTTAAGGCTTCTTCTGTGCCTCACCCCATGCTTCTAGCTGAATGGGCTATTCCTTCAGACAAGGTTTTTGGGATTATGAAGTTTTTTAGTTGCAAGAATAAGCAGTGACTGGTCAGAGAAAACTTGTCATCATTGGACAAAATCTGTGGAACTTTCTGCTACATAAAATGAGAAAAAATAATTTTTTTTCCCTCAAATGAAGCCCTGTTTGGTTTTACTAGACTTTTATTTTCCTATGCAGTTTTGCTCTACTTTAACTTTTTTTTTTCTCTAGTAACATTGTTTACTTAGATTGAATAATGAGTAAACAAAAGTGCACATTGAACCTCTTAAGTGTTCCATTGGGGTACTTGGGGTTATAAGAAAAAAGAATTGGCATTGACTTAAAAGAAAAACTTCAGTATTTTTGGTTATAGTGATCCTCTCTATGTACTTAAATTGTTTGGGATTGTGATTATTTTTATAATAAATTATTTCATATTTCATGTTGGAAATTTCAGTTTTAATGTATGATAGTAGCATATTGGATTTTGTTTGTTCTAATAGATTCTACTGGAAGGGTCTGGCACTTTGAAATTCAGTAGCTTTTGCTGGGCTAGAGCAGATGGTGAAGACGTGGAAAAAGTTTTTTCTTCAGATGGAGCTGAAGAAGGTGAAGATGTTAATGAAAGCACTCCGCAAAGATACTTTAAAAATATAGTACAAGGTATGAGAATTTTACTAGTCAGAATTAACTTACACTGAAGAGACAGAATAAAAGTTGGAGTATCAGTGATTATGATAAAGAAAAATGATTTAGAATTAATCCTGTTTGGTCTCAGAAAAAATCGAGCTATGGAATTATTTACGGACTTTTAAGAAGTTTATACTGCAGGTCTGGAACTGAATTCCATTAAGTTAGTATTAAAAGTATACAGAAAATTTGGGAAGTACTACACAGAACTACTGCTTCTTTCACTGGGCACTGCACTGCTGTACTTTCATTGCCCTTTTTGATGCATGTGGTCTAGGTTGTTTCTGGTTTGAAGTCAACTCTTTCACTACCTTAAAGAATGAAAATTTCATTTTAAAGTCTGAGAAAGTTACTGTGCTTCAGTTTCAACAGGCAGATCCATGCAAATGCAGTAGATTGCAAATACTATGTTATTTTTTTTCATTGAATAAGAAAAATTCAGGAACTTGTTTTTAATCTTCGGAATCTTTTATTAGTCATTATCTTGGAACATCTCTCAGACTTCTATTTCCAAGATAATGATGTCTCATATATCAGTTACTTTTATCAGAAACAGCGGATTTCTTGGAAATATTTTATGAGAACAAAGAGAGTTCTCTTTGCTGTCTCTTTCTGAAAGTCCACACTGGAAATAGAAAGACCAAGATCAGGTCTTTATTCAGGAAGAAATACAAATCTAATCTCTTTCCTGTTGCTCTTCAGAACTGTTTTGATATGTATGGTAATGACCTTTTGTCGCTTAAAAAAATAAAACCCAGGAAGAAAAGAACCCAAAACAAACTTTATAAGGGACTATGCAATTGGCACTTTTACTGAATTCATGTAGTTTTTAGAGATTTTTGACAACTGATGGGAACAACTGTAGAAATAGGAACTGTATGTTTTATTCCTGTATCAAACAAAAGATATGTGTAAATAAGCTGCTTTAATTTGATATGTGATGTTTTCATTGTGTTTTAGTGGGAAAAGAGCCATAACTATTTAGATCAGTGATTTCATTGGGTACCTACTTTGTTTTTTGTAGCAGAGCTTTCTAAGTTCACGAAGGTTTATTTCTTGGGGTACCTTTAAAAAAATAAAAATCCCAAGTCTAATGTAGTGTAATTATTTCTGTTACTCACATTAGAATGGCAAACCATTCTGCTCAAATTGCTTGGCTCTGAAAGCTGTTAAAGCAAATCAAAACATTCTTTGCATTAATCACTGTGTTTGAAAAGTGCAGCACAAGTCAGTTTGGTAATAGAGGTGAAATAACCAACAAAGTAGCATATATAATCCTACATAGTCCAGTCAAAGTATAGGAGAGAAATTCCTTTGAAACTACTTACATTTGCTATTTCTCTTTTCTTGTATGTTGAGTGAAGATATAACTTGGTGAAGTTTGGAGACAAAGTTTGAAGTGTGGAAAAGGATGAATGCTGAATGAATAATCAAAGTGCGTTAATTATACATTCTGTGTTTTGTAGGCTTTCCATTATACACAGCTCCTGAAGCAATAAAGGGAGACAACTTCTGCAAAGCCAGTGATCTGTGGTCCCTGGGATGTTTACTCTATGAAATGTTCTCAGGTTGTAAGTTTGTATATCTTTAATATCTGTGATGATGGAAATGGTCGTGGTCTCAGAGTAAATTCTTATGAACACTCTAGGGAAGTTAGGAGATAGAAAAACTTGAGACACATTTTGAAGATTTCTTCAAGAACATACTAACTGTGCTTAAAAGACAAAAAAAAGTGTCTTTTTCCAATAATCAGGTGAAACAATACTGTTAAGTGGTCCTATTTACAGCAATACTAACCAACACGTAGGGTTTAAATACTGTTATTTGAAATTATGGCAGCCCTCAAATGCTGGCAGTATAGTTTTTGAGCTCCTTGGTATTCAACTCTGTGTGCACTATTTTAACCTTTGAAGGAGAAAATTGCCTCGCTATTGTAAACCTATTTGGTGCCCTGCACATAAAGTACCCATTAGCTTCAGCTAGAAGGAAGCTTCATCACAGAAGAGAATTACACTCCAGCCTTCTTAAACCTTAAGTAATACACTGATCTGTTGGATCAACACAGTAAAACAGATATGGAGATTTCTGCCTTTTCCTGTTGTCTCATTTCTGATTCATACAGGGCTATCATGGTCACCTTTATCAAGCTGTCTTTGTTGCATCTTCTGTCCATGGCTTCTTTTACTATTCATGATGAAAGAATTTAATCCAAGATCTGGAATTTAAATTGACAAAAAAATTTTATAAATAGTACTCAGACTGAGGTTGTTTATTTCTTTGATGCTTTCTCAGGAAAATGAGCGCATGATAAATCATTGCACCTTACAACCTTTTTGAACTCTTCCTAATCTGTGAAATACACTTCTGTTTGTAGGAAAACCACCATTCTTGTCAGAAAGCCGTTCTGAATTAATTGAAAAGATTTTATCTGAAGATCCGCTGCCACCAGGACCAGAGGGTAGGGTTCTGTTATTCTCTAATGAATCAAATCACAGTAATACTTACAAAGTTTAAGCTTTGGTTTGCCCTTTCTCTTGTGAGGCTGGTTGCAGGAATCCATCAGTTGTTCAAAGTGAATGTTTGCAATGCCTTCCTGGATAATTCTCTGATAGTGATGAATGCTTGTTTCCCTTTTGACAGAGACATATATAATTTACTTCTAATTGTCAACACTTAATCTACCTACTGGAGTAAATTTTTGATCTTGGTCATTCTGGGCATCAGTATTATTCACACAGATCCTTATACATTAGCGGCTCTTTTTCAATTTAAGCAAATTTTAACTCTACTTAATTTCTTCATGGTGGCTATCTGATAATTGGAGGGTGGGTTTTTTTATATAAAGTTAAAAATTAAAAAAAAAAAAAAAGAGTTGGATGACCAAACATTAGTTCTACTAGAAACTAGTTCTTCTAGAAACTACTGTTTCTTTGTTTTGGGTTTTTTTTTGAGGATTGTTTGAAACGCAAAGAGTGTATATTTGAGATTCTTTATACATGGAGACTTATTTTCAGATGAAATTACTATGAAGGAAGTTTTTTAGCATTATCTGTAGATAATAGTGTGATTTAAATTGGGTGATAATTGTTTTTGCTGTCCAATACTGATCTTAACTGCTTCTGTTTACAGGTTCTGCTTTTCAAAAACCTTCTTCTGAGTTCATCAGTTTGCTTGATGGGTTACTTCAAAAGGATCCTCAGAAAAGGTAGACTGCCTAATCCATGGCAGCTGTTTATGTTGTCACCTCTGGAGAAAATAATTATTATTATTATATATATATATGTAAAATTATATATATATAATTATATGTATATAAATATATTTACTGTATGTATTGTATTTTGTAGATGACAAAGAACGCAAAAAAATTTCCTCCCTCATATAAAAGAGCAAGCTTTTTCTTAGATGATGTTATATAGACTTAATGTTTTCATTAAATGTGTTTTATTTTTTTTGTACCTGGTGCTAAATAGATAACTTTGTAGCAGAATGATAGGCAGTTAAGAATTGGATGGCTTTGCTTTTCCAGAGCAATGGGCATGTGTATTTTATTAGACTTTAACTTATACCTGATACAGTTTCATTGTTAAAATAATTTGGGGCTATAAGTTATAGGGTATGTCAGAGAATTTACATGTGGAATTGACTCTGCAGTTTACTTCGTTCTTAATTCTCATACCTCTGTTGTGTAAGTTTTCCATTCTGATTTAAGGCAAAATGCTTGTATTGTAAGAAAACTTTTTGTCCAAATAAAAGCAAACAACAGGATTGACTGCTCTGTAGCGTAACTGGAATCAAAACCTAGGCTGGTATTTCTCTGTGGAGTTGTACTTGTCCACTGCTTTTACAGTTTGTTTGTTGCTTTTCCAAAGGCTGAATTGGACAGATCTATTACAGCATCCATTCTGGAAAGGATCCCTTAGCCATTGTGGTGGTGACTCTGCAGACAGACAGGGCACAAGCTTGAGGTACTGAATATTCAAGGAAGATTTCTTTTAGTAAATGTAAGCGAAGATAAAAAGTATTATATTGTCTGCAAATTTTATAACTTTTGAACTTTTCTTAGAATTTTTGTGAATTAATGAATGAAGTTTTACACCATTCAGTGGGCAGTTTTGGATGTTTGGGAATTGTATTATCCTATTAGTGTATTGCACTGTCCGTTCACTTTCAACAGACTAATTTATGCTGGCTAGAGAATGAGTTGAAATTCATTTCTGAGGTAGATGCTCTTATTTTTATTTATTTGTTTATATATTGTATAATATTGTTGTCTGACTCTGACTTACAGTTTTTTTAAAGCTTTTATAGAATCTTATAAATATGGGCCAGTTTTATCTTTAATTTTTTGTTTGTTTGTTTGTTTTTATGCATTAGGCTTAGAGCCTCACAAAGCCTATCAGTGCAGCATCTTAGAGCTGTGTTTCAGCCTTATAATCTTGCAAATGCAGCTGACCCATATTCTTAGCTTATAGCATGATGTATTAATCTAATAGTAAGGGTTTTTTTTCTAAATTTTTAATACTCTACACTGCTACATATGCAGAAATGCCCAAATTGTTTGTGAAAATAGTTTTCACGTACTAGAAAGATAGTTTTCTTCTAAACTCCTGTTATCTTGCTGGTTTTTGTGTTTCTAATTTTGAATTAGGATATTTTGCATTGTTTTTTGTGTTACTTTGTTCTAAATATTTGAAAGATACTTCAGGTTCCAATATGGGGAACTAATATCAAAATACTGGTTTTGGAATGCTGACTGTTTTTTGTAATATCTACTTTAAAATTTTCTCTCATGTTGTTAAATACCTGTTTCTGATACCAATGCTGCAGTATTTTTGTTATTAATGTTTCTTATAGTTTGAGATACAGCTCTTCATCTTCTAATTTTATTACTGTTTCATCTGCAATAAAAAAATAATATTTGAAGTTTATACTGTGATCTAAGGCTTTATTCAAGGTTTTAGCAAGATTTAGGTCATCATCCCGATAGTGCTAATTTTGGGGAATTTTTGGAGAACCAGAGGAACCTTAATTGCCTACAAAATATTGGGCTATTTGGCCATACTCTTGAGGTGTTTCTAAGGCCTCTGAAATACATGCTGATGTATGCACTAATTGAAAAATATGACAAATGTAAGACATTGGCTTGACATGCAAAGGAAACTCAATACTCTCTTTTCCAGCTATGAGGTCCATGTATCTATTTTCTTTACAGTGTGGGTTGGATTAATATTTGATATCCTGGCGAGCCTTCATTAAGATTTTATGACACAGTTCCATGTGAATAATATAAGGACATGTTAAAAAACGCCCAAACAACCAAAATCAATTGAACTGCATTCAAGTGTGACATGTAAATCACTACATACACAAAAACATGGTTTTAATCTAGTTTACAGACTTCATTATTGGAGATAGGTTTGTAGTGACTTTTTCCTGTGAAGATTAAAATGTCTGTAATGCTTTTAGTATTTGTTTAGTATCTCTTGTAATATGGAGTAATAATTTAACTTTTTTCATGTCTTTCATTTAAGTTCTAATGATGGAATTTTTAATATTGTCCAAGTTATTTGCTGTAAACTTATTTTCATTATTGCTATTACCAATATAAAAAGCACGTGCAACACATATTTAAACAGCATATTGTTCTAGAGAGTGACAGCTAAACTGTATGCAAACAATTGCAACAGATAATTGATATAATATTTTTTTTTTAATAATCTGTCCTTTTCTTTAAATCTGTAATTACTATGATTTATTAAACAGCAAAGAAGACGTAGAATCATCAGTTTCTTGGAGTGCCAAAGAGTCAGGGGATGCTCGTAAAAGTCAAGATAACCTGTCATCCTCAAGGGCAGGTCTTAAACCACCAAGCAATTCTTTCAAAATAGGTAAAATTGCTCATTATGTTATTTTTTTAGTTATTTTATCAATCCTACCAACATATTTACTCCTTATGTTTTATTAGATTTTAACCTCTGAATGGAAGTTCATGTTCTCTTTTTGGTAGAAACTCAGACTGACTTGCGCCCCAAAAGTGTCGTTGACGGTGAATCAAATGAATCCATATTTCTTCTCAGGTATGAAAACCTCCTTGCAATCCTGTATGTTGGGGTTTTTTTCCACTGTCTCTCAAAGCATTTTATTATTATGACTGTAACACTGTGTTTGTATCTCCTTTTAAATTTCCTATTACCAGTTAATAAATATTAAAATACATTTGAAGAGCTGTGAAAGCAGTGTGTGTAGTTAAAGCTTATGTGACTTTATATAAACTTTTTATATAAATTTTATAGGCCTTCTCATTTTTGAAAGTAAAGTTTTGATTACTTAACTGTCTAAACAGAAAGCTCTGATCTAAAATTTGTTTACATCTTTCTTTCATTCTTACTTCATGTATAAAAGAATAGGCTTGGAGTACAATTGCTTTAAATACCTAAGAATAAGCATTCAGTGTATGATCTGTTAATAAATTCTGCCTGCAGCTTTACATCACAAGGTAATGACAACAGTCTATTAAGTACTACATAGGTATTAAGTAAAAAATTGTGATTGATTTAACAGTGATTCATTTTAGTTGAGGCCTGATTCTGAAACTTTGTACTAGCTTTCAAGCAAAGAAGATGGTCTGGTGAAGTACTTTCCTTATCAACATTAAGTAGAAATATTTGAGTTTGAAAATACTCTTTTAAGCTTCTTGCATAACCTTGAAAAAGGGCTTTTGTACATCATACTATGTACAAAAGTTATTTTAGTTGGTTTTAATAAAGTATTACGTCTCATCTCACTTATAATTTTATTATCACAGCTAAACATATTAGTAATTTCAAGCAGCATTTGATTTAGCAAGCTGCTCAAAAGAAAGGCTACAATTAAAAAAATTACTATATTAAAAATAGTATAACATGGAATCCAAATAATGTATTTTTAGCAATGTAATTTATTTATAAGTATATTAAGTTAAACACAAAATTTGAAATGTAATACAAACAATTAAAAAAAAAAATCTGTTCTGAAATTCACTTTGCTTCAGTGATATAACTTCTGAAAGGAGTGTATGTGATGCCTAGTAAAGTATTAAAACATTGAAGTGAAAGAAACTTGCTTACCTGGCACTTGACACCAGAATTTAATTAGCTGCTGGGGAGGTTAATCTGCTTTTAACAGCAGTGGCTTCTACTTGTGCAAACGGAATAGATCTCATTCATTTTAACTTGTTTAATTCAGCAATCTCTTGACTTCTTTAAAACTGAGAATCCATCTGAGAACTGAAAAGAATAGGTACTATTATCTGTATCTCAAATAGATATGAAAGCAAATTAATTGAATTTATTAAAAAAAGAAAAGTAACAAATCTGCATGTTTTGAGGCATGTTTCAACTTAGAATCATTTGTCCAGCCTCCTAGCTAGAAATCATAGTATTTTTTTTTGTTTAGGAACTAAAATTCCAAGCACATCTTGATACATTTTTTACCATAAGAATTAAGGTATTTCATATATTTTTATGTAGATAATATTTTGGCATTCCTTCATTGTGCTCCTTAAATTTAAATTTCTGTTCAAAATAGATGGAAGATGGAGAGCAGTTATGTTAGTCATTTGATCACTGATTTCCTGAGTGTCTTTAATTTTGTTTGGTGTTTGTATTTTTAGTTCAGTTGTCTTTTTCTCATAAACAAATGTAATCTGCAACTAAATGTGTCTATTACTTTCTGCTAATCAAGGAAACATATTCATTTGAAGTTGTTGATTTAAATTTCCTGGCCTGCCAATTATGCTAATTCTAATGTTAATTTTGAGTGTTTAAATATAATGTGTACTATAAACCCCAGGTTCACAAGCAGCATTATGACAATTGCAACTTGGCATTATTCTGGTCTCTCCTTTCTTCATTTTCTAATTAGCAGACAGGATTTTAAAAAGAAGACGTAAAAGGTAATCCCAGTTCACAGTGATACACAAAAATTAGGGAATTTTTAATTCCCATTACTTAGCCAATATTTAGCTGAGTAATACTTGGCAGTCAGAAGAGAATAAAATAAAATAAATTGCAATTTTTTGTCAAGTTAATTTGCTTTGTATGTTTTTTGTTATTAGGAGTTAAGATAGTAATGGTTTAACCTCCAGTTTGTAGAGTCATTATGGCTGCGAAAATAATCAAATTGTATTAATTTAATAATTACAACAAAATATTATCTTCCCATTTCTAACCGGCACAGAAATCCTAACTTTGTTAGAACACATTTAAAGACAGAAAATTCATGTTTAGTTAATGAGTCAGGCAGAACATAGGGTAATTTATGTTTGTCAGCTTTGAAAATTAGCTGTACGGCATGAAAGTTTCAAAAGAACAACAAAAAAAGTGGTTTTCAATGTAACTTAATCTGTAGTTTTTATTTGGTTGTAATATTTTTTTTCTTTCTTTTGCTGAAGTTCTCGTCCCACGCCTAGAACTAACTCTGCAGTAGAAGTACATGATACTACTGCTGTCCCAATCAAAAATTCTTCACAAGAAGATTCGTGCTTGAAAAAAGTGAGTTACAAGTTTACATTGAGGGATGATGGTCTCTCTACAGTTAAAATATTAGCCTGAAATCTGTGGCAAAGTTAGTTTTCTTTTGCATCTTTCCATAATTAAGTGTGCAAGTTGTTTGAAAAAAAAATATTTGCAGAACTTCAGATGTTAAGAAAGTCTTAGGAGTTTCTTAACTCTAGGAGTTAAGAAAGATTTTTAGTCTCCTTTTTATTTTTTTTCCCCTACTGCACAAAAGACAAATTATCTTCTTTCTTCTCTTTTTGACCTAATGCTTTTTCTTCTGTTATGTTTCTCTTACCATAATTTTTATTTGGTTCTATGTGCTATTACATAAATAAAAAGCAAGTTAGAATATGTTTCCATGGCTTGCTTGGAATAATGTTAAAATGAAATATTTTGTGAAGAAACATGAATTAACTCTTTTTTGATACAAAACAGTTTTTAAAAAAACCTTGCTCTTATTCTAGGCTGAAAATATGTGCTCAAGTCAGCAGGATCTGGAGTCAAAATTGAAAGAGCTCATTTACACTGAATCTGATCTTATTGTGACACCAATCATTGACAATCCAAAGGTATAGCAAAATAAAATACAAGGTTCAGGAACTTGTGTTTGAGGCTCTTTTTGCAGATAAATTTTTAATCAGGGTGAAACTCCTTTCCTGTATTCATATAGTTCTTGTTTTAAAGCAGTTCCACCCAGTTGTCTGGCAAGCTGTAATGCAATTTTTTGGCAGTCTTTATAATCTATTGTGTTGCTAATTTGAAGGAATGAGTTATTTTGGGATTGAATAATAATATTAAACAATATGTTATGAGAAATAGAGGCTACTAGATTCTGTGTTCAGTGCTTTTGTAGATTTGCTTTCTGATAACTGGCTTTGATATCTGTTACTTAAATGAACACGAAATTTTGAGTTATTGTACACAAAACCATCTATGAAGCCTTCTAGATTAGGAGTTAGGCTTTTTCAGAATAAGCTCTTTAGACTTCAACTGTGGTAATGTTTCTATTCAACATGAATTTATTTTCTCTCTTAAAGAACACCTGAGGTTACCAGAAATGTCGATCCTGTTTCTGTCATATGGATTCTAATGTGCTAACAGTTTGTAAGGAGTCTCCTGAGCAGGGAATTCTCACTTAAGTTGGACAGTGAAGAGCAAGCCGCAAAAGAATCAGTGCTCTATGCTGCCATGACAATGTAATGTGAATTTATGGGCAGATGTATTTGTAGAAAGAAGGATAGGCAAGGGTCCCTTTAGTCTTCCTTTTGTTTCTGTGCCAGGAAAAATGAAGCAGTCTTAGCAACTGTACTCAGTAAATTGCTGATTTGGGAATACAAGATTTTTCATTGGAAGTGAGCATCTAAACTCATTAGGAATGTCTTACAGCTTTTAATTTCTGTATTGCGGTACTATTAACAATTCTTTTGTTTTAATGGATTTCTTAACACTTTCAAAAACTAAAATTCTTACACAGCTAGATAAGTAACTACCAAATAATACTCTTAGTATGTTTGGGTTGAGAGACATAATTCTTAGTGGAGACTTTTAAAGGTAATTATATGTTTGAATGTTAATTCAAACTGTTAATTTCTCAGTTCTGTCTCAGGATCGGATACAAAGCCTTAGTCTTTCACTGCTTCTTTTCTTACTACAGGAGATGAGATTAGGGGTAGGTGCACATACTGATGTGCACATATAGACTAATCTCCTTACCGTGCAATGCCAGACTCAGAATTAATGCAAAATAACCCACTAAGTTCCAGGGAAATGTAATCAGAGTCACTATCTGCTTGGTGATGACTCTTTAGTCTGCTTTTCAGACTAAAGGATGATACTGACACCTGGTAAATCTGAAGAGCTTGCAATTTAATCTCCTGGAAAGGGATTTGCTGGATGCTGACAGAATCTTAAAAGCTGAAATGTCAGCTTAAATTGTAAAATTTCCCTGTGTTCTGCAGATCTGTGGAACTGAAGACCTTTTTAAGAAAATAGCTCTCTACTTACGCTTAGAATTCATCTGTCAAAGGCTAAATTCCATTACACAGTTGCCTTTTAAAAAGTTCTTTATTTACTGAAAAGCACACTCAAATGCTCAGTTACTGAGCAGTCATCCAATTTCATGATCTACAAGAAAATGATGGTTTTGCAGGGAAAAAAAATCCCTATACTTCATGTATGATTAGCTGTTGATAATATGAATTTTTATATTCAGCAGTGGTCTAATGTATACATGTATTTACTGTATGGAAATGAATTGCTAAAACTTTTTGTGCGCTATCACCTGCATAGCTCCTTTCAGTAGCTTTTGAAACCCAAACACAAGTATTTCTGCATTCAAGCAAGATAAAAATGTAAACTGAAAAAATCATGTGATTTTGTAATCCCATTTTAAAAATCACTTAAATGGAAATACTAGCAATATAATTATATAAAAAGCATAGAGTTAAATCTCAGATATTTGCTTGGAAGAAATACACACCAGAAAACAATGGAAAATTCCTCAGTAATGAGAAGTAGCATGTACACCCATCCTGTGTACAAATTTTGCATCTTTGTATTCTCACTTTCAACTACTTAGAGATTTTCTAGAAATATATTAAAACTAGTTGTAATGTGTTTGGGGTTTTTTTCCAGATAATGAAGCAAGTACCAGTCAGATTTGACCCAAAAACTTTACATATACCAGCATATTCAGGTATGGATCTGCTGAAGAGTCTAACAAGTTCTGTGCTGCTGTAAATCACTATTGTAAGACCTGTAGCCTCCCCTTTTAGATTATACATGGCACAGTTTCAGAACTCTTAATTTTTCTGAAACTATAATTGTGTATGCAATGTTTTTAGCTAGACCAATTCTGAGTAGCCTTTTCAAGTACAAACACTTAAATGCTACTCCTTTCTCTTCTGCTTTCTTGAGTTACAAGCTCATACTCAAAACTTTTGCCATTAGGCAGTCATCAGTGTTTAGTGTGGGAAAAGCAACATATTTTTTTTCAACTGAGAGATTTAAATTGAAATATTAACCAAATATATTAAAATTTGACAAATGCAGCAAGTGGCAACAGGCTCTTAAAATGTGCAGTGTTGATCAGCCACACTACTAGGCGGCCTTGCCAGTCCTGCCTTTAATCATTAAATGCTATGGCACTCATGTCCCAAAAGATAATGTGAAGTTGTTTGGGGTTTGTCTTTTTGTTGTTGTTAATTTTCAATGTCTAGAAATATTTCTAAAAACTAAAGTGAGCTCATTGACATGAGTGTAACATTTCTTCCCCTGGAACATTTCCTCTAATCTTTTTAAGGAAAACACTGGACTATGCTTGAAGAGGGCTATCAGCCAGACATGTAGTCCTTCTTGAATTCACACAGCACCACTTCCTAGCCATTAGAGTTCATATTTTTCTTCTATAAAGCATGTATTTTGAAGAGTTAATTTGTTGAAGAAATTCTATATTATATATAAATCTGTATACATGTAAATTCTGTATGCGACATCCCTCAATCTCCTGTTGAAGACTGTAATCGAAAATATTTTTAATTTGATTCATCCAAAATGATCAGATTCCACTGCCTAAGGGGAATATTGTTTCATATTACATTTAAGTAGTTATCACACTGATGTTCTGATGCATTTAAGTATTGTTGATATTTATTTAATATAGGACTGTGTTTTTTCTTGTTGTAATGCTTTCAGAATTTTAGCTTTCTTCTGCACAAATTTCTGATTGTTTTTGAAGATACTGAATTTGATGCTGCTTTTCAGTAATGATTAAGGATAATACAGAAAAATTTAAGTGAATATCCGAAAGCCAAACCTATTTTTACCTCTACTAATGTATATTTTCACTAGAAGGTGTTGTTACTTAAGTATAAAATTGGCATAAAAGACAGAAAACATGCTTTTAAGTAGTCTATACTGGAGCACATCAGGATGGCAGATAAGTTATTAATAAGTAACTACCAAATCTGAGGGAATGTATGGCTGCTAGATTGAAATTAACTGTGAGACTGATAAGGAAACAAATCTGAAAAATCTGAAAAAAATCTCGCTTCATGTGCAGTGGTCAGCGAATTGAACCACAGGATATATGTTAATTGTCCATGTGATTTGATTTCTTTGTGTTCCTTCGGAAATTATTCATGTCCTGATTTGCTACAACCTAGCTAGGTGGAAACCTACATGTAGGAGTTATTACATGTGTTTTCAGTTAATTTATTGTGAGCAGATTTCCCTGATTTTCGTTAGGTTTTACCTAAAATTTACTTACAGGAAACTGCACTTACTTATTGAGAATTAGAAATGATGAAGGACAACTGCTGCCTTTCCTAAATAAAATGCAAATAAATGTTTCCTTAAAATGAAGGACTTGCATTTTCAAAAATGTTTTGAGGGTTTCATTGCTGAATTTTTATTGTTTATTCTCTTCTTGCTTCCCTTTTGATTTCTGTAATCTTTTGACGTGAATTCTATCATGCTTCTTAAATATTTTAAGTCCTAAAATGATAATTAGATTCAAGCTTTGAAATTTATTCATGGTGATGTAACTTTGTAGCGTCTTAAAGCTGCATCAAAGATCTGTGATCTTTAACTATTTGTATTCCTCTTATGGTTAGTTGAGAAGTTGTCATCTATGAAAGACGTGGACTGGAATAACTTCTTGAAAAGAGTGTGTTCCTTGCTTGATTCCAGCGAGAAGAATACAGGAGCAGCACGTTCTAAACTGAACTTGCTGTACTATCTGTGCACTTTGGTTGTCCACAAGGAAATCGCAAACAGGCTAATTAGCTCTCAGCTGGTAAGTAATAAAGCTTTGAAGGAATCAACATGGTTTGCATATTTGCTGTTCTATTAAAAATTAGCTGCTTTTAGCTATATTTAAAAAAAAAATCAATGGTATATTGCAAAAATACGATGTTGATTAAAGTAAAAGAAACAAAAATAATTATTAAATTCAATGTTAGCTTTTTTAAAAGAGCTGAGGGAAACTAATTCTTTGTTGTAGATTTCAGATATATTTACATATAGTTTTGTTGTATTAGGAAAAATGTTGGGGTAAAAACTAATGAACTTCAAGAACTTTATTTTTTTAGTTCACTAATGAACTAAAAAACTTCAAGAAGAGTATAAAATAACGTATGATGAAAATTTTATCTTTGTAAATCATTAAGTGGCAGAGGATACTGTAAAGGGTTCACGTATGAATTGTTAAATCAAGTTTATTTGGTCATATGTCTGTAAAAAAGACCAAGAAAGCTTTCTAAAGAACAGGCAGAAAACTTTCAGTAGATGGGCTTCAAAGAGTGATCCTGCTTTCTGAAGAATCTGTTTTGGGGTTTCACGTTTCATAAACTGTTTTCTACCAGACAAACAATTTTACTCATATGCTCTGTAATGGTTTAACATATTCAAGTCTTGGAATGTGCCGAAGAGACAGACTTCCCCCCCACACACACACCCCTTATATAAAGGTATCACAGAAGCTATCCTGAGATGAGCACTTTTATTTAATAGGAAGTAAACGATCTGCTCTCCTACATTTATAATAAGGTACCAAGGTTAAAAGCCAAGATGTGTTATTGTCGGATATGAGATACTAATGACAAAATTGCACTACCAGAAAACTGGATGAAGAGCATTTGGGTTGGAAGCAGTGGTAGGCCTTATGTCATAGCTTTCTTGTGGAAACCAGAAACAGAATTGTGGGAAGGTATATTCTATCACTGGAGAATTTGGAGCAAGGGGAACAATAATCCAGTAACAAAACATTTTAGAAATGAGTTAGTAATTATCCAGTTTGGTTCTTAAATGGATAATTGTATATGTTAACATTCATTATTCTGGTATTTGCCAACTATTTTGATACAGACTCGCAAAATCATTTAATATTTGTTTTATAATACTATATGCCGATCTCTGTGCCTGTAAGCAAAAGAATTAGTTCTTTTTTCTCTAAATCATGTCATTCAGAAAACTACTTTTCTAATAAAAAATTCTGACATTCAGATACATGTTTATTAATTTATTTGATGGCCGAAATATAGAAAAGTATTCATATTTTTCCATTCAGGCTTTTTCATTTTTATTCCTTTAATCAATGTTTGCACAATATCTGCAATATTTGTCTGTGATAATACTCTTAGCAAAGTTATCCAAATACGTTTTTATGAAATGACTGGAATTTTGATATCTTTATCATTTTGATATCTTTATCATTTGGAACTATCACAACATTGAAATTCACTGATGTTTTTTTATCTTCTTTAAACTGTAGTTTCCTATATTGATACAGCAGTTGCGTGCAGCCGCCAACTGGGATATGTAAGTAACAACTATTTTAAATTAATGTGTTCAAATACAGACTTATCACTGAATTTTATTGAAGATATTTGTTAACAGGTTATTTGAGGAGTTTTTAGCCTGTCAGACTGCTATGATATCTGACTGGCAGTATGATGATATAAAATGGAATTTTTTCAGCATTGAATTAATATGTTGCTATTCCACAGGACCAAAAATTACTGAAAATCTTGAAAGTTTTAACTAGAGAATACAGAACTTAATGTATCAAATAGAGTTACTCAAAATCACTGAATGACTCCATACCACAATAGAGTAAAATAACTATAATGTTAACTCTTTTTTTCCCCAACACCTGTCAGAAATAGTTCAATGTGTTAGTGCCCTCTGCTGTTTGTTTCATAAACTTTGATTTTATTATTCCAAGATTTTCCTTTAATGAAGCATTGAAAACTGATTTGCTGATATTTAATTTCTGTTCCGTCAGCTATCCTGAGAAGTCTAAATTATCTGTAGTTTTCTGTCTTAGATAAAAACTGAAAATGAGCGTGACTGTTAATCTTAAACTAAAAAGCCTTCACACTTCAGAGCTAGAGGAAATAAATGTTTTTATGCATATACTTTTTTTATGCATATTTACTTCTAAATTGAGCTTAAACACTAAAATAACTTGTTGATACAAAGAAAATAGAAATAAGAAGAAAATCTGAGCTGTAAATAGGATGTCAAAATTTTCTGCCCTTAGCAACCTGTGTACTATATAAACAAGGTATAATTGTTTTTGTAGTATTTTGTAAATATATTTCCTGTACCTACAAAATATTTATTTGATATGCAGACGTGCTAACGTTGCTCGAGTGATTGGTTTGCTGGCATTACACACATCTGAACTTGGAGAAAATGTACCTGTTTGTGAGGTAACTTGCCTTTTTTTTTTTTTTTTTTCTTCAGCAGGGAATTTTTTTAATGCTTTTACTATTTATGTCAGAAGCTTTCACAGTTTTTTTTGTTTTGAGCTCTGCTTTATTTTTAACTCATATATGTAAAGTGTAATATAACCAATTAATTAAATGTAAATTTATGAGCTTATTCTCTGTAGTTGTAGTTCTGATCTTTACTAACCTGTGGCAACCAATGATAAACTTATCATTTTTCTCTCCTTTTCATAAAATCAAGTAGTCACTGTCAATCGTACTTTTTTGTGCATGTAGAAAGAAGAAACTGTTGATACGTGGTTATCCTAAAATGTAATTATTGCAATTAGTATAAAATAGTACAACTGATTCTTAGAGATCTTTTTTTCAAAAAAGCATTTATTGACGTGGGACTAATTTGAGGTTTCTCACAGTTCTTGAAGAATGTGTGTAATGAAGGGCAAGTAATTCTATTTAGAGAAGAAAAATATTTTTAATTCTTATTTGATATTACATGGTGAGTAGCTGACTTAAACAGAAGACTGATTAGATTAAGTGATCTTACTGTCCTTTTCCTGCATGTGACACATGCACACAGATTTCAAAAGCTTGACTGAGCTATTTAATGTCTATTTGGAGTGTGAGTGTGACATTGTTTCTTCTTCATGATATGAAGTCAGAATTCAATTAAATGGGTGTTTGAATGTAAAACCCAACTGCTAAACACAAGCTCTAAATATGCCTGCGTGCTGTGCAGATCTGGTGTAGGAAGGTACAATTAGTGGTTATTACCTGACTCTTTTGGAAATGCAGCTAAGGAAGTTTTTAGGTTTAGGTACCTCTGGTTTCTTCTTAATGAACATTAGAAATGATTGTGATTATGTTGCAGTGTTGCTTAATACTGTCATCTGTGGTGAAAACTGAACTCAAAAAATTATTGTTGTTACCTAGGGTTTGCTGTTTGTTTTGTGAAGTTCCAAAATGGGGCAAAAGTCCTTATGGGTACAGTCACTGAAGTTTGGTCAAAGTCTTTCAATACTGACAGTTTCAAATCAATTGAATTCCAGGTTACAATTTAAGAATGCTCTTTTATATGGCAGATTTTTTTCTGATATTTAACTTTTAAAGTTAAAATACTCAAAAGTAATTTTGAGATGTCCATACGGCTTTTGGCTTCAGGTGTTTGTTCAGGTGGTTAGCACTAATATGTTTAGCAATAGTTTCCTTAGCTTCCCAGTTTCTATCAGAAGACGTATATCGTAGTCAGTTCTGTATTTAAAAGCAATAGATTGAAGTAGTTATACATTTTGAACAATTGAACTGTAATATTTTTGTTCAAAATGTTTCCAGTGCCTTTTTTTATTTATTTGAACATACTAGTAATTTACAAATGGAGTTTAACATTTTCAGAAGCATCTCTGTACTTCAAAAACCAAGTTAAGTCCAAGACCAGTGACATTTAAACTGAAGGACTAGAAAGGAAAATTAGCTTTCATTTTAACTTTCTGGTCCCATTCTTATTTTAATTAAAATTAGTTTTTATATTCATTCATTGAGAAAATAAGGATTTATTTTTTTAAATTAACAAGTCTGAGCTAAAAATGCATCTACTGTGCTTTATTTAATGACATACATTCCAACTCTTTTCTCTCAAAGTAGTATCTCTGAACTAAATTATATTTTAGTGCTTACACAAAATTAGAATGAGGAAAAAATGATTGAATTCTAATATTTTCATGTGTTCAAATTTATTTTTGCATGTATAATTTAAAATCAAATAACTGTAGGCAGTACACAAAACTCAATAGTTCATTTATAGGAAAAATAGGAAGGAGTCATTTATGAATTTCTCATTTAGAATTGTATTCCCCTCTGCTCCCTTCAGAGGATTCTGTGAGTTAGTTGAACATTCTTGATAACTGTCAGCTATTTTATGTTGTATGATGCTTAAAAAAAACCACCACAAAGCAAACCTTTCTATCAGCATTATATACAGAATTAAATATAGTGCTGTAATTTATCCTTTCATATGAGCCATCTGATAATCCAGGTAAAATTTTTTGGTGGCTGTTGTGGTTTAGGAAATGTCAAAATCAAACTGTGTCTTGAGCTGAACAATATGGTCTAAAATGATACTCTAGGATCCAGGTCTTACAGTCTGAAGATATAGAAGATCTGTCTCTTGGTAGTGTTTTTTTGTATTTTCTTTCCTCCTCTATTCCTAGTAACTTCTAATATGATTTGATAACTGATTTTTTTTTTCTGTTAAATAGAAGTTAGCTCCTTTAGCTATTTAAATTTTAAATTTTTAACTATATAAATTTGTTCCCAAGTGTGAAAGGCAAATTGAAAGAGAAGAGAGCTTCTGAACGTGCAATTCTGGAGTTATTTTTTCTCCATATATGTATCATGCTATTTATATTAAGTTTTCTTTCCAGTTGTTATCACTCAGTCATGGCCCCTTTGCAGTTTTTTGGTTCTCTCATTATACACTCATCACTTATTTGTGATTTCTTTTTTACTTTTAAAGTAGCACAGGACCTGGTAGAGACTTGTGCAGGTTACCACTGCTTGGCCCTTATATATTAAAAAACTGACTCTTTATTTCTACCCCCTACTGCCTTCAACCCACTTAGAAATGTGTTTAAGGATAGTTCCTCTATCCTTGAGGTTGAATCTGTACCATTATGTTTTTGTTGTTCTTAAAATGGTTCTATAAATAGTAGTAGCATTAATCCCTAAAGATGCATAAAAACTTTAGTAAAGAAAAGAAGCCTTAACCTCATTTTACAGGCTAAAGTAAACTTTCACATAAAGCATGCCAAAAGCCTTTAATTTATTTGTCGTTGAGAAATTAATGTTTTGGGGTTATTTTAAGTTATTTTTTTCAGGCAAGTGGGGAACAGAAGTTTCCTTTGAATGTAACCACCAGAGGTCACTAAAACATAAAATAAAATGCAACTAAACTATTTTACAGACAAGCATGGAACTGTGTACTATCTTATTCTGCTGATGTATTCGACTATGTAGGTCATATTAGAAAAAATTAGAATAAATGAATATTTATATCTGTAAATTCAGTTGCGGTTGATCCATTTCCAGTTAAGTGTTTTTAAAAAAAGTACATTGCATTGAATAGAAAAAAATGACACTGATCTTAGAATATAATAGGGGAATTGATCTCCTGTATAACAGCAGATGAAGACATTTTATGGGCAATTTCTTCTATTGTGCAGCTGCAATAAAAGATTTTAATAGGTCATATGTTTTTCCTGACTTAATAAATTTTTTCCCCCATGAAATTGCCCTTTATAAATCATACCATAACTTCCTCCTTTTTATTGCTAGTTATCTTAGGAAAACACCTTAAGTTTAAAGTTTTATTTTTGTATTTAGGTTTTGAAACTGGTTATTAAAATTCAGTGAGACAACCCCATTCTTTCCAGGGTTCTGTTCTTCATCTCACAGGAAAAAAACTTCTTCCATAGTTAGGAAGGCTTATTTCCATGTATATCTAATTTGGTGTATCTATTAACAGAAGCTATTGTCCTTTCCTTACTGTGGACATACTGGGCCCTCTGCCACCTAGAATGCAGCCACTCTGATGTGACATTTCAAACTCAGTCTATTATTTCACAAAGAGATGATAGAACAACTTAACAGTTTGCTTCCATGTCAGGGAGCAGTGTCCTCTGTCTGGCAGGAGACTACCCTGGAGTTGTTCTCTGCCTGGCCTTTTTTGGTGGCAAAATGTAGTCCTTTTCCTTACCTTTTTCAAATTTGCTAAATGGGATATCTGTCTCACCCTATGGCCTAGGCAGTTGTGCCTGTTTTTTACCAGACCTCAATCCACTGCTCTACTGAGTGTTTAAAGGGTTAAGAGAACCTGCTGCAGCCTTCACACTGCAAGCTTCTTTGCAAAGCCTTTGAATTAATGTACTCCATTGCCAAATTAATAAACTAAATATCCCAAGAAGAATGACAGCATTTCAGAACATCTCCACAATACTGAGCTTTGATTCCTTTGTCGAAGTGGTGAAATATCCGTATTTCTGTTTTCATCCAAACTGAAACTCTATATAATTTGAGCCTTTTTATTTCTGATTTTTTTTATTAAAGTACAATTTAGTGATTGTTTTCCACAGCTGGAAAGCAGCTGTATTGTTACAGGTGTAGTTTTGACCTGTAACTCTTACACATACTCTAGCTAGCTTATTGTGTCTACATTGTTCAAGGTCTACGGTTTGTTGTCATTCAAATTCTTACAGAATGCAAATTTTAAATCTTATTCCTAGCTTGCCTATCTGATGACTTCTGTTTCTAGACCAGTCCATGTCTGCCCATATTGTATTGAATTTCAAATAAAATTGGTTTGATTTGCCCATTTATTCCAAACCTATTTAATGTGGTTTTACTGTAAAATGACTTTATAAGTCTTCTCAAAAATGATCATAATTTTAGAGTATTCTAGTTTTCTCCAAAGGCCTTTTCCTTGTTTTGATCTGATACGTCTTATGTGGAAAAATAACCAAAATGAAACAAACCGCACCCGAATTTAAGAAATCTGTAGTCAGGAGATAGAATCTGTAGAAGAGTTTGTGTGTGAGTACTTACACATGTTCATTTACACACATATTTTGTAGATTGCTTAAAACCTTACAGTTATCTTTCTAACATGATTAGGATTGTCACTTAATACTTTGGTAACAGTGAAAGGGTTTCCATTTAAGTTGTTTGAGTGACTGCTAGTAAACTTTCAACCTCTATGGTAAATTTATTCAGATTTTCAACAACCTGATTCATTGAATTATAACTTACATACTTGCCTGGGGCATGTGGCAGAAAAACAAATGAAAAATTGACATTTCTCAGGTAAATTAGCAGAAACTCATGGTGTGTTTGAGAAAAGTTCTTCTGAATTAATAAACAGAAAATGGAAGCGTAATTCAATTAACAGGGAATATATCAAGCATGGCAATTCTGGAATGTTGAAGAAAATATTAAGACCTTTTATCATAACTGAAGATTCTTCTCTTTCCTCTCTCAAAAAATTATTTTTATCAATCCAATTAATTGGGCTTGCTTGATGTTTAAAGTCCAAACCAAGCTGGTAGTAGAAAACAAGGAAATTTTCAACTAGGAAGGAGAAAACATACACTGCTGATTATAGGATTAAATAACTTTTTGCGATTTTCTTAAATTAATTGCCTGACTGAAGCAAAGACTCTGCCATTTTAAAGGACATTTAATTGACACTATTTTCATAGTCCATTATATTTAGTCTGTTTTCTTTGACAGGTGAAATAGTACATTTTTCCATAAAAATTTTATCAGTGGTGCTGCCAGGATATCTGTTTGTAACAGTCTTCAGTTTAGTTCTTATGATGGTAGAGCTGCTGTGTTGTTTTTAGTTTTTTTCTACAATTCTGTTTGTTATTTTTGGGATGATGAAGATCTGTGCCTCTAGGACCTTTTCCTTCAGCAGCTAGTTATCTATGGCTCTGGAAGATAGGCAGAGATATACATGTCATGTATATGTTCATATTTGTTACACACACTGGAGATATGTTTGAGGTGTGAAAGGCTGGGTGAACTAGATGCAGTTGTGTTTCTGTAGTTGAAGTAACTTAGCAGGAACATTTTTTTTTGCAAGTGAAATATTTTCTTTCCTTATGTTGCTACAGTATGAGCAGAACCATCAAATACTTAGAGAAAAAGAAATGTGCAGTTGGCATTCTGTCCATGAACAAGAGACCACAGGAAAAAAAAATTGTGCCTAAACTTCTTGACACAAAACAAATTATTTTTTTCTGTTAGCTTTGGAAGAAAAATCTGTGTAAGGCCTTTAATGTCAAGAAATATTTTTCTGATATTGTTTATGTGATGTTTGCAAAGTCACATATAATATTGCAATTCTTTGTGGCATGCTGTAAGTTTTTTGGTTTTGTTTTTTTAATCAAGTTTGGCATAGTTGAGAATTTGGTTTTAGTATATTTTTGGTACTTTAATTTTCTTTTAAACCAAGAATTTTCTTTTAACTTTGGGTCTATGCAAGTTGTCCTACAATTTACACACTGAACTGTTCAGTTCATACAACTAAGTGCATACCTTAAAGAATTAACCTAACAGAGCTCTTCTTCCATCTCCATTTGTCTTGCACTTGTGAATTAATCATATCATAGACTAGGAACTGAAGAAAATAACCCAGTCTTTTCCTCTAAAGCACACGCTTGTTTGATTGACACAATTAGGCTACAGCATGTTTTTGTGATAGAAATTGTACACTGGTGGTAGCTGAAAAGCCTAATTTCCTGAAGTCTTGTGATTGCTGCTCTAAAAGATGCTCAAACCACACTCAGCATTAGGCAATATCACTTGTATATTAGTTGTAGTCCTAGCTTTTCTTCTAAATATCTGGCCTTTCAGCTATCATCTGGGGGAAAAACGAAAGTTATTTTAGTCTGAAACGCGTTTTAAAAGGAATTCTTTAGGGAGGATTTGTTTTGTCCAGTTTTCATCTTCACTGAGCAGACTGAAGGAGTTTGCAGTACTCAAAGGGAACTAATTTCAAAGAAAATTTGTGCTGGAAAATCCCCTGTAATTTTTAAAAAATATAATATATTCTATGTAGGTATAATCAATCTAAAATATTCTACATGTATATTTTATTGATTGGCATTGGTCTTTGAGTGTCATCAGCATGGCTTTTAAAAAGTGGATAAAAGGCTCACTACTTGGAAGATGATGACTTAGAGTAACTTCAAATCAATTTATGAAGAGAGTAAAAACAGGGAAGAGAAGGGGAAAAAAGAAAGAAAAATACCACTTTGTTGGATGTTCCTGCCAACCCTTATTCTATGGAGACTGATTTCCAGTTTCAGTTTGCATTTTTAGATGTAAACCAGCCCCAGTTGGTCGCCATTGACTTGAGTTTTGAAGGCATAAATCTTTGCTTTTTGGGCTTATAAGCAATATTTTTCTTTGCTTGCCTTTGGCAAAAATAAAAAACAGGATCTCTTTGCTATTAGAGGCAAATATTTTTACCTGGACCTTCCTGTGATTAAAGGCTTCAAACTTAAGGGCTAGGGTAGAAATCAGATGTATTCATGAACATCTGCTACTGAGCTCATGTGATCATATGACTGTCATGACAGACTGGGAGAAGTAATAAAAATTTTTTTCCTTAAAAATAAAACCCAGCACCCGAACAAACAAACCAACTCCAAAGCTTGTTAATGGTACTTTTATGTCCATTTTTGATTTGTTAGTAAATGTGCCAGATTTATTAAGTTAATTGCTTCTATTTGTTTCTGGTTTTATCCCTTTGGGACCTTGAATTGATTCTGAAGCAATTTGAATCTCTTATTGTGTTTAGGACATCTGGTTTGACTACTTATCTATTAAGACCTCTTCCTCCAGCAGTTACAGAAAAGTTGAAAAGACTTTTTGTAATGAGTCAATTTTGCGTTGTATTCCACCTGGAAAAATGTTTTACTTCCATCTTATATTTTTCCTTAGAGGAGTTCTAGAGGAGTTGCAGTATGTTTTTCATTTTCTTTCTTTTTTATTTTGTTTTTCCCCCTACATTCTGGACAGCATTAATGCCACATCCATAGTCTGGTAGTCAGACTTCCCTTTGGTTCTCCTTTCTTCATGACCCAGTCTGAGTTGAGATGTTCAGAGAAAAATGGTAGTTTGGGGTTTTTTCATATATCCTTTTAAAGATGAGTACTTGACTATTACTCTAGATTCTTTTCTGGTTAGTGGCACTAAAATATGGCATACTTTCTCAACTTGGTGGGAGTGTTTTTCTCAGAGGTAAGTTGGATTGCTTTGTCATTACTTGCCCACATTACATGATGCGTGTGTACTCACAAGAAAATGAACTAAAATATAAAAATTTCCCTTATGCTTGAGGCATAGACAGCTTTTATCACTGTAAAGGTTTGCAGAATTACAGATATTTTAATTTCCACTAATACTTGCAGGCAGTCATATTAATAGATCAAAGACACAGAAATATTGTAAGTCTGTACATTACCACTCTGCATCTTGAGGTATAAAATGCCTTCTTTTTTGAATATGCTGTATTTTTCACTTCTGGACTCCTGAAACTGCTGGGAAACTTCTGGATACAACTTGAAATAGATTAATAATCTGCCACAGGTAATAGATCAATTCCACACACTGTTGTTGTAAATTAAGGCAATGACTGTCCAGATATGAAACTTTCTTCTTTATTTTCTTTTTAGAGCTATATTATATCTACTCTGTTTGACAGCTAGGGTAAAAGGTGTAGGTAATTTATTAAATTTAAGATGCTTTAACTAGACAGTGTAGGACTTGGAGTTCATTAGTATTTACTTCTATGAAAGGGAAAATGTAGGCAGGTTGAAGAGAAAAAGAATGTTTTATAGGTAAGAAGGAGACTTTATTTGACAGTCTGTAGTTAAAATAAATTTTATTTTTCTTCTGTACATTTTCCCATACACACTGTGGTACTTTTTTTACCTAAAATTTATACCACACTTTAACATTGAATCAAAGTGTCTAGGTGGATTTTTTTTTCAGGTTTTATATTTCTCCTTATGAAAGGATGAAAGACTATTTTAAATCTTGTGCAAATCACCATTGTCAAGATTAGAAATGTCCTGTCAAGAGCAGGAGACAGTTTGTCTTCCTCCTTTTAGGTCATTTAAAATGCATTGGTGAAATTATGAACATTTTATATTGTAAAACATTAAACATATTTTATAAAAATATTTGTGTTTCTGTATAAATGTCGTTATAATACAGATGATGAATCACAGCTTCCTGTTCCATAGCTTCCATTGCAGAGGACACAAGCTCTTAAATAGGCTGTTGGCACAGACAGTCTGCCAGTTCAGGATGGGACATATTCTGTGAACCCCATTTCCTGCACTTGTATAATATTTGATTATATAATTGTGTTTAGTGAAGGGAGGAAAATCACAGGGCAATTCTGTACTCTGTGTGCTCTCTAGAGAAAATGAGGTCATTACCTGAGTGTGGTAAAGTCTTGTATGTAAGAGATGTGTGTCATCTGTATTGTGTGGTAATTATTTCATGTTCAGTGCCTTCTGTCATAGTACTTAACTCTTGTTATGGATCTCCGTACGGTTACTAAAATTAATCCTTAACAGAGAAATTTATTATAATATATGAAAATAAGAACTATAAGATTTCATGCAACTTCTGTTTCTCTTTAACAGAGATGTAACAATTTTAGTACTAGTCAGTCATTAAAAACTCAGATGGCTTCAGACACAGCTTCCTTCTTGTTTAATAAACTTTTTTTCAAATAAAGACTTGAATTTATTCAGTGTTGATGAGAATTTTGGCAAGGTTTTTTTAGTGCACAAGAAAGGAAATTACTTCTTCTTTTGAATTTTGGTAACTCAGTTATCTCTTTTTCCATTCAAATTTGAGGAAAGAGTAGGAATTGGTTTATGATTACTTCTTTTCTTACTACATTAGAATAAAAATAACTAGAATCTCTTCAGAATAAAAATAATAACTTGTCCTAGAATCTTGAAGGAGAGTGAGAAACAATAATTTCTGTTCACCAATATGAAATACTGTTCTTGGATTTAAATTTCATTCATTTTAAATCTTAAATTCTTAATTTTAATGACAAACAAAAATACTCCAAAAACCAGAAGATGGATAATCTACCCAATATATTTAATGTTAATTACTGTTTTGTTAAAATTTGATTGAGCAGTAAGGCAGCCAAACAGAACTTAGTACAAATGAATATAGTGAATATATAATTTACTACATACAAAAGTTAATTCATGGTTTTATGTAATAGAATATAGTATTTAGGGAATTGTAGGACTGCACAAATAAATGTATTTAGATAGTGTGTCATCAAAATTGTCCAATATATTAACCATGCTTTGAGAAAACAAGTATTGTAGGTGCAAACCATTGATACTGGGTTTTCTGCTGGTTGAGATTCATCAATAAAATTGATAATTTTGAGCAGCCTGCCTTGATCCTTTGTAGCAGATGTACAAACTCATTTTTATTTCCTTCAAGTTCTGCCTGCAAACAAACAAGCCTAAGTTAAGTGTCATGATGATGTGATGTCCCTAGTTAGTCTGCTGGAACTATTGTCAGCAGCTTGGACTATCATACAGTTCATCAATTTTGCATAGTTAAATACTATCTCATGGTGGGTTCACCTCACTCAAAGAGGCAAAGTTGGGGGGTGGTAACTGGGTATGTGTAACCTCTGTTAATGCCACATTGACAAGATACTTTTAATGGTACTGATTCTACAGTCAAAATAGTTCTTAAAATATAGCTTATCACAAAAGCAAGAGTAATTATGTATAGCTGTAGAAAGAAAATATAATTAAGGAGAAAATGCTGTCATTATGTGTTCATCATTTAGTGCAGAATTGCACTTGAATCATCTTGACTACTACTTTCTCAAGCTGACAGAATCTTTAAAACCTACTGATACATTTGTTTCTTAAATATGAAAGTAAAGCTCTCTGGAATAGCAGTCCAATTAAAGTTCCTAAATAAAATTTCTAGAAATGCTCTGAAAACAGTTAAAGAAAACAGTTAATGAGCATAGTACTCCTTAAAAAAATGGGAAGAAGGTCAGAGTTTGTTTAGTAGCTCTTTTTGCTTTGATTTGAAGATTGCATTTCCAGTTTTGATATGATATTTCTGTACAGAGATTGGAGTTATGAAGCTGCTAAGGTCAGGAGGTGAAGTAAAACAAGGGAAGTTGCAGATAAAAACTCCTCAGTGCTCCAAGAACGAAAACGTGCTTTACAGCCAAATATTTTTGCATGGGAAAGTGATTTCTTACTAGGTCACCTGCACAAGATGAGTCAAATTTTCTAATTTCCTTCCACGTCCTCTTCATAAGTAACACACACTCACATACACATACATACACATGTGTGTGTATATATATATATATATACACACACACACACACATGCATGTGCCTGTATATGTATATATGCTTTGCAAACGCAAGTTCATGAAATACAAAAGGCTAATATTTCCAGTTCTTGCACAGTAAGTCACCTGTAAACTTAGAGATCAGGAGACAAAACTTAAATAGTTCTTATCCTTTGATATAATATCTACACAAAAGACGTCATTAGAGGTTTCTTCTTGTTTCTTCTTTTTGTTACCTGCTGGTGAGAACTTTCTGATCCTCTGACAGAGACACAGGAACAGCAAGTAGGCTTTTCTTCTCCTGGCAGAACTATTGCTATTGTCCTGAGGGAAATGAAAGAACAGATAGCTGATAATTTGTCACCTTGACTAATTCCTTATTGCATTTTTCCCTGTATTGCGTATATAATGTTGTGTAATAACTTTTTTTCATTCCCTCAATGCTTGCTAAATCCCTTGCAAATGGGTCTTCAGCATAAGTGAAGAGTGCATCAGTGAGATGGCAATTGAGATAAAGCTTTTTACTTTTAGCAGTATGTGTTGCTTGACAAAATGCATGTGTTGATCTATCGATTGATTTTTTTAATTTAGGCAATTACACTTTTAACTGAACTAATCAGAGAGAACTTCAGAAACAGCAAATTGAAGCAATGCTTTTTACCAGCACTTGGGGAGCTGCTTTACCTCATAGCCAGCAAGGTAAGTCTGCAAGTGATCTGTACAGATCTGGCAAATGTGAAAAAATTTCCCATGGAAAAGTAGACCAAAAAATCAAATTACTTAGTCATTTGTATAGTAAACAGTTTCTGGTCCTTCTGTCTTCTCTAATACTTATTCTACTTTAAGAAATATGCTAGTCCAATTGTTTGCTTAGTCTGAGATTAATTGAAAAGCATTCTTCAAGTGTAGAATTTTAACTTCATAAAAGGTTTTAATCAACCACCGTAAACACTGCTGGCCTCCAAGTGGCAGATCTAAGGGTTCAAGCATCTGAACTAGAGATGTTGATTAAACAGTATGAGAACAGCTTAAAATATCAATAAATTAATATATTAGTGTCTCTATATATCTAGTCCATATTAAATCTTATTGTAGCATGGTTGGATTTACAGCACTGTGGAAAAGGAAATTAAATGATCCTGACTAATTTCAAATGAGCTTGTGTTTATTCCTGATTAAAACTGATTTAAACCTTCAGTCTAGAAATCCTAGAATCACATTAAAAGTAGTCAGAAGTAATTTGTAGAAAAGAAATACTGTCAATATTAGGAATTGAGGTTGACAGCTCCTTTAAACCTTCACGTTTCTTTTCCTTATTCTAAGAATAAAATACTCTTTCTTTTAACAGAAACAAAGGTGTCTTCAAGCAGAAAAGGTCTAACCTTGGCTTCTCTGAAGCCTTTGAATTATCTGCATCATCTAATAGCTATGAATAATGACACGTTAGTTTAACAAGTCAGTTGATAATGGAGCAAAAGTGGCAAATGAATCGTTACTTTGTCTTTAGTTATGGCTTTGTGCTGAATTTCCAGGTTTTATTTTCTTCATCCTCTAGCTTCTTTGCATGTTCCACAAGATGTAGTGGTTGCCTTGGTTTTTGTAGAATAACAAGCATTGTCCTATTTTTGTTGGACAATTACCAAAGTATTCGTCATATATGTGCTCACAGAACTTATAATGAGAAATTATATTCTGCAAAATGCATCCACAGTCACAGTTTGTATGTTTTAATACTTGCTTGGTTTCCTCAGGAGAAAAGATTTGTACCTGCTATCATCAAACGAACAAACTTAAAACTCCAACTTGAAAATTACATTTGGCAGGAATATTTTGCATGGCTTGATTTTATTTTGAAATTAAACTCTTGATAGCTGAAACAATTCTGTTAACACTGGTTGTATAACACCAAAATTATTTGCACAGGTATTTTCCTTCTGAAAATGTGAACTGACAGATTTTTCAGTCTGTGTATGAATTTCACAATGTTTGAATCATTACAACTTGCATATAAATGGCAACTCTGTCACGTTTCAAGGTTGGTTAAATGCATGCACGCACACACAAATATGAATGAGTTGCATTATATTATAGCTAAGAAATTATTAGAGTGTAGAAATAAATATTTGGACACATATGAGTTCAAGACACTGTGTCTTGGTAAAATTTCAAAAATATCAATGTGATTTATATGCTTGGAAATACTAACCATTCAATTTTTTTAAGAAAAGCGCTTATCAGTTTTCTATTCTATATGTATTTAACTTCAGAATACTGTTGTGTTGTAGGCATTTTGTTGCTTATTAAACTGCTAAACAGTGCTGAATAACCTTGCCAAGATCATACAGCAAGTTGGGTAATATAATAAATAAAACCAGAAAGTTTATTGACAACTTACATCTTTAAACAGCAAAGCCTTACAACTTGACTAATAAAAATAAATCATAACTGCATCTAATTCTTCAAGGACTGTATACTCGTTTTTCTTGTTTCCTTCCATTTTGTGCTTCCTTTGGCCTGCTTGATTGTGTTATCAAACTGCTAAATATTTTCGTTTAAACTGTAAGTTTTTGAGGGCGTTGGTTGATTTTATTTATTCATTTATTCCCTCTGGGGTTTTGTGAAGTGTTTCTAGGTCCAGACACGATTTTAATGAAATAATGGTATTTCTTTTTCAAATGAACATTTGGTAAATCATAAATTATCAAATACTAAAAATCAAGCTCAGCTGTTTAGGTGCATGATGATTAATGAGGTAAAATACAAGATCACTGTTTGCACTTCTATGGCTTAGAAAATACTGGGGAATGTCCTGATAATCGTAAAGATCCCATGCAATCCTAAACTCTGATATTGTGTGTGTACTTGCTTATGAGGTCTCATAAGTTAGATCTTACACTCCATCTCTGCATTTTTATTCCAAACAGCAGCCAAGAGCAATTCACAAGTAGCATGAACAGGCTCCAGGGAGCATGTTCTCATACTCCTGAGTGGATTGCCTTGGGGGAAAACTTTCAAGTTCTATGTAATATTTTTATTCGTTTTGTGTTGTTTTTGTTATTAGGGTGCAGAACCTAAAGTTTAATCAAAATCAACATAGGCTGTGAGCAAAAAGTAGGAAGATTCACCAGTGTTTGGTGATATATTTGAGTTTATTAAGTGTCAAATGCTGTACATTATGTTTAGGTAATTAAGAGTGGTACTAAGTTTCATATGCCTTTTGCCTTTTTTAATTTCTAAATAGTGATTAAACTTTGAAGAAAGTCTTTGATCATTTTGAAAAATGGAAGAACTATTAATGTTTTAGGATTGCACAGTTTCTTAAGGCTTTTTATTTTATATCGCATTTAATATGTATGGTTACAAAAGAACTTGAAAGAATTTCTGGTTAAATTAGGTGAATACAATAAGAAACAGACTCCTGCCGGTTCCACCATAGATGGTCATTTTAACTCTGTTTCGACTCCTAGTCTTGTCCTGCCTCTTCCAAATGGAAAAGATTCCACTTTCACCTCTTTGAAAGTAACCCACCTTTACTTTCTTGAAACTTGGGCTGTGTTTTCTTAAACTAACACACAATGCCTTGGAAGGCAAATGGTGATTACTTGTCAGCATGTTCTTACTCAGATGAGATGGAGGTGGTGGAATGAAGTGGAGCTGATATGTTTGTTGGATGTCAAGCCACTCTTGTTATTACTATTTCTATTGTCCTATACATCCTAATACAAAGTTAGCAGAAAAAAAAAAGCTTACAAATGGGATATTTAACAGACTCATTTTCTCTATGGATATAAGTGGCAAATAAAGTTTTGTTTTCAATAAGGGAGGAAAATTAATTTTACTAGACAGTTCAGTAATAGTTTTCCATGCTAATGTGCCATGCTTTAATTAAATGCCTGAAAAGATCATATCCTATATGTTGAATTACTGTAAGCCAAGCAAAAATCAGCAAATTTAGAAAGTATCATTTGTTTCTGCATCATTAACCCCTACTTTGCCTATCCTATCCCTTTTATTAAAACCAGTTCATTAGAATGATAAAAATAATTTGAGAATATAATTAGTAGAGTTCAAGAATTATGTAATTTCTGAAGAAATTACTGCTTGTCATCCTTTGTCTACTTACTAAAACAAGTTTCTCATGATTTCATGACCTGTCATATTCCCACCATCTAATGCCTATTATTTCTCACTTTCTTTCCCAAAAGAGGCTGTATTTTTTTCACTTGCTAATAGCTCTGTGTTACTAGCCTGGATATGGAAGTTGTTGCAGTTAAATCTCAGTGATATCCAAATGTCCCCTTTTAAAATTAAAATTTCACAATAGGCTATTGCAGGGACAGGGGGAGGTGAAGTTCGCTTCTAATGGAATAATTAAGCCCTTATTCAACTAATAGTGAATTAGCCTCTCTAACAGGGTGATTTCAAGAAAATATACATTAAGATCTTGAAACAATGTTCATATGTACTGAAGGCTATACCATACAGTAAATTTTCTCAAACACTTGTTAACTCTTTGCATAACTTTGAGCATTTTTTTTTCCAAGGAAAGTTTCTTTTTTTTCTTTTTACCAACCAAAAACATTTAGTTTGTTTGGTATAATTAAATCACATTTAAAGAGAATAATTTATAGTCTTAATAGTCAGTTGTCTCTTTCTGAAGTACTCAAAAGGGTTGAGAGAAATGAAAGAACATTGAGAGGAATGAAAGAAAGAAATTTGTGTCTCTGTGAATTAGAATGAATTTATGAAATGCAAAAATATTAGGAAAAACTCTGTCTTGGATTTGTGAGATTATTTAAATAAACTAATAAAATATCAGTCTCTGTGCTGCACATGAAATAACATTAAATAGTAATGATGTCCTGAAATTTAATATATTTAGTTGCATATGTTAATTTGAAATGTGTATAATATGAACCTTATTAAGAACATGCTACCCAGTCTTTATGTGACTGAGATTGTTGTGATTTTTTGGTTTAATCAGTTGTGCCGTTGGCTTCATTTCAGGAGGAAAAAGGGGAGCGCCCCAGGGAATGCTGGGCTGTTCCCTCAGCTGCTTACACTGTGCTAATGAGGTGTCTTCGGGAAGGGGTAAGTCTCTTTCATGGTCCTCAGTAGAATTTCTCCACAGTAACAACGCTTTAGGCATTGTGTGAGGATTGTAGCCTGCAGCATTGCAGTACCTTGTCAACCAAGCATTGCTCTTGAATTTAAATAATCATAAGACCATGACCTAAGCAGGAGATTAATGCAGTGTTGTTCTCTGTACATTCAACATTTATCTATTGCTGCTTATGTTGGGGGAAATGGGATAGTAAATATAAATTACTGTTAATAAATGTGAAATATATTGAAATATAATGATGTAGGCATCTTTTGAGGAATGTTCTGACAGTTTGTGCTGTCCTCTTGCAATTTGATTTTCGTATGTCTTTGTAAATCTTTGAGCAAGATTTGTTTCTTTCTTGAAGTGGATGATACATTGTTTTTTAAAACTGCATTGTTATCCTACTGGCTTGTCAGCATTCTTTTGAGGCAAAAAAAATAGTAACTAGGTTTATTCTCATACATGTACTATACTGTGTTCATTGGTTTTGGTGATGGCTTAGCTCTGCTAGAAGAAGGGAAGAAAACATGAATATAGTTCCATTTGTAAAATAAAAAAGAATTGAGTGGAGGGTCTATATTCACTGTTTGTATGAGACTAGTTTACTTTATTTTTGCCCAAGGCAAAGCTCAAGGCAGAAAACATGTCAGAGGTTACTAGAAGGTGGAAAGCAAAAGGAAGTACCTTTTTACCTCCCTTTTTGAGATCTTTATTACCTACAGATTGTGGTTAATAAAGGTAGAGTCTAGATGCATTTTAATATCTTCAAACCTTCACATTTCCAAGAACACAGAACTGAGTTTTTATTATGGACTATTTCCAGCTCATAATTAGAGTAAGATATCACTCTAAGACGCAGTAGTGAGATTCTATTTAATTATAAATTTAGTAATGGAAGAGTTTCTGAATATACAGTGTGGAGAAACTAAATCAAGACATCCATAAGACACTAATTTATTCATATAAAATAAAATCACTTGTTAGTCCTGAAACATGTCAAATTTTTCTTAATAACTTATCTTGATATATTTTTTTCTTGAGAAAATGACACAAAATAGAAGTACATTTGCCATGCAGTAGTTCAAATTAAATTTAATTAAGCATGAATTTAAAATTATGAATAGGCTATCCAAGTACATCTGTGCACTTCTACACTTTCTGTTTGTGAGGATGCTCATTTGTAACATAGATACATCTCTATATATTGATATAGATATAGATATATAGATATTTAAAACATGTTTGAAGCTTTAAAACTATACAAGACTTTAGAATAGAATGGACGTCCAAACGTCATCTAATCCCATCTCCTGTTCACAGAAGGTCTAAATAGATTAGGTTGCTCAGGGACATGTCTATTGAAGTTTGAATATCTCTAATAACTATGGTCCCACCATCTCCCTAAGCAGTGCCTGCACCACTTTCATAGGAAAAATTTTTACTTATTTGTGATTGAATTTTCATTTCTGGCCATTGCCTCTTGTCCTGTGGCTATGCAGCTCTGAAAATATTTGTCACCAGCTTTTCTTTATTACAAGTAGGTAAGGTTTGCATTCTTATTTAATAGTTAATACTTAAATTTAATACTTAAAAGAATTATACATAATTACATAATGAATTAATTGTAGTTGTTCTAACCTAAGTTGTGAGTTAAATAAATTTTACATCAGGATGTTTTCTGAAGTGATTATGGGGATATTGTCTCAGTATTTATGGAAATGGCAAACTAACTTTTTGTAGTAAGGTCTGAACTACCACAGTGCATTGTATATGCATTATAAATACCCACTTCTAGTTTTTATTGCCAGTTAAAAAGCTTTGTTTGATGTATTTAATAAAAATTCAAGAGAATAAAACCAGTTCATGTCATTCAGTACTGTGGTTTATATAGTTTTGAGTTTTGCAAGCTAAGTTCACTCTTCTTGAGTTTTATGACAAACTATTCTGAAGTGTTCTTGGTCTTCTGAAGTTTTGTAAGATTCATCATTATCAAAGCAGAATTGCCCTCTGAAACAGAACAGAAGAAGTTTGAAATATGTGTGTGTGTCCCTTTTTTTATTTGCCCATAAAGGAACAAAATGTTCAGAAAATGCAGGTAGTGTCATTTCTACATACCTTCTGTGCCTGAAAATCTAACAGTGACAAAAGAGTGTATGGGTCAGTGAAAGGAGTTTTAGGGTGATGGAAGTAGAAGATAGGGAAAGTGTTTTATCTGTAGGGGAACACAAGTTCAGATTTCCTGCATTTCAGTGTTGTTACCTTGAGATAGAAGCTGATTGTCAACTCAGGCAAAGAACAGTTGAGCTCAATTATGTGTCAAAATAAGGGAATTGGTACACTGATAAATAAGTAAATTATAGTCTTGATTTGACATGTTTAGTCTTGGTATAACGTTGTGGTTTGTCAGAATGCATGTAGTAAACATATCAATATTTATTTGCTAATCTTTTCCAACAACTCTTTCCAACAGTGAAACAAAATGCCTGTTCCAGGCATCTGTATTTGTTTAAGTTCAACTTCTAAATGTTTGTGTGCAATCTCTAAGATAGGAAAGTCCTGATTTCTACTCCAAAAGAGTATACCTGTTAAAGTTCCTATGTTATCCAATCATGGAAGATGCTTTCTGTTTCAGAAAGGATATTTTTATTTAATATTAAGTCCCTAGTGCTAATGTGACAATCATTTTCCTTTATGCATTTTGCTTCATTTATTCAAAACTGCTTTGCTAAAGTTTCCCTTATGTACTTGACCCTGAATGGATCATCCTGTCTCTGATTTAAATCTTGTCATTGACTCTGCACATATTTTTTTTTCATTTATATTTAAAGCTCAACCTACTCTTAACTAAATGAAATCTTAGCTTTAGTTTCTGTTTTACACTTGCGTCTATGCAGTCAATTCCTTCGCCTTTTTGCTTCTCTGATTTATCCCTTATATTTGTTTCTCCCTTCCTTCAGATCTTCCCTAGTCTTAGAACTGATAATGTTTCCTATATAAAAATCATGTTTTGATGTGTTTTATAATTTTTCTTCTCTGATTTGGTCTGGATTATGTTGCTCTGATGAGATCTCTCACTGAAACTAGACAGTGAAGTCAGAAATGGTGCAAGCCTCCTTTTTAGTCTTCTTGAGAATGGAACAATTGAAAAATTGCTCAGAAACTTGGTGTCTGTCCATTTCTGCTCACAAATGGTATGCAAATATAAAATACACATTTGCATGCAATTTTAGTAATAACTTCATAAAATCTCAAAAAATATGCAGGCAATACACTTGCATGGATAAGTGAATATATACATATTAGCTACAGCTGGCTCTTAAAAGGTACACAACCCTCTCATTTTATAGAGTGGCATATGGAGAATATATTTGAATCAGAAATACTGAATGAGTATACAAAGGATAGTTTTTTGTCTCTTGGATATGTAAGGTACTGTGTAAGCAAGATTTTTAATAAATGAGATCTTGCCAGAAAGCTATATAGCGCACATATCCCTCTTCCATATGGACTTCCTCCTTTATGAGGGAGCAAGATATGTCTGAGGGCTTTGGTTCTGAACAAATGAGAAATTTTAATCATAAAAGAAATATTTAAAAAATAATTGCCAATCCATGATATAAGACTGTATATTTTATAATCTAAATTCTTAGCCAGCACTGTTCCTTCATAGTGAATTTGAAGGAGAAGGGAGAATTTTGAAGAGAGGAGAATAAAATCACAACTGTTTTCTGAGAAGGTAGAGTGCAGCCTATAGTATCACAGGGTCAGTTTGATTCTTATATATTCTCATTTATATTTCTTCTTTAGACATCAGTTTCTTTACTGATGTAACTGCCTGTAGAGTAAGAGTAATTCTCTGAATCATATACATTATCAATTGGATTTCTTCTTTAGATATCAATTCTCCACTTTACTGCCAGAATGAAAAAAATAAAATAGTCATGAAGGTACTTGAAAGTTTTGTTTTTACCTATTTACTCTTCTCTCTGAAGGCTTTATGTTGCAAATTATTGCCAAACTAAGATTTAATTCCTGGAATTATGAATGCTTTGGAGGATAGAGATTTACTACATTAGGCTAGTAGGTTTTTTATTCTGTCTTCTTAGATTGAAGGAAGAAATGTATTTAGAAGTTGATGTAGAAGAATTATGCGGAATGTAGTGTTACTTCCTAAATCCTTCAGCTTTTAATGTTTATCAGTATTATGCTGTTACTCAAGTGTCTGTATCTATATGTAGTATAATATAAGATCATAGAATCATAGTATGTCTGAGTTGGAAGGGACCCATAGAGCCGTTCTGCAAAGGGCATCCCAAGAGTCATACCATGTGCCCAAGGTGTTGTCCAAACCCTTCTTAAAACTCTGTTAGGCTCAGTGCTGTGACCACCTCCCTGGACAGCCTGTTCCAATACTTGACCACCCTTTGGGTAAAAGACCTTTTCCTGATACCCAACCTAAAACTTCCCTTACACAGCTTCAGGCTGTTCCTGTCACTGATCACTGGTGAGGTCCGTGTGTGCCTCTCCTTCCCCTCAGGAGAAAGTTGTCACTGCAGTGAGATCTCTCCTCTTCTCCAGGCTGAACAAACCAAGTGACCTCAGCCGCTCCTCATACAGCTTTCCCTGATTGCCCTTCATCATCTATGTTGCCCTCCTTTGGATGCTCTCTGACAGCTTAATGTATTTTTTGTATTGTGGCACACCAGACTGCCCCCAGCATTCAAGGTGAGGCCACCCCAGTGCAGAACAGAGCAGGATAATCCCCTCCCTTGCCCGTCTGGTGGTGCCCCCCAGGACAGGGTTGCTCTCCTGCTTGCCAGAGCACTGCTGACTAATGTTCAACTTGTCATCAGCCAGGACCCCCAGGTCTTTCTTCCACAGGGTTGCTCTCCAGCCTCTCATTCCCCAGTCTCTCCATACATCCAGGGTAGTCCCAACCCAAGTGCAGAATCTGGTACTTGCCCTTCTTAAATTTCATACAGTTGGTGATTGCCCAGACCTCTTAATTTGTCTGGGTTTCTCTGCAGGGCCTCTCTGCCCTCAATGGGGTCAACAGCTCCTCGCAACTTAGTTTTATCAATAAACCTACTTTAAAAGGAACATAAAATATCCTAACTTTTAATAGAATGAAGTTATGCTATTTTTTGGTAGGATGTTAGTTAGCATAGTGACTGTAACTTCAGTGCTTCAAAAATTTTTGCTGCACTGTTAAATTTATAACACTCAATAAAAATATCCAGCAGATTCAGTTATTTCAAAAAGTTGAAGTAGATTTTTTATGATGTTGATTTGCCACCCCCACCCCCTTCCCCCTCAAGTTAAAATGGAAAGTTTTGTTTAAAACGAGTTTTCTTTCAGTAGTTTGCAACATTTAATCCTTCCAGTATTTGCATTTTCACTAAGGGCTCTTTTTCATTAAGCATCCCTGACTTCACTTGAAACAGCTATATCTGCAAGTGTTCAATATGACTGAAAATTAGGAGCTTCAACTGTGCATTATAAAAGCAGTTGAAATCTAACCCCATTGAAAATTAAGTATGTGTTTCTTTTTTTATACAGTTCTGTTCATAGTTTTAAATTTCATGCAGTTCATGATGTGGACAGAGGATTACTGATGTATGGAACTGCTTTACTCATGTCTTGAAGATCCTTTTCTGTTCATTAAAAAAGCTTTTGTCCTGGTAACACCACTGGATGACTTCTTTAGTTAAGAGACCAAATATTAGTTTAGATCAGCCTCCCCTTGCAGATAGCTAATTAAGCAGAAGATAGTACATGTGTTGTTGCTTAGATAGTGTTCAGGAACAGATACCAGAGGAGCTGAAATGGAAGATCTCAGGTGGCAGCAAATAGAATTACTTTGGCAGTATCATTGAGCTTTTAGAGCGCAGTGATGAGGCATAACTATTTTCTAGTCAAAGTAGCAGGACAATCTGTAACAGGGCATAACTCATCCCATCAGTGGCTGCAATGAAATAAAGCACATCTTCAGGACCAAATTTTGCAAAGAAGAGCTGTAATTGTATCTGGACATTTGTTAACATTAATAATGGCTATTATCCACTATATATTGTTTTGATTACGATTAATTAATGGGATTATAATTCATTTATTGAGGGTTTATGCTTGTTTAAATTAGAAGTGGAGTCCCAATTGGCAGTCTTAGTAGTCACTTCATATGTAAGAGCGACTTAACTTGCCAGCTATGTTTCAGATTGTTGAATGCATCAATTTAGTCAATTTGATAAATGCATGTTTTTTTGCCCTAATTGTACCCCCCAAAAAAAGACTGAAATGCAGAAGTATAATTCATAGAAAAAGATTAGAACTGAACATTATTTATGAAATGTTTTAAGAATTTTTAATTTTAGTAAAGTAAACGTGTGAGTATATGTGTATTTAGAGCTTTAATAGGTCAAAATAATGCAATATTTTGCAGTAATCAAAGCTAAAAAGAGAGAAGCCTAAATTCTCTTTGGTTTAATGGCTGCAAATAAGAAGAAGACCACAGAATTCAGTGGAGTTTTTGTATGAGAGTGTAACCACTTTAGATGGAAATTGACTTTGGTATTTGTTAAATATTTTGAGTAGAGCTGCAGTTCTTTGGAAAAACAGGAAGGATTATCATGAAAATGATGAATACAGCTTTTTTTTTTTTTTGACAGCATTATACTAGAATTTCCAAATATTTCTACATCTAAAATCTTTATTTTAGATCTACTAAGTCAATAGAAGGAAAAGTGGATATTGAATATATTTTTAACAAAGTCTAAATTCTTCCCTCTTGCAAAGCTTTTGTACTACTTTCTCAAAGGTTTTATTATCGTTGCTCACAGTTGTTGCTGGCTGATTGTAAAGGAAACTCTCAGAAATCCAAAGCTTAGTAGGCTAAAATAGAGATCAGTTTAAGAAAGAAATCAATTAGATATTATGATGAATTATTTGTGAAGCCAGACTATAAGGACAAATTGAATTATAAAAACTATATTAAAATTAATTCTTGCTGAATTCAAGATGCCATTTAAGACATTTTTGACAGACTTCAGTTTTTGTAGTTCAGGAATGAGATGAGGTGAGGCAATGTACAGCCAAAATAACACCAGCAATGTATCTTTCAGTTCTGTTAAAGACACTGATTTTATGTGAAAATTATTTGGTTAGTACTAAAAATATGAAGGATTCAGAGTCTCAAATGAAATTTAGGACTTCTTGTAGTAAATAGAGCCTAATAATTTGTCTTAAGCATTGATCAGGATTGTCTGCTTCAGGAGAAAGAAAGTGACTTATAGAACAACTTAATTTGCAACAGGTCTTTGTCTTTATCCCAGGATTTATTGACTCTTCTGAATAAAGAGGGTTTAATGTATTTTTTTTCCTAATGTAAGCCAATATCTCATAATTGTGCTATTCAGAGCACATTCTAGTGATGAGTGTTGACACAAATTCATTCATTTATAGACCACTGATCATGGAACACCTCTAACATTACAAAAGCTTTTCATTTGTAATTACTGCATTTAATTTGGGGTGATTATTTGGAGATGAAAGGTTTTGTATTAAATTATACTTGTATTAAATTGTCTTTGCAGTAAAAGTGAAAGTGGGGTGAAGTAGAATCTGTGAACATAACTTTGTCGTCAGGTGAGGTTTCTTGAAAACTTTTGCAAGTATTAAAAGGAATTAAGAAACTTCACCAAGACAAAAATCCATTGAATAAAATGTGGAAATAGAAAGTAATTTACAAAGAAATTAGAAACATTTGCAAATACGTTTTCCTTCTTCTTCTTCCTATAGGAAGAGCGGGTAGTGAACCATTTAGCAGCAAAGATAATTGAAAATGTTTGTACTACTCGCTCATGCCACGCACAAGGATTTATTACAGGAGAAATTGGACCTGTCTTGTGGTACCTTTTCACACATTCTACAGGAGATTCTTTGAAGATAATTCCTGTTTCGGTAAGGGATTTCCTTTTGTGGTAGTGTAATGCTTTGGTGTTTAGTCTGAAAGATCTTCTGAATAGGAACTGAAATATATCTGAACATGTTTGCTGTGTGTTTGTGGGTTTTATATTTCAGTCTACATTAAAGTATATTTGAAAGATTTCTGGAATTGAAAAATGCATTTATTACAGTTCAGTGCTTATGAATAGTTCTTGTGAGTCATCATTTTCCAGAGCATATGTTTTCTTATGCTGGTAATAATGAGTTATGTTTAAAAAGTTTAACCTTTCAAAGAATATATATTAAATTCTTGAAAATTTGAAATTTCTCTTTTTGTATGATGTTTCAAATGAGAATTGTTTATTCTCTTTATCAAAGACTTGTTTAGAAGACTTAGTTGAATTAATTATGTTCCTTTTTTGTAAAATTGTCAGGGGCCAGTCCTTGCCCTGAATTTTTAAGGCAATGTAGGATGATAACAAGACAAATAGAGTGATGACATGCAAGCAGAAGGTTCGGAACAAAAGGATTTATGAGGCAGAAAATGCTTAACAGGACTGTGAGTTTAATGATATCTCTTGGACTTTTTATAAGAGTGTGTTGTGACAGGAGATGGAGGGTGGATTCAAACTAAAGGAAAATAGGTTTAGATAAGATATTGGGAAAAGAAATCTTTTTTGTGAGGGTGGTGAGGCACTGGCACGGGTTCCCCAGAAAAGTTGTGGCTGCTCCATTCCCTGGCAATGTTTACAGCCAGGTTGGATGGAGCTCTTGCTTTCCAAATGGAAAATGTAGTGTGTCGCTGGTGCAGCAGTATGTTCATAGACACGTCTAGCATTAAGGTAATATAAGTGAGAGAAATAAAAATTTATTAGAAGTGTGGCTGAAGAGGTAAATGGTATAATAAATCTATAAGTTTCTAAAATGTATCTATTTATTGTTTTTTTACCTTAGTGTGTATTTGTGGCAGAGTCTTACCTGCAATATGCACTGCTGAAATATTGGGGAAATGTTTTGACATTTTAGAACAGAAAACCTATTTAGTAAAATAACTGTTATGAAAACCTTTGTAGCATCTGAAATTCATGGCAAAAGCAGTCTTAGAACTTTCATGGGTAGAGAATAGTCTGTCTCTGAAGATGTAAAGTATATGTGTGAGTCTGGCTATTAGGCTGCTTTGTTAGAAAAGGTCTTTTTGATACTTCACCCTTTTGATCTGTGAGTTTTATGCTTAGATCACAGCTGCATGTATGGGAAAACACTGGAGATAAGTGTTATGATTTCCTTTACTTACTGGGTTTTTAAAGTAGCCTGCTCGATCCTCTCTCCTGTCACTACTTTTGCTATAAGTGTTGTTTTGTATCATGTGCTTTCTATTCTTGTCAGCCATTAGACTGGGCAGTTGTTATTTGTTTGCTACTAGGTCATAGTGTTTTTTATTTTTTAAAAATCTCTTTCAATTCATGGTGAAAGTTCCCTCTTGTTTCTCTGCTAAGTGCTTGGAGAACTTTGCTTAATCATTAATAATTCCCTTGATTCCTAGAGCAGACTTCCAGGACCTACTCCATTTGTAGGGGACAGTTATGCCTATCTTGTGTACCACAGTAAGCAGGGTATCCTAGAGAAACTGTCTCAATTGCATTCAGACATTGAGCTAAGAAAGATCACCAGAGGAACTGTCTCTGGACTTTTTTTTTTTTTTTTTCTTTTCCCCTCCTGAAAACTCAGTTTCTTCTTGGACAATATAGTATGCTTGAAGTGCTTTTTTTCTGCTCAATAATGTACAGAAGTTACATATCTGATTGTCAGAAATAAACTTTTCATCAGTGGAGATCCACTACAGCTTTCTGTAGCAGTGGGCTCAGAGGTTACTGTCATCAATGCCATGTGCTTTACTCACTTTGCCCTTGGATAAGTGTCAAGAGACTATGAGAAGAGTGGGTTGTTGTTTGTCCCTCTGTATCCTCTGCTTCTTTGGAGAACCCAGGTCACTGGATCCTCCCAAGGCTGTAAGGTTCAGGTGAACCAATAAGAAGCCGTTTCTTTGTCATAGTGTTTATGCTATGGGGATCTAGCCTCTTTTAAGCACTACTGATGAGAACAAAATTTTCCTACTGGAAAAACTGGAAGGTAGCAAAAAATGGGTAAGAATAGGCTACAAGCTCCTCGGGTTTTAGCTTTGTTTGCTCCCTTTTTTTTCCCTTTTTTTTTTCTTTTTGTGTCTGTTGATAGCTACCACTATGTACTAGTCAGTGAGGCTTTATTAATTGCTCAGTGCAGCTGGACAGTGCTGTTCTTTGTGTGATCTCTTCCAAGTGAGTAGACTGAAAGTATCACAGATTGAGTTCCTCAGTTCCTTCACCTCTTGTTCCTGTAGGTGTGATAAAGCAGCCTGATTGTTATGGGCTTCTTATTCAGCCAAGCCTGCCTGTGAAGTGAAGTTAGTTTCACTGCAATATTTATACTCTACTTCAAAGCTGAATCATCTGGCACTCACGTGTTGGCACTGGGACTTGGAATGACATTGGTTTTGCCGAGTTCTTACTTCCTGATTCTTTTTCTGGTGTTGGAAATCTTTGTATTATAAAACTTGATAGTCTTCAGAAGCTACTCTAGGAGCCTTCTTACAGATGACATCTGTTAGGATGAAGCAGTGTGTTTTAGGAGGTCATGATAGCTGCAATTACCAGAATTTCCTAGAGAAACTCAGCTGATTTCTGGGACATCCTTTCAATGGTAATTGACAATCCAAGTAAGAAAGATTTTTTATAATTCTGTTATCTTTTCTCTTGCAAAGTTGCTTAGCAATGTGTGCTTGGTTGTTGAGGCCAGCATTTTAAAAAGACAACCAGGTTGAGTGTGCACACTGAGATCTGCTAAGGAAAAATTTTTTTCACCATTTTGTGCATATCTGTGGTATAAATGTACATATGGACAATAGAAACAAAACCATAACTGTTCCCAACTAATGTTCGTTTCCTGTGAAGGCAATAGACTTACTGGAGATCATACTTTTCCCTTGTGTACTTATTGAAGTTTCAGTCATCCTGGATGTAGGACTTGTTCCAAATTCACATATTGGAGAGCTTTGAATGAAAACAGCTGTGAGGAGAGTTGGAAGAGTAAGACACGTTCACTGTTCTATATCCTTGGTGAAACTGTTTTCTCCTAGTTTTTCTGGTCTTCATGGAAATTATTGCTATCCATGTAGCTGAATTGATCTCCTGTTTTCAATCAGATCATTTTACACAAGTGTTCTTGGATCTGAATGAGTTCCTGGATTTCCCCCTCCCCGGTTTTGGGGATTGTTTCCTTTATCAGGAGACTGAAGTTTAATATTTTTATGAATTGAATTGAACAAGGAATATTCTGAAGTAGGATGCACTGAGGTGGTACTTTAATCCTTTTGCTGCTTTGTGGTGCAACACTAACATAAGAAGTAGATAAATGTATTACTCAATGCCTCATATAAATCATGGTTGTGTATTAATACTGCTGTGGCATTTTAGATATGTAATCTTAACTTCATATGATAGCACTCAATTGATATTGAAATCTAGTGCAGGAAGATCTTTTCCTAGCTAAAGTTTATGGAGATTTTAGTGGTATGCTAATATAAAAATAAAATAGTAATGTATTCGCCAGCTATAGTGTACTGTATAATTTCTACATTCATTAAGTTGTTGCTACAGATATGGTAGGCATTTTTATCCTGCATGACCACAAAAATGGATATCATCAGTGTCCTATTTCATTTTATTATGCAGTCATTACTGCCTTGTTTGAATGTATCCTGAAGGATTTATTCTTAACTGACATCTATATTGGAATGTAAAAATACATTAAGAAATAGATCTGTCATATCTTTACTTAGAGTTAGCAGTCTGTCTGCAAAGTATCAGCAGTAAGGGACTATGGAATTTTCCTTATGATTATTTCAATCAATAGTAAAAAATATATCAAGAAGATTATCTGTCTTTAGTCTCTGGAGTCAAGAAATGACACTCTACTTTGTCCTGCCTGTCAGAGGTAGCAAACAGGGGCTGTGTCTCACTATTTTTTTCTCACTTTGTAGTCCAACATGCCTCAGGTAAATATCACAGATTTTGCCTGTAGGAAGCTGTGTATTTTTATTATTTTGCTAAACTCAGAAAAAAAAATCTGTAAGATGTCAAAGCAATCTTCTGACAAGCTCAGCAGTGGGAAGAATATTTTCTTTCCAGTATACTGAAAGTCTTAATTTTTTAAAAAAAATAACTTTAAATTTTGTTTATAAGAGAGTACTTTTTCTTCTGGAAGAGAAGTAAAAAATATAAGCCACTTACATGGACAGTAATTTGGAAAAGCTCAACACAGTCTTTTTGGGGATTTGGTTTCTTTTTGTTATTTTCTTAAGTAATTGGGATTGGATTTCTTTCAGAACTTGTGCATTACAGATACTTTAGTACATTCATTCTCAAATTTGAGGGAGTCATGGAAGATGTCTTGAAAGGGTGAAGGTTACCCACTCACTTGTATCCTGTAAGACTAGAAGGATAAGGCAGAGATAATCATAGAATCCTGGAGTATCTCCAGTTGGAAGTGCCCTGTAAGAATCATGAGGCAAAGGTTGGAGCTGCTGAGAGAAAAGGTGCTGATTAAGGTTGTGCAGAGAGCAGGGTGGAGCAACCAGTTCCAGGAGAGGTTCTGCTGAAGTCTTACTCTCACTAAGAACATTTCATGTTCCAAGACTGCTGCCTGGAGATAATGGTGTGAACTCTACTCTTACATCTTTTGTCATCCATTTCCAATTCCTCCTCCACCACCTTCTGACCTGTCTCCATCTGTTCTCTCCCAGTACTGGATCTACTGAAGTGATTTAGAGTGCTTTGTGCTCTATCATCACATTTAAATTCTATCTTCTGCTCTTCTGCTGAGTTGTTAGGTTTATTCATACAGTAGAGCATTTTGTGACATGCAAACTAATAAATTTAAAGCTTTTCTCCTTGGCTATTGTTGGGCTGCAGCTTTTCTACCACCAAAACTGCAGTATTATCCTAGAAGACAGTCTATGAGCCAGCCTATGATGTTTTTCCTATGAGGTTTGCCTGGAAGTAACCTGGTGGCGTGTGACTATAGTCACCCTTGTTTGGCAAGGTCTGTAGCAGAGATATAAGGCAATGGAAAATCTGCACACACCACGTTAGGACACCAAGTGAGCTCCATGTTGCTTTGGCACAGCCCTAGGTCCCAGCAGTTCATTGGTAATGCTACCCTCGAGGACATTTTTAGTGAATACACGTACTTCCTGCTCAGTCGTTTTGAAAACTCTAAATAGAGGTGAAGAGCTGGATTGTATCCTGAGGGAAATAGATCATGCTGTACTAAGGAATGGAGATTGAGTGTCTGTGTTTTAAAAGAGAGTAAAAAAATAATAAAAGAAGAAAAGTAAAAGGCTGCAATCGATGTGGTTCCTGGACCAGAAAGGACAAGGAAGAACAGGAGCAGAGTAGGAGAATAGCATCAATAAAGTGTCTGTCAAGTTCATGATTTACTGACTTTCATGCCTTTTTCTTCTTTTTTCTTCTTTTCTAGTTTGTTTTGAGTAATGTTTCTAAGGGCACTGGTGAACTGGACAGTTTCTTGGGTTCTTACATGGAAAGCTTTTCTCTTGTGGCAGTATTCTGTGTGATTGACTGTAGTTTCTCTTAAATGAGACCTTACTATTGAGTGTGCACCAAGTAAACAGCAATTTCTAAATATAGATGGTCTGAAGAGAACAAAGAAATCATAATTATTACCTAGTTTTCACAAGAAGGAGTCATCTTTGAAGTTTTTCTTGAAAACCAGTTCAGATTTTCATGTGAATCCAGTGTTCGATATAAGCTGTTCTTCCAGGCTAACAGTATATTCAAGCCAAAGAAAAAGAAATTTTTAATGTTTAAAGAATCGTATTTTCTTAATCTGGAGAGAACAAATGAAGGTGTAGTATCTTGAAGGTTGCATTTTCACAGGTATCAAAACGAAGTTCATTTGAAGATGAAGCTGCCCTGAAGGTTATTTAGTAATGTTTCCTGGGTAATAACTAAGTTACTAGACACTGAACAGGTTTGTGCTCACTTCACTGAAGCATGGTCTGTATCTACTTTTTCTATTAAAATTGTTTTAATCACTGATATTTGAAAATCAACCATTTGGAGAATATTTTGCAAGTTTATTATACTAACCACTGTTTCTTAGTAAGTAGCTAGATCTGAAGTAGTATCCTAGAGCTAAGGATAGACTTCAAACACTGAAATACTACTTATAATTATTGTCCATAAGCAGGGAGAGAGAAGATGCCCGCCTTTATGGGTGCCCATCATTTCTGTGGTGTGTGCCATGTCTGTATTTTCTCTCCCTGTACTCCTTTCTAGTACGGTGTTGTCTGATGCTGTTTATATTCCATGCTTGACAAAAGAGTTAAGCATGGTCTGTGATGCTCCATCAGTATTGTTCCCTAGAGGAAAAGAGTAATGTGACTTTTTAATGTAGATGTTGGTATATGAAATACTTGAATTTCAGCTGCACAGAGAGTATGGCAATGTATTTAGAAGAATTCCAGGTCTCTAAAAATAAGTGGTCTTTTCTCCTAATATTTTTCTTAGGAATGAATCTGTATGAATTCCTTATATTCCTAAAATATTGGAAAACTCACCACATGCTTTTATTTTTCATTATTTTTCTTGAGATAATAGTCTCATTAATTTTATTTTTTTTCACTTTTGTAGGCTTTATGCAGAATTACTCGTTCCTCACCTAATGCTTTCCAGAGTGTCATTGAAAAAGTGGGATTAACAGCTGTACTAAATTCCTTGGCAAATGGAATATGCAAAATTCAGCAGTATATGCTCACAATGTTTTCAGCAATGTTGTCATGTGGGATTCATCTACAGAGGCTAATTCAGGAAAAGGTTTGAGTTCAGATTAATATTTCCCTGGCATGGATTTTTATGAAAGGAAAAGTTGAAGTTGACACTGCTAGTGGTTTTGGGTTTTCAAAATATGTCTCAATAACATTTGCATATCTGAATAGCAGGAAATGAGGAATGTTTTTCTTTTATATTTCTATTTGCTTAAAATCTAAATTATAGGGTGTATAGCTTTTCTTTCTCTCGTGGATCTTTGAGAAACGGTACTAATGGGTGTATAAATTGTTCCTGCAGCTAGGATTCAATCAATCCAGAATACCCTAGTCTGACCATAACTGATAACAGGCCCTAAGGAGAATCAGTAAGGACAGCTATATGACATAGCTCTTCTAGACTTACAAAAGAGAAAATAAGGAGTATCCTGATTAAATCTGAAGCTGTCAACTTTATTGACCTTAGGCCAATTTGTAAGTGAAATATCTTGCAGAAATTAGCATTTTAAGATCTTAGGTTTTTCTTTTTAGTATCACTGAATAAAACAACTGGTTTTGATTTACTCTAGTATAATTTTTGGTAGAAGTGGTTAAAAGTTTTCTGTTTTGATCCCCAAGTTATTTTGTATTTAGATAAAAAGTGTTAAATCTCATAGAATACTTTTTTTTAATGAGATTATCTCAATTGGTTAGAACCTAGTGGTAATAACACCAAGGTTGTTGATTCAATCCCCGTGTGAGCCATTCACTTAAGAGTTGGACTTGATGATCCCTTCCAACTCACAATGTTCTGTGATCTGGAAATTAGATTGTAGGATTTTGGAAGCTGAAACTAAATTTCTATTTTCTTGAATAGAATCTAAAAATGCAAACATGCTTCTGTGTTGAATCACCAGGTGCTATTGCATCACAGGGAGTGATACTATTTTAGAGCTGAAAATTGAATTTTATAGTCCATGCACTTTTCAGTATTTCATGCTTATGATGCAGAAGTCCACCTTAATGAGGGAAGAGAAGAGTGAGGAGTTTTGGCCTACAGAGTATTCTGTATTCTGTAAAATTCTTGTGTAATTCAGCTTAAGAGGCAGAAGGACCTCATTTTCAGACAGAAGGCAGTGACAAAGAAGTGACTATCTGTTTAATATAGGTACAAACAACATATTAAAAGATACTTAAAGGTATAAATTCAAGATGGAGATAATTTAGTTTTGTGTCTGTTATCTGGAAACACCTTTAGCATGTAAGACTTAGGACTGCCCTTGTTTTCTTAGCTCTTCAAGAACAGCACTAAAAACCAGTTATAAAACAAAAGCAAGAAATGCAGTTCTGTGATCATCTACATTAATACAAAACTTCAGAGAACTACAATAACCAATAGGGACTGAGTTTTGTCCCTCTCTGGTACAGACTTTCCATTTTAGTTTCCTGCTTTGGAAACTAAAACAGTTGAAATTATGTTTTTAAAACAAAGCACGTAAAAGGAGCTCACAATCAAGAATCTTGAACACATTATAAAAGTAGATTAAAAAAATCCCCAGTGCTAATTACTTTCATCTGGCTCTCAAGATTCACTTTTGGATGAGTGAAAATCTGTCACAGCTTTTTGAATGGAGTTACGTTCTTCCAGAGGTCAGATAATGGGGCAGGGTGGGTTGTTTTTGTTGTTTTGGTTTGGGGTTTTTTTGGGGGGTTTGGTTTGGTTTTGGGTTTTTTTTGTTTTGTTTTGTTTCCTCAACTACTCATAAGTAAAATTATTCAACTACTTACAGCAACATATTGTCACAACTTCATTGTAAATACATTATAAGCATTGTCCTCATATTTCAGTAACTGTAATCAATTCTTTGTCTTTTACCTGAATGTGGGCAAGTAACTACCACTGTAGATGATAGTTTTGTCAACATCAGTATGAATTAATACAAAGATTAAAATATCTTTAATAAAATCTTTGTAATTCCAAACTTATAATATGGAGGCATTTGCAAAGCATAGAAGGGAATTTTGAAAATACATAATGATGCAGCAAATGTTTGCTATTGTAATTTCTGTTCTTGTATAGTGAGATAATAGTCCAGCTGTTTTCGTCTTGTGTAGCCAATTCAAAAACATTGCTTTTGTTTTAAACTTGCTTTGCAGTATTACTCAGTGTATCCAATATAAAGTCATAATTTTGTTGCAGTGTATTCACTTGAAACGAAGAGTGTCCTATCCTGCAGTCTCCATGGATACATCACACATTTTCAGGGGAGGGAGGAACAAAATAACAGAGAAGTGATAAATAATGTATTTGGCAGTATTTGAGTGATTTTTGGCTTTGCTGATACCCTAAGTCCTGCAGGTCAGCAAAAATGTGCTTGAGATTTTGTTTGAATAAACTGTTGCTGTTTGGCAGTCCTAAAACTAGACAGAAAAGCAAATCCCAGCAGGTCACATTTATTTCTTTAAACCAAATTATTAGAATATTCCCAGATAACTCTGATGTAACTAATTTTAATTGTCTTAATCCATGTTAACCCTCACATGTAGCATTGAAATATTCTTGCTTTCCAGAGTATGAGCACTAAAAATAGATGTGCTTTGGCTTGTAGTTGCATGTGTCTTTGTCATGGTGTCCTTGTGTGTGATCTGTCAAGTCCATTTATGTTAGCATGGTCAGGGTTGCATTATATACTCTTGGACTATGTCTGAGTTTTTATGGAAATTCTGAACATTTTCTTGTTGCTGTTTTGGTAATTTCACCAAAAAAAACCCAAAAAAACCCAAACAAACAAACAAAAAAAAAAACCCAAAACCTTGAAAAACCAAGCCACGCTTAATTAAAATTCTACCTTTGAATTTATTCGATTGTAATTTAACAACTTGACTGCTGCAAGTTCATACTGGAGGAGCTACAGATCATGCTCTATGAGCTGTTGAAGTGTTTAAAGCAGTAAACTTTCAAGGCTCAAGACCTAGAAATTCTTCTATGAAATAAATTGTTGAAGTACACCAAAACAGTTCTAGAATAAGTAACAGCAGTTTGTTTTTCTGGGATTTCTGTAGTTACTGAATGAAGACAGGATTAAAATGGTGTCAGAATAAAATCTGATGGTTTCTTGCCCACTCTTACACTCCTGCTTTTTCCATTCTCATTAAAGATGTACAGTTAATTGTTTCAAAGGATGTCTCTAAATAAATTTTAGTCAGTGTTGGTTTGAAGTTATTCTGTCAGCAATGAGGAATTTGAACAATAATATGTATGTTAAACATGCATCACACAGCAGGATTTTTAATTTTGTACACAACATGCATACACTACTCGTCTATCCTATAGTGTCACTCCCTTGAGAATCCAGCTCAACTGTTTGAAGGCAAGTTCCATTGATGAGACCATTTGTGCTCAGTCTAATTTTTGCATAGAGCTGGTTGACACAGTTTGTAAATTCTGGCTCAGTTTTAAATTCTGATTTTGTTTATCCTTCTGGTTTCTTCTCAAGTCCTAATTTTATTTCTTCCTTGAAAAGATGTTGTTCGCTTTCAGAACGCAAAATAAAACTAGATTCAGTAAGAGCAATCAAAGAAGGTACAAACAATTTTACTGTCTATTTGGAGCATCTGGTGTATAATTTGGGGTCTGATGTAGACAAGATTGTATCTAACTAAGGTGTGGTTTTTAATGTTCCTTTATATAAGGAAATGAAAAGCCAAAAAATGTAATCATATTTGTGCTTAAATACCTCTGTATTCTGAAAATAGTTTAGCTTTGGTTTAGAAGAAATATATTAAAATAGCCTATCTTTATGCTTAAGGTAAACCATTTAGAAATATAAGTTTTATCATATTTTGTAGTTAATTTCATACTATTTTGGACTTAGTACATTAAATAGCGTTTACTTTTTACTCAGCCACTTGTGAAGATGTTCAAAGCAGCTTTATACGGGGCCAGGCAGTCTTGGACAGAATTTATTTGCTAGTGTGCTATGGATTTTTTTTCCCTGAAAGTGACATGAAAATGAGCAAACTTTAAGTGTATACAATCTTACAATACCATGCAAGTAACCTTAACATATTTGTGTTTATTTCCACCAAGGATTTTGTGACTACAATTACTCGTCTACTTGAAAGTCCTTCAACTTTTATTCGAGCAAAAGCCTTCCTGGTCTTGCTACAAGTTTTAATTAATAACAGGGAAATGTTGCTCCTCAGTTGTCAAACAAGGTAAGGTGATAATGGAAGATAATCAAAGATGTAGTCTTGAAAATTGTACTTGAAGTACTTGAAAATTTTTGAGCCAGTGTTTTAGAAGTTAATTGTTTTGTGCGTTATAGTAATCCTTTCATTCATGAGAATATTTTGTCTGGGATCATCAGACAGCAGTTAATCACAAGGGGAAACCACTGTCTTGCAAGTAGAAGATCTTTTAAAGTAACTTGTGGTCCCAGTGAGTATTTGCATTTTTGGGTAGGGCAAAACATATACTGCAACAGTGAGTAGTTGCTACAGTGGGAAAGCAAAATAAAAGGTTCTGATATGTACCTTCCTCATCTTGGTGTTTGGTAAAGTCCATAGTCTCTTCAGAGTAGTCATTTTCAAGGTAAAATAATATTTTTTGGCTATATGTGTTTTGGGAGTGATTTACATAAAGACCAATAAATTTTACTTGAAGTATTTAATTTTTCTATGTTTTAGAACACTTTGCAAGAAATTACTGAATCACCAGGGAATTGCTATTTGGAATTTTTTGTCTTCTGTTGGGGCAGAAGTATTCTGTCAGAGAGGAGCAAATTAGACTGTGTTAGAATATGAATTGTTACCATGTTTTGCGGTGATCAGAGAAGTAAAATGAAAGAAATTTTAATTGGGATTTATATCTTCTACTGTTCTGTAAGAAAGTAAAATGAAGTGTAAACATAATTTTTACAATATTGACACACATCAGATTTGTAACTAAAAGTATAAAAGGATGAGACTTGTGAATAGCTGTAAATCTATATCTACAGCAAATATAACACAATATCTTACATTCATGTTTGAGAAGAATTAGGATGTATACATTGGGGTTAAAGGAGGGGGCAGATGAGTTACACCATGAGGCCACTGTGAGAGGACACTGTGGGGTGCTAGCATTTTATATATTCCTCCACTCGCAAAGCTGTAGATAACCCAATATTTGTAGAATCACTGAGAATAAGTACTGAATCCAAAGGGCATTTACATCCGTATCTTTTTACACTTCCAGAATTGTTCTATCAGATTATGTGTTCTGCTTAGTGTAAAATGCCTCTAATGATTTGTAATGAATTTTTGAATGGCTACATTTATAGTAACTCCTGCTGTTCATGTGCTTGATACACCACATAGGACTCTCCTGTGTGTTTGGAGAAAGATCTGACAGAAATCCTGCACAGACAGTTACTATTTGTCTTATATGTTAGATATATCTAACATATTATATGAAGGAGAATAATAATTTTATCAACAATTTTCTTTATTTATAATGCTTTCCAACCAGCTGCCTTTCTGAAGAGAATGTGTTGTGAATTTGGAATGTCATTTTGTATTATGACTTCTGGCTTTTTCCTGCTGTTCTATTGTGATGCTCCAGACAGGGCTGATTAGAGACCAGTACATAATGTAATACAATAGGTAAAACAATAGGCAAGCCTTATAGCAGCTTTATTGAGCTGATAAACTGTTTTTCTTAATTTTGCTGAGTTTGCTTCATAATTGTTCTTTAGTGAACAGCTTATCTGTTATCAGAACAGATCATCTAAAAGCTTTCTCTTACGTTCAGAAGGTAAGATAGTTATAGAGAGGAGAAATGACCCATTAAATCTGGAGACAGTTGCATTCATAATATCACTACTATATAACTCTGGAATAATCTTAAAGCCAGCAGAGATACTGGATACTCATTGACTTATATTGTTGAATTCTGGTTGGGGTATTTTACTTAAATGTCTTTAGGCGTCTGACAGAAAGGTTTTTGTCAAAATTAAGACTCATGAATTCTAAATTACTTGCACAGGAAGCAGAAGTAACTTGGATAACTATTGAAAATATTTGATATACTCATATTCTCCTTCTGGAGGTGTTTGATTTGAGAAATATAAAGAGCATGTAGTAAAATGTACATAATTCCTGGTTAATGGTTTGTCTTCAGCAGCTGCATCTAAAGCCTGTAACAGGATTTATATTGCTTTTGATGATAAAATCAGTTAATAATAATCAATATAAGGTAGTTTTTCAGTGAACATGACTTAAAGGATGATGCAGATGATAAAACAATAGTAACTGTTTCATGGCAACACTGCACTGAAAAAGCTTTTGTTTAGTTTGGTAATTACGCTGGTTGTGGCTGGGTTAGTGTTAATTTTCTTCATGGCAACTACTATCTGATTGGTTGTGCTGAAAACAATCCCCTGGGCCTCCTGAGTATGGGGACTGCCTCGGGGCAGCATCCCAAAGGCCTTGCTCTGGAGAGCAGCCCTTCCTTTATTTGGCAGGGTCTGGAGTGCAAGTCTTATGAGGAGGAGCTGAGAAAACTGAGGTTGTTTAGCCTGGAGTGATGCCTTAAGTTTTAGCTTTTATATTTTTTAGATTCTATGCTTTTCTAGTGTGTGGTTCTGGATTTCATATTAAGTGCTACTAAGCTCTCTTCACAGAATTAGTAGACAAAACAATTAATTTTCTAGCTTGGTACCAAGGACAACTGATACAAATTTCAGGCTCAATAACAAAAGCAATGGTGAAATGAGAAGAAAAAAACAAAGAGGATGGAGCTTTATAACCTGAAGCTATAATTGGAAAATTAACTCAAATATGCTAATGGACCAGAACTTATAGAAGTATGAGATCTCATGATCGGTCGTCCGTTTTTGTGGCTATTTTGGGTTCATCTTGGGTATGGCCCAGCAGTGCTCTTGTGCTGCCCCAGTGTACCCATTGAGGCCTTTTTATAAATATCCTTTTGCTCTTTGTTTGGTCTCTGTTCCAGGTCAGCCTCTAGAAGCCATCAGGAGGAAGGGAGACTCAGGGGAGACCTTATCACTCTTTGTAACCACCTGAAAGGAGGCTGTAATGAGGCAGGGATTGGTGCTTTTTTTCCAAACAGTGAGTGATAGGACAAAAGGGAATGGTCTTAAGTTGTGCCACTGGAGATTTAGATTTGATATCAGGAAAATTTTTTTCACTGATAATTCAGACAATAAAATCCTGTTCTCACTGGTAACCTTTGTGATAGCTGTCCTTGGAAATGGTTTTGGACCTGAAAAACTATGGCATGTGAGGAAAATAACAGTTTCATCATTATTCATCTCCCTGGGAGGAAAGGGCATGGGATAGGGAAAGGAGGGGAGAGAAGGAGAAATGGAAGGAGGAGTAGGGAAAGAGGAAGTGGAAGGGAAGGGTAATATCAGGCTTATTTTAGCTGTGCTGTTGTTACCAAAATGGATTTCCTTGAGTTTTTCTTCCAGTTTGTGCGCAGATACCAGGAAATAAAAGGCAGCAGAAGTAGGTACTTGCTAAAACATCTTTTTATTGCAAGCAATAATGGTGCCTCTGGGCTGTGAACATGAGACGTATCCAGTGTTGAAAGTTGCAAGTCTTGATTCCTGGTATGCAATCTTAAGGCTACCTGCCTATTTGTTTTTACTGTTTGCAGAACTTTTGGCTTAGGCTGTGATACAAGCAGTTGCCATTCACTTTTGACTGTTTGTACACACAATCCCCCATGCATGTCCCTCTAATGCTTATTGATTAGCTGAGTTTACACATTCTGGTTGCAAGTTTCTTTTTGTCCTCTTTTCAAAAGCCTCTCCTTACTCCAAGAATATGGAAAGACCTTTATAATTCCAAATAAGAGTAGGTAAACAGCTAATCCCAACTGGTCAAAGGGATATTCCATACCACATGGCTTCAAGGGGGAAAGACGAAAGGAAGGGCGGGTAAGACGTTAGGAGTGATAGCACTTGTCTTCCCAAGTAACCATTGCATGTGTTAGAGCCCTTTGTTCCTGGGGATGGCTGAACACCTGTCTGCCCATGGGAAGCGGTGAATAAATTCCTTGTTTTGCTTTGCTTGTGCAGGTTTTGAGTTCTGTGGATGAAAAGTATTGATATATAATAAGAAATGTAATTTTGAAGTGAATTCATTGTTCCACAGTGTTACTCTGTTACTCTTTTTCCTACCTGTTTGTGGTAGTTGGTTACATACCTTTGGTTCTTCCACATGTAATACAGCTAGGGAAGATAAGAGATCCCTTATGCTGAAGTAGCTCTTGTTTACTTACGCTATGCAAATTAATTTCTTTTGCTAATCACGCTGAGTTTTCCAGTCCCCTTCTTTTCTCCTTGATTTGCAGAGGCAGGTTACCTCAGGGGAGGGATACAACCTGAAGTTTATTGAGACTTTTCGTTTCATCCTTTTCTGAACTAGCAGTAATATCCAATTAGTCTCACTCAATTGTTCTTTTTGTATCTGAATGGTTTAGAGAATTTCCTAGGTAAACAGAGACCGACTTGGAGATTGAACTTCTCCTCCCAAAAGAATTTATTGAAACCTCTTGTTTTCTACTGTCTGCAGAGATGGACACTTGTAGAAATACAGAGTAGTATTCCTGACACATTTCACAGTCTGCAGAAATGTAACTATGCACAGCAGCATAACCTCTGAGCAAAATCTTTCTCTGTTTCCTGTGCCCACCTCCTGCATTTATTAAATTTTCAAATCTGCTATGTGCCCAGAAAGGAAAAGCTTTGCCTGAAACCTACTACAGTCTCACATCTAGCACAGCCTGTTTACCTTATACATCTTAAGACTCATCTGGAAAAGTAGCGAGGAAAAGAACTGAAAAGCTTGGTGCTCAGTCAGATGGGAAAACATGGAAATGGAAGGCAGGAGGGAACAGAGATCTAAGTCAGTAATTTCAGGGAAAAAAGCCATCAACCTGGTATCAAAATAAAAAGAATAAAAAAGTGATGGAAGGCAAGAAATAGAGATCGACCCTTCTATTAGCATGATATGCCATCTGATGTTACATCTCTGTAAAATAAACAATATATATTAAGTATCCTTTAAAAATCTTCATTATTTTCTGTTAGCAGAGATTGACTAATAACAATAATAATAAATAATAATAAAACTAAAAAATAGTCCTTGATTTGTTGGGGTAAATGGACTGTATATGTCCTCAGAGTATGCACGACCTTTAGTTTCCTGAAGGTCTATCATTCTCTGTGAACTTAATCTCTTTTCTTCGTGTTGATCATCCTCTTAAGAGGACAGTTCTTATTCTTTTAAGTAGTAGACTTCATTCCCATTCCTATCATTCCAGACTGTTAACTCTGGAATTTTCCCTTTTTTTCTCCACTCTTTCACATATTTTTGCAGGAAACTTCGGTTGTTTTGCTTTTTTAGTGTAAAAGCTCACTGATGGCCATATCTTGCAATACAGACTCTTGAATATGTTTTTTTTCAGACCAAACCTTTGCTTCATAGACAGTGGTTTACTTCTCATCATTTTTAGCTTATTTATACTAACATCTACATATTTTTTATGTATTGTTGAGTGTAAATGTGCATTAAATGAATTGAATAAATATATTTCTATACGCCAGGTTTTGCCCACTAGAGAACACTGAGATTCATCAGGGAATAAAAGTAACTGATAAATTGTTCTACGTATAACTGGGGAATTTGTTAAAGGAAAAGAGAGATTCTTTACTGCCTACACAATTTATATCTGTACAGTTTTCTCAAGACAATGTTTAGTTGGACTGAACTATCAGGGAAAAAATAATTCTGCGTATTTTTAGAAAATCTTTATGTGAAAGACAATTTTGTGAATGGAAGAACAACATAAAGGAGAGAACTCCTTTATCTTTGCTCTCTCAGAATAAATAGACCTACTTTATATCCTTCTCAAATGTGATTAAGTAATAGAACATGCTTTTATAAAAGAAAAGAACCTCCTTCACACAAAGAAATAAAACCACTCATGTTGAAGTCTATTTGACCCATTTTAGTAAAACTGAAACAGATCTAAGTTTATTTCCTTATAGAATCAGATGATTGTTAAACCATGGAAGTGTTTTCTTAAAAAAAGATATTAATTCAAGCTCTATTCATATATTTCATATTTTTTTCAAAGATAAACATTTTTGTATAAAATAAAAATTACTTGGTTATCTGGACAGGCTAGAAGGACATTTTATTTAACACATTCAAATTTTTATAAAAAAAAGTGTAAAGCTTATAAAAGTAAAATTCTCTTTGTAGCACAATGTCAGATTTTTAAGTACTTCTTTTCTAACAGACAAATCAAAATTCCTGTAATTTAATGCAATTTTCAGACATTACAAGAATAAGAAATGCCCTCATGGTCTCTGAGAAGTTCAGCTGAATGTGTTGCATCTGGGCTATTGCACAGGTGAAAAGCAGTTACTCAATGGGTCTTTTGATTTCTCTCTCTCTTTGTCTCTGTAGAATAGGTTAGGAAGGATAAGAATGTAGTATTCAATCATAATCATGTATTGTTTAGAGACATAATACTGTAAAATGTATTCTTAGGTAGTTTTTACTTTGTTGAGTAAATCATCTTTTTTTGATGGAAAGATGTATTTCCTAGTAGTATTGTTATGAACACTTGAGGCAATGTAAATAAGTAATTTTCATAGTTCTGTAACAGAACATTGATTATCAGAAGGGTATTTAAAAAAACAGTACTGAAATCCATACTTAAAAATCCAGATCATGGATTGCCCTCACCAGTGATTGATGGTTCTTTGCACGGGACCCGGAGGGAGTTCGAGTATGAAACAAAGATGTCAATAGTATGGCCCTAAAGGGAAGTCTGGCCCTTCTGTCTATTCAAATAAGCATTTTAAAATTTTGCCTGAAGCATTCTGTTACAGGTATATTATTAAAGCAATCTCTTGTAAGTTAGCCAGTGGCTAATAAATCAGTTACCATTTCACTGTGAGAAATGTCATTCTGCAGAATGGCCCAGCCACAGAGCGCTTACCAGTTGGAATGCATGCACTGAGTTTGTATTTAGAAATCATGAACACCAGATTTCTAGAGAAAGAATGTAAGACTGGTTTGGGCTTTTATCTCTTTCAATATGTCCATTCCAACTAGTGCTAACATTTTAATAGGCTGCAGTGTGATCTATATAGTATAATTTTTCTGGACTGAAAGATTGGTCTCTTATTATGTTGATTATGTATGTATGTATATTATGTATGTATGTATGTTGATTATGTATGTATCATACTTATGTATGATTGATCTCTTTAATTATCCTTGCTTTTGGAATTCTTATGTGTTTAAAATTAGTGTCTTTAGTCTTTCACTTATATTGTATGTATCGATTACATATTTCAAAACAAAGTGCATTGTAAAATTAGCCTCTCTCTGAAGAAAGATTCACTCCTTATGTTAACACCATATATTCAATTAAACTAGTAGAGTTGTGCTTACTTGAAGTAGCTTAAGAGTTTCTTTCCTTGACTCAATAATTTGTGTTGGTTTTAGAGTTGATTAAAAGAATGGTCTAAAATTTCAACAAAATTACAGAAACTAATGTATCTTCTTGATTGTAATCACAGATACCAGAAATGTCTGGTTCAATAGTTTTTTTTGAGATTTAGTGTTATTTTCTTTGGTATGAGAGTTAATGTTTTGCACTTGCTTAAATGTAGACTCATGATGTATATTGAAAGAGACAGCAGAAAGACCATGCCAGGAAAAGAGCAGCAAGGTGGCAGTGAATACCTGTCAAAATGCCTGGATCTTCTCATCTATCACATTGTGCGGGAGCTGCCAGGAATTCTAGGTAAATTCAGTTTAACTAAACAGATTGTACCCTTGCTTACTCTTCCAAGAAACAGATATCTCCTTATATATACAGGTGAAAAGACTGTATTCTCTGATTACATAAAGTTTGCATGATATCAGCTTCCTGAAGTTTCTTAGATATGTCATGATCAGATATTTTGTATTGGAATGCATGATTTCTTATATGAATGCTTTGTCTTTATGGAATACTAAGCCTTACCAGCTCACTCAGGAATGAAGCCCAAAGGTACAAGAAGTTTTATCAATATCTAAAGATGTTGAAAAATCTATAAACATTGTGCAATCTAAGAGCAAATTTGCCCCATAAAACAGTAGCCTAGGAGACATGCAACAGGGCATATCTCTGAGTACTTGTTAATCACATATACTGAAATTTAAATATTGAGTATTTGCTACAGGCAATTTTTCTGGAAAATTTCAGTTTAGATACTTCAGTTATTTTCGATACCTGAAACTGATTTGCTTATGCACACAAGGTTTATTTTCATAAAATTATTTTCTGATTAAATGATATCTGATGTATTTTTCATCTTCTCTGCATTATCACTAGGATATTGAAAATGTAATGGTAGCACTGCAAAGGTTAGTTGACCTAAATGTCATGCTGGTATTTTAAATGAAAGTTTACTTCCTCTGCTAATGCAATTTTTTGCCTTGCTGCAAACACCTGATCCCTTTTTTCTAACTAAATATCAGGTTTGCATATTGGCTAAATTTCAGGATGGAAGTCTCAGACTATAAATGTTGGAAACACAAATTCACCTCCTGCTGTTTATATATACTATATGCAATTGACATAGTAGGCTCTGATATTTCCTTAGAATCTGAAAGTTTCAAATACATAGTTACTATCATAATACATAGTACATCAGTTTCTTAGACATGTAATTACTACTGATTTACAATTTCAATGCATTTTTGGGAACTGATATCAAGCATAATTTCTACACTTAGTTTTCTTTTCCAAGCTGAATCTGTGGGTTGATTGTTTTCTGTAATCTGAAGTTATCTCTCTGTATGTGTCCATGTTTCTCAGAAGTCTTTTTCTTTTTATTGCTGTATGTTGAAGTAGCATGTACTGTTTTAGGTGGTAAAAGCTATGGGCACCTAAGAATAATAATCAGATTTGAAAATTGGAACAGTGAAAAGCAGTTTTACTGTTGATTTAGAGTTAATCCTAGCTTTTTAAATGTGTATTCATGTAAGCTCCTTACTGATCCCATCTTCTTCCACCAGATGTAGCTATAAACCAAATAGATTAACAAGTTGAAGAAATTGACCTTAAAGATACATTTAACAAAAGAAATAAATTTTTAATCTTCTGGTTAATTTAAGAAGTTTTCTGTTGTTATAAATAAGAAAGTGATTTTATTTCTGCATTTATAATATTTAACCTATTTTTAGGAAGTAGATATAAATTGTTTAGATTATGCTAAAATTAAAGGTAGCCATATCTATCTATTTAACAAATGCAGAATTGCCAAATGTGATGGTTATATATTCTTTAAATATAGAAAGATAGATTGTTCAGTAAATCAGTTACTAACCAACAGAGATGTCTTGATGAATTACAGTATTATGTGTAATTCAAAACAGAAATGTATTGATGAAAAAATGTTGTGTTTTATGTATTTGAAGAGTTTTAAGCAACACTTTATTTTCTTTACCATTGAATGAGTCAAATCTTTAGGGCCTACTTTAGTGCATGGCTCTGTCATTTCTGCTTATATTGAAAGCTGAACTCCATGGGAACAGAAGAAAAGCATTGGTTATTCAACATGATTAAACGCTGAATTACTCTGAAAAGAAAGGCCTTTTCTGGTCTGAAAAAATCATATAAAGAATGGAGTCCCATTCTTTATTTGCTTAACATATAAGTGAATTCCCTTTTACAGTCTTGAGCAGCTATCTTTTTAGGGGCAAAATATATATAAGGTGCTCTTTCAAGACAGCGTTTGGCATCTAGTATTTTCAGGTTATAGGGACAGAATTTTCCTGTTTTTCATATGAGCTAACTTTTCTCATGCTGCTTCTGTTGTTTGTCCCATGCAGAAGAGGTCTTGTTTTTTGCAGACAATAGAAGTGTACCACAAATTTAGCATAATGTTCCTTCATTTTTATATGTTTTTCCTGAGTGTGAAGTGTAATTTTCACTATTGCAATTAAAATTTTGTTAGCTTATTGTTATGTCTGAGGTGTGTCATGGAGGCAACTAAGTTCTCTCATTGATCTGTTGCTATCTCTTCTATGAGAACTCCTGTAGCTTTAGGTCACTTGTGTCACTGTTAAATCAGTGCATGAGAATGTGTGTGTGCATGGCTGGTGGAAGGATCTCTTCTTTTGGAGGGGAAGGATGTTTGGGGTTTTTTTCCTGTTGAACTGTGCTGCAGGGGAAACACACTGCTTCAGCATTTATGTCACCCACTAATCTTGGTTCATTCAGTTCTTGATTAGCTGGAAGTCATGAGAATTTCACTTTTTAGTTCACTGGAAAGAGAACTGCATCCACATAATTTAGCCAATATAAGCCCACCCTGCCAAGAGGGGTAGTTTCATCTTTACTTCAACACTCACCTTATACTTCTATCATCACTGTTTTGCCAGAGGTCACCTTTGCCTGTCCCTGTAGCCAGGGTAGGGAATTGACCTGTTTGAAGTCTGAGCTAGGAAAGAAGTGCTGGATTCATCATGAATGCTACTTTTGGCAGACAGAGAAGACAGAAGTGAACAGAGGCTACTGGAACATATAAAACATATGTAATTTGCTGTTGTTTAGTGGTATTTTTATTTGGATCAGCCTGAAATGCTCTTTTCTGTAGGTGACATTCTCAGTGCCCTAACTAATGTCTCTGGACGTAAACACCCATCAACAGTTCAGGCCAAACAGCTGAAGATGTGCCTTCCTATGATGCCTGTAGTGCTTCATCTTGTGACATCCCAGGTAGGTTTTTTCCCCCAAAAAATTTTGTTACGCAGAGAACAAACTCTTACAATTTCCCAAAAAATAATTTCTGTCAAACATTATCAGAAAGAGTAAAATAGTGGTTTTGTTAATGCATAGATATGTTGATGAATATTCCAGCTATGAGGCAGCATTTGATAAACGTGCATTGTGTAACAACTGTAATGACAGAAGCAAATGCATATTTTGTTCTCTTTTCTGTTTTTTAACATGTCAAATAATTGTTTTGCTGTTTCTGGTCATAAGATATGCTTTTAATGTATTTTTTTTTTCAACTTTGGCGGATTTTGAATAGGTGTTTTGTCCCCAGATAGTCACAAAGGAGTTTCTTTTCAACTATGGCATCTTACTTGTGAGTATAAAGTAGAAAATAAATATTTTTACAAGATATAACTATGCATGAAATTTTGGAAATTATTGAAATAAAATTACATTAAATTTCTAAATTGGAGAGAGAAATTTATTCTGAATGCATATTTTAAGCTTTGCTTGTATTAAAAACTCTCTATATAATCAGTAAATATTTTCAGTAGTAATCTATTAAAAGGGAAACTGTACATATTTGATAAACTGAGAATTTCTTGCGTGCTTTATGTCTGAATAGAAAAGTTATCTCTAAATTACATCAAATATTCTCTCTGGAATTTCATATTAGTGTTTTATGAGCAGAAGTTAAAGAGAATTGTAATTAGTCTATATTTAAGGTATTGTTTCTTCTTGTCACCTTTTTCTTCTTGCCAGTACTTCTAAACTGTATTTAGTTGATGGAAATCTATGGAGCTAAGATACTGAACTCATGTTGACATTTACAACCTATTTCTGACGTTACCCATAGAAGATGAACTTTTTAGCTGTGCCATTGGATGGTACAGGAGAAATGAAGTAGTACAGTTCTGGTCTAATTTCCTCATATGAAAACAATTGTTTATGCTAAATGAGAAAAAAAGGGTGTTCTAAATTGCTTATCAGAGTTAAGCCAACACTTTTAAGTGCATGAGTTCATAAATAACAACTAGCTATTTATCTCCAAATGGCATGAAGAAATGGTTTGCTACAAACAAGTAGATTCAAGTTGTGTTCAGATTCCCTTCTCTTTCTCCTTTGACTCTTTATTCCAAGAAAATGTGGTTTAATTTAGCTCTACTAAAATATTTGTGTAAAAATTAGCATCAGAATGATGAAAAAAAATTGAAACTGTATATGCTGAATTACAAAGCTCTTTCTTCCTTTGAAGCATTTGTAACTAGGTAGTAGATTTATTAATAGTTTTCAATCAACCTTGTAGAAAGTGAAATTCTTCTGTCAACAATATAGGTACAACAGACCAGGTACAATGAAAGTTTCCTTTTGATGTTACTCCAGCTTGTTTGAACTACTGACTGAGGAAATCAGGCTAGTTATACTAGCACAGCTTTGCTCTCAAATCAAGGAGGAGCACATTACTCAATGTTTCCTGTGTCTTGTCCTGTCTCCATTGAAAAAGGCACTTCTGGAACTTACATACACTATTTAAATTTACACATGAAAAGGGAGGGACAGTAGTATATCTGAAAAATTAATATCAAATTTTAGTCCATTTTATGTAACTGTGTTATGATATGACTAATACAATTACATCTGGAAGAGTAACTATCCATTCTATCAGGCAACAATCTACTCTGGAAATCTGTGTTTGGCAACATTCCCACTGACACCTATAAAAGGACATTCGATCATCACCTCGTACTTTTTCAAAATACTGTGCCATAACTGAGGCCCCTAAGACTTTAGTGAGGCAGTCTTTTTGGTTTTGTTCTTTTTTTTTTTTTTCCTGATTTATTCAATAGTCTTGTTCTTAACAATAAGAAATTATGCGGAGTGGAAAGATATGTGCTTGGGATCTGGACGGAAAAGAAGAGTTATTTTCCTGTAACAGTTGTTCATTGAGAATTTTTTTTTCTTGCTGCTTTGAAGTTACTTCCATCATCACTGTAATTTTCAGTAGTGTTGAGCAAAGAAATTGAGAGGGAGTCGGGACAGTCCTTTCATGTTTTCTGATGTGGACAGAAGTACATGGAGGGCACGCTGTGCCCCAAAGGCACAGCTAATAGCAGGCTTGTGGTGATGTGCACAGGGCACAGACTCACTGGTAGTGAAATACACATCCACCATTTCTCTCCATTGCGTGAGAAACTCCAGATAGTTGCATTTCTTTAAATCATGTATCTTTTCCCTATGTTTCTAATATAAAATTAATAAGCATTAGTATCCAGAACAATTTTTGCACCAACTATTTTGATGTTTCCAAATCAGTCTTGAGACTATGGTTGTGTGAAGCTGTCTAAAAATGAGCAAACAAAATAATTTGCTCTTTTCCAAATCAAGTTAATTAGATAATACCTAGTGATTTCCTTCAAATGATTAGGAAGGTAACTTTTTTTAATAGAAGCACTTGTTTTTTATGACTCCTTCTGAGGTGCCTTTAAATAATGAAATATCTAATTGGTTTCTAGCTCTATTTTTAATTAGAGAAGAATCCTTCAGATGTTTCTTACATATTGTGAGAAAGATAATCCATGTAGAAACTTCTTCCAATTTCATATGTAATAAGGAAAATTTAATTGGTAGTGAAATATAAAACAGTGCCATTTTCCTAAATGCTACATTAGTGAAAAAGAGCGTACTACACATTCTGCTGAGAATTTTCCCTCCTTATCAAGTCTTAATAACACTTTTGCATCCCAATGAAATAAACAGCTATGCTTAGAAATGAAATCAAAAGAACAGTGGGTCTAATTGTACAATATTTACTTAATCCAGATTATTAATATTTTATTGACCCTGTTACTTAATATGATGACTAATTTAAGTGATTTTTAATAGAAAGTTATATATGCGTTTTTTCATGTTCTCCTTAGTGTAACTGCATCCACAGAATGTATAGTATGCATGGAGATCAAAAAGATTGTACAATAACAGAAAATTGCATTTTCTGAAGGGTCTTTGGTGATTTTAGTGAGTTATTTTGACATAGCCACATCCAAGGTAGTTCAAAGTCTTCTAAGAAATTACGGTTTTCTGTTAACAGTGAAGAGATTTAATTACTGTCTATTGAGCTAGAAATGTTATGATTTCTGATACTAGTCAGAGCAATAATCCTTATTGTACTCCACATTTAAGGTTCCAAGAGCATTACAGACTTGCAAAATTATTACAGCTAGATCATTTGTACTTTCAGTTTTAGTTAATTATTATGAAAGTTTGTCCTAATGTAGGTGCAATAATTTTTTGTATTTACAGTTTTTCAAATAATTTCTTGTAATTATTCAGTAATTATGCTTTATAATTTTTTTTCCTGAAGTGTTTTAACATATATGCTACTTCTTTTGTAGGAGTTCATCAGATCAATAGATTCAGGAGAAACAAACTTGGATAGAGCAATAGGTGGGGTAACCTATGATATTGCAGTACTTTTAGACACAGATATTCTAAGTATTGAATTTTATGAAGGAATATGATTACTTTCACCAACAGGGCAAGCTGCATCAGAAGAATTGATTAAGACTACTTTATTGACCTTTGAAGCAGTAACAGAGCATCCCAGCTTGCTGATGACCCATCGCTTGACTGTAAGTCTGACAGCAGTTACAATAGTTGCAGGCTAATAGGCCTAATTCTATTTATAAATAGAAAGTTTTGAAAATTTAAAAAATGTTTAAAATATGGTTTCAAATGTATTGTGGTTCTATTTGACAGAAAATAATACTTACTGTTTATAGGGAATTTTCAAAGAAGCAGCAAGGCATTCAGTTTACTATTTTATTATAGCTGATAAATTAGAGGGAGAATGAGAAGAACCTAGGGTTTAGAAATAGTGATTTTTTATTCTATAAGTGTTTCTTCAGCTGCAGTGCAAATATGTTGCTATATGCTAGTGAAACTATCTCCACTATTTATGCTTTTTGCATAAATATATGCTTTTAATAACAACGTGGCTTAGAAACCCCACCTCTGAGGATTGATCCCTTTCTATCATATGAGAAGGGTGGTAGATATCAGTAGATATCATATCACATTTACTGATGAGGTCATCAGTAGCAGTTATGGTGTTGGGGTTTTTCTGTTATTTTTTGTTTACTTGTTTTTGTAAAAGTCTTAACAGATTTCTTACTTTAAAATTTCATTAGAATTACATACTTACATACTGTAAGCTTCTTAAATCACTGAGATTTGTTTTCTTTTAAGTTCTTGGTCAAAATATTCTAGTCTGAGCTAAGCTGACTGAAGGCAGAACAATTACATTGTGTAACGGTTGTCAGCAGATCATGAGGTCTGAATGGTTGAATCACTTCAACAAATCATCATAATCTGTATACCAATGCATTTTTGTGCTTGAACTTTCACCAAAATACAATCCGCCATACTCACTGAGATGACCATTTGAATCCAACTGAATCTTATGTGTTTATATTGGAATTAAGTTAAGAGCATGCATTCAATATAGCACTTACATCAAGAAAGACATCAGCAAATAAATCAGGGCTTTTAGGGATTGTGCTAGATAAGAATGGGTGATCTTAGAAATTAAGTGTTTTTAGAAGCTGAATCCTATTTGGTGTGTGTGTTAGTTGAGTAATTAGATTATAAAGTCTTAATAAGTGAAAATAGTAAAATGAATCCAAAATATAAATTGGAATTGAAATAAGTTTAATAGGATTTTTTTCATGAATGCTCACAAGAGTGATATTCAAGAAAATGGTCCTTATGCAAAAAAATCTAACCAATTAGTAGTCAGAGGGGAAGTAGTACAGAACTGTTCAATTTACTTTAATAGGGCAACAATGTCCTAGAAATGAAATGTTAAGTGCAGGTGAAGTATGAATGCCTACTGATATCTCCCTACATGCCTGTCAGCCTGCCTCTCACTATATCTGTATCCTTCTAGAATCACCTAAATTTTAAAAAACAATTGCTTTGCTTTTTTGTTATCGTTGTGTCTTATATTGACAGATATACGTACCATTTTTTATGGGGGTCCATCAGCACTGACTGAAATTTCGATACCTTGTGTCAGCACATTAAATAAAATTCCTCTGCCTGTTTCAACTGTAATGGTCTGGGGATTTTCTCTGGAAGAGACCCATTCCTCTTTACAGCTCTTCTTCCCCTGAGCCTATCTCCACATTTAGCAGAACTTTTTCCTGAAGCCAGGGAGAGACTATCCTAGTCTCTGTTAAGTAACCCATGGTCACAGTAGGGGAGTTTTAAGATATCTAGTTTTCTGGAGAGCAGTTTACTTCATTTCATGTATTGAAAGTTTTAGATGTTTGTTTAAAATCCACCTCAATGCACCAGCTATGTAGTTGGAGATAAAACTTCCTTCCTGACCAGTGTTTGTCCAGTAATTTTGATGCATACCACTTTTGTAGTTTCCCTGGTTTAGGTATAAAATTATATCCTTGTCAATGAACAGCTTTTCGGTTTTTGGTTGTTGAGGTTTTGTGGGTTTTTTTGGTTTTTGGGGTTTTTTTTTTTTTTAGAAAATCTATTACTTCACTTGCTGATTTTCATAAATAACAGTTCTTGCCAATTTAAAAGAGTCCTCCTGACACTCAGCAAATAGTCATTCAGACATAAAATAAAGTGGAGAAATTGCCTTGCATTTTGTATGTTAAATTCAAGAAATTGTCCATTGTAATTAATAATCTCTAACCACATCTGCCACTAGTGGTGCAAACAGTAATTAGTTTAATACTATTTACGAAGTCTAGTGTGCTAATTATACTTGAATGTACAGCATACATTACTTTAGAGGAAAGTGGTACTTCATCTTCTGTGATGCATGCAGACTATTTTTGGAATTGCTGTTGCTCGAGGGATATCTTCTAATTGCTGCTGGCTGAGCATGACTGGAATCTATGAATATAAATTCCAGCACACAGCAGAACTTCGTGCTTTTTTAAAATGTTGAAGCAGGACATGTTCAAGCTTCCAGATCAATATTTAAGTATAACAGTGGTTAATAGGACACTCTTTTACTGGAGAGAAATTGAAATCCTAGGCTGAGCTCGGAAGGATGAGCCTGGATTGCTCATTTAGACCAAGTTGTTTACAAGCAGGATTTTAGGGAGTGAATCTGGGTGAAGGCCAAAACCTTCCTGAGAGGATGCAATTTTTTTTCTACTCTTTCTGTGACACTGCTTTAAAGTCTCTAATCAGAAATTAAATGTATTTCTAAGTTTAATTAATGTAATAAAAAGGGGGGCTGTATCAAGCAAGCAGAACCAGAAAGATTTTCATTTGAGTTCTCTTTTTAGTTTAACTAAAATAAAAATTATTTAAATTAATAGGAATTTAAGAGCAGCATCTGTTTCTTTCCCACTTTAAGAAGAATTACTTGTTCTGGGGTTTAGTACATGTTTGATTTACTTCTGTATTCATACTTTTAACAAAGAAAATAAAATAAATTGTGGGGTTTTGTGGTCAAATTTCTGATTACTATCAACCCGAAGTCAATTACTGAGGAGATTAATTGCTGTGGAGACTAACTGTATTAGATATTACAAAGTGTGATAAAGTCAATGGAAATTAATTGGAAGTGCTTAAATGAAAGCCAGCCGTGAGCAGTAATTTCATTTTGCATGCAGGTGTGTACATTTTTGCAAGATATAAAGTAAAGAATAACAGTGACTTGACAAATTTTTACAAAACTAGATTTTCAGGTATGCAAATATGTTAAAGGTCATTAAGAAGAGTGTGTACAGACTGGAGTGAAATATTAACCCAAATTTCTCAAACTGGCCTAAGTGCAACTACTTGTTCCTTTCACCTGCCTAAAATATAAACATACTTACTAAATGCAGATACTAAGTGTTATGATAATACTAAATTTTGGTAAAGGTTTAGATATTATTAAGTGGAAGAATTTGTGCTGACTGTATAATTTGTATTTTCTTTTGTGTGTTAAGTACATTTATTTGCCTGAAAAAGGGACATATGCAAATTCAGAGCACTTAGAACAGTGAAGAAGCTCATGATGGCAGACGGTTCCTTTGGGAGTCCTTTCTATACTCCAACTAGCTCCCAAACATTATCTGTGTACTGCACATATAATCTTTTACCCAAAACATTAAAGTTGTTCTCTGGTTAAGGCAAAAGTTGTCAGCAGTGATTCTCTTCCTCAAGGTTTTAAGACTTACTTTTAAAAATGAGACTAAAATGAAAGGGCCTTGAACATGATGAGTTGCTTGATGGGAAGTCAGGGGAAAAGTCGTGTGACAGGGAAACCTGCTGTTTGACAATATGAGAGTTATTAGTTTCAATAAATATGACAACACAAGGGTTAGAAACTTCTGCTAGTGCTTTTTTCTTGATTCAGCATCAGTGGTGTTCTTCATCCACAGGCTATTCTAATCTAACCACTGACATCTTAATTGTGGCATGTGGCTTTCTGTCCATTAAGCTAATCCAGATGACATGAGACTTTTTGTGAAAACAGTTATCTACTAATTGACATACTGAGTCAATCAATCAGTACTGATGCTTCCCAGAAGTAAGAAAAGGCCAAATCCTCAATGAAGATTCTGAAGACTTTTAAATAAAAATTACAGAAGTGTCATCCTTCCTCCCAGCCCATTCTAAAATGCATTAGATTATTTTTTCTATTACATTCTGAGAGATTACTGATGATATTAAAACAGTGAGGAGTGTGCTGTGCTTCAAGAAAATGCTTTGAGAAATTTGAAGGCAGGAGGAAAGACGATTTGGGGTTGGAGCTTATCTCTCATGAGGAAAGGCTGAGGGCATTGGATCTATTTAGCCTGGAGAAGACAGTTGAGAGGAGGCCTCATTAAAGAGTATAAATATCTAAAGGGCGGGGGGGGGGGCGGGAAGTGTCAAGGGGATGGAGCCAGGATCTTCTCAGTGATGCTCATACCTCACTAGTCAAGTTTTCCTTGCAGAAATTGCTCAACATTATGGAGACAGATGTTCTGGTTCTGTATTTCCAAAAAGATTTTGACAAGGTCATGTACCAAAGACTTCAAATTCATTAGTGGCCCTTCCCTCTTACCCACAGGCAGATCAACATCTAACTAGTTAAAATTTACTAAGGGAAGACTAGAGATAATTTTTTTTTTTAAAATTCGGTATTTTAAGAGTGGTGACTTACAAAGGTTTGTTGCAACATGTGCTGCTAATCCAGAAAAGGAAATGAATAGGGAGGTGACAGAACTGACTGATGACACTAAATCATTCACAGTAGTGAAAATTAAAACTGACATAGAAGTTGCAGAAGGTTTAAGATTTGAGTGAAAGGAAAATAATGATACGCAATTCAATACTGATAAATGACAAGTAATGGACATGGGGAAAACAACTTCTACTGTACATATGCAGTGTCAAACTCTAAACTACTAGTAACTTCTGGAAATCTTTTGGCATTATTTTTCTATGGAAATGATAGCTTTATACTCAGCAGTAATCAGAAAGACAACTAGATTGTTACAAATGCCTAGTAAATCATCAGACAAAAAAGCAGAAAACCTTGTGCCATGGTGCACTCAGGTCTCAAACACTTATTGCAGTTATGGTCATTCACTTTCAAAGGGAATGAAGTTTCTCAAGAAAAACTACATCTCGAGGATACAAGGAGGATCTGAGTAGAAAAGAACTTCATCTTGGAAACAAAATACTCAATAGTGTACTATAATGAATGGCTTGGGAAAGATGAATTGGAAATAATCATTCATGCTTTTTGTAAGTAAGAATATGTGGATATCAAGTTAGCTGCTTTAAAATAAGCAAGGATATGTCTTCATAAGGCATAACTGAAGTGTAAAATGCAGTGCTGTAAGCATGAAGTATAAATACTTTTAAGATAGGATAGGATAGGACAAATATATGAGAGAAAAAGCTAAATGCAAAAATACAGATACAATATCAGCTTAGGAAGTTTCTTAATTCAAGAGGTACTTTTCTAGGAACTAGAGGTGTGTTTTATGCTTGGTCTGTTTCTCATACTCTTCATCTACTCCATTTCAGCTGTTAGAAACAGGATTACCAGGTTTGAGCTATGTTTTTTTTGTCCTGTATGCATATATATTATAGCTGGGAGATGTGAATGTGGTGTATGGAAGTTTCTAGAATTTCATTGGTGTTTTGGGTACTGATAACAACACAGTTATGGCAGCACAGCCTTGGAATGTCATAATTACAGAATTATACAGTGATGGCATTGTGCAGCTAGGGATGTATCATGAACTGAATATCAGGCTATTTAAAAGGTGTTAGGAACTCATCTAGAGCTATAATCATATTCAACCTATTTAGTCTGTTTAGACTTAAAGAAGAATAATATCCTTTTTTTGTTAAGCAATCTTAGTGATAAAGACTGAGACAAAAAACCCTGCATCTAATTTATCTTCATGCATATATGGTGATTTGATTCCACACATGTATCAGCAGCCATTCAAAAGAGGAAGAAATAAATCCTTGTTTGAATATTCTTCTATTTATTTCAGTAATACTAGTACCATTGTTCTCTATATATAAATGTCAGACACATTTGCAATTTACTGGTGAATTTGTTAAAAACATGTTATGTACTGTTGCACTTCAGTTTATTTCACCTTCATAATCATGTGCAAAGTTCATACCTTGTTTACAGACTTAGATATGCATTAGTAAAAAACAGTGACAGAAATGGCATGGAGAGAAGTTTAGGGTTGTGGAGTTAAGAAGTATCTGATTTAAGTTTAATATAAAATTTAATGTATGTTTCCTCCTTCAGCACATGCATTCTGATAAGCTTTTGCATATCAAAATAATTTTCCATAGGATTAGTGCTTCATTTAGTTGATCTACCCACCACACTGAACTGACATGAGGAAAACACCTTCTGTGGAGAATTCCTTTTTAAACAGTTTGTTTACTAAAACAGATGTCTGTGTTAGAAAAAGTTCAGGATAAACTACTGCAGTCATTTAAGACCTAAATAATCTTCTTTACAATGACAGTTTAAAATATATTTATCTTAGAACAGACTTATGACTGGCTTAACTACATTCACTAATATGGAAATACTGCTGTTAATGCTAGATTAAAGTGAAAGAAGATTTTAAGTTTTAGAAATTGAAGTTGCATCCTACTGTTGTGTATTGTCATCTTAATAGGTATAAGTCTGAGACAATGCTTCTGCTGTGGAGTAATTCATAATGTCCAAGGACTGTAGGTTGGTTCAGATAATCAAGAGCTGCTTCTTTTCCACTTTCCTGTTTCATAACTTGAATTTACCACTTACATGTGCTTCTTCATTTGAGAGGCTTTGCAGTAGTTGAACTGGTTTCTTGGACTGAAAGATCTTAAGTACATACAATTATTTCCTGCCCCACTGGAATGTTATAAGTGATACATTACCATTTGTAGAACAGCTTAGAAACCTGCACTAATGGAGTTGTTGGAATGCAGTGTAGTTTTATTATTTAACCAAAAAGACTATGAAGTATTTCAAAGTTATGGAATTTTATAAAAGTCACTACATCTATGATATATAGCATTATCTATATAGGTATAAAGGCTACTTGTACTTGCAAGAGTAGTTTTGCTTCCATACCTCAAGCAGAATCCTTTTACTTCTTGTATTGAAAATTTGTAACAAAAGCATTTTGTAGTAGGTTTTTTTTTTTTTTTTCAGAAATGAAAAAAGCTGAAGTAAACGAGTCCTTTAATGTCAGAGATTGATTTAACAGAGTCTACCAACAAGCAATGAAATAGTCAGCAATTATTGCTGACTAAAGGCTAACTTCAGTTAGTGACCCTTTTCATACATACTTTAAACTTCTACAGATGTTTCTTATTAGTAGCTGCATGTATCTAGGGAAATTTTATCTGCTCATATTAATTACTGAAACAAAACACATGGGGGATTATAATGCAGTCTTGTTATGCCAAATCCTGTCCATGGTGCAGTGAGAATCTCCACAGCAATTTTATTTGTATAAGTAAATCCTAGGACAAGGTGTGCATCCATGATGCATGCTTAAAAATCGCACGGCTGTCCATTCATCCTCTCCCCAAATCCAAGCACGACCTGTCTAAGTAAATTATATTTTAACAGTGATTAAAGAATTAGAAACTCTGTCATAGAAGACTAATAATACACTATTTTTGTAACTGAGTCTAGTTTATCATCAGTTGATTTCAAATGGAGCTAAGCTGACTAGTCCTGTGATAGATGGTAGATTTGTAACAATATCCTCATGGACAATAAAAACTTGACTGGATTATATTTTTCATAGTGCAAATCTTTAGTAATGTAAATTTACATTTTAGTGGAAGACTGTATATTACCAGAAGGGAAGAAGTTAAAATATTTTCAAGATTCTATATTAAGCTTTTGGATTTTTCACTAGAGGTAGTACATCCTTTCTGATGTATTTTAATTCTATGCTGTTCTGTTTTTCATCTGAACTCTATTCAACGATTAGTTTATGGATTAAATCATCAGGATTAAGATACTCTAATACTCTTCTATCTTAATATCTTACATCTGCACTGAATTCTGTACTTTAAATTAAAAGTCCCTGTCAATGAATTGTATCAAAGTTACTGTTGTTTTCTATATAAAAGTACATTAATGTCTGTAATTTTGTGGCAATTTAACAGAGAAAAATGAACTTGGTGGCTTTATAAGAGTGATTATAGCTGAATTTCCATGATTATTCAACTCTTTGATTAAGGGCTCTAGCAGCAAAATAAATATAGATCATAGTGTATCTCTGTTCTATCTTTTTCCTCTGTGAATGAGCTAAGCCACATCTTTCTTATTCTCTGTTATAGGTTGAAGACTCTATCCTCCCACCACTTGTTTCTTTGGTTCACAGTCAGAATGGTAAGTATACAGACACATCAGCTACAGTTTCTATGAATTCCATAGTTTGTTTTAATTATATTTCAGTGTGGTTACATTCTTGGCACCTTTATTTTCAAGTGGAATGGAGACTCTTCAGCTTGCGGTTGCTCTCAGAAACCACATCACTGCTTTTAAACGAGAAAGTCATGGATGAAGAGAAAGGGGAGAGCCTCAACTCAAACAACAAGCTTCTGTCTCTCATTAGAGATTTACTGCTGCCTCAGTAAGTATAATATTGCTCCTGTAGTGGTGAATAACTTGATACACAAACCATTTTGACAGTATATTTGTTTTAGCCATCCTTTCTATGTTTAAATGATCAAGTCAAAAGGGGAATAGTAATTAACTACTGACAGAATTCTTTGCCCAGCATCTCCTCCTAGGTTTATTTAGTATTTTGTCATATACAACACAAACACAACTTCTGTGTGACTCTCATTTTTGATACTGTGCCTCTGGCTACTCTTGGAGCAAAACAGGATTCCCTCTAGCTTTTGGGCTGTGATTTAAATATTCCTCTTCGTTCTTCTAATAAATTCAGAACAATCTAACCGGCATCTTTCTATTTTGGATATTGTACCTTTATTTAAGATGTGCTGAAAACATATGGAATGACATAAAACTTTTTACAAAGGAACAGTATATCAAGGATTAATCCTTCATGGTCCACCCAGAGGTTATTGCCTCTAAATTGCTGTCCTTTCCTGCTGGCCCAAGTGGCAGAAAAGCCCTACAGCTAAGTAGATGAAGCTACTGCCTGTAGGCCAGATGTGGTCTGGAACTTCATTTACATGGTTTATCGTCAAATAATTGAGGCCTTTCATTTCATGCTGACTTGCATGTGAGCATAAAGAGAGCTCTCAGTGTTATGTATACATTGACTTTGAGCTGGTAACATCTGTGAGTAGAGGGAAGGAACATGAGACAAGTACAGTAGTGATGAGTCATCAACTGTATTTTACTTTATTTTAATAATGCTATAGTGTAGCATTATTTCCTATGTGGTCCTCAAAAGTTAATAATGGTCAATACTTAGCTGCCCTAAGTGAGAAAATTGTTCTCCACCCCTACATTAAATAAATGGAAGAAGGCTGGAGGAATGAATACTGAATTATGATCAGAAACCCAGTTTTTGAAAAAAAACCCCACACGTTTTTCCTTTTCCAGATATGAGGCTCTCTGCTAATTGAGTAATGTTCTTACAGTTTGAGGATCAAAGTTTTATTCATATAAGGTGTGTAAACTTTTCTCTATGACAAAGATTTGGATGGAAATCTTACATTTCTGTAGAGAAACTCACTTCCAACACCTTTCTTCACATGTTTTTTGATCTGGGAAGTGTAGACTGTTTCAGCACAAATAAAAATGGCAACTGGAAATATTTTTTTTTTAACTAGAGTATATGTACTATTAAAAACTGTCAGATAATTTTCTCCAGGTAGGGGAAGAGACCTGAAGTCAAAGGAGACAGAGTTCTGTCCTTATTCTGAAACTTGTCCTTTGTAGACGTGTCCATCTTATACAACCTATCTCATGGAACTGGGGGGTGTGTGTTTGGAGAGATGTGTCATGCTAATTACAAACTAGAAGGAAAACAGCCAATAGACCTCTGTTTCCAAGCTTACTAGCTCAATTGAGTGGAAGGGCTTTTCAGCCTGAGACTAAAGATGATCCTGTGTTGGGGACTTCACTTGTGCCATCTTAGCATGCACTGTGTAGCAGATGTATGAAAAAGGGTCTTGCAGCAGCTCAGAATCTTGGATCCAGGGTTTAAGTAATTCCTGAATCAATTTCCCCATCTCATTAGTAGAGATGAGAAGGGAGATGTTCTAAGAGTCAGTATAATCTACTTGTAAAGATAATGTGAAGCTCTATCCTGAGAAATATGTGAAAACTTGAAAGAAAACTTGAAATCTCTTGAAACTGGGATAGAACATAGAAGACTGAAGAGCTTTTTGCTGATACTGTTTAGTCTTTCTGTTGCTGGGTAAGAGATGGGACAGAATCTAATTCAACTGGAGGACAGTCAAAAGAGGGGAGGTATGCGATAGCCATTTGTTCATGGGCAGTCTGTGCAGGGAAGTAGATATTTCCACCCCTTTTGAACCTACTGAGAACTGAGAGCTGTTGAATATGGAAGGGAGTGACATCCAGTTTTAATATGGGATGTTCTTTTTGGGGAAGAAAAACTGTTATTTTACACATTTGTGTGTATGTTTTCTTCTTATAAATATCCTTCTCAAATTAATTTGTTTAAATTTAAAACTGACCCTTGAAATGGAATGTGGGTCACTATGCATAAAATATAAATAGACTTAATTTTGAGATAAATGCAGGAATGCAGTGATTACTTTTTTCTCATCTTCTGCATAATCAATAAAATGGTAATTCCATTAAATATTTGTGCATTTATAAATCACAAAGTTAGCTTCCTCATAGATTTTGATTGAATTGAAATGAAGCAGTGTCAGTAAATTTCAGTTAAATGAAAGATTATTTTCCTGAATATTTCATAACCAAAATGAAACCTGCAGCTATAGACAGTAAATATAAGGCAAATGCGTTATATCCGGATTTTTAAATCAAAAATTGAAACCAGCTCTATTTCATTCTAATTCCTAATATTCCTAATTGTATGTCATTAAAAATTGAGCCAGAATCAGCAAAAAGAGAGAAATGCGTAAGTAAAGTTCTATTTCATTTGAAGGTTTATGTAGCTTGCTCTCAGTAGACTACCGAGCCTGTTCTGCAAGTATGAAATCCAGGATACCTGACATAATATTCTTTTCTTAAGAGCTTAAGAGAGTCTACATCTCTAAATCTTTAAGGTTGTTTATAGAAAAGCTTGACAAAATAACTCCTTACAGTGTAGTATCTGGAGTTCACAAAACCCTTTTAAAACGTTTTCTACAGCTACTGTTACCAAACTGTTCTGTATTATGAAGTGGCAGTGAAATCATTTAATGACTCATTCATTTAATAAAGTATCTCAAGCATGGCATATTTTCCCCTCTGAGAAGATTCATACATTCATAGCTCCTAATGGACTTTATTCAGGCAATGTGTTTATATTAATTGCTAAGGCATTGACTCTAGTAATCTGTGTTTTCTCATGTGGTATTTGGTTTGATGGATCACTGCACCTTTCCTTAGAAATATCCTTCCCTAGTATTGTCTTGGGGGAGGGAGGAATAGAGTTTCAAGGAAGAGGAAGGGAAGGGAGACATTTTTATTGAACCTAAAGAAATTAGGATGCTAAGTGTGCTAAGTAATAATGTGTCTTTCAAGTGTAATACATAGAAAGCTTAAAACTGTTAAGGTGGAATCTGTTTATATGAACATTGATGTGTTCATATAAGCAAGTATATTGCCAAGTGGCAGATTTTTAAGCTAGCGTGGCTGAGTCATTTGTCACTACTGTTAGGAATTACAGTTTTGGAGACTTATATTCATGTCTTATGCAGTGAAAGATGACTTCTGGCATCTGAGTCACCTGATAGCATCTTTGACTGCCTCAGAAGATTTAGTTATGGACTCTGAAAAAAATTAAAATTGCAAGTCTCACTATGTTTGGTAGGAATATGTATGCTTATATGTAAGGCTCTCGGAATCAGTGTACTAAAGTATTACAGTATTTTCTTCCTTTGCTAAGAGATTTTTTGTTGACCAGTGAGAAATTGTTTTCTTTGGGAAAAGAAAACAATTTGGGTGATTTTTGCCTGATTCCCTCACCCTCTACCAGAACACTAGTTTTTTTTCTTTTTGTGGAAGCATTTTGTTGCTCGTTTCTTTGGGAAAATGGAATCTGCTCTTTGGAAAAGAGAGAGTTTAATCACTAAAGACCTGAAGCCAACATTAACTTCTAATTGATAATTCTGTAGATACTCTATTGTGGTTTGCAGCCCTACAGTGGCACATTCAAGTATGTAGTAACCAAGACACATTGCCCACAAGGCTGCGTGCTTGTGTAGGAGTGTTAGCCCTTGTGAAGGAACTCCCACAGGCTACATCAAGACTGCATGGCTGGTGTGCTTGTCCCTTCTCGTCATAGGTGAGGAAAGCATCTCCCCCTAGATTTCCTTCCTGCATAAGTCAGAGTGCTGAGGTGTGGTGCCTGCAGAGAGGGGAAGAGCTGACACAGTAGGATACGTGCTAGAATGAAGTTGGTGGGAAGTGATCCAGTTTCATCAGTTCAGACAGCACTAGGGGATCTCAAGATGTGAAGTAAAATTTTGGGTGATTTTTGCCTGATTCCCTCACCCTCTACCAGAACACTAGTTTTTTTCTTTTTGTGGAAGCATTTTGTTGCTCGTAACATGAAAACCTCGTTTTCCTGCAATTCATCCTGTCATTTGTTCTTGATTAATTCTTCATGGGGTTTTTTTGCAAATGAAGAAATTTTTACTTCCTATTCTCTTAGTTCCACATATTTGGAGTAGGACTAGTTGAAATCAAAGACTGTGTTTTGATATAGCTGAGTCTGTGGTTTTCTATGCTTGTAGCTTCCTCACTTCCGTCATTGTATTCTTCTGCCATCCACATACATTTTTGTTTAAATACAGTACAATTAGCCCCCTGTGTTGGGTGACCATGACTAGAATGTTAGTAGCAACAGCAAGGCCCACTTTTTTTTTTCAGCAGCCCGTTTTCCCTTACCAAGATTACTATGAGGTGATACTTGGATATGTTTCAAAGAGGTTTTTCTTGGTTTATTTTCTGCCACAGCTCTCAATAAATATTGTTTTGGAGTACTTTTATATTCTTCTGGTCTATATGACTTGGAGAATTAAAGCATGCTGCAGAATGAAAGCAGCATTATTTGAAATTTGAGCTAAAATATAGAAGAAACTCAATGTGAGTTTCTCTCAATTTTGAGAAAAATTACCATGTGTTTTATGTATGTGTATATATATGTATTAATATATGTATTATATGTATTATGTATGTATATATGTATTAATTAATATATTATATATGTATTAATTATGTACAAAATATAGAGCTTAATCATATATAATTTGGTTGATCATCTTCCTAAGTATTCAATAAGTTTTCTACATGATATTCTGAGGCTTATTTACTAGTCTCTTGAAGAATAGATTTTTTTATGCGTAAAATAATATAGATCAATAAATAAGTCTTGCACATGTAGACAAGATGAATTTTTTATAAACATATTTTGCTATATATTTAAAATATGCATGTTTTATATATATATGTTTTTATATATATGTTATATATATAAAACCTGCACATCTATGCATGTATATATACGTACATATATATATATACACACACACTATTAGAAGCATGTTTATTATTGCATATTTTATAATTATCTCTTTAAAAATGTATTCCCTTATTAATGCTGCTTTTAAATTTAATCTGATGCTGGCTTTAAAATACTGTTTCTAAATGAGTCTTGTTTGCTGCGTTGTGCAATTTAAAACAGTCTTTTATTTCCATTGTAGTTATAAAGTTTGGAAATGGGAAATGATGAATTTTTAATATCAATTTCTGATGTGTGTCTCTTGACCTTCTTTCAGCACTGTTTCTGTCCCTTTCCCACCTTGCCTTTCAGGTATGAGCACATTCTGCTGGCTCCAGACCCAGTACCAATGTATGCTCTGAAACTGCTGGTGGCCCTGACTGAGCGCAGCCCTGCTTCCGTGAGGTGATACAACTACACATTCTCTGTTGCTCTGGGTTCCTTCTGTTTCAATTTCCCCTTTCTTATTAGGAATTTGTGATAGCAGATCTCACTATTGTACTACTTTGACTAGTACTCTTGATTTAGAAAAATCATTGGAGAATGTTTGTTATAGAAGACATCTTGCATCTTTTGTGTCAATTTTATATGATGCTGGTTGTTTTAATGTGGATTTATCCAAAGAAACACTAGAGACAAAACTGGAAGAATTTTAACATTAAAATTATCTTTAAAAATGTTAAAGAAACCCAAACTAACCTAATACAGTATCAAAATTGTTGTTGTAAACATACTTGTGGCTAGAGCAAATGTGGTTTCTTTGTTAAACGTTTACACCAGTCAATTCACTTGAAAGTTGATCAGCTCTCCTGCAAATATATCTACCCTTAAAATTTCTAAATACGGATTTCAATTTTTGTTGTAGGTAGACTCAGTATATTTAGAAATATCTTAATATCTCTTCCTTCTTGTTCTGAAATTTAGACTGTGATGGACAGAAAAAAAATTAAAAACTTAAACGGTGTGAGTTGATAGTAATAAGGAAAGATCTCTCTATCTTCCTCGACATACCCCAAAAATGTGGTTATTCTTGTCATTGGCCATTGTCTGTTTGTGGTGTCTGATAATGTTATGGCTCAGAGATTGCTGAGCATTGTACTGTCTTCCTTTGATTGATTGAAATGAGACAAGAAAAAAAAAAGAAAAGGAAATTTGTTTTCCTACTTTTTATTACAAAAGATTAAATACCCTCTTTTAATTTTTTATGATGCTACTGGGAATGGTGCTTTAATATACTAAGTAGACTACAAATTAACTAGGAAATAGGGTGGCTTGGGCTTCTAAATGTTTTGAATTGTATAAAACAGTTTTAATTGTAAAGAAGATGTTTATGCTACTGTAAGATTTTATGTATTCTAGAAACAAATAGAACAGTTTTCCATTTTTAGATTTAAGCCACAGATATTCTAGCAGTTTAATAGTTATTAAAAATACTTCTGTAAGTAGAATGCTGGTTATATTAGCAGTATATTTCCTCTCCCTGCTGAATTTGCTTTATTTGAGAAATCATGCATACTTGCCATTATGTATGGCACAGTCTTCCAGTGTAGGTGGATTGTGGATGCACACTCATCCTCATGGTCATCTAGCATCAAACAGGAATTCTTTTCTTAATATTATTAAAGAGCAGTTGTGGAAGTTCAATGAACTATTAATAAGTTGAAATACCAGTATGTCCAGCACTGTTCTTTAAGGAATGGCTATCAGATTTTAGATTCTAACCCATCTGTAACTGTTGTGTTTCTCACATAGTTTATAGGTCCTCTTTTACTTTCACTAAATCATTTGTTTGGCTGGGTTTCTAAAGGAGCAGATTTTAAGCAATTCCCTTTGTCTATCTTTTTCCTTATTCTTTGGCTTCCAAATAAGTTTTGCAGGAAGTAGCCAATGCTTCAAAAGCATGAGAGAGGTGAATAATATATTCATATCCATACAAATTGCTGGTGAGTAAAATGGAAACCAGGTACATGCTAAAGTGAACACTGTATCACAATTGGTTCTGTTTTGCTTCAATGAGTAATTAATCAGTATTCATGAAGCTCAAAATTGCTCAAGGCAAAAGCTCTCTTTTGCTTCTTTCATTAGACAGATGGAAAGTATCTGCAAGAATTGTGATGGGGAGTAAATAAATGACACTGGACACAAGTCCTGTGGGAATAAATTTGTTCATTGTTGAAAAATTCTACTGCATTTTGGTACTGATGAGAGTGATGTGAGTTGCTGCATTGAGTCTGTGTGGCTTCTTCAAGCTTACATTTTCTCCACAATGTCTGGCTTTCAAGGATGGATGCTTTCTCCTGCAATTTTAAATGAATAATAGTGGTAGTGGCAAAGAGATTGTAAAATGACAAAGTGTTAAATTAGTATTTACCTTATTGTTGCAGTGTCTTTGGAAAATAGCTATTAATAATATTATTTTGAAGTAAAGAGAGAATTGGGAGGAGGACAAGGGCTAGTGTGCTTTTATTTAGTTTGTTCCATATGATAGCTTATTCTCAGACATGTTCACCTAACAGGTTCTTGCTTTCTTGCTCTCTCTTTATTAATTCTACCGGTTTTCTTTTATCTCACCCTCCTTACCATCACCTGAGGTTTAACCTGTGTGCTCCCTGATAGAGGCATCTGCATTTGAGCAGTTCTTATTTTAGCACTTGAAAGGAGACAGATGCACTCCATTTTTTTTTGTTTCCTTTTTTTCATAGCAGATACTATAAATTAGCCAAATTGAGGTACCAGAGGAAAGACATTTCATCTTCTTCCTACTATTTTTGGCCGTTTCTGTTTTCTGTTTCAGGTTGTTTGTTACATATGGCATAGACACAGATACTCAAATACAATTATATTTGTGATGTTTTTTAAGCTTATGATAAAATGCTGCAGTTAAAATATGTGTTTTGAATTCCTTTAATTAGCATTTTATAAGAATACAAAAATATTTTGTATTCTTTACCATTGCTCCACTGTTGAGGTAATTTTTTAGCATTATTGTGGGAGCTCTTCTACTCCATTACTTTTCAATTTAGCACTGAAAATCTAGTGATATCCCATTAATGTGCTGCAGAATTAGATATCTCACCAACAAAAGTTCTTTCTTGTGTAAGATGATAACTGTAAAAAAACCCAACTTTAATGTGTTTCTGTGGACACTTAATTATTTGGACATCTGATCATACGAGCATCCGCAGGAAGAAATCCAGTTTCAGAAATGGATGAGTGTTTTCTTGTCTGTTCTGACCTGAATAGGTTAGAGTATAATTGAATCAGGTACCCTTTTGTACCTGCTGTTATATCACACAACAATTGCTGTCTGATACAACTTCACTTAGAGTTTGTTTACTAAGAAAATAGCAGATACTGGAAGAGAGATTTGACCCAATTTGTCTATCAGTTGCCTGTTTTATACTTGGCTCAAAGCAAATAGTCTGGCTTTAAATCTTTTAGTAATATTAGTTGTGGTTTTCCTAAATACCTATTGCCTTGTCTTCTCAAGAATTTTTAGAAGTTTGTGATAATAAAAATTGTGAACATTAAAACCAGTGTGAGAGTTAATAGCAGAGTTCATATTTAGCTCTATTGAGACTGCTAATTTCAAAAGAAATCACTGATATTAAGGAAAGTTGTAGCTTCGGTTAATGATTAATTTCTGGACTACTGTTAATTTACATTAGTTTTTTTCCCTTTACATTAATTGCTTTTGGTGAATTGTACCTGTGTAAAGAGTTTTTGGAGGAATAGAACTTCTCATAGTGGGAGCAAATGTCTGCAGCAGGCTGAGGTGTGATTTAACTATGCGAAGTCTGCATTCAGAAAGAACAGTGTCATAGGTAACTTGTCCTTTTGAGTGTTTACCAGCTTAATGTATAGATAGGATAGATGAATAGGAAGTCAGACATAATCTGTAGAGGGTTGGGATTTTTTTGGTTCCTGCTTTGAGTCTTTTATGCTTTTTGCTGTGGTCTGTAATGATCAGATAGCTAGGTTTTTTTCCTAGTAGTGAGTAGCTTATGTGAATTACTTAGTTTCGCTTAAAACTATGGTATACCTATATGATATACCAAGTAACTGCTCTTAAGAGTTTTGACTTTGTAATAGAATCTATGCTGTGCTATTCCAGGAATCTTTTACTGGATCATGATTCTTAAGCTGACTTTTGTCTTTACAAAGAACCTTACAAAATGTAGCTGTGTGCTCTCTTAGGCAGCTGCTTGGCCTACCTTTAGTAGAAACTCATAGCATTTGGTGACATTAATATATATGAAAGCTAAACCTTTTAAACTATGGAGCCTGGATTTTATGGGTTGCTAAAATAGGCAATTTTGGTTGCAAGAAAGGGAGACAGTAAAAATAATAGAATAGAAGTGGAGGGAATGTTAGATACTGCATCAGATAATGATCATGGAAGTGGGACACATTCCAGTATTCTATTAAGGTCATTTCCTGAGGGAGAAACACCTAACTAAAAACTAATAGTAAGGCACCCTTATTGGATGTATGGTGGAGGACAGGGGACCAAATTAAGTAACCTTTCTCACCTCCTGTCCTTAAAAATAAATTTTCCAGACAAACATTAGGCTGTACTAAAAAAATGGGAAAAGGCATCAGAAACCAAAACAGGAAGATGTTGAAGAGCAACAACAAAAATAATCTGCTGCTTCTAAATGCCACAGATGTAGTACCTATGAAGATTCTAGAAAGATCAACCTTATACGTTGCAGCATATTGTCTTGACTAATGAAAGTTACTGTCATAGTGTCTTTGGAATCATCCAATTTTGGAATTGTCCAATATTCAAGCTTCATTTATGCTACTTTTTAACATGTGAATTATCTATTAAAGACCATCAAAACACATTTTAGGGTTGGTGTTTCTACTAAGTTGATTGTCTTTTCCTACACTGTTATGATCTACATCAGTGTTTAGTTGCATTCCACTATATTTTGAAATGGTCTAAAATCTTTGCCCTTGATTTCAAAAAACAAACAGTAAAAAACCCCAAGCCAACCCCAAACCAAAACCAGACTCTCTGGAGTTCAATGTGGTGTTTTTAATTGCTGGAATTGTGCTTCAGCTGATTTGTTGGTGTTGTGCATAGATTGTCTTTGAACCTGCTGTAGTTTCCCTGCTATTATACTAGAGAACCAGTGCTTTGTGCTTTCCTTGATTAATGTGGGCTTATATTAATTGCTTTAAAAACATTTTGTTCTTCTCATTATTCATTTTAATTTCCTAGTTTAAGGTTGAAATGTTCGCTTTGAAAAGTAGGTCTATTTGCTTCTAAATTACTTCTCTGTTTTTATGTGTTGCTTTATTTTCCATAATGAATATGAATAAAATAAAATGGAGTAATTCTGATATAACAGCTAAGCCTTAGGGCCTAGTCCAGCTCAACTGAGGAGTAGAATTACATGTTAGAGGTGTACAACATTAGTGAGAAAATCACAATCCAGATGGATTGAGAGAGATTGCCAGAGGATTAAACTGTTTTATTAGAACTTTAGGGAATGTTTATGTAGACTTAGAGCCCGATTTTGATTTTGATTATGCTAGTTTCACATCTATGGAAATTGAGTTGTAAAAATCATGATTTTCCTTTTAGAGAAGTAATGCTAATATAAAACAGCAGAGAATTTTTATGATCTTGCTGTTCCTATTGTTTGGTGTAATGTTTGCATATATGCTGCCTTATCGAAAAACATCAGACAGGAAGACTTGCCCAGAAACAGACTCTTGAAATGTTAAGTTCTGTGTCAGCTAATAACACTGTTGTCAAGTCACACATCATTGTAATTCATATCAAAGGCAGTGGTCAGAGTTCATTATTGCAAGGGAGTTCTCATAGTCTAGTCATGTACAGACTGTAATACTAATCACCATTTTTAATGTAAAACACAGCTTCTCAGTGTTACTTTTTATAAAAGCTCCCCTTTAGTAAAGAAATAAGCTATTAACCTTAAACCTGTAATTTTGTTTCCTCTTTTGTGTTGCTGATCAATTACTGAATGTCTAACTTGTAAAAATGTGAGACAAATATTTGATGTTACTGTTAAGTGAATTTTTGAAAGGAGTCACATTGGAAGGTTCAAATAATGTAAAGCATTAAAATGGGCAAATAACATTAGTTCTTAGTTATTTTTACTTTCAGTAGTGAATTTTTTGCTTTGTGAATATAAGTAGCAAATGTGGAAGAGTCAGATGGTTGGGTTGCTAGAGCTGCAGCTGCAGACTTGCATCACTTCAGTTCTGCCATGAATCATTTGTTCAGCATGAAACATATCTCAACCATTGTCCAGTCCATTCTCTTTTGTTCAATAGTAGGTGCCCAGAGAAGACTACAGGAAGGAGTCAGGTGTGTGGGAATACTTTCTGGAGGCTTTCTCAGCCACCTATGAGGGGTTTTTTTGAACCCATAAAAGATAATGTGGTATTCTGTAGATGGTAGCTATAAGGAGTAATCTTCATTTCATTTATGTGGACTGAAAGAGATATTTCACGAGTCACTTCCAGCATAAATAGTTATTCTATAATATAGCCACATGCAAATAAAGATCTTTCATATTCAGGTATTTTCTTTGTATTTCTTTGTCTGATCTGATCACTTGCCACTTAATTTTATGCCATAATCTTACAGTTAAAAACTGTACTTCATAACTTCACTACTTCATAACTTTCTGAAATATTTTCTCCTTTAGCTGTCTCCCCCAACCTTTGCAATCTGAACAGTCATGCCTTTAAGAGCCCTTAGAAGGGTTTAAAACTCTATCATGGGTTTGACATTTCATCACTTTAAAATGAATGTCTTGGTTCTTGCTTTACGCATGTCCACCAGTTTTGTTCTGCAGAATAATTTCTACTCATTTGTTCAGCTTAGAACGTCCGTAATACCTATATTTCCACACCCTCTCATCCAACTTTTCTCTAAAGCATCTCACTGATAACATCACATTTTCTGTGTTTAATTTTTAAGGTATCAAACCTGTAACAAAAAGCCTTTTGTGTTTAGGGTCCTGCAGTGGGTTTTTGTATTGCAAGAAAGTAATTTAGGATTTCTTAGCAAAACAGATCTCACATATTGTTGGAAAGCAAAATTGGAGGCACAATCTCATTGTGAAAATTGTTAGGATAATAAAAATTCAGGTTATACTGATAACAAGTCTTTTAAATTAAATCAGATCACCAGTTATTTTGAGCCAGCACTGTTTATTTATATATAGATTTAAATGTTATTTATATATAGATTTAAATGAGATAGAAATAGTTAATACTTTTATTTAGTATTATGATTTGCATTTGCATGTCATGATGATTCTGTATGTTTTCCAAACAGGGTAGGACCTAATTTAATATAAATTATGTAACAGTCTGTGAAGAACCAAAATACTTTTGGTTTAGAATATGAATATTCTATGAAGTAAATCCCATAGCTAAACTCCTCTTTCACCAGCTTTAAGACAATTCCTTTGTAAAACTATGTAAGACAGCAATGGAGTGTGATAAAGTCCCTCGTCTTGCTTGAGCACATATATGCAAAGTTGGGATAAATCAGCTTTAAGCTTTGTCTTGATGCAGTGCTTGATGTGACTTTATGCTTTAGCTGAGTTATACATATAATTTTCCTTCAAGGCTGAAACTTTTTATTCTTTCAATCTTAAAGGTTGGCAGGTGACCTTTAAGAACAGACCTATTTGCTCTAGTTTTGTCTGAGCGTATCTCAGCAGAAAGCATAGCTGACTTTGTAATGCTGTAACAATCGGGATCACTTCCAGTGTTTGAAAACAATTGTTTCATAATTTACCCTCTACCACAAAAGCATTTTTCTAGGTTCTGCTTAAACTAGGATTGCTTAGCTATTCTTGGTATTTGATTGTATTTTACTGCTAATGTGTTCACAGTTTAAATGCTGCTTATGTAGCAGAGTGCTTTTACTGGGGTAAGTAATTCCAATAAGCCCTAAGCATAAGTAGGCTTGTGCTGGCAAAACTTCATTTTGTCAGTATGATTGTTGTTACAGCAGCTGCTCTTTTTGGGAGTCTGGTGTGTAAATGACTTTCTTTACGTTCAGTATTGTTATATCTACATCAGCAAAATTCTGTTTTGCAGGCATGGACTAAGCTTTTAATTTAACTAGTAGATTTGGCTCTGGAAATGAACCTCAAGTATAATAAGTCCTCCTATCTGTAATCCTGGGACACTCATGACCTGGCTATGTCCAAGCTGCCATAACTGTCTATTTAAAGGTTATTCGATGACCCAGAGGAGACTGGCTTTCATGTTCTCCTGACCTATGAAAGTAGCTTTTTTCCATTGCATATGGAAAAAAATTTCCCTCAATTTAATAAGAAGAGAAATTGTCCATAAATTTAAGCTTCTAAACTTAGAAATAATGAGTTTCTTTCCTTACCTAAACTGTTCTCCCTCTGTTAAGTGGAACATTTCTGTAAGAAATGCAAGAAAAAAGGAACTCATTTGAACAAGGCTGTTACTTACTTTTGTTAAATGTCTATATGTGGGTGCATAAAATGATACTGTTTTGTTACATTTTGAACAGTTTGGTGGATATGTTTTACTTGTCTCCAGGTCCACATGCCAGTGCTGTACAATGCAACAGATCTTACCCTTAACTCACATAAATTCTATATCATAAAATCATTATTGCATTTAGGTGAAGGCAAGGATCAGAGAAATAGAAAAACAGTATAAAAAAATAAACCATTTTTCGTACATGATGCATATATCTGCAGTAACTAGAAGTAATTCTGAGTTATTCATGGGTATTGTTCTTCTTTTAGCATGGATTTAATTCCTTATTATATTTTCTTTACAAGACGTGATTCCAGCAAATATGAACAACCAGGGCTCTTACAGGTGATATTAATCTAAATGAAGCATTTCTTTTATAACCTTTAGATGTCTGTTCTAGCCCCCTCTGATTTTTTTTAATAAGTTCATAGAGGAGAATGTGAAATTCCTTTTAGCTGCTTCAGTTCACAGTCTAGTATTTTAGCTTATATTATCCATAAAAATAACACTTTGTCCTCTTACCTTAATTGGGCATGAATAAAATCTCTTCAATGGAATTATGTGATTTTAGGTATAAAATATATATATGAGTTCTTTTTAACAAATAGTTTACTAAACAGAATTAATCTGATTATTGTTTTACCAGAAGCCAGTATAGAGTTTTATACAGTAAAGCTTCAAACAGGAAATTAGATACTCATTTTAGTTGACTATAACTCCTGTTTATTCGTAGCGAACTGTGTAATATAACTTGGTATTTTTAACTGACGTGCTACTGGCAAGACAATTTTGTAGAGTGTTGTACACTGAGATCCCAGATGTGCTCTCTGTGTTTGAGTTCTGCATTTATTACATGGGCTTCTTAATGCAGTCTTAGCTTTGCTGTGTCACGAAGCTAAACCTACCAATTGTTTATGAAGCACTTCAATGACATTATGGTGACACAAGAAAAAAATTTTGAAACACACAATGTGGTATTGTCTGTGGTGTTTGGTGAATACACATTTAGTGCAGTGTGTAAGAAAAGGTGACAATCATTCTTCCATTTGGACAATATAACACAGTAAAAAGCATGTAATCACATGACTCATATGTCAGCATAGTGTGTGAGACACACATGCTTTACTAATACAGTGTTTTGTGCTCTAAGAATAGAAAACACTGCATTAATGTAAAGTATTACTGATTTTTGAGGATATTCTTCAAGCATATATATGCTGGGTTTCATCTGATTTTGAAATGAAGGACAATGTAGGTGAGTTCTTTTGGGTCACTGCTGCTTAGTATTGTCAAGTGTCTGACAGAAGTATCATATATAAATATGTTAAACCCAAGAAATTAGTTAAGATGGTATTCTTTGTAAAAATACATCATATTTATGATTTCATTATGTATGCTGAGTCTATTAAATCAAATAGTTAATGACACACTCTGTTTCATAGTATGTATAGTGCTATAGTTGCAGTATTTTATTAATTGCTGCCATTAAAAAATGTTAAAATAATTACTGTTCTAACCACTTGAATTGCATCAGTGAAGCAGACCTAGAAGTAATTTGCAAGCAGTATAACTTTGCTGTTTCTGTTTAATATCTGAAATGGAGGTCATTTTTGTTCAGAGCTAGTCAAAGGCTAGGGTTCTGGGTCATAGATCTTGGCAATAGCTATTCTACTGCTCTGTTCCTCTTGTGAGCTTAGTGTGTTAAATAAGAATTCACTTCCTCTGTTTTTAAATAAATCTTAAAATATGTTTTTACAGATTCATGGAAGAAATCCGTCTATTTCCAGTTCTTTTCCAAGTCATCTTGGTAAGAAAATTTTTAATATAGATACATATTCTAATACATAGATATCCTCTCTCCTAAATCATGTCTAACTAGTAAGTTGCATTAGCAATGTTGATAAAATAATAAGATGTTGGTAAAATCAAATGAAACAGTCTGACAAAACAAAAGAATCTAGAGTAAGCAGACACTGCATCTTATTTAATGCATCAAATACAAATTTGATACTGTTGGCATGGTAGTCTCAAATCCCACTATTTGGTTTTAGAATTTCTTTCAATATAAAGTATCAAGGATATTATTTTTAGGATAGTCACATATGGAACTTCCATCCCTAAATAGAATCTGCCACTTATAAATGTCATGAAAACTGTTGGGTTTGTTTCTCTGAAATGTTGCAAAACAAATATGTTAATGAAGAAGGAGATCTTTAGGCTAGTTTGGAAGCTGGGTACTGTGCTATCCATTAGCCTGCTCATTGTTAAATTAAAAAATTAACAAGTCTCTTATTAATTTTTTTGTTTTCTAAGTTTATGAAGTTGTATCAGGTAAGTGTCTTGTCTTGTAAGCATGCTTCTGATGAATACTGAATATGCATTATAAGTAAATACACATAATTTATGTAGTGCTGGCAGATTGCCTACTTGCTTTTGTATCATTCTTGAAATTAAATTTTATTCAGGGTAGATGAGATCCATAACTGGGATTCTGAATCAACTTTGATATTCCTTTCTCAAGTTTCAGTATTTTAATCTTCACTCTTCCTTTGTGCTGATTTATTTTACTGCCTATCATTTTGAATCTCTTTAATACCGCATTACCCAGATAAGCCATTTTTTATTAAAGTAACCTTGTTAGTGATGATAGATTTTTTTCAGCAGCATACAGAACACAGGCTTTATGATATTTTGTGTACATATATGTACAAATCTCTTTTTGTGTTAAGTATTGAGACTAAAACCCTACATTTTACTGTATTTCATAAATAGTTTTGACCTAGGATGAGTACTAATTTTAGGCAGTAATAAAAGAACTCAGTAAAATATGGAAGTCAAATGTTTCATATTAATATCCTTAAATATTTAGTTAATATTTGAAATATCTTCAGATGCTAGAATCTTTATATATATATATATATAAAAGTCTATAGCTATGAGTATTTGAACATGGTAATGATCTCTCAAAATATTCCCAGGTAAGAAAATTTTTGGATAATATGTCTGTAGTCATGGAATTTCAAATGTGTATATGTCACACCATGCAAGTAGGACAAGTTGTAGTCAGTCATAAATGCTCCCTCCTGGCCTCCCCACATGCAGTTTGACCTCATGAATTCTAGAAATAGCTCAGTGGTTTTTTAGGGAGTAAAGCACTTTAGCTCAAAATTGTCTGCATGATTACTGATCTCTCAGGGTTTCACAGTTCTCTTGAAAACCTATGGCTGTCTTTGAGCTTATGGTTGGAGTTGGAGAAAAGTAGTGTAGCTTTTAGGGAGAAAAAAAATCCCCTTTCAACATGCTTTGTTCAGAGAAGATGCCTGTAATTGCTTCAGTTGCTAAATACAGCATTTGAGCTATAGCAATACCCTGGCTGTGAGCTGTGGTCCTGTTTGGATTAAGGGATGTGAGAGGTAACACCAGATACAGCAAAGGAGGGTGGCAACCTGTTCCTCTGTTCTCCCTACAGAAAACTGAATTTGGCAAAGCAATGTTAGGCAGTTGGGAAAACACAGGAGCCAGGACTAAATCAGGCTGGAAGGCTTAATCATTAGGCTGTTGTTCTTTTGAACAGAATGGATTGAACAGGACAGATTAACTAACTCCTTCATTACAGGTTTCTGAAATAATTTTCAGTCATATGGGTGAAGGAAGTTGCATATAATTTGATTCCCATTATTCTCCATAAACTCATCTTTGTCTACGTTTATACTTTTATCGGTTTTAAGGATCAGCACAGATAGTGTTTTTGAGCTCTGAGTTACTATACCTAGACCTTTACTAGACCCTAAACTATTGAATTATGCTTCAGGGTCAATACTCTATTTTATACTTAGACTAATTTAATGTAGCACTATTACTATCTAGTCAATGGTTTATTACTTGTATTTAATAATTTCTATGCCAAGACTTAATATCCAATGTGTATTTTCTATGTATTGTTAAATATAGTTCATGTTATTTCCTGCAATGCAGCTGACGGGACATTGGTTCTGTTAGACTCTGAAGGAAAATACTGTGGCTCAAAATTGAATAGCATTTCCAGGAGCAGTATTTCTTTCTAGGCTGTGCTACAATCCAAGTGGCATTGAATGTACTAGCTTTAATCTAGCTAGCACAGTCACAAGGACATGATGGTTTGCAGATACTGAGCAGTTCACAAGAAATGTTTTAATATGACTGTTTTTCAGTGCTCATCAGTATAGAGTTATACTGCCTCTTACAATGCACACTACCCAGTGTTGTGGTCTAACCAGTAACACTGAGATTTGGCAAGTTCTTTTATCGTCTCTCTGGACCAGATAGATCTCTGAATTCAGTCAAAGCATATGAAAAATATCCTTTCATATCACTTATGACTGCAATTTTGTAAATGTGATAGTTGCCAAGCAAAAGGAATTGGATCAGTGAAAAAAATGTGTTACTGTCTACCTAAAAAGTTGTTCTAAGAGAATAGCGTAATTTATCTTCACCTGAACTAGGGTTTAGTCACTGAGCTAATTAGTAAGAGGCTTTAAATAGAGTTCCTGTTCCTCTGGAAACCCTCTGCACTCATTCATCTCTCAACACTTATTGCATTTAGGAAATGCACATTAATGATGTGGTTTATGAGTATGTGAAAAATCTGAATGCAGTTCTTCATTACAGAACTTCAGAGGTGAATGCAAATTAATTTCATCAGTACCATGATCCCAGATCCTGGTGCTAGTGGTTATGTAGATTATAAGTAGTCCTACAAAGCAATATGAAGGTATGGCTGCAATATGAGTTGACATCAATCTTGCAATAATGTCTAATGTGGTCAGTGAAAATGTAGTGATGTGTATCTGTGGAAAAATGGAGACATATTGATAATTTAAGAGTATTTTCTGGACACTAAGGGAAAAGCAGAAGGAAAGCTGAAATCATAAAAAAAAGTTAAAATTTAATGAATTTGTGATAAAATTAAAAGGTGCAAACTCCCCTTGGTAGCAAGATTTAATATAATGAGCCAAGTTCCATGATTATGTAACTAATTCCAAAAGTTGAGTTGATATAAGGTATGAATATGAAATGCTGATATTGCTGAAGAAGAGGTTGTAGCAGGAAAAGTTACTATTGAATGGCTATTTGTATTTTAGATTGCTACCAAGATTTTACTGAGTAACAGCCAATGAAGTTGACATACATGTTATTTTCTCTGTTACATTATCTTTAAAACAGTAACATCATAAATGGTATCTGATCTTTATTTAGTGTTACCTGAATGTAAGCTGTTGCATAGAAAAGAAATTCTGTGTAGTTGGTATAATTCTGTTTTTCTGCTGCTAAGTTTTAAAACTAAAGTTAATGATGCTTGTGATTAGGAGCTCAGTGCTGCCCTGATTTTAAAAGCCCACTAGTCAGTTCTGTGCTTGTCCTATTAAAATTTCTGGTGTAGCTTTTAGTCACACCAGCATATTATCGCAGACATCAGTTTTTGCTGTAAAATATTTTTCAAATTTCTGTATCTTAACAGCCAGTTTAAGTCATATTATTTCAATAAAAATTACTTTATAGTAAGATTGAATATTACTGTGTTTAAAAATTACATCTTACTATTAAATATTATCAATAGTAGATAGTGTCTTCATGTCTAAACTGCACAGTCTATTATAAAGATTCAAATACAGTGGTTGTTTAATTTATACTGTCATTCTATTCTTAACACAAGCAAGTCCACCTCTTCAGTTAATATTTGTGAAATAATTGAAATAAATTTTAAAATTTCATATTTAAAATTCTTTTCCTTCAAATACAGTGGAAACCTCCTAGTATGAAAATACAAAATAGATTTCCCTTTTCAGTCCTGTTCATGTATTTTTGTTTATTTTTCCTAGTTGTGTATATGTTTGAAATTTTATACTGTCCCTGTGTATTTTGGGATGGCTGTACTGGACATCTTAAATTAGAGGATCATATACTACTCATATTTTTGATAGACTGCAGTCAACCTGTGCTTGATCACTCAAAAAATGCTTCAAAAACATTGTTATGGTCCTTTTAGAAGAGTTTTGCTCACTTTTTTGTAATTGCAGTTGAAAATAGAGTTCAATATTACATTTATCACTAAAGGAGAGAATATGAGCTAAGCATAATTAAAAGAAAAATTGCAATAGTTACATAAAAATAGATAAATACATACTTTAAAGGAAGAAACAAGCTGGTACACCTGCTTTCTTGTGTACCAACTTCTTTTCAAGAAGGCTAACAATTTTTTGGAAATTTTGTCTAAGTAGAGGATGCATAGCCATGTATAACTAGAGTCCTTTGGTATAGTTAGATTGCTTTTTTTTTTTTTTTTTTTTTTTTTTAATTAAAAAATAATTTAAGCAAAGTCTTTCAGTTAAAAAAAATGGTGAAAATGAAGTTGTATAGCATCCAAGTGGAAGCAATGGTTGGATTCAGTATATCATTTTGAACTTTAAATTTTTAGGAGGAAAAATCCACAGGAAATGGTTATGGTCAGAGATGCCACTCCTTGTGATTCAGTTAAAATAACAAAGCCATCCACTTAGAATGATTCAAAAAGAATAGTTGTTTTATGGCCAGTCTTACCTGTGAAAATACTATAAACATGGAGAAAAAGAACACTGGAGAGGAAAAAGACGAGCCTCATCATTCCACTTTTGCTTGGTTTCTATTTTCTAGTGAGAGAGCACTAGAGTGCTATAGAATCATATATCATTTGAGGGAAGAGGTAGAGGTATTTTGCTGTCTAGCAGCCATGGGGATAGGTGTAGAGGAACATGGACCAGAGGTTATTGCAGCAGTTGAAGCATTAGTTTACTTGAGTCTGCTAAAGAAAGCACCTCCTAATCCAGCGTGATGCACATTTTGTGGGTCGTCTGAAGGAAAGGGAATCTAACTCATGCAAGTACTCATAAGCCATCCAGGATGAGTACTTGAAACAAAAGACTTGGAGACTCTTTATCTTATATTCTGTAAAGTACAAGTTTATGCTGCAAAACTCATCTGCTGGAGAAAATTAGGATAGTAAATTTGGCAAATAATAAAAGCTCTAGGATTTAGTGCAAATGGGCCCTTGGTCTTCTGTGCTGTAAATAAGCTTTGACTTAAAGTCAAAGCATTCAGTTCTGTGCTTGCATGAGGAGATTGATGCTGATTGATTGCTCTGGACATCTTGCTCCAGTCTCTAAGCATACTCAAGCCTTAATTTAGAATCAGCTCTCTAGTAGAAAAATCAACACAAAGGTATCTGGGAATGCTTAGCCTACATGTGTTTTAAAGAACAGGAAATACTTTTTATTTTAATACCTTTGTGTGTGATATTCCTGTTCCTCTCTGTGTTTTCAGTGATGTTCAAAAGTGTTCAATGCAATGGCTCTTTTCAGTGTATATCACCAGTTCATTACAGCTGTTAAGGAAAACCTGAATTATAAGATGTCTGAAATTAGATTCTAGGAGTGATTTTTATGGCTTCCACAGGATAGATATTAGTTAGAAACCTTAAGTGTATCAATAATTCATATCTCTACTTTTTGTCTTTCTCTTAAGTATGCACATTTCCTCAAATCTACTATTTTTAATAGTCAAATTGTATGCTGTGGCAGTGTATTTAAAACTGCTGTGACTGATTAGGAATATAATCTATGAGGATTTCTGAAAGTGAAAATGCTAAAACTCTATTTTAATAGATAGTTTATAAAGCAAAATAATTGCTAGTTTTGAAAGACATTTAATATCCAAAGATGGGTTTAGGAGGAACTAGTGAAAAAATGTTCAACTATCTTGGAATTTATGTATTTGGAATGAGAAAAAAATATGAGATATCCTTTAAAGATGTAATGCAAGTGTGAAATTGACTATGAGTAGAACACTTCATCAGTGAGAATGGTTTAAATCCTTTCCAAACTGACAAGTTTCTTACCAATTGAAGTCTTGTGTCAACATTCAGTAAGGTATATTTATTCTCTTTTTAATGCAAAATCTGATTAATAGGAGTGTTTCTGTAGACCAAAAAAGACACTGTAAAAGGAGGTAGGGTACAGTATGTTAATTTGTAATTTTCCAGGAATAAAATATGGCTCCTGTGGTAGGAATGTTAGGATTTTTCATTACCCTGTTAACTTGCTTAGGCACTTTCCGTTTAAGGATGAGATTCCTGAGACTACTTATCTCTTTTAAATTTCTGACTTGAAAATAGTGTATACTTAAAAGGGATAAGCCTGCGCATTTGAATTGTACTCCTGGAAATAAACATGTCTAAGTGGAGCTCTCCTGAGAATTTTTTAGCAGGAAGAGGAATCCTGCTGATAGAAAGTTTTGTTTTCAGAAACAATTTTTTTTTTCCTTTGTTTTAGTGATCTTTTAGGCAGGAGTTTCTGCGGAAGTGTTTATACATATAAACTTTTGATCAGTGCTGAATTGGGTTGTTAATCTATTATGGTCAACTGATCTCTCCAATTATTAACACTGTACATGGATTGAATTCTTAACAGTTACTCATGTATATTGTGTTCTTAACAGATGACAACAAAACTATTAGAAGCCAAAAGGCTTGGTTAAAAACAATTCTGATTGTGATTAATAACAAGAACTCATGAGGTTTGATTTCATTCCCCAGGTGTTGTCATGTGGGGTGCAGTGGTTTTGCATATGGATAAAGCAATCACAGAGCTATAGATTGTCTGCATTTAGAAGGAAATAGTAAGGATCATAGTGTCTAACTCCTGCTTCCTTCAGAACTACTTTAGTCATCATACAACTAAGAGGGCTGTCCAGATGCTCCCTGTGCTCTGTCAGGCATTGTGCTGCAACCACTTCCCTGGGGAGCCTTTTCCAGTGCCCAGCCACCCTCTCAGTGAAGAATCTTTTCCTAATGTCCAGTCTGAACTTCTGTTGATGCAGCTCCATTCCATTTCCTTGTGTTGTATTGATGATGATCAGAGGGAGATCAGCGTCTTGCCTGTGCTGCGTCCCTTGAGGAAGTCATAGGTTGTGATGAGGTCTCCTCTCAGCCTTTTCTCCTCCAAGCTGAACAAGCTAAGTGGCCTCATCTGCTCCTTGCAGGTCTTACTCTTGAGACCTTGCAACATCTTATTCACCGTTCCCTGGACACATTCTTAATAGTGTGGTGTCCCCTTACATTGTGGCACCTAAACCTGCCTTCAGCACTCAAGGTGAGGCCGCCCCAGTGTAGAGCAGAGTGGGACAATCCCCTCCCTGGCCTGGCTGGTGGTGCCGTCCCTGATGCCCCCCAGGACAAGGTTGGCCCTCCTGGATGCCAGGGCACTGCTGGCTCATGTTCAACTTGCCATCAACCAGGACCCCCGGGTATTTTTCTGTGGCGCTGGTCTCCAGCCTCTCATTCCCCAGTGATAAAAGGTCAACAAAAAATGCTTTGCAGAAGCATTTTCCTGCAAATGATGGAAGAAACATTTTAATTTTTCAATATCGTTGTGATGTATGCTAGACTTTCAGCCTGTTTGCTACAATCACAGAGCTTAAGAGTTGTCTGTGCTGCAGTCAGTGTGTGGCAGCAATTCATGAAGATGTCTCCACTTAACTCTGAGCTAACAGCTGCCAGCCTTAAACAGAGCTAGAATTATTTACTTTCCATCCATCACATTGAGAAAATCATTGTTATTAGGGGTTTGATATTGGTTTTTTTGAATGGAATTAATAGCTGATTTTCAGCCTTTCTTGTAGAATTGCTTCAGTCAAATAATTTTGGCTTTCTTTCACTTTCTTTTTGAAGTAGTTAAATGTGTATTTGTTGCAAATATTTTAGAACAGGTTAATGAAAAAGCTGAAAACTTGAAGTTCATGGTTTGTGGGATGAAGAATGGGCTTGTTGACAGAGTAGTGAGAGAATTGAAAGAACTGCTTCCTATTCCTGCTGCTTATCCACATCTATTCTTAACCCTGGGAAAATTGTGTAAGCCCTCTTTTACACCATATGCTTGTTATGCTTCTGCCCTTTGGGTGTCCAGTGAACACCTTTACTCTGAGAAAACTCAGCAATTTGTTCTCATAATTCTAAAACTAAGTCTGTTTAAGGTCCCAAGTGGACATTATTCACACTAAGTACTTTAATGATTTTTTCTTATGGTAAGATAATGTCTAAACTATAAATGTACACCACAAGAAAGTAGGGAAGATGAATTCATTAATATTTAGAAGGTATTTATATTTTATTATGAGAAGCACTAAATAAATATGGGCAGCCTATTTTATGACTATGTCTGAGTAGATCTATCCCCAGTAGGATTGCTGATGGACAAAGAAGTGAGAGGAAGCAGAGCCATACTTTAAATAATTTTAATAGTATAAATTGATACTCTGCATAACAAAATCATTTTCAAAAAAGGAGACGTATTGCTAAAGCATATCCTTCAATCACTCTCTTTCTTACTGGAAAATTGCTTTGAGCCAGTGCTCCTGTTAGGGGAGGGAATAAAATTATTTGCTAAATCACCTGGATCTCCCCTTCTGAGAGAAAAATTGAGTCCACAGCATTTGTGACAACATTATGTTCTTGTATAGGAAGAAAATTCAGCTATTTGCATCTTAAAGGAATTGCTTTCTAATGCTAGACACTAATATTTTAGTGTGTATTCTACCCAGCTTTTTTTTTTTTTCTATTTTATATGCAGTGCTAAGGGATATAAGAAAACACATGTATAAACAATATTCTTGTGTGTTTGTTAGTAGTTATTTATTTATCCTGTCCTGAAAGTTAAAAATTGTACAGATAATAAATGTGACTCCGAAAGACTGTAGCAAGATTTTAAAGCTCGCTATAACATACTGGGTAAGAAAATCACAAACAGGTAGTGAAGTGCATAGGTATCTGTACTTTGCAAAAATAGTGTCCATGATTACTGCTGATACTAGAATGCATTTCTGAGTTTTATGATGCTGTGACTATTTTCCATTTCTTTGACCTCACACCTTATTTTTATATATATTATTATATATTACTGGTCTTCAATAAGCAAGCAAGCATACTGGTGTTTTGAAAGTGTGTTTTTTCGTAAACTTTTCTACAGTACTCCAGAGTGGATAGTTATTTTGTGTATTATGCTATAATATCTTAGAAGTTCTTTTTTGAAACAAAATATCTTCACAATTTCAAAGAAGCAGCTGTTACAAAGTAATGTAATCACTGTTGTTCCTGGTGTGGAACAAGGCTTTATCCATGTATTTATCACATCATTGCTCTGACCATCCCAAGAACATTTCACAGTGTTGCTCCAAAGTGACCTAGAGCCCATCTGGGTCTCAGGTGTTTTTGCATCTTCTGTTGATTGGGACAAACAAAGTGCTGCAGGAATGCATGGTGATGATGCAGTTTAAGCTCTGTTCAAAGCAATTAATGAGTAACTATAACTCTAATATTTATCCAGAGTTATGGTATGAAGTATGGAATGATCCCTTCAGGGATCATTAAAAACAACACAACGGTTGTTTTTAAGGTCTCTGAACCTACAAAAAGTAGAGCATCTGCTTGTTACTGTATGCTGGCCCTTGCCTGTTGCTCAAAATCCACTAGGTTTGTCATGTATTTAGAGAATTCCCTGTTCTCCTTTGGACCTTGATGGATCCTGGTAGTTGGCACTTCCCCTAAACCCCTCCAGTAACAAATGTGGTAATAGTGGTTATTCTGAACAACTCTTACAAATTAATTTTCTCAGAAGGCTAAACTTGTTTGGAATACGTAGTTTTCAAATATGCTGTGTTCAGAGAAAAGATTAAAATATATTGTAAAAGATGTAATAGTGCTTTCCCTGAACCTTTGACATCTTGGAGCATGAACATCCTGATAATCAGGGGGTGTGGAGCACATGGCACACATGGAGAGGATGAGAGAACAAGTTTCATACAACCTTTGCAAAGAACTCTTTGGGATGTCTTTTTCCTGCCTCATGGGAGTTAGCTGCCTCATGGGACAGTACAGAGAAGATGAAGTTAGACTTGACTCAGCAGTGAACAATGGAGGGACAACAGGATGGATACAAGCTGGAAGACAGGAAATTCCAGCTTGATACAGAAAGAAACTTTTTGCTGTGGGGAGGGTGGTCAAACAATGGAATGAGAGGTGAGAGAGGTTGTAACATCTCCATGCTTTGAGACTCTATGCAACCTGAGTCAAGCAGCCAGCTAGACTGGAGAGCTCCAGAGGCACCTTCAACCATATGTTATTCTGTGATTTGATAGTCCCAGTCCAGTCCATCTTCCTAAAAGTCAACCAACTGAACAAAAATTCCCCCACAGTTTATCTCCTAGCCTGGTAGCCACCATACGTTGAACTCTATCTGCGCTTAGGTGCATTAACTCCTCTAGACTAGGATCCAAGTCAGTAGTCTCTCAGATGGGTTTGGGTTTCTGAGCTCTTCATCTTTTTCCTACTTCCTAATTACTTGTATGCTTTGACCTTTAAGTAAGCAAAGTGGACAGACTGAAGTGACAATGCTTATTCAGCTGACTTGTCTTCACTCCCATTTCTTCTTTATCTGAGCTATCTACATATTATAGTGCATGAGGGGGGTGGTTTATGAACCACATCCAAGGTAGACTGTAGGTCAGGTTTGAATGGATGGGTGTATAAAGTCACTGAGTGTTTCTGCCACCTTGTTTTGTCTCTCAATACACTCAAATACATTTATGCAAGGTTACCTGAAATGAGTCTTGTGGCTTTTTCACTGTGTTCTAAGTAGTTTGGGTTTTTTTAATTTTGGGATTGAGTGGTTTGAATATTATTGTGGAGAATTTTTTTCCTAATGATTATATTTTTACTTATAAACAGTGCAGTTGTGGCCTTTAAGGGAACATACTAACTTCAGCTTTCTACACGACAGATAAAGCTGATGCTATTAGATTTTATTTCTTGGAAAAAAAGTTTACTTAAATGTTAACTAAGACTTTTTTTTAGGTCTATGAGCTTTAGGACAGTTAAGACTTGTAGAATATTTGAAATATGTAGCAAGAAGACTTTTGTAGTATTTAGGGTGAAGAATCATGTGTTAAAAAAACCCCAGACTTCTAAAAGTATGGAAAATACATGACTTTGTGCCCTGATAGGGAAATAATTTTTCTTTTATTTGTCACCTTATATTGATAGAAAACTTTAATAAAAATTCTTTGATACTTTATTTTATTGTACTTTGTTCTGTCTAGCCCCTTCTATAAGGAATGATTCTGTTATTGTTCCCCCAGTCTAGCCTGAAGGAAGAGTTTATAAGCTTTTTCAATGCTCACTGAACATTTTTATTAGGTTATTAGGAATTTCATTTTAGTTGACAGATCAGTCTGTCGGTCTTGGGAACTTAAGGCAGAAGGGTGTTGAGCTTATGTTCCTTAGTGATGGATTTCACCAACAGTCGCAGGAGTGAGAAGTCTGGATTGACCATCACCACAGACAGCCCTAAGGCTTGGATAGAAGCACAATTGATGCTCGTGTTCTCTCCCTCTCACTTTGTCAGCAAACAGTCTTTTACGAACTTACAAAGTTCACGGTGCAGATGTTCTAGAGCAAGGTTTTCCCCCTCTTAGACAGTATTTGGTTGGGTTGGTTTTGGTTAAAGGGGTTTTTTTGTAGTAATAAAGCTGTTCAGCATTCACATACTCTTTCATCACACTTGATTTGAGCCTTTTTGATAGGAGCTTTGTGGATAACCTTCAGGATCTTGTGATTATTCATGTAATTAAAATCCTCTCAAGTTTTTTTGACACCTAATACTACTCACTTTCAGTTTAATTTACACCCCTGTTCAAAGCAGATATGGAACCTCTATGTGTTCTGAAATATTGCACAATGTGAGACTGTTGTCTACGGTTGCAGCTCTATATATGCAGTGATGCAAGATGTGTTACCATTATCACTCAGGAAAACCATAGTCTAATAAAATAATCTTTTTAATCCCTTTTCCTGGTCTGGAAAACACACTGAATGTTACTCACTGTAAGAGGAAGTATTGCAGTAGTAGGCAGAGAAACATTGCGCATGTTACTCCATGTGTGGATTTTGGGTTCCCAAAATGTTTACAGTGGAACTGCAAATAGTGTAAAGAAAAAAAAACCAAAAAAACAGAGATGGACAAAGATCAGGAATGGCCACTGTGAAAGAGATTATCCTTCTGTATGTTTTAATCTGGAAGATGGTGGTTGAAGGGCTAGTGTGATCTTTGTATCCACATACCATAGTCAAGTGAATAGGGAACAGCATTGCTGCTCACTGTCTCTACTCACGCACGATCTATATTGTAAGAATGAAAGAAAGCTTGCAGTTGGGAACTGAAAAATTGACAACAGTCAGTTTCTTTTACTGTAGGGTTATGTTCCTCCTCAGTTTACTTGAATTAAAAAATGGACTGGACAAATTAATGGAACAAAAATCCATTGAGAGCTATTATGTGTATGAAATCTGCTTCTGGCTCAAAATCCTTGGGCTGTGAATTCCTGGAGGCTGAGGAAAGTGTTCAGTATACCTGTAATGTAGGGCTTCTTCTGTTGTCAAGTGTTTTCGAAATATTGTTAGGGTAGGTAGACGTTCTGTTTGAACTGAGTCAGATTCTGCGTTATGTACTAAAAATGAATGCATGGGGGCCTTTCTGTATTGTGAGATTTTAGTTACTAGCTATAGAAATTTCTTACAACTCCCATTTTTATATGAGCAATCAGTTTAATTTTCTATGACTTAAACAGATTGACTTGTTTTCTGAAGTAAGTTGTTTCTTACAGAAATTAGCCAGTTAAAAATACACAGCTCTGAGTTATGAGGTTAATTTTCAGTCTGTGCTGTTTATTTGGCTGGCTGTGAAGTTAAAAATAAACAGTAATTTGGGGAATTCACAAGGAAGTTTGGATGTTCTTTAAGAATTAATATTTAGCCATTGTTTATGAACAAGTTTCAGAGTTGTCAATGTTTAGTGTAGCACATATTTGCAGAATTTTTATTACATCAAAGCATCACTCAGTCATTACAATGAGACAATTTTCCCACGTAGGGAAAAAATATTTGGGAGGTGGTTTGGGATGGGTAAAGAGATAATTGTGCTCTTTTAAAATAGAGATTTAACTGGCATCATCCTCTTCAAAATTCATCTTACTTCTGTCACACCCCTTTCCTCCAAAAGTTCATAGCATTTACTGCCTTTGTCCCACATTTTAATTTAAGCAATGCAACTAAAGTAGTTAATCTTCTAGATTGATAACTGGTTCTGCTGTGAATAAGATTAAACAAATTAAATTCTTTATCTTTCACTGTTCATCCTCCCCCACTTTTATCTGTAAATGATAAATCTCACCTCCCATTCTTTAAGCTTTTTTTCCTATTCTCACAGTCTTGCAGTGCCCCCACCTTGGACATATTTCTTTCATTTTGTTTATTTAGTTCTTTTCCCATAGTCAGATTGTAATTTTGTAATATTGGTGTATATATATGTGTGTGCATGTATGTTATGTATAAAATATTCCATATATATATATATATATATATACACACATGCGTTTGTGACAATCTCAAATTATTTTTGTTAGCAATCCCAAAGTCTTTGTGACCTTGTAAGTGTTCTTCATACTGTATTGTGTGATGTGAAAAAGAAGAAATGTCCCTGGTGCCAAGAATTCTGTGACAGTTGATTGTGAGCAGCAGAAGAGGGAGCAGAACAGCTTGGGGAAGCCGGCAGGGCTACTTTTGTCTGTAGCTGTTGGCTGGAGTGCAGCCCTGCAGCATTCCCTCACTCCCACCCCACTCCCAGGGTCAGGGCTGGAGCTGAGGGGCACATGGAGATCTATGGAAGAGGAGGGGCTGTAGCACCACAATGCAAATGTGTGAAAGGCAGGTGCTGCAAAAAGACAGATTATGTCTAACATGTGACTTCACAAGTCTAGTACCAAAGTGTGTCTTCTTTGACCTTTAACAAACAAGTTATAGGGAGAAATCATGACCTTACCATAGTTTCTTTGAATTTTATGAAAATATGAAATGGGTAATACAGAATCACCATCAATGTTCACCCAAGGTGATTAATGTCTACATTTAAAAATTAATTTTTTTTTTGCTGTAGAAGCAATATTAGCCAAAATGTCACTACTTTCACACTTCATGTTTTTCATGCTGATTAGGAGTAAATTTCTAATTTACCGTTCCTGCTAATGTAAATGTCAAGACAAAGAGAAAGCATTTAAGGGAAAATATACATTCAAGTAAATCAGGAATGCATGTTTTTCAGAGTAAGATTTATTGATCTTATGACCAGAATTTTACTGTGACATTATCACTGTTCTGTCAAACAGTTGAGGTACATCTCTTCATCTCATCTAAATAAATATTGGCATAGGAATGCAGCGGTTACTGATTTAGCAGTACCTTTATTGACCAGCTGCATTCTGATGACTAAGGTACTGAGCTATTGTGTGCTTCACAATAGAGTTTGTAGAAGAATATTGAATGTCCGTGAATGGTTTCTGGCTGGCAGAGGTTTCCACATTATGCGTCTGAACTCTGATCATTTATCTAGAAATTTTTCTGGTTTGGCTTCAGTCATGTGTTCTTTTTGCACTCCTTGTGTTAATGTCTTCCTGAAAAGTTTGTATTACAGGGTGATAATTAGATTTTAGAATGTCAGTCCTCCACAAAGCAAAACAATTTAAATCTTAATATTCTATTTTTTACTTTCTAACTGTAGTCATTTACTCATTGTAGCAAATGCTTAGTTTCTAAATATATTTTGTTTTGTAGAATGTTTTTATAGGCAAGCTTAAAAATAATTTCTTTGCTAAGGTAGATTCATTAGCCATATGTATGCAAAAAGATTAGGCCTACCATGACACAATCTTAGTTTACCCACTGTAACTTTCTATTTACAATTATAATAAAGCATCATCTCAAAGAGTCAGCTGAAATTTTGGTAATTTTTTTCTTTCCTGTTAGATTTCTCTTTTGAGTCCCCTGTTTATATTCCAAGGTTCAGTTTCTGCCCAATGGATGTTTTGATCAAGTATTTCTTTACTGGTCATATGGGTACAGGAAGCTAAGTTGGGCCCTACAACTCTTTTTCTTTCTATTTCATATAGTGGGTTTCTTTCAAACTCCTGACTAGCAAATAAGATGATAACCTGTTCAAGTGTTGTGATGCTAAATATGGTGACTGATAGTTTACACTCTGCATTTTAACTCAGGGCCCAAAATTGATCCCTGTGGCAGATATTTAAGCACTGTTTGGTGGGTGACATTGCTTTTAATTTTCTGTTGCTGTCATGTTATTTGATATGAAATTTGTCAATAATTAAGTTCTTTACAAAGGAAACCCAGATTTCTTTCACTTACCTGTTGGAGTAAAGTACAGTATTTCTCCTTGGTGCATATTTCATTCATTTGACTAAAGCAGAAAGGATGTGTATGAGAGCTGATAGTTCCTTTCACTGCTGCAGAGAGCCAAGGATTATTCTGTAAACAATTCTTTTCTTACTGTATATTCTCAAGTTCTACATTTGCTTGCCCTGTGTCAAGTTCTGGAGCAGGATTTAAATTCTCTGCACGTAGCTATCTTTAGGGCTCACATCTGGATGGCACTGCAGGAGCATATTGCTGAAAGCAAACAGGCTAGCAGTTCTGATGGTAACAATGGAGTCTGAGAAAATACTGCATGCATGTATAAGATTCCATTAAAAAGCAGGGAGTGAGAGGGATGTCTAATGCAGTCCATTTAATGCAGAACTCTCCAGAGAGTGAAGTGGGGATTATGCCTGCTCCTGTGCTTATTAAAGACTAGTATAGAGGATGCTTGTTGGGTGAATGGTATCTCCATAACAGACGCTCTGATACTCATGAATACATTTCTAATTATATCTTAATGATCTCAGCCACAAATAGGAAAACAAAAATCTTTGTCTCCCTGAGTGGTTACCTTAGTGGCTGCAGGATTGGCAAGGTTTAGATTTTCCATCTCCTCTCACTAATCCCAGGGGGCTTCATTGTGAGAAATGAGACTTGTTTATGACGGTGAATTAGATTGCTGTAAAAGGTTATTTCAACAGACAGTTGGGAAATCATAATAGAATAATTTAGTAAAAATGGGAGCTAAAGTATGCTTAATGAAACATGATTAGATTTAATTTTCTTGCTATTTCAATCATTAAAGGTACATTATGCTTTCTCAGACCTCATTTGGGCTCTTTGCCATGGACCCACTCTTAGTAACAGACTGAAACTTGCATGTTCCATTAGGATATGAAAATGGCTAATGATACTCTAGTCTCCTCTCCCTGGCTTTTGTAAAATTTCTGTTACCAGCTTTTCAGATATATTTTAGCTGTTTTCCTCTTTGATCCTTTTATTCCCTCATATCTATTGTACACGTTTTTCAGTATGAATAACTGTTCAGGGAGTGTAGATTGAATGAAATTAAGTAAAAGACTAATATAGCTACCTAGTAATTATGAGGTGGCTTATTATGAGTAATTAAGAATTGTTAATTCAGTTATTTCTAGGATTCTGTGGTCTAACAAAGTTCATATATTAATTTCTTCATATGAAATATGTTTCTATGCTGTCTTAATCCAGTGGTAGTATTCTTTGGGGTTTTGTGGGCTTTTTTGCGGGGGATTTTTAGTTGGGTTTTGGTTTTGTTTTTTTTTTTTTCTTTATTCTTTCCTTTTACAGTGCAATGACACATTGTGTGCCACCACATACGGGCTAACATTTCTGTCTGGCCTCTAGTGTTATAAAATTTAGTTCTTGATGATATTTTATGCCTCTCTCTTAGCATCAAAATGCTACTTTGATCTAAAAATATCCAACTCTGTTTTAGGCTATGAATTCATATAGGAATAAAGTTGCTCTTTGCTGGTGACAACTTGGGTAGAGTGGCAGAACCTAGCTAATCAGCTCAGTTGGTCAGAGCAACAAGGTTGTGGGGTTGAACCCTTCATGGGCTGTTCACTTCAGAGCTGGACTCAGTGATCCTTGTGGGTCCTCATGGCTCCATTTGTTTTCAGGATTCCAGTCTGTTGTTTGGGGGAGGAAATATAGGGGTTATTTCAGTGTTTCATTATATTGTTACAAGCTGGATGCATGTTTCACAGAGAAAGGCTTCTTTTGTTCAGGATGAATTTTCTGCCCACAGTTGCATGGGAAGTAGAGGAGAAAGGCAGATCTCAGCGTAGCCAGTGGCACATCAATCTGGAATGCTTTAGGGGAAGGGCCCATGTGCAGATCCAAGTTCAAAATCACCCTAGAGGAAAATGTTGACTCTGGGTTTCTGAAGCTGAAAATAAATATTTTGACTACTAAGCAAGATGTTTTACTAACATCTGTCACCATCTCCTACTGAGTTGCTTCAGTTTGTAAATACTAAATTTTCCTTGTCACAGAGCCTGTTGATGATCTGGACTTCCACTAAAAACAAGGATGAATGAAGGAACTGAAGTCCTCTACATTTCTTGTAAGATAGCAAACTACTGAGGGATACAGGTGGTGTGATAACCTAATGAGTGTGTCAGTGCACACTGGGAATATTTGTTTGAAGTCTTAAACATTCAAGGAAATTGAGTCTAGCTCCATTCTGAAACAACATAGTCGCAAGTCATTGGTTTTTCAGCATTGCTGGAATAGTTTCATTTGAATTTTGTATGCCATAGTTAAATTACTTTATGAGAAAATGTGTGTATATTCATGTGTCTGTATACACATATTTAATGGATCCTGTCCTCCTTATAAAACAACAGATATAAGTTCTCATATAATCATTTAGTGCCTGTTTACTACTGAAATGAACTATATGAGCGACAAAAAACCCTCACTCTTTAGGGGGTTGAAGGCACTTTGTAATACTCTGAAGGCCCCGGAATCTCCTGTGTTTCCAGGCAATAATTGCCTTAACAGTGGTTAAAATCAGAAGATTTGAGTTGAACTTATGCCCTACATATTGATGACTGAAATGTATCTCTGTCATTAAGTGGAATTTCTTTTCATTAACGTAGCAATTTTCAAACCTGTGTTCTTAAAGTAGATTTCTTGAATCAGTATGTAGGTATTTAAATAGAAAGGATTTGGGGAAAGAGATGGGGTGAGACTATGAAAAAAATGATAATATATTATTTGGCAATTACCCTGGAAATATGTGCAAAAGGAAAAATGCTGATCAATATATTCTTAATAATACTGATAATAAAATGCAGTATAGCTTCCTCTGTCTTTGAGAAAGAAGTAGGACTTGTTTAGAAGAGCCTCCTATTTTGCTGAACTTAGCCATTTCTGATTCTTTGAACCATCTGTTAATCTCTGATGAAAATGGAATAAATTAAATGTGATCTCATATTTAGCAGCAAGAGGCATACTTCTTTTAAGTCATAGCATCTTATACTGTTTCACAAATGCTTATGAGAAGCAGAATTGGTTTTCTTTCCTTGTATTTTTGTAGAAATTCTTACATTTCCTTGTAGAAGTGAGTTAAGCTTTTAAATTCTAAGTTGTGCCATTGCTGTTCTTTGTGGTGTAGGAATTGACTTTAGAACAGGTGAGAGTAAGAGCTTTCAGAAGTGGTGCTTGGTTTGCGCCAGGCAAGTGCTTCAGGGAGTATCAGTGGGCTATCAGGTGACCCTGTAGTGCTGAGTGACTGTAAATTTTTCAAGCTCTCTACTGTCTGGCACTATTGAGATTGCCACCATGGGAGCAAGGCTCAGGCTAGTCCAAAATTAATTTTGCTATATTCTTGTTTATACTCTCAGTGGAGCAATTGCTATTTTTTGTCTTTTCTTCTTAGTGTAATATTCTGAGTTGTGAGAACTAAATAAAAAAATCATAGAATAGTTTGGTTTGGAAGGAATCTTTAACTATAATCTAGTCCCAACCCCCTGTGCTGGACAGGGATGTCATTCTCTAGACCAGTTTGCTCAAAGCCCTGTCCAGCCAGGCCTGGAATAGTTAGAAGGATGCATCCATAAGGGGCATCCATAACTTTTCTAGGAAACTTGTGCCAGTGTCTCAGCACCTTTGTTGCAAATAATTTCTTCCTTATATGCAATCTATATCTATTATCTTTTACTTAGATCCCATCTTAAATTCACAAGAATGATAATCTATTAGCACATAAAAATTGATTATAAATCTCATATTGTAAGTATATTTTTACTACTAATAATATTATTGTTATTCTTGTTGGCTGTCATTTCTTTCTCCATTTTACTTCTTTCTCATCAGTCCTCTTTCTGATGAGAAAAGATGATGTTCTGTGGCCTAGCATCATCAGACTGTTGCTGGCTAAGGGAACAGTTGTCTTTCAATATCAGTGAATTCCAGTAGCTGGAAGATACAATTCCTGTGACTGACATTGCATTCATGCTGTTAGTCTTTAATAGAGCTAAAATGGGGCTGTCACTTCATAAGTATGTTTCTGAAATGTATGTATCTGAAATATGACCTACTGAAGTGATCTTTGTGTTCACTTTTCCTAGTGCCACAGGTACAGACAAAATAAGAATTAAATGCAAAGCAGGAAGAAAACAAATAATAGAATAAAAATCACAATGTTATGAAAAAAGTCTATTTCTGTCACAGACCAACATAACCATATGCTGTCTTTGGTTCTGGTGCCACAGGCATAGGTAATTTAAAAGGAAACTTTGTAGAGTCTAGAAACTGCAGCAATATCCTGGAAAAATTTAAGCAAGGAGAAGGTATGGTCATTTAGCCTTGAAATTCTCTCTTTCTAGTCTCTAGATTTATTTACTTGTTCTTTTTTAATTTTTCATCTTGACTACATCCTGTTTCTTCTGGTAAACAGTAATAAAGCAAAATTATGTTAACCTTGCACAGAATTTAATTAGGGAATGAGGTTGTTGGCTTGTTTGCTGGACACCAAGTTCAGTGGTTTGTATGTCGGTGGGAGATCTTTGGATAACAGTAAATTTCCTTCCTGTGTGTCTACAGGAGAAAGAGTGTTTCTAGTCTTTACATAGAATAAGTAACTGTACTTCCTGTTGCTGTCTTTTTTAAAAAATTATTATTATTTGTTCCAAAGTTCTCTGGCTGTGAATACAAACTGCTCCTTCCAAATGAATCCAAACATGGCTCTTAACACCAGACTCATTTCCTTTTTCCTCTGAAAGCAATGAAGCTTTTGATGGCTATATAAACACTGTATTTTTAGGCCTAATTATAAAAATACTTATGTTTGTAAGCTGTCATTAAGAGAGGTAGCAAATGCTTCAAGTTTTATTTAGCTTAAGTATGTGTACCAAATCCACTTACACTCAGGAGACTTTTAATCACTGTAGTGCACACACAGAGTTAGGACTACTCTGAATTCTAACCTTGCTCCACTATCATAGTTAGGTTCTGTTCAGACCACTGAATCCACCTCCGCTCCTTTTATTCTTGGAATTCATATCCCCAGCCTGGCATAAGAAGAAAATACATTCATCTTCAAGTTCTTGAATAAGCGCTGAGAAAACACTGTGATGCATGGGGTATGAAAGTGTGTTTGTGCAATACACATACTGTTTATCAGAAACACTAACTTTAGATAGAATTGAGAATAAAGATTATATACCTCTAATTTATGGAATAAGAAACTTGAGATAGTTTGCCCTTAAACTTCATTCCTGTAGTTCACAAAGATACTGTAGCATTCTAAAAATGTTTTTTGTTTTCTGGATTTGTAAGTATTTAATAATGTGATTATGGTAAAGATTTGCCAATGCCCATGGTCCTTAATTAACCAGTCAAAAAAACCCCAAACCAACAAACCCAAACATATATGTTAGTCTACTATGCATTCTACTTTTTTTCAATCATCTGGAAACAAAAATGCTAAAATGGAGGAGATACACAATTCTGTAATCTTTTGCAATGTCAGAAGGAAGGGACTAGTAATTGGAAAGTTTTTGTAATTTAAATGTTGAATCAATCATGTATTGTCTCATCCTGACCATGGATATTAAGCACAAAAAAATCATGCCAAATGAAATCTCCCTATGGTATTTCTTTAGAGTACACATGAATTTCACTACTAAGCAAACAACCTTATTAAGAGATAATATTTATTGAGTATAGCTTCACAAAAACCCACTGTAGCTATTGATAGACTTACTTAGTAATTTTTTTACACCTAATAAATACAGTGTTTTGCAATGTAGAGTTTTCATTTGCGGCAATCAATTCATAATTTCTCTTGCCTTGACTGCTTGGTGTCCTAGTAGGAATATAGTCTGCTTAGAGCATAATTGCTTGTCTGGTTAAGCTCAGGACAGAAACATGAAAGAAATGCCCTCTCATGGAATAATAAGGCTGGCTGTGTAACTTTCCAGCATTTCTGCCAGTCTTTTTACTAAGGAATATTGTTAGTGCTCCCCTGTTTCCTGCCATGTGGTTTGGTGCCATGGTATCAACTAACAGATGTAGCTACTCTAGAAGTAACTTGATGGGGGGAAGGCTGGAAGATGAGTTTCCTAGGACATCCATGCACAGTAGTATGTTTACTTTGAGCAAAGCAGATTGATAGCTGGTAGAGTCTGGTTGTTGAGTATGCTTGTTTTCTGAATGCATGCCACTTGGGAACATGCAAAATCTCTAGGAACATGTGTCCACAAATGAGATGTACAGACTGACATGAAAAAGATATAAAATATAAAGAGAATTTCCTAATGTCTTTCAGACTATTAATCAGCTACTTAAATAATCCCTAAAATAAGTAATAATAGAAGTTGAGGAATTATGTATTTTGAAGGTGCCAAATGTAATTAGACTATACCATGATTCTGGCAACAGATGATTCAGCAGACATTTCCTTTTGATTTAACAGCCCTTCATTGTTTTCAAGTTTAATGTAACTTGAATAAACTAGTTACCAGCTTTCTCTGTTGCAATTATAGATTGAGTAAATGTGAATGTGTGAGGGAAAACAAATGCTTTTCAAACTAAATATTATTTTGAGGGTAGAAGGCATAAATCAAGGAGTAAAGTCAAAAATATTAAACATGTAAATGTGTTTTCCTGCCACTTTTGACAGCTTGAATATATCTCTCAACCCAACTAAATTGTGGTAGAGAAAAGCATTCTTTCCTCATTTAGACAGGTTCAATTTCCCCATACTTATTTGTCAGCCCATGTCTTCTCATTCAACATCTTTTTCACCAACACCACCGAATTTTAAGGATGTCTGTGAGTACAAAGAATAAAACATTCAGTTTGAGATTAACAGGGACAATTGATATTTTTTTCTATCCTCTTTACTTCCTTGTGAAAGCATAGCTTTTCCACTGTTGGATTTTTTTTTCAGTTATGGAAAATGTCAGGAAAGGCTTTTCAGTCCCAATCTTGCATACCTCAGTAGGCAGCAGAAACTGAATCAGTATAATTTTTCGCTTTTAAATACTGCTTTAGCAACTAGTTGTCTATAAATATGGGAGTAGGTTCTGAGGGAGAAGAGATAGAGACCCATTCCATAACAGCGATGATGGATTAATGAACACAGAGTATAGAAGACTTTTCTTATGGTGGCAAAGTGTCTTTTGCATCAAAGCAAAATCCATGTAGAAAAAAGATATCCACTGATTGTTATCTGTATTTCTGAGTTCTTTAAGAAGTAGCTTTTAATGAATGCTGGAAGTGCAAGTCTGATAAGTGAATATTTTGGTGTGGTGATTTTTGGCATAATGTTTGTTGCAGCTCCCAAGTGACTCTGAAGTTCAAATGCTTCACTGCTACTTCAAACTCTCCAAAGCATCTACAGATTTATGCGTCTAAATATGAAGTTACTGCTGTGGTGACATCTATTAAGTGTAGAGTTTCATTGGCTTCAGAACATACCAGCATGAATTCTTCCAGAATGCTGGATCTTCATTGGTATCAGGAAGTTTAATTCTCCAGAGAGAGATATCTGTATAGATTTTTTTTCCATACTGTCTATTCAGTTGTGAGCAAATTTTTCTTTTTAGGAAACTTCAGTGTTATTCACAATGAATAGTTTTAATCCTCAGGCAGCTAATTTACTTGGCTAATTTTTTCTAGGTAATGGGGAAATCTGTTTCTATATGAAATTGCTTCTGAATGTCCTCTCTGTGAAGGAACCCGAATCTGCTTGAGAGAGGAGTCTACTGAGACTCCCTCTGTTAACAATAAAGAAAATTTTCTGTGAGTGGAGTTCTTTCACTAAGGTTTTTAGGTGCAAAAGGATAAGCTTTGAGGTTTCATCACTGCTCAAAATTTAGGTGCAATTTTGTAGAAAGAAGAAACGTTGCTCTATTTTAAGAGCTGCTGTTGAATTGCTTTGCAATTCGTCTGTAACAGGGAATGTAAGATTGGAAAATTTTGCATTGCCTGCTGCAGTGGGTATTAGAACAAAATCTAAGACTAATTCTACTGCTTTCTGTTAGTTGATGCTTGATATTCTAGATTGTTATTAATGTTTCCTTTTTCCTTAGTTAATCCTTCAAAATCGGTACTTTTCCCCTCTACTAAGTTGCATTTTCCTAAGCACATGTAGACTAAGAATGCAGATGCTCTTTGTTTTTCAATATTGCAGCAAGAATTTCTGTGAAAGTTACAAGACTTAAAATCTTTGAAGATGTCACTGTTATGATACATCTGAAGAGCATGGTCATTCTAGAAATTGGTTGTCAGATGAGTAGCTGCTCCTTTTTGTTTGACCATACCCAGAGGGAAATATTTGGAAATACTAATTCTGGTAAAACTGTACTTTTGAAAAAGTCTGATTTTTGAAAATCCGAGTAGCAAGAGATATGACTGTGCTTCTGATTTAGATAATTAAAAAGAAAAATAGTATTATCTTAATGTTAGAGATCCATATTTATATGCTTTCAGTCTGTGCATAACTGGTCTTATGAATCAAAATCCACAGTGTTAACGATCAAATTAGCCAACTAGAAAAGTTTCTGATTCTCTGTTTCATAAACAAAGTAATAGCAAATCAAAATAAGCTAGGTTGAATACAATCTTAAACTGTCTTCCTGTGAAGATGTCCTTGTTAGCATCAATGTTTTGGTTTATTTCATCTCATCTATACTGTGACAAAGAATCATCAGGTAAAAATGGCATATTTTATGAACTATGATTTGAATATGGTTAATTTCTATCATTTTCTTCTTTCAATGGATTTAGTGTATGAAAAATCAAGCCTCTCTCTTCTTATGTCCCCTTACTTACCTAACTTTGTTCATAGATCATATACAAGCTTGAGAAGGAAAATGTAAAGTTTAATCACTCTGATTATATTGAATGAGCAGGAGTACTGTGGTATTTAGTGTAAGATTTAATTACAGCATAACTGTAAACCTGGCTTAGGGCTTTCTCTTCTGTATTCTTAGATATATAAGTAGGAGACATGTATATGAAGTCTCCCAAAGTGCAAACCGCTTATCACAATGCAATCTCTTTTGTTATCTAAAATGTAATTAAAATACTGTAGTTTGCCTAGTACTGTTTTAAGTTCTAATCTACTTAAAGGAAAAGGCAGCTTTAGCCATAGTATCTTGCCAAGATTCCTACTCTCTCTTTGCTAATTCACACCCTTTTTCCTAACTGGTTTAAATAAATACTTCAACTGATTTCTTTTGTCAAAGTACAACCCTTCAAAATTAGAATGAAAAGTTTAATGGCCTAAATACAGTTCAGTCCTATTTGCAAAGCTTGATTTATCTTCTGTGGTTTCTTTTTTTTAATACTAGTATTTCCTTGTTATGCCCTTGGTATTTCATAGCTGTCCTTTTTAAGCACTGAAGCAATTAGTTTTGAGAAGGCTGATTCTTCAGGGTCCAGTGCTTTCCTGCCTTTCATTTGCCGAAGCGGTACATTTTAATGAAGTTGTTTCATCTTTGTTGCCAAACACTAGAATTTTACTGCTTCAATTCTAATTATCTCTGCTGGCAAATGCTATGTTTATTAAAGCTGTCAAGTGCACTGCTCATTAAATGTCCAGAGTCAGTGGTGCTGTGCACACAAATTAGAACAGCTTTGCTCATTGATAGATTATGAAGTTAAGTATTTTTATATAAACCTCTAAAATTGAGTCTAACAGCAATCAGTAATAGCTTAGATAAGTAAAGCATACCTGTAGCTTCTTGGAACCTAATATCTTGCCAAAACCCATCATGGAACACATGTTAAATCACTAGTAGTACAGCTGAGTATACCATTTGTATGATTATTTAATTCATTAAGATAGCATTTTCCTTCCTCAAGATATCTACATTGCATCTTGAATTCTAATTTATATGTATTTAGGGTAAGATAAGTTTTGTTATTTATGCTTTGATATAATAGAAACATCAGTGCTTGTCGTTCAGCAGAGGGTTGCAAAGCGCAATTGATGTCCATTAAAAGCAAAAATGGCTTCATTGAAATGTAGTAACCTGGTGAATGTGAAAGATTGTTATCATAAACAACAGCTTCTCTTCTAATTGCATATCTGAAAGGAAATTTGAGAATTTTACTAGATGGTGTTTACTTCAAATATATGAAGCAGTAATAGAAATATTGTATTTGCAAAGAAAATATTTGAGTCAGCTCTCATTTTGACATTTGGGAGTTTTTTTGCTTTTGTTAATTTTATGTTCTCAGTGTATGTATCAGTATCTTCCGTAGTGGAAATAGTCATTCTTGACTACTGTATTGTTTACTAGGTATTCTTTAGGAGAATTAATAAGATATTGTGATGCTAGACTACCAGATAAACACATTGTTTATCTTGTGAAAATAATGTTTTTCTTATCCTTCAGCTTTCTGTAGGAAAACAATTTCAAATTTATCTTTAGTACCATGACTTTATGGCGTCTGTTTTCTGTATTGGTTACCTTACCTTTGAGGAATCTGGTGTTTATACTTTCCAACTTTACTTTTGAATTTTTCAGGCTGTATTTCAAACCTTTAGAGGAATGGATATTTATTGTGTTCTTTATGGAAATCATAAATAACATCTCAAAATGCTATATAAAGTAAATAGAATTTAAGAGCGCTCGGATTTATATTTTTAAGGTCTGTGTAGGAAATTACAATCCTTCAAAAGGCTGTGAGGCACTCTTTCTTGTCTCTTCTCTTTATGATCTATTTTAGAGCACTTTATTGTGAATAGAAAATTCATGTAATATGAAGTTGAATATGAGGCTATGTATGTTTATGTATTTAATTTTCTGTTAATGTATTATATCTTAATATATATATATTTCATGGTATTTGTAGGAAAAAATGCATTCTATTTTTAGTGCAGAAACAAAAAATATTCCTTTGACTGTATTCAAGAGCTGAAGGGATTTTTGCCATCTGAAATGCTTAACTTCAGACAAGTTTCATTGGGTTCAACTTGAAATTTTTTTCAATTGCCCAGTATCAGACAGGAGATGGACCCTAATAAATAGTGTATGCAATGGAGTAGATATATACTGCTAAGAGATTTGGTGGGAAAGGGATGTTTTGGAAGTTACCTAAGTGCATGTGAGAAACCTACAATGCATGAAACATGACAATTTTTTCATAGTTGCTATTTTCACATTGGATGTATGTGTCTATCTGGCTTTGAGTCTGAAAATTGGACAAAATATTTCCTGAACCTTCTAGGGAGATTTGAAAAGTATTCAGGATTATATTTACATCTTAATTCAAATTTGTCAAGGCTTATCCTGTTTTGGCTTCTTGAAAGTTTTCTGAGTTATTACTGACCCTAGTGTGTATGTAAATATTGGTTGTATTGCCTTATTCACCCTTTTCAGCCTGAGTATGCAAGTGTAGTGAATATAACAGAAGAAAATAAGTGTCTTTATAAACCTTGGTGCCTCCCTCCTCAGTGTAGTCTCAACAATTGTGTAAAATTACTGAAGCAATCATCAAACATAAGAAAGACATTAAAAAAGTGATGCAATTCAATACAGTCATAGGTCTTTAATGTGACTGAAATTCATAATGTGAAATTATGAATGTACATGAAGAAAAACAGCAAATAGATTTATGGTGGGGTTATCAACCTGAGACTGAAAAGAGTAATAATAATGCCATTAATAAAAGAAATATCATAGAAAGGGAAATATTTCTGGTTCTGAATATATAGAGATTAAATTGATAAAGATCTATGCCATTTTAAAAAGTCCTTGCATTTTAGACCTAGATAAGAATTGTTTTAGTTTAAAAGAACATAGGAGAAGTTTTGATCTAAGGTTGTAGATCAGGGTCCCCAAAATTGATGTTATCTACTAAGATATTTGACTAGTTTTACAGTATTTTAAATGTTGAATTTTAATGGATTGAGAAAGTACTGCTTTTGTATTACCACATTTTTTAAGGTAATAGTCTTCTAACCTTGCAAAACCTTTCTTTTTACTGTTTTGTTTCATTTCAGAGATACCAGGACAGTATACTTGGGAATACAATGCAAACTGCAATTGCCTTACTGAATAATATTGTTGCTAACAAAAATATGAATATGATGATACTCTTTGAAGAAGGTATGTCATCTTTATGTTTATTCTCCTTTATTCTAAGATGTTTCCCAGTCTGTAGTATCTGGCAGTGTATGAAACTAAACTTCTATCTGTTTAGATTTTTGTAGTGGTTGTTAGATAATCGCATTGTAACCGATGTCCTCCTCATCACTTCCTCTTCCTTCCTTACTGATTACATTACAATTTTAACTTTTAGAAAATTGTTCTTCCAAGAAAATGTGTTTAGAAAAGAATTACTAACTGAAAATTATATTATGCCTGTGAAGAATGGCTTGGGAAGGACGGCATGGGCTAGAGTTCTGACTAGAACAGTGCAAAGAATAGAGAGACTTCTGCAGATTCTTCCTTCTCTCACTGGTTAAACCTGACAAAGGATAAGTCGTACAATATTTGTGGACACTTGTAAGAAATAGCTTCTGTTCCAGTCCAATGATGTAGATTAATGGGGTGGAACCCAAACTGACTATGTAGTCTTAGTCTACAAACCCCTGCATGTCTTCATGAAGTGTTCAGCACCTAAGCTGGGTAATAAAACACTGGCACAAGTCGCCATCCTTGAGAGAGTTTAAGGTCAGGTTGGACTGGGCCCTGAGCAACCTGATCTAGCTGAAGACATCCCTGCTTCCTACAAGATGTCCCTGCAGACCTACAAGAGGTTTGGACTAGATGACCTTTAAAGGTCCTTTCCAACCCAAACTGTTCTATGATTCCATGGTTTGGTTCACTGTGTTTTATCATCTAAGCTCCTTTTATTTAGGAATTGGTTCTGAAGAAAAGGTTTCTGCTATTGGAAATCTATATAAATTACAAACTTGTTTAGAGACATACATTTGATAGCATTTTTTCTGTTTGTCATGAATGGGTGAGTGACAGCTAGTAATACAGGTCTAGGCTATCATTTGTACTGTTTGTTGGTACACATACCAACCTCTGAATCTGTCAAGATGGGTACTAGGAATCATGTCCTCATTTTCATAATTACCATGGTAGTTAAAACACGGACGCAGAAAGCAAGGGAGCTGAATTTCCGAACCTTTCTTTTTCTAAGGGATTGAAAGGGCAATGCCATTATTCAGGAGACAAACAGAAACCTGGCATTGTTGAGGTCCTTGTTGCAAACACTCTGAAGTTAGTGGTGTATTAGCGGAAAACAGAGCCGGGGGGGGGGGGGGGGGGGGGAGAATACAATAGTATGACTAATTTGGAAAGGACTGGTTCATAGGATTCTGAATCTTTGGTTATTTCTCACCGAATTGCCTATCACACTTAGAACTGTTTGGGGTTTCTTGGGATTTAGAAATATGTGCTGCTTTTACTATCTTTAGGCACATCTGCTCTCTGTCAGGTAAAATCCTAAGTCGGCAGTGACCTGAGTTGGAGCAGGGTAACTTGTTAAAACTGCACAATGCAAAGAAGTTTGTTCAAGTCCCACAAGCACTATAGCCACATAATTGGCATGCCTTACTTAAAGTAATACACTCTGCCTTTTTGTGTGGCAAATTAGGTGCAAAACTTGAACAGCATGGCAGAAATTCCTCCATTCCCTAAATATCTCTTCTTTATTGTCCTACAGAGCAATGTGTGTAGGACATGTGCTCCTGTGTGCTTTTTATGCTGCTGGTAGCATGTCTGTGCTTTTTCACTTCTTATCTGCTCCAAAAATAAAGCATATCTCTTCAGTCATGCTAATTTCCAAATTAAGAAAGCAGGATAGAAAATATGTTAGTCTTTTTTTTGTGCTATGTCATAATGGCTCCAGTAATATTTTCAGACTAATACTGATTAGATAACACTTACTTGGGCTCACTGAACTTCAGCAACCACACTAAAGAAAGCAGCACAGCAGCCAAAAATCATTTGTCTCAAGTCAAATGTCCCCATCTTCTCTCATCCCTTTTCCCCACTGGCTAATCTTCAGAGTACTGGAAACCTGGATTTTGGCCAGTGCCTTATTGATTTAGGGCCTAATTGTCAAGTAAGGAACTTCTAAAATTTGGTTTGTCAAGGATGTTATGAGAGTATTGATCTTGTAATTGCATACTGTTAGATTTTCTTTGAATTAAATGGGGAGAGAAGTTATTCTGAGCAAACTGGAGGGCTTTATATCCTTTGCCATTACCATCTGTAAATATATAGCGTTCACAACAGGAAAATACCTTAAACTTCTGCCGCCATATCTTTTTAACTTCTCATTTTTTAATTACTTTTGTCTGATGGAGAAGAATGCAATCTAGTAAAATGAAAACTGAGCTTACTCTTGCAGAAAAATATCCTGGAGTCCAAGTAGAAAAGTTGAACATGAGTCAGCACTGTGCATTTACAGCCATCAAGGCAAAAGAGAGCTGCGATGAGAAAGAAAAACTAGAAGGTTGAGGCGAGTGATTATTCTCCTCCATTCATTGTAGTGTCTGGTTTTGAGCTCCAAACTATAAGAAAGATATTGACAAATAGTAGAAAGTCCAGAGACGGCAACCAAGTTGTTTAGGAGAGTGGTCCACATGATGCATTTTCCACCTCTGCCTGTACTATTATATGAATGTATTCCTTCCCAAGTGCAGAGCTTTGTATTTGCCTTTGTTAAACTTTAAAAGGTTTCTGGCAGCCCTTTTTTTTGAGCTCTTCAGCTTCTTGAGCTCTTTCCAAATCCAGCAATCTTTCATCACATCAGCTGCTTTCTTCATTTCAATGTCATCTGCAAACTTGCTGAACATGCATGTTAATACATCCTATTAACACTGTGTCTATGCTGTTAATGAAGGTATTCAACATTCATGAGCTATTCTCCTGTGTTAAAAAAAAAAAAAGCTGAAGACTGAGTATTATGGGTCATCAATTTCCCTTATTTCCCCATTACAGTGTGATAATTAATTCATGTATATATGGAGCTTTAGAAATTAAAAACCATAGATACTTGCTGAACGTTAGAAGGAACTCACGTTATCTGGTCAGTCCTGTCAAGACTTTTTGTATCTAAAGAGTCAAGACATTAGCAGTAAAGATTTCTTTCTGATTTTGTCCATGCCTTTCTTCAGCTGCCAGGAAGCCATACTTTTGCAGACAGATCATTTAGAGACCTGCATCACTGTTTCTTTTTGTGGCTGTTAGCCTTCAGAACTCTCACTTGCTCAAAGGAGTTGTATGAGGTGATAGATTTTTTTTTAAAGGGCTGTAGCTTACACGTTGAACTTTCCCCTTTCTCAAGAAAATCTTGCACGATGGCACTTTCTGCACTACTACTTCTGTGATTTCCTGTTACTAAAAATTATATGGTTGTGTATTTCAACAACTTTCATAGAATGTGGATTGCCTAGTATTAATTTCTCTCTTCCCTGAACTGTGTCCTTTTTTGTTACGATACATCAGGCATGTACTGATAACTACTTAAAATGCTTAAAGGTGAAATGGAGAATAGCATATGCAACTGAAGTCACAGAGGGAATTTAAAATGGCCTGTACTTGAGGTATCAGCTGTTAAACATTTGTTCTGTTAACATTAATGACAATTTCCATTTAATAATCAGAGGGGAATAATATGATTCAGTTTAATTACTGAGACTGGAATTCAGTAAGGAGACCAGGATAAATATAGGGTCCCTTGTGAATAGTTAAGGAGAGATATTAAAAAGACGAGACATTTATGGTCATTTTCAGCATTGTCTTCTCAGACAGTGACACTTACCCTCTCTTCTCTCTCTTGGGTTCTGACTGCCAGTCTTTCTTTCCTCCCTTTCCCACCTTTTGATATCAGACAATTTTAAGTTGATACTTGAGAGAGCACAGAGGCCCAAATATACAAAATATATATTCAACCTATAATAATCACTATAAGATGACAGAGACCCAAGTTAATGCCATAATTTAGGGAAAGACAAAAGGCAAATAAATATTCTTCCCTAGTGCACAGCAAATAGTATAGTGCTATATATGACATGTACAAAATACAGATTTGTGCTTATTCATTACATACTGTAAAGATCTATTAATTGGTACATCTCTGTGGCCTTTTCAGTATTTACTTCCCATTTTCTTTCTAGGATGCCTTCAGTCTCTGTTTTAGATTTGTAACCACTGAGTTTAATGTTGGTGTGTTGGTCAGTGCCTGAGGAGGGTACCTATGAAATGATTCCCACAGAGTTGGTAAATGCACCAAACAACTCACACTGGAGGGCGTCACAGTGCTTATAGTTGGGTGACGTAGGACAAAGCAGCACCAAGGTTTCAGAAGTAGGGGCAGGAAGTCATCAGTGAGGAGGATGATGACTTAACTGGTGTGAAGGTAGGTAGAAATACAGGATGCAGGTCTGTATGAAGAGGTTATTTTTAGTTCTACTGGTCATGAAACAACCAGCTATACATTACTTTGGGCCTGTCATATTAAAAGGGTTGACATTTGTTGACTCTAAAATAAAAGTCTCGTTGTAGTTGCTAAAATTGTGAGTTCTTAAGCAGCTGTTGTAGGAGTACAGTGGTTGATCATGTGTTTCTAGACAGGAGCTAGATAGACAGGAGCTGGAGCAGTCTACTGAAAAGACATATTGTCTCTCTTAGATACATATCTAGTGACAAGCACTGATTGACATACTGACAAATTTAGACATAAGACATGAAGTCAGGGTAGGCTTCTTGATTAGTCAGTGGTGTGAGTGTGCAAAGCTGCTTCATTATGTGGATGTGATGATTAATAAATAGCGAAGTGCACCACAGCTCTTAATGTAATGAAATTCTTGTTCTCAAATACAGTTCACAGATATACATAAACTTCTGGGTTTGCTTTCAGTTCAGTCTCTTTGTTGCTTTTCTGTCTTCAGTTGTGAGGTTTTTTTTGGGGGGGTTGGTTTGTTTTTCACAAAGTTTGTACAAATTTAGTTTGTACAAATTAAAACCAGAAAAAGTTGAATCATTGTCTAGTTAAGCAGGGCTTTCCAACTCTGAGTATGGTTTGTCCATGGGTAATATTCAAAGGCAAGAAATCTCACAATTCTAAAGTGTTGCATTGCTTTGTTTATAGGAAGAGTTTGGGTATATCATATTGGATTGAAGAGAAATTTCTTTCAAAGATTTTAATAGTTTCACAAGGACCTTCATTCTAAAGAAATGAGCAAAACATCTTGTTGGAAAATAGATCTTATAGGCTGGAGTGGATAACTTCTGATTGTCTGCAGCTATTTATTCCTGATAATGCATCAAATTTATTATGTTTATATAAAAAGCTATTTTCAGCATGTTTAAAAAGGAATTCCAAGTTTCCACTTTATTCAAAGATAATTTAATAAACTGTTTTCAGTCCAGTATTAGTTATGAATGAGTTTACATTTTTAGCTTTTCTGTATCCCATTATACTCTATAAATCAGTCACCAGGGTTTTTTTGATGATGGTCGTGTAAGGAGATGATTTATATATAAAGTTCAGTACAGTCATGTTGAATTGAATTACCTTTCCTGGCTGTACTGCTGTGATCTTGTGTATGAATCTTACCGTACTGAAGTAACTATCACTAGCAGTGTAAGCAGAGATGTTTGTCTGAATGTTAAAAAAAAGTTTCCATTATATGGTAGAGCAAATCCTAAACTTTATGTCTTAATGATGTTGAATCTCAGAAACTAAAGTAAAAGGGGAGTTATGGAATTTAGACCAATAAAAATAGTCTTTGAGTTATGTGAAAATGTGACCACTATTAGTAATACAGGGTACTTTAAGCAGTTTGTGTAAAACCTGAAGTTCCTAAGGAAGGACCTTTGGTGGAAGTGTAGAATGTCAGCTACAACAGTCAATGATAATATTGAATAGTATTAGAGTAGATAATATTGATAATATTCAGTATCATACTAAGAAAGCATGCTAGATGCTTAAAGCAGGGACAGTTATTTAAAAGAGCAGATCTGCAATAAAGTTTGTAGTCAGATGATCATAACTCATTTGCACCTCATGAAAGAAAGATCAGCTTTCATGGCTGAAGTATCCTTATTCATCTTGTGGTCCACTGCTTTGACTTTTAGTCAAATGTGAAGAGATTAATTAGATTTCAAATGTCTTTGTGTGTTGTATCGTTAAAGTCTGTTAAACACCGCATATCCAAAAAAATGATGCTCATGAGACCAACGTCAACCTTTTTCTTAAAAAAACCCAAAAAACCAAAATGTAAAAAATGTCTTTTAAATACACAGATCTTTACAAAGCGATAGTTATTACTGCCATAATGATGACTATGAATTTTGAGCCCTCTAGACAGACCACAAACATTTCTAACTTACCTGAACCTTAAGAGGATATTCTTCTACCTTTTGCTTCCTCAGAGATAATTTGATTTCACCTTCAGTCTCCAAAAGACATTTGATCATGGTGCCCATAGCACACTTTTAAAGAACAGTTTGTAGCTGCCTAGCCAGCTCTCTTGTCATGTGCTACATCACCAGCGTTCATGAAATTGCAGTAAGTTGACAACCCAGATCTTCCTCCCTGCTGCTCCCACCTACACAGTAGTCTGAACTACAGTGCAACACTGAGAAGTCATTGATGTGTCATTACATGTGACTTGGATTTTAGGGGTAAAATTGAGTTTTCAGAGTAGCTAGCTTCAAAGTTGCTGCATTTTTTTCCAAGGTGGGAGAATTTAACTGTCTCTTAGGATGACGATCAAGAAGAGGAACATGGATTAGTCATACAGGAGTCTTTCTGCAAGGGAAAAGCAGTACTTAAAAAAAAAAAATCTACAGAATACATTGCTTAAACTAATATGCCCTTTTTTTTTAAAAAAAAGCAAATAAAACACACAGACTTAGTTTGTGAAGAAAACACATTCACATTCAGACTAGTTCTCAAGTCATTTACTTATTCCTTACTAGCTTCTATTTTTTCCTAGGAGTCTTCTGCAGAAGTTTTACAGGATACAATACAAAAGTATTTGTTTAGTGACTGGAGATAGAAAAGGTGTTTTATGACAGTGCTTTATATCTGCTTACTGTAAAACCTAGTTCATATGCAATTTATTGTGATTCTGAATAGAGATTGGCAGGAAGAATAAGTCAGGGAAATCAATATGAGTGAGAACCTAAAAGTATTTTTTCTGTATTTAGCCAATGTTTAGAAACAAAATACTCTTAATTAAATCAATGAAAAATAAGAAATAATTTTAAAATACCAAAAATAAATATATTATCTTGTCTGAGTAGTTCCAGATGTTGTTTCTATATCAATTGGATGTGAGAGAGAAAGTCCCTTGCTTAGGGGCACACCTTAGAACCTCTGCCATGCAGGATGGCACAGCTCCTTCCCAGTACTGTAGTAGCTAGTTTAGCTCTTGAGCACAGAAGTGTTTCTATGAATATCTAAAGGTAGTAGTCCCATTTTATGTGTGTTGTGTTCATTTGAGTTACAGTTTATAGGAGCAGTCAATGGTGGTTGAGCCTGAAGAAGTTTCTCCTGTGATGTTACAAAGCTCAGAATACTTTTTAGCAGTATTAAGACATATTTTTCTGACCCAAAATGCCAATCACTCAGGTGGAAGTGTGTAACATCACATGGGTAAACTTAGAAGCCTAGTATCATAAAGGGTATGTCGGAATCATGTCAAAATAGCATGGTAGCAGTGAAGTTTCTGAGGAAAAAAATAACCTGTGTCATTGTGTGATATTCATCAATGCATCTGAATGTGATGAAAATAGAAATGGTAATTGCTGCAAGGAACAGTTATGCCATTCAAGTAAAACCAAGCCTGTTGTTGAGAGTCATACCCATAAGGCACAAAATGTCACAACATGCTTGCTAGAACTTCAGAGAATAAAATGAGTGAATAAGGGCTCAACAGGTTGTTGCATCTTACCTCTCTAGTGCTGTACTGTAAATGAGAGCTGGTTTTTCTGTGGCTGGAGTAGGTGTCTTGATGGTATCTGTCCCTGTGGCCAGCCAAGCAGATCATCTTGCAGCATTGCTGGCTGCTTGAACTACCTAAGATATCTTATTTTAAGGCCTAATTGATGGAAAAGAACAGAATAATAACAAAAAATATTCAGAGTCCTGTCATCCCATTATATTTGAGACTGAAGGGCTTTATGCAGACATCTGATTATACAACTGATCAGCTTAGTTTAATGATGGGAGGTTAGTTCAATAAATACAGCAATTTCAAAGCCTAGACTGTCTTTAAATTTCTAAGATGTCAACCATAATAGACATTTTCTGTACCTATCCAATACCTAGACAAATTTAAGGTTTTGACTGAGTGAATACTCTGATACTACTTGGAGGCAGAAACCTAAACAGAAAAAGTAAAATTTTTTGTTGAAATGAAAGGCATAGATTTCTCATTGAGTTGAGGTTGTGGGTATCCAAAGGTTTCCTTATGACAAACACAGGACTGTAAAGCAGGAAAGTCTTCAAAGCCTTATGCTCCTTCTCACCCACTTAGTCATGAAAATGGGTTTTTTTTCCTCCTCTCTAGAGACTGTGGTCTTTGCATTTTCCCTAGGTACTGCTTTTCTTGCAGTTTGATTCAAGTATTGACATTTGACATTATGCTAGTATTCCCATAAACTGCAGTTCAAATAATATGTATTAGCACTAGTGGATTTGGCCAGTTTGAGGAAAAAAATTAGTAACTAGGTAAGTTATGATATGATAGGTAAGCATGTACCTGTCATATTAGCTACAGGTTAAATATTGAAGAGGCAAACTATTTGTTACAGATGATAAATTAAATCTAATTATGATTATATCCCTGTGTATCTTGTCAGATATAATTAATAAGCTGAAAAGTAATTTTAGGAGATGAAATTAAAAATATAACTGTATATTTGAAAAGAGACATGTTTTAAGACAGTTACTGTATTACTACAGCCATAGGTTGTAGAACTATCACATATGTTCTATTCTAGCAGTTTTAACAGTCTCAGCATGAAAGCAATGTTCCACCATCAATTTGAGGTAAGTATAAAGTCACAAAAGTACAAAGTACTACACACAAAATTAAACTACATCAATCATTCTGTCATAGGGAAAAGGCTTCTTCAGATGCCCTTGTATGATCCTACTGAAAGAAGTTCATTTTGTCAGTTCTGGTTTTGGCAGAACCAGATCTATCTAGTGGACAGGTAAATGAAATCTGGGGTTTTTCATTGCTTTGAAGAATGATTTGGGAGTTTTATTTGTTTTGTTTTAAATGTCTTCAATAGTTGTCACAGCTCCCATGCAGCAAGATGTTTTTGTCTTCTAAGATTTTAAGGAAAATTGTGTACTGAATAGATACGTTTAAACCATTTGTGGACAATTAAACTTGAAAATAATTTCCTCTGTAAAGCAGAAAGGGAGTTACATCGAAATGGAGGAACTGAAATTATTTACATTTTTGAAACCTTTTGAAATTCCCATTTCTTACACAAATATAAAGTGAAGTCTATATTACTTGAGGCTTTTCCTGTGATGTTCTTCCTCTTCCACCTAAATATTTATTATTTTTCATACTTTTACCTAAAATAACATTTAGATATAGTCTTTTTAGGATCATGTTTTCTTTTTCTTTTCTTGCTATTCAGGATCTAATTTTATATTGTTTAGCTCAGCTTTTCCAAACACTTTAAGTTACATTTTAATGTGCATTTTATATTCAAGAACTCATTTCTATAGTTAAATTTTTTTTGAAGTCTTTACGAGTGGGTTTTCCACCATCTTAAGACAGTATATATTCAGGTAAGTGTTTGTGTTCTCATGCAATTTTTTTAGAAAGTTACCACTCCTTAGCTGGTAGGTTTTTCCTGTGGCATTTGATCAATGCCTTGTAGATCTGATAGGGTAGCTAATTTTGTGTATAGTTGATGACATGATCATTTACATTTTATAGCAATGTATCTGCATATAGTCAGTTTTTGTAAGTCAGCTGATGGGGAAACTTGTTTGAGGTACAACTGAAAACTTCAGCTGAGGGACAGTGGTTCTTTAAACTGCTGTGACAAAAATGTAGATGTCTACCTGATGATGCTGTTTATTTTTTTAAGAAAATACATTTTACAAATGTAATCCTAACTTTTCTTTCCATGCTTTAAAAAAATTTTCTGATTTTAGCTCAAGCTTTTTCTTAATTGAACCAAGGTATTATTTATGTAAGGGGAGTTTATGAAGACAAATCTCTCAGCAAAGACGTGTTTGAGGATATGTCGTGGATTTCCAATCTGAGCTTTAGGCAAATCAGTTTTACTTTTCTCTTAAAGAGGCCCTAACTTGATAAACATTGGGGGTTTTGTTTTATAAATAGGGTTTGAATGTTTCCATAGATGTCTCCATGTTGTTAGAAGATATTGCATCAGCAAATTGTTCCTTCGCTTTGATCGAGGAAAACGTTGTGTGTTTCCCTTTGAATTTTTCAGATTAATGGGAGAAGAAATAGGATATTTATAGAAAGTCTGAAGCTGTCTTCTGTCTTTTTAGAGAACGGAAAAACTGGGAAGATTTTTTCCTCTCTACCACCCACATTTGAAAAAGATAGGGAAAAGAAACTTCTTGTTCACCTGCATCCATTTAGTTTCAACTTGTCTAGTCTTTCCTGAGGGCCATTCTTTCCTTACTTATCATATTTCAGATTGCATACTCAAAACCATCTAATCCCTATTCCACTGAGTCTTGGAAAAAATCCAGTAAAGTGTTGTTAATGGATTTATTCACTCTTTTAAAAGATCATATTTCCTAGCTAACAAGTCCATATTGTGACATAAAGTTTTTAGCCGATGATGCAGCCATGAAATACAACTTATTTCCCAGGATGACAGCAGAACTAATGCTGCTGTATGTATTATAAAGATTGAAAAAATAGTAAAATTATCGATGATGGCTGAACAGGCTTTCCAATACATTTTTGCTGAATAAGTGCAGACAGATATATGTTTTGATCCCATCATTTGACCCAGAATGACATGGTTTATGCCATTATTTATCTTACTTGAAGAAAAAAGCTCAAACTGTTAGTTACTATGCATTTTCTTTGGAAATTACATTGAATATTTTTAAGAGAGCATGTGGTTCAAACAGCAACACAAAATTAATTTAGAGGTAGCATTTTGTCTGTACTGTGAGGAAAAATGATAAGCAAGATAAGGACAGATAGAATACCCAGAGGAACAGATTATCAAGGCAGGTTTACATGTTTTGACAAAAGACAAAGGAAGAACATCATTGCTTACAGGATTTTGTTTGCCTGGGCTATGGGTCAGGCAGTCCTGAGACAAAGTCTGTGCATTATGGGATCAGTCTGGGTGCAGATACCTAGTCTGGGCTGAGTGCAAGAACTGACTAGGGGGCTCTGTTGTTCACCCTGTAAAAAAAACTGTGTTCATGGAAGGTGTACATGCAGTCCTGCACAGCATGCAGTGCTACAGTAACACATTCAGAAAGCCTAAAATGACAACTCCTGGCAGTAACTTCCTAATTTTGTTCCATCGACCTGGCCAATGTGAGTGCTCCTGGTGACATCCAGGATCCCAGAATGAATTGTAGTCATTGTCCCAGTTCAGTGCAGTATTCTGGCAGGCCAGATGGTGCAAAATGTTTGAACTCTATGTGCCCTGAAATTGCTTGTCTTGTAAATGTAACTACATATGCCTCTCATTTCTGGTGTTTACTTGCTGCAGCTTCTCTCCAGTTCTTGCATAATTTGTTCCAGAGGGTCCACCAGCTTTCCCAACAGAGCTGCATTTACTTGACATAGATCCAGATTCACTATATCCAGACTTTACTTTTTCTAGCCTACTTCTAAAATCCCTCTCCCTAAAAGCACAGTCTTTGTTAAGGCTAATCAGTTCTCTCTTTCTAAAAATGTTGATGAACAAAGGCAAAGGACAAGCTAATTTGAACAGAGGAGAGTGAAAATGTTGAGCACATTTCATCTATTTACTGGTAGGAACTGCATATTGGTTTCATCTAGAAAAGTGTGCATTCCTGTAATGAAACACATGGGGTATCCCTACATCTGTTTGACATGCTAACTGTCTCTCTAAAACAGAAGTTTCCATAAACTGTATTAAACGTGCCATGATACCACTATTCCATAGGATATCTATTACAATCCTGAATCCTAGATGGAAGCAGTGACCTGTGTTGACTTTATTGCAGAGTGTATGGTCTTAGAAAATCCTGAGAATATTACTTCATTGTTTCAAGCTACTGTTAAATTTTATCATCCTTAATGTTTGTCTCTTCGCTTGGGATAACACAGGGGAGAGGAATAAAGGAACATGAGTCCTTCATTGCAAACTCCCATTTTCTCCCCACCCCATTATCTTGTCAAGCTGAATTTCTTTGCCTGAACTTGCTTTCTAGTATCAGTGGACTGGGCATAAACAGGCTGAAAAAGAAATATAGGTATGTAGTGAGATGTAGGTGCATAGTGGTACTGCCCAGGGCACATAAGAGGTGACACATGAAGCACAACCTGGAGCAGGATGGTGAAGCCTTCTTGTGTTGAAGCAAGTTGTTAAACCTACTGAGATGCTGTAAGTACATTAATGCCTAAAAAAATCTGTGCCCAGCAAAGCAGACATAGTAGAGAAAAAGGAAAAGGTGCTGTCATGGTTTAGCCATGGCGAGTGACTGAGTACCACACAGCCACTCAATCAGCTCTCTCCTACTGATGGGAGAGAATTGTAGGCATAAAAAAAGGGTGAAAAAACTTGTGGGTTGACATGAAAGTAGTTTAATAATTAAAAAGATGTCATAATAAGAATTTAAAAAATTCTAAGGAAAAGGGAGAAAAAACCCCAAACAAACAAACCAGGGAGAAAGAAAAATAAATGCATGAAGAGCAAGTGATGCAAATAAAAGCAACTGCTCAACACCAACTAAACAATGCCCAGACAGTCCAGGAGCAGCATCCACCCTGCCAACCTCTCCTCCTCAATTCTATTGCTGAGCATGATGCTGTATGGTGTGGAATATCCCTCTGGTCAGCTGCGTCCTCTCCCAATTTCTCTGCACCTCCAACCTCTTTGTTAATGGATGGAGTGAGGAGTAGAAAATCCCTCAACTCTGTATAAGTGCTGCTCAACAATAACCAAAACATCCCCGTGTTATCAACACTGTTCAGCACAAAATCAAACCAGAGCTCCATGTGGGCTAATATGAAGAGATTTAACTCTATCCAAGCCCAAACCAGTACAGGTACTGAACCAGTGCTTGCATACAAAGTTTCTCCTGCTATTCAGTTGCACATCTTCACAAGGCGCACACTTAAATCCTGGCTGTCTAAATCACCCATTTCTGTGGCCTTCTCTCTCACAGTTTTATCAATGTTCTTAACTTCTTCACTTGTGAAGAAATTGGTTGCCCTCAAACAAACCAGTGTCCACCTGGACACTCAATTAAAGCATTGAATTAGCAGCAGGATTCATTTCAGTTTGTTGCTGGGGAGGGCAGTATAGTTCACTGCTTTTGTTTTGCAACTGGGTGGTCTGGACCAAGACAGCTTAATAGGCCAAACCATTCCATGTGATCTCCTTCCATAGTTTTTGCGGAAATTTAGTTAGGAGTCTGAGCCAGTCTGTTAACTTATGGACACAGGCTTCACTACTCCCAGCAGCAGCTACCCACATAAAAAAGGTACAGGTTGTCCACAACACAGTGTCATTAGACCCATGTTCCTATTTTGTTGATCTTTTTGAAATAAGCGAAAGAGGTATGGAGCACAGAAATCAAACATACACAGGCTTGCAGTTCTTTCAGAGCCAAGATTGCCTCTTACAGTTCTTTCAGAGCCTTTTGATTAAGTAAGCTGAGCTCTAGTACCAGCTGACCTAACTCAATATAGTCTTTGGAAGTCAAGATAGTTGGGATCAGTTAGCTGTGCTAACAGAAAATGAAGGCTCTGTTGACCTAGCTTGTACTAATATAAAATATTAGGTAGGGCACTTCTGGTATAGTTAGCATATAGCCAGTAACAGCATGATCACAGTGTGATGGGTTCCAGCTCAAAGATCCTAGCAGTAAGATTGAAAATCATGGAGAGGTCAGAGTAGAAAAAGCATACCATGCAAACAATACAAGAGATATGTCTGAGCCAGTTAACAAGAAGGATAATATAATCTGAAGTGAATAGTCAGTGGTTAGATTTTAGAGATTTAATCAGGTCATATGATAGCAAATAAGAGGGTCTGGGGGTCAAAGTTATCCCAACACTTATTCAGAAAACAGTTGATGTAACAGAGTAGGTTTAAGGCAAATGTAATTTGGGGCTACAAAATACAATCTGGCCGTAAGGGCAAAACCAGGTTTGCTGTCATGTAAGATCCTGACCTCTGTTTAAGCCCTTTGATCATTTAAGTGCAAATACACGAAAGCCACCTTGGACAGTTGCAATTACTAGTTGTCTGCTTTCATTTCGGTTGTAAATGTAATTGATGAATAACACAGGATGTTACAGGAAACAGTGGCATAGATTCAATTCTGTTGTAATAACCAGCAGCAAATTCCACTTAGGGGACACTTTAGCCTTTGCTCTTGTTCTTTGGTGCAGTTTTAACAATAGTAAAAGACTCACTTAAAAATTCAAGTATTTCTACTCCATGTTTTCATTTTACGTCAGACTGATGTAAATAGAATCCAATAGGAGTAGGAATAAGTATTTAATTTATTTTCTTATGAGCATGACTTTTCAGCAGAGAAATGTATAGAGCTTTTACCCTTATCCTTTGCTGTGTATGTGGCAACAGTATTCAACCATGCTTTATTTCTGCAATTTAGAACCAAAAACTTCAGAGAATTTCCTGAAGCCAAGGTTCATTGGTCCTTATCATTCCCAGCCAAGGGCCTCTTGATAGCCAAGCTAGAGCAATTAGTGCTGGCAATGTCATTCAAAGCTGTTGAGTGCTGTCAGTTTGTGACTACAGTTTAGAGCTGTGTCTGCATTCTGAGGCTGTTCACATCTGGTCTGTATGGGTTTTGTTAAAAAGACAGCTCTCTAAGTTTGAATATGGTCTCTCAAGGATTTTGGTAGAAGGCAAAGTTGATGTCAAAGCAGAAACATGTTAAGATATTTGAAGGAGATAAACAGGGTTTAATCTTGTGTGACAGGAAGTCTATTATTAAAATAGAAATCTCTTTAGAAGAGTTTCTAGTTCTAAATTAAGCCCAGGATATAAATTCCTCTGTATTTTATCACATGGTAATTGTTGCAGACATGATCTTTCAGAGCAGTAAGTCAAAAGTCTTTACTGAATCTTTACTGGCTTCTAATCTTGCTGATTGTACAGCATTCCTTATTTTACATAAATAACAAATTTAATTTACTGAAGAACTTAGCCTAGCTTTTGCCATCATTTTGAGGAATACATGCAATTTTTGTTTTTCTAAAAGATATACACTATATATTAACACACAATGTGCAAGTAGAAATTCTTCCATGTAGCTGTGAAGCAGCAACTGCTAATATCTCAGACTGGCTTTAAAGTAGGTTTTAAAGGCTGTTTTCTCTCAAAGAGTAAAGTGTCCTGTTAGATATTCTTGTTCCTCATACAGATTATTAAAACCTACTGTTTGGAAAATCTTCTAAGCATCATCTACCTTTTGTCTGACAAAACCAAGGGACCTTATTTTAGTTGACACCTTGTCAGAATGAAATAGGCTGTATTGGGTTTTGACTTGAGGTATAGCATGCTGAAGAATTATTGTGCTTTATAAAATGAACCACAAGCTCTAATGTATCTCTGACATGTGGGGAGACATCTAACTGAAAAGCTGCTACAGAATTTGATTAATAACAGCAATGATAGTCAATCCAAACAATATGATTTTATCTTACTGCAGTCTTGGTTTATTTAATTTTTATTATTTTATGATGCAAGGTTGTGCTTGCAAATACTGTACAATTGACAAATTAAAAAACTATAGCAACAAAAATGCTTAAATTCACATGGAAGGAATGCAAGTTAGGTGTTTAGTATATGCACAGTTGGTGACAGAAATATTTTAAATGTATACCATGGGAAGCCACTATATTAACTCCACCTCTATTCCTCCCCAGGTTTCCAAACTGAAAGGGTCTTTTGAGTGTGTGAATCTGCTTCAGACAAACCAGGGTACCAGCAGCATAGTATCCAAACAAATCAAAATTGGCTGTTCACATAAGAAACTCTTAATGTCCTACCAACTCTATGAATAGATCCCCTGAATGTTATTACAGTCCATAGTTATATAGTATTCACTCATTAAAATTGTAGAAAAAATTATATTAGTTCAGATATAATTAGAAAGCATTTGAATGTTCTTATAACTATTTTCCAAGGGAAATTACTTTCTGATCTTTCATTTCATCCCTGTTGAACAAGTTCATGTTCAATGATTGTGCTCCTAGGAATGAGGACTATCTTGGTAAATCTTGACTAGAACAAAACCCCTCACCTTCAGAACGTTGAGGCTGTTTACCCATTTTGCTGTGAACTGAGTTTTCAAGCATCTTAGGTATCTTTTCTGAATGAATTATAGAATGGTTGAGTCAGCTTGACACAAAAACCTGAACTCAGCTGAAATTTTGTCAGAGATGGGAAACTCCTTTTTTCTTCTTCCTTTTTTCTTATTTTTTCATTTTCAAAAGCTCTCAAGGTATCAGTGATTATACTTTCAGAAATACTCTTCCTCTGTGTATGTCATTCTAACCATATCTTTTCACAGACAACAAACATAGTCTAGCCTAGTTGAACTATTTTGTTATAATCTATTATTTTTATATTGACCAGTCAAACATATTCAACAGTATGTGATTTTATTATTTCTTAATTGTTCAAGTTGCGTTTTTACTATCCTTTATTACACTTTATTACTACTAAAAAAGTAGAAAAGTATCTACTTTCTTATGAGAGAATCTGCCTGATTTTCTATCTTTTAGTTGGCTAATCTATACACCTCCTGGTCTTAATCAACTCCATGTTTTATCCATAGATTAAATTATATAAAAAAGTGTATTTCTCTGTTGGTGGGATTCTCTTAGATTCAGGAGGATTTGGCTCCCTGAGGAGTCTCCAACTGTGCAGTCTTTTTTCACAAGAGAAAGCTGCCACCTGTAAACTGCCTTCTAACAATAACAGCTAAACAGTGGCCAGTCCAGGAAAAAGTAAAGTGGGGTTATGTTGTACTTTGACTTGAAGCAGAACCATATTGCTTCTAAGAATGTCAGTTCTTTATTCCTCTCAGGCAGTCACACTCAAGATATTGTACAACTTCTCAGTCTACTTTCGATCTAGCTGTAGTGAAGGTGATAAATGGCTTTTCTTCCCTGGTTGTCATAATCCTTTCTACATCCATTTTCTTGTGTGAGAGAAGGACTGCCTGCTGGGGCACCATTGGTGTGTGCCCTATGTTCCATGTGTGTAGAAAAAGCTGAGCCACTCTTTCCACAAAGGGAAGCTCTGGAGAGCCTTGGCCACTTCAATATGACAAATTCAAATAAGATTTTTGTCCCTTAAACCTAGTGATTCTTTCTTCAGTCATTCTACCAGTGCTAGGAATAGCCAGTATTCACAAAATTTTCTTCTTAAGATGCTATTCATTTTTAAGATCAGAATACAAAATAATTTTCAGGGCATCAGTCATGCAATTATCTGCTCAACAGCCAAATCGTTGTTTTTCCTCTTGATGTAATTTGATTCATAACTCATCAAATTTTGAAAACATTGCTGATGTATTTTTTTATTCTAGTTTATTCTTACCTCAATATTATTATAGTACTAACACAAATAGTTCCTAAAACATAAATAGTAAAAAATAAGGAACAAAAATAACACTAAAAGCAGTGGTGCCATTACCCTAAAGATACCATTTGATTTATGTCACCTATTTTCAGTTCTCCAAAACAGGAAAACTTAAGTAGTAATGCTGTGATGCAAAGAATGCAAATTGAGTTGCAGATTTATGTAGGTAAATAAGGTTTTATGAAGAATCTTTACATCATTGTGGAGTATCTTAAGTGCTGAGGTACATTCACTCATTCCTATATGAAAGACTATGTACAGTCCTGTGTTTTTTCTTGGCAATAATTTTGAGTTTCAGCATTAAAATTTAAAAGATTATAAAATACGGTTTCTATTTAATCTGGCAATATTGTTGGTCCACTCTGTGAATAAAAGAAGGAAGAAAAGTCTAATGCATGTACATTTGGCAATATCCCTGGGGAGTCAGTTGTGTAGGTGGGGTACTAATGGGAAAAATGGCTCTCCAGAGAGCAATGTGCAGAGAAGAACAAAGAGAAAGCTTTTTGCCAGACTGAGGGCTTTGCTGCTGGCTGCTTGGCTGCACAGTAGCATTGTTCGGAGGAAGTGCACCTGCTCTTGCATTTTCTTCAGTTCGAAGCAGACAGGTTTGTTGAATGCTCTAATTGCTGGTAGGCATGAAAGGATTGCCTAGAAGATTGCTTCCTAGGCTGTCCTTTGATGTTTTGTATGATTTGGAAGTGAAGATTTCTTTTCCTTTATCCATCTTACTAATAGGTGAGAATAAAAAAATCTCCTCTCAGCTTTCATTCCAGAAGGTATCATGGCACATTCAGTCTGATTAGCTGTATCATGGGCCAAAAGACTCCTTTTATCTTTTGAAAGGTGTGTAAAACACAAGCATAGTCATCACAGTTCACATTCATAAAGCAGTATTAGCTACATGTTCAGTTCATTGCAGGGGTCTCTGGGCAAGAGAAATACTCTGCGGTGAACACTAGGTTTGTCAAGTGCTGTAAATCCATGGCTAGAAATTTTGCATGCAATCCTTTTAATACATATTATACATCTTGGACCACAGTTAGAAAAGGTTCTTTGTTTAATTCCAGTTATGTTAATTTATAAACACAATAGTTCCAATACAAAATGCAAGTTTTGCCTTATTTTTCAGCAAAATTTGAATAGCAGAGAACTGCAGTGAGGCTTGATAGTTTGAATGTCCTCCTTTTACAGATAAATATAAGGCATGACTAATGCCCTATAAAGTCTTGTACTAAATTCAGACTAAGCTACAAACAGTACAGCATAATATATTTTGTTTGCAAAAATATGAAAATTATTAGAGTAACTAAAAAACTCTGTAATAGGTTAAGTTATAAGCTTTTATTTCATTCTCTTACTAGGAAATGCCTAGCTGAAAGAAAGTATGGTGCATTACTTTCACCCATGTAAACTGTCTTCAACAACTTTCTCTTGAGATGGTGAACTATTGCCAACATACTTAGAAGCACCAGAATACTTGAATGTAGGTTACTTGTCCAAGTAGAACAACCTTCCTCAACTGGATTTGGTTTACATCTCCTCTGTGATACAGATTTTGTATTCAGATCCATCACTTGCAAAGTTCAGGAGTGCATGAAGTGTGTGCCTTTTCAATCAGAACCTATTTCACTTTCCAGTCAAGAGCTGAGAATTTATGCATAAGAAACCTACGTCTGCTACATATGACTCTGAAGTATAGTGTCTGAATTTTTTAAAGATGCATATTTGTTTAGGTTTTATTTAGGAAATTAAATTGTCGTTCTTTAATCTGTTGTAAAATTTGTGAGAAAACTTTCAAGATACTTTCTGAAACTTAGAGATCCATATGTGATTTTTGTATTATGATTTGCTTAATTATGAATTCAATTTCCTTTTTAAAAATTTGCATACTTCTTTCCCAAACTACTTGTTTTGTAATTCAGTTTTTTGAATGCTGAAACATATCAGTCTTGATCTTTATAGCTGTATTTTAGCGGACTGGTCACAATGCCAGCAGTCAAGGCCATTAGGCCTCTATGGAGTTTTGTCATGGTCACTGTAAATTACTCCAGCTTCCCAAATCTGAGCACAAAGTATGTGTAGTTTGTCTTGTGGTGTAAGCAAGGGGTATATTTATATGTCTACAACCGTGGCCTCCAATTTTCATTTTGTTGTGACATTATGAAGTATTTTAAAGAGTGTCATGGATTGATGCTGAATTGTATCCCCATTCATCTGCTTAGCTTAGAAATAAGTTTTACACCTTTGGAACTGTATCTGAGAGTGAAGGGGAAGAAGGAGAAGTAGTGGAATATCTGAGGTGGTTGTTTTCAAAACATAAAGATCAGAGTTTTCAGCTTTCCTTCGCACACAGTCTGTGTTGTCCCACAGATGGTGGGAAAGAGCTTTCCTTTGCTTTTCGTTAGTTTTTTGGCTAGCTGAAGCAGAGAAGTTCTCCGGACTGTGTTTTTTTCCTTTTTCATGGAACTGTTTGAACCTGCTCTGTACTAAAAACCCAGAAGAGCACCAGGAACTCAGACTCGTGGCCCACCAGGGCCTGGCCTGGCCCCGGGATTTCCCCGTGCCGGAGAGAGCTGGGCTACAACCCACAGAAGAGACTTTCTGAATTCATCATCTCTTCAGAGTGGCGAGAGGTTTTGTTGTTTAGTATTATTAATTTGTTGTGCTGGGGAGTGCTTTGCTTGTTAAATAAACATTTTTTTCCACTTCTCTCTGAGGAAACCTTTTTCCTGAATCAGTTAAGAGAAGGGCCACTTGAAATTGTTTTCTAGAGGAACCCCTTTGGAGGTTTTTTCACAAATTTGCCCTGATCCAGGACAGACTGGAACTTTATTTACTTGGCTAAGAGGTCAGTCTGTTGTATTTATCTGTGTAGCCTAGTGTTTATCAGGTTTCTGTATGAATCATGCAGAACGTTAGGTGCACCAGTGTTTTATTCTAGATATCTTTATAACAAAGTTTGGATACGCAAAATTTTCCAAAATTATTTTAAGTCCAAGAAATTATTTTCCCCACAAAATCTTCAAATTTGGCTTGCATATCTTTGTACATATAGCTATGTGTGAGCATCTGTCTACCTAAATGAAATTCATTAGTTCTGATATTTTAGTCAACTAGGTAAACATGAATATCTCAGGTGTTTGGAGGCAGGGATCATAATACACATACCCTTAGGATGTAAGTTCTTCAAGAAAATAAAATCTAGATGATTATATTATTCATGTCTCAATGGATGGGGGAGAAGGTTGGGTGTTTGGTTCACCTCCTTATTCACCAAACAACAGAAATGAGTCAGTTCTGAGACTCAGGCTGGTACAGCCAGGGGAATAAATGGTTCTGTTCAAAGCTGAAAGTAAGAGAATTGCAGATCACAGTCATGGATCCTGGTGCTTTGCTCACTGCTACTCATTCCCCCTTGTTCACTCCCTAGTCAACCCTACTTAGTGTTGTGACTGCTGCCTAAAAAATTCTTGATGATGACCCATGCAATGCAATGCCTGCTTATGGAAGTGGCCTTCTGAGCATTCATCTCCAAGTCACTGTCCTAAAGGTTATTTATAAGCCATCTGGAGAGAATGGGATGACTTACTCATTTTGATGTGGCTGTGGGTTTTGTGGCCATATAGAGGGAGTAATAATGTGTACTTTGTCATACCCCTGAAGGCAATTTTTCAGACTTCACTTTGATAGGGAGCAAGTCTTACTGGACTGTTTCCTTAGGTTTATTCTGATTTAGTCTGTTGTTGAAAATAGTCGTAGACTATCCATAAATTTTGTATTGGGTAAACATGCAATTGTGTGGTTTTTTTCTTCTTGGTGGCTATTGGTGACGTTCACTTAAATGTATCACTGTCAGATGCGTACCATCTGATTTTCGTATGAGGTGTTCACAACTGCAGCAGCAATTTCCCTCTAAAAGAGGAGAAGGAAATTAAATGTGTGACTTATTTAATTTTGAGAGCTTGGTTTATTTAGATAAAACTCCAAGAAATTCAAAGCTTGTCCTGAGCTGTCATCCATCAATAGACTATTGTGAAAGAATAATGCTAGTAATCATAAAACCACAGAAGATGTGAGATAGAAGCAGAGTAGGAGCCTTAATGATCCAGAACCATAACTGTATTCTAAATTAAATGTATTTAATTTCCTGTGGGAAGTATTAACAGTTGGAAATAGGAGAAGAAAATATTTTGTTGGTAGTTAATTGATGGAGTATCTTTCAAAGCTAAAATAGTTCAAATCCCCAAAGGTTTGACTGTTCTCAAAAGCTCAATGGTGTAAGTACATAATGTGTTCTACAGTGTCTCATATTAATCATGTGTTGATGTTTGTAGGAGTATATACAATTACTATTATAAAGAGAACTTATAAAAGAACACTTTTTACTTCAGTGAAATCAGTGAAATACTTAAATAATTTTTTGACAATCATGGGGACTAGAAGCAAATATACTGATACACTGCAGTGTTACTACATATGTGCAGCCAAGAGATGGCATAGCAAATTGAAAGTTTAAAAGATGTTTTGCAAAGATATTATGGTTCTGTTAAGAAACAAAGTATGTTTTATCCCTTATGAAAATCTGAAAGACATAGATTATTTCTCCTCAAATATAAAGATCAAATATAATGAACTCAGTCACTTTGTATTTGAAAGTAAAGATTCTGAATTAAATCGATATTGCCTTGAATTGGATTGTATTTTTCTGCTATGTCAATTGATTTGCAGTTAGGCAAACTACAGGGGCTGATGGCAGAGAATACTGAAGCAGCTTAATAAAACCCTGTCAAAACAAAAAAGTATTTTCAGGAAACTTTTTACTACCATCAGTGAAACAAATCTTAATAACATTTTAATGTAGCATGCAGCGTTTCATTTATAATGCTCTTCTGAGTATACTTTTTGTTACACATAGCACTGTTTGATTCTATAATTAATATAATTGACAGACCAGTTAAGAACCCTTAGACTCAGTTAAGAAGCTCTAGGTTTCACCTTGAAGTGTCACTTTGTAACAGCCTGGAGAAATTGCCAAATTCTTGTGACTAGGGGTGTTATGAAATCATGAGACTTGTGAGCATGCTACAGAAAAGTTTAGGATTCAAAGTAAGTTTTAATTTAATGAATCCATGCAGTTAGAAAATTTGATTGTATCATTTTAACTTTCTTTATGAGCTGGTCCAAACAGAATAGGAGAGGAGGTAATTATAGTAGTGGAGAAAAAGAGGAAATGTAATAAATATTCATAAAGTATGTAAAAAAATTTTTTTATCATAATCTGTTTTAGCTAGGTCACCTTCCATGCTGTTTTTTTCCTGAGAGCCTATTTCTTTTTTCTTTTTTTTGTCTCACTTTCTGTATAGGACTGGCTCATCATGCCCGTAATCTCCTAACAGAAGCTGTGGCCCTGTACATGGAGGCAGATGATAAAGGGAGCACCAAGACAGCAAATGTGCTGCTTCTGTCATTACTTGACATTTTGCAATACATGCTGACGTATACAGCAAACATTGTGCGCCAGACTTTGCAGGTATGGGATTTATTCATGGGATCTTTAGTATCTTAAACAGTTTTTTAGTTAAATTCCTGTTGTCCTTAATAACAAGACTCTCACTATTCTGATTTTATGAAACTTTTAGTGTGGTGAAAACTCAGTTTGTCTTCCAAGTTCAACCACTGCAAGTCATGGCATTGGTGGGACTTCTTTCTCCAACAAAGACATCCACTTCCTTAAAAATGGAGCACAAAATACAATTCAAAGAAATTTCACATAAATGTCTTAGTAACTTATGAAGGAAAAGCATTCACCATTTTTTAGTAATGATTTAAATCTAGCAAATATTGCTTCTCTTTTTAGGTGATATGCCAAATTTTTAAGTTAGTCAAATGGAAGTGACTTCTGTATTTACACTGCAAACAACATGTACTATTCATGTTAGGTTTTCTATGCTCTTGGGATTATTATGCACTGAAGAACAGATATTTGTTAGGTGACATATATCTAAAGGACAGAGATTCAAAAGATTGCAGATCAGTTGTATTATCTATCAGGACATGGCTTCTTTAGTCCCCAAAGGCCCTCCTCTGTGAGTTGGGGTTTTTTTTGTTTTGGTTTTGCATTTTACGGTTTGCAGGGTTTTGTGGTGGGGGGATTAGTTTTTTGGGGGGTGTTTTTTTAAGTAGGCTTGATGCAAGAAGTTGGTGTTGAAAATTGACCTCTTTTCTTTTCTCTATATTGATTTACACCAGCAGCTATATTATCAACCACATTTCCCTGTGAGGTTTTTGGTTTGGTTTAGATGTGTGATGGTACAATACCTTGTCTTTTTTAAGTTCTCTATTAGCAGGTTCTGTAATGACATTTTCATCTAAGAATCACTTCATAGATCAAATTTTTGTAGGCTAATTGCTTGTTGTCATTTTTTTGGCATCACTCCATGTAATCATAGAGAGCTGAATTCTATACTTAGCTCCATACAGCAGTGGTGAGGCAAATTATTCTGGAGGACACATGAGGAGAGAGGATCTGGCACATGGATTGGTAATATTGAATTGACAGGTTTTATTTAGATTTAAAATTAAATCTATTTGTTTAAAGCCAAATTCTGTTCTGGCTTTACTTGAATACAGTAGTTGATTGATGCACTGAAACTCCAGCTCCAGTTTTGTTTATCTCTTGTCAAAGTAATCTGCTTTGCTCTTAAAGGCTAATGAGTAACAAGTCATTACTTGACTTGGAAAACTGAGTTTTGAAGGATAAGTCTATTCTGTGCCCAAAAAATATTAATTTTACAATGGTGTTACTTGTCTTGGCTTATGTGTCTTGACAATATTCATCACAAGATCCCTGAGAAGTCTACATCAGTTCACATACCCTGTTGAACGGTGGCCATTAGTTATTGACTACAGTATTCCAGTAGTCAAGTGTCACTAAATTAATCACAAAAATTATTCTTGGACTGTTTTTATAGAGATGTTTTGAATAAGATACCATTTAAATCAGAACTTGTAAAACAGAATCAAATCTTCTTGTATTATCCATTTCTGAGGCTTAAGTTGTCTTTTACAGATGGCAGTACCTTCACTTGAATCCTTTTTATTTAAATATTTTATGTGTAAAGTGATAACCTTATCCAGCTGCATAGGCAATACATGTCATCACTTTTCCATTGCGCTTAAGTCCTTCATGCTGGATGGTAATGATAACTATATCCCAGTTCAGGAGAAGTTTGCTCTTTGTGGTCCAATCACTTTCAGATTAATGTGCATGTCTGTTTCGGAGAAGTTTTGTCATATGTCCCAGAGATGTGATCTACATTAGCTGAAAAGTATTTGCAATTTCAATTTGATATATGGACTCAATTTTGTGAGTCTGGTGCAGGTTGCCCAGAGAGGCTGTGGATGCCCCAACTCTGGCAATGTTCAAAGCTAGGTTGGATAAGACCATGAGCAACCTGGTCTAGTGGGATGTGTCCCTGTCTAGGGGAAGGTGTGGGTGTGACTAGATGATCTTTACAGTCCATTCCAAATCCTTAACATTCTGTGATTATATGATTCTACAAATTAATGTAGGTTTAACAATGATTGGTATCTATCCTTCATATACGTACGTAATTTCTTTAGTGCTATTGTTCAATCTCTTTCCAAAGAGATTGAACTAATATATAAAAGTTAAAGAAAGTAGTCAAAGATTCCTGATGGAAGGTATCTGTCTTTTAAATTTTGCTGAAATTAATGTGGCTTACTTCCCTTTCTTCATTAATATAAGCATTCCATTTTTTGTCTTCTCTGCACTCTCTGTCCTTCTTGAACTTCAGCCTTCCAGGTCATTGTGGTGAATCTCAGAGAGGGACATACCAATGTGACTTATTGCCTGGAGAAACAGCTCCTCAGTTCTCTTTTATTTTGAAATTATTTCCAGAAGAAAGGCATTATCCTTTTAACTCATAAGTATCAACAGTGGAGTTTGAGCAGTAGTGGCACCTGTCTCAGAGAGCTTGTTCCTCTGTTCACTTAACCAAATGAAAACCTGCAAGTACTGCACTTGGACAGTGATTTTTAGGATTGAGCTATAAATGAAATGCAATACAAATTATTTTTAAATGTGTTCTTTAGACAAAATGTTTACTTTTTTCCTCTAGCAGATTGACTGTATAGGGTCATGGTCCAAATTTGATGCAAAGTAATGACGTTAAGTGAAAAATCCTGCAAGCTGACCTTTCAGGAGCCCTGGGGCAGGGATTGGTCATAAATAGCACTACCTAGGATAGTAGTATGTCTTGATGATGAGGGGATGACAGTGGTCAGAATTATAAGTAGTAACTGATCTAATTACTTGAAAACTTTATTATTCCTATTTCAGAAATAATTTAAGTTGTAATATATTGCAAATATTTAAGGATACAGAGTAAGACAGACAGACAAAACTGAACAGTATTGATGAGAATCCTAAATTTTCAGTCACCTTGATTATCTTGGCTTGAGGTATCTTTTGCACATACATTTTATTGCATTTTGCTAAAGAAATGTCATGCAGGTCAGTATATTCAGCCTGTACAGAATGACACAACAGCATGGGTCCCTTTGCTATGTGCTAATTGTCACAGAAGGAGCATAACTGCTCATTGGGGGCCCAGGAATACTTAACTAGAAAAGAGTGCATCAGTCTCCTTCAGACTTCCATTTACACCTTGACCACTTAATGGACCAAATTTGTTCTTCGTAACAGAACAATCACCAAGGTTGCTTTTGATTTCTTTTTTCTCTTGTTAAGGCACAGAAATCTGGTGCAGGAGGGGACACACAGGCTGCCGAAGACCTTCTGCTTATCAATAAACCCTTGACAGACCTGATTAGCCGGCTTATACAACTGGTGAGAGTTTGCTTGTTTGTAACCTTACGGAATGTTGCTGAAGTTGGAATTATGCAAATGAATTCAACATATTAGAGCTCTGTTTACTAGCTGTTAATTGTTTAGAAACTCCCCACTAGTGCTCTAACACTTTGTAAGAAGTTACAGATCCCAGTGACTTGCAGGTTACCAGTGATGTTGGAGTAAGTCTGTTTGTCCAGAGGATAGAAGTGGGTGAGGGGTAGACTGTAGGTTCTCAGTTTGGATATATATGTATAGCCAAAATTCAGTCTTTCAGAATGGACTAGTCACCACTGCATAGGGAAAGGATGGCATTCAAAACTTGGAACTAATAGTACTGCTTCCTTTAGAAAAGTCAGTAAATGCAAAATTAGTTTGTAGCGAGTGATGCATTTTAATATTATTTTCTGGGGTTTGAGCCTTCTGAGTTTCCCAAAGGTTTTGTTTTATTTCACCATGGTCCAGAGAGATTTATGAGTTTAAAACCCTGGTGATCTGTAACCATCTTTGAAGTCTGTCTGTTTAAAAGGTAGTCCATTCCAGGGTATACTAGATGTTGCATTGAAATCTCCACAGAGTGCTGCATTGTGGCCCTAATGCATCCCATCAGCTCAACCTCTCTCACACAGAGATCTGTATTTACTCTGTGTGTAATGGTTTCTGGCAGATGAATCCTTCTTGAGCTGGACAGTGCTTTTGGAGGCTGCATCAACCTTTTAGTCAACATAAAATCATTAAAATGGTATATGAGAATTTTGGTGTATCACAGCATCCTTTCTAGGTTATTTCACTTAGAGGTGTTTCAGATTCACTGTGTCATCTTCCTAACACTTTTTTTTAATTTTAAATAGAGGATTTCAGGTTTTTTGATATCAGTACTGTGATCCTTCTACAATCTTTAGCACTGTCTGTCATCTATTTTAGGGAAATATGTGAATCCTTTTTTATTAGTTTTTTGGCATTATACTTCATGCTAAGTCCTCCTTTGATGGATTTATTTAAACCAGCTATTGACAAAGGATTTTTGGAAATGTTCTCTGAATGACCTAAAACAAAGTGACTGAATTTCAACTATTTAATATTTCATCTTTATAAAATCTTTTAATTTATTTTTTATTGGTTTTTAAAAATCACTATATATGATAAATAGTATGACATGAAGAGATGCAAATGTTCCTTTAAAATGAAACTAGTCATAAATTTAAATTATATTAACTTTTTAAAGAACAGAAAATTAGAGGCCAAGCTTCAACTCAGCCTATACCACCTGGAAATCTTTTATAAGTTTTTAATTAAAGGATAGGATAATTGTATAGTTAGCATGCACTGATTAGATTGTGACTTGCCCTTGTATTTCAGATGCATGGCTGTAAATTACCAGTAGGTTTTGCTTTGTTCTTCACTTCTGCAGATTCCGGTTTGTTTAAAATGCTTATTCTAAATCGTCTGATTTTAACATGAAAGATAGAGACCACCAGTGCCACTTCTGTAGATAGATAGATTGACAGACAGACAGAATCATACATACATACTTTTGTTTTCTTTTGTTTTGTTTTCAGTTTTGTAAAGATTCTGTGAGTGAAGGATTTTCTCTTGTTTGGATCTGTGAAAGCTATTTCCGCTAGGTTTGTTAAATTTGATGTTTCAAATATTTTCTTCCTGATGTTGTACTAAACATTTCCAAGCTTGGAAGAGTTTGAGCAATGGAATAATCATTTTAGCAATTAGGGACCACTGGTTTAAAATGCTTTATACTTCAATCTCTTTAAATAGAAATAGATTCTTTGTGAAGTCTAGAGCATGTCTCAAGATGTATGTGCTCCCTACCCTTCAAAATGCCTCAGGCCTACCTAAACTGAAATTCTGGGAAGCTGCCAGTGGTTGTTCTCTGTTTTATTTGTTGGGATGTGTGGCTACATAACCCCTTATTGCTGTTTTGAGGCATTCAGTTCTTTGTGAACTTTATTTTCTGAGATAATGGAGATCTTAAATTTTGACATAATCATTACTTTAAAATATTGAATTAAAATTATTTTCTCTGCTTTGCTATTTCTGCCTATCTTAGCATATTTATATTCTTTTATAGTCATTTATATTGTTTCCTAGCCACATTGTTTCCTAGTTCCTAGTTTCCTGGTCACATTGAGTAATTGTTTTGCCTCGTTGAAATGTATATCACTCAAGCAGATTGTTGTTCCATGTCTCATTTACTTGTCTTTTTATTTTGCTCAAGTTCTACATGTTGTCCTCTCTCAATAATCTCTCAAAAAATCAATGTGTGTTAAACTTCAAAATGTCAAAAACTTTGAACCAATTTTTCCCTTCTGTAGTTGTGATTTAGTCTGTCACTAAAGGCATAGCAAAGCAAGTTTCGGAAACCTAGCTTGCATTTCAATGAAACTTCAGAGATTTAACAATGTAAAAGGAGAAATAATTACAAGCTCTGTCATGTAGGAAACACTGCAAATATGGAGAATTCAGTATTTAATCCCAAGATCATTTTGACCATAATTGATCGATAAGAGGAAAAAAAAAAAACCATTTAGTCTTCTCCTTGGCAGTCTTGGGTTTAACAGTTAATTATACTTACCTTCGTTGGGTAATGTTTCTTTGCTTAACACAAATGTAATTTGAATATTATTCTGAAACCTGCAATTGTAGAACATACAAAACACCTTTTATTTTTGATGTACCCATTTTACTGAAAAAGAAAAAAAAACCCAAAACTTTTGAAATCACTTCAGTGTGGATTTTCACAAGTTTCAGAAATAGTGCCAGTACCTATAAAAAGGAATTTTGTTTTCTGTAGGTCGTAGATTCAGTTCCCAGGTGTAGATCTTCCAATCATTTCTGGAGCCTAGTAGACTTCTGGTAGGAGGCTTCCTCATTATAATATTACCAGAAAAATTTGCCCTTGATTACAATGCTCCATATATTACCATTGAAAGTCCAGTTAGTCATGACCAAACATGAAGAGGACAAATATGAAGCCTGAGTGCACATGGATGAATGAGATGATCTTTTCTAGGCACTTATTTTCTCTATATTGTGCTGACTCTAAGGCTGTGCCCAGATTTCATTTTCAGAGTACATGAAATTATTTGCTAATGAATAATGAAAATGACTGCAGAAGAGTGATAACTGTAGAATTTTATTTCACATTTCTTTCTCTAGGAATACAGACTGTTCTGTGGTCAGAGTGGAGAGACATATGTTTATACCCTATATTTGAAGTACTCTCTTATACAGAGCTTTCTGAAACCCCAAAAATCTCCAAACAAACACACCAGAGAAAAGAAGAAAATGTTGATACATGCATGGAATTTCACAACAGGAATTTAGTTTCTCAACAATTAGTCTAGATTAAAAAGAAGTGAATATATATATATTTTTTCCCCTTAGGAGAATGGCCCGAAGTAAAAAATACAATATTTTATTTTTTAATTTAAAACTGTGCATATTCAGTAATATGAATAGCATAGTAAAGCTAGCAGATTAATAGTGATGTTTTGCTTTTACATTTTGTAAAATGTTTGCAAAATCATCTTCCCTATAGATCCCCATGGTGCTTCCTTTACAGCACATTCTGTAATCACATTAGTGATCTAATGAATGTCTATCTTTTATCGTAATAAACTCTCTATGTGTATAACCTCATTAATGCACCGAAATAGTGTCCCCTCCGGGTAATCCAGGCAGTTTCATTGTAGCTCTAAAATTAGATGCTGTAACAATTTCAATGGTGTGAAAACTGCCACTTCAGCTCAAATGATCACACGTTTCTTGCAGTGGTTTGCAATTCATGAACACACTTGCAACCCAGTTTAAAATGATGGAATTTTTGAGAACAGACTGCAGATATATAGATGTGCAACAACAAGAAACTTCCTGCTCTTCACCACACTGAGCAGGTTCTATCTAGAAAGGAAAAGAAAATAGAATTTTGTGTTATATGCTTGTTTACAGGAAGTTATAACATGGACATAAAAATTAAGCAAAGAGTAATACACTGCTTTCATTGCACAGAAGTCTTATCATGAGGTATTATTTTAAAGTAAGTGAAAAATAAATCAGCCTTTTTCAGTTAGAGAATGACAGAATTTATGGCCTTAGTTCTTCTGTAATTTATTTTAAGGTTCTGGATTGTCTTCAAATCTATACACTAGCCAAGAATATTAACAGCTGCAAGGAATACTGCTAACTTTTCTACCTTGCTGTAGGGCTGAATCCATAATCCCCTCTAAGACTGATATAGGAAAAGGAAACTTCATGTAATTATGAAATATTAAGGGGCAGATACTCTTTTAAAGTGCTAGAATTAGTTTCTCATGAGTTTCTACTCTCCTGAAAGAACAAAAACTGTAAGTGTATTTCAAGCAGATGTACTTCATACCAAACTGAATTGTTCTGATTAGAAAAATAATCAGAATGCTGTTCCATCTAATTAAGAGATGAACCATCCATCTTTATTTATTGTTGTACATTACAATCATGTTTTTCCTGTTCTTATTAAACATGAGGTATTGTTTACTTGACAGCTGAATTTTCATTCTTGGTTTTCTATATTTACAAATATTTATTATATTTTCAGCCATTGATTTTGTTTTATATGGCTAATGTTCTTCATATCCAGATCCTCTTTATAACCAGTACTAACACTGACTGGCAGCCAGTGCTAAATTTCAGGTTACCAACTTACAACTTTTGACATCTACGTCACTACTTGTCAGAAGTGAAACGGCAAAGTGGTGAGAGTTACAGAGAAAAATGCTGATGTGGATATATTTAAATAGGGACATTGCTGAGGGTTCCTCTTCCACCTTAATTATTGATGACTTAGACTGTAGGCCAATGATTCTCATTCACTCCAGAGTAAATATGGCCTTTCCTATGCCAAGTTTGTTTTTCTCTTCATACAAGACCTGTGCTGTTATTGTTTTGCCCTGAATTTTCCCAGGGTAACAGCAACTTGCTCCCCAAAATCAACACTGAAGCTCAGAGGGAGTCTGGGGAATCAGAGGAGAAGAAGAGCCTGAAGTACAACAGGGGATGAAAGACTTCTTTGGGATTGGTGATTGAGTAATGTGATATCATAACTGGGAAATGCTGGGAACTCTGCAGTGATACTTGGAACATGGTCACTGAAAGCCTGTGAGGGGCAAGACTATATAATGCCAGGACAGTTTGGAATGAAAGTTTCCTTTCACTGGATTGAAAGGATTTTCTTTCTCTTGTTGGGGAATAAAGAACAACAATGATAAAAGGTTGGGCATGCCAGGAGGAGAGAATCAAGGCCTGACCAAGGCTGTTGGCCCAAGCACAGCTCCTCCTCACCTAGGGCAAAGTATTCCACTGCCTCTCTAGCTGGGTATTCCTGCTGCAATCAGCCTCCCTTGGGAATAACGCTAACCAGCTGGACATGCTTATTTGCTTCCTTGACAGTCATGGTGTTGGGAAGAACTGCCGAGGTTTGTGGTGCTTTGTGGATTTCTTCACACACGTTTGTTGTAGGAGCAGTCCTCTATGGAGACTGACACCTTTCCACTGCTCTGATATTTAGTGAATATCTCAGAAAAAACCTTGGGATCAGTCTCACTTTTGAGTATAGCTGTTGTGATACTGACTAAACATGGGATTTTTGTGCCTGTGGAGCCCAGGGAGTGAGCCTCCACTGCAATACCCAGGCAAGCATATATCTAACCAAAATTTTCACTGAGTTTTCGCTTTTTTACCTTTGTTTAGCCAACAAACATTTGAAAATTGAATATAATCTTTGTACTGTGATTTTCTTCAAGGGGTGGTTGATATAGCTGCAGGAACACCCAGTTAGTTTGCTGATCTAGTAGCAAACTAACTTCAGATGCTGCTTTTATACAGTGTAAGAGACACACATCAAAGTAGTTGTCCTTCCTTTCTGTAATGGCATTTTATTTCAAGGAAGGAAATAAAAGTTGTCTCAAAGCTCCAAGTGAAATCAATAGATTTTTTTTTTTCAATTTGTTAAAGATTAAAGATATAAATGGAACTGTAAAACTTGTTACTATTTCTAGCTTTTCCTGCTTTTTAACCTTGCTAATTGCATTGATGATGTTACTAGAGAAGTGTGGATGATGGAAAGGAAATAATCAAATAACTGGCATTTAGATTGGAATGAAGAAAAACCATATAGCAAAATTGAAGAGGAAATAGCTGTTGCAGTCCTGTCACTTGTATAGTATTAGGTCAAATAGAATGTGATATGTCTTGGGGCTATATATTCAGAGATTACATCTCAGTTCAGTCTGTTTTAAACAGCAACCCTATGAAGCTAGTAGAAAACAGGATTGTATTTGCACGCAGATCCCTTGGGAATTGCTGCTTGAATATTTGAGAGATGTATGTCTGATGATGTGTTCAGATCACTTTAAAGTAGTTGCATGGGTTTTCCTCAAAATGAAAAAGTTTAGGAATTTTATACTGCAGATTAAATAAGTAATCATTATTAAAATTATTTGGCATATTACATAAGTGGTTGGACAAATTATGTAATTTTTTCCTTTTATTGTCTGTAAGGATAGTCTGTTTACTGTACTTTAATCTGGCTTCTTTGGTGTAAATAATATTTTTGGAATTAAAAAAATGTATGGGCATGATGAAGTGTTTTTGCAATTCTGTACCCTAATTTGTTAGACTACCACTGACACTTTGTTCAGATCATAGATTATAAGGTGAGAAAACACTATTGCAGTGATTTAATCGAGGGTTATATATAGACAGGACTTTCCTAAGTTAATTCCTTATTAGAGTAAATAGTTTTGTTATTTTTTTAGGGGAAAAAAAAAAAAAACCTGTGATATTTGAATTGCCTTTGATAGAGAATCTGTCTTAGTTCTAAGAAAGTTGTTTCAGCAGTTAATCGTTCTTATTAAAGAGAGAAAGAAAAAAAAAAAGGAAATCAAAGTAATATCTTTCTTCTAAGCTGAATTGCTTTGTCTACACTTTTGAGCTATCATCTCGTATCAGTCCTTTTTCAGGTAAAGGAATTAACCTATCCTCAGCCTGCTTTTTCCCACATATGACTGAGAAGATATGATCATGACTTCAACCTACCCTCTGATATGATATAGACACTGAATTGCTTCAGTCCTTGGCTATTATGTTTTCCAATCTGTTGTCCTCTTGCCTGTTCCCAAAAAACTTCTATGGTTTTTTTTCACTAGCATTTGTGAACTCTCTATGCTGACACTAGGCATTGCATTCCTGTTGTCATTCCAAAATGTCATTTTCAGTGCCAAATACAGGCCTAATATATGTCTACTTGTTATTTCCAGATTTATATATTTCATGAAATATATAAATCATTTTGATAGTGGTGTCATATTATTAGAAGCTCATTTAAAGATGATCTCTAGTCATGGCCCTAAATCTTTTTGTAATTTTGCTTCCCAGGAAGGAATTTTCCATCCTATTGCTAGGGCCTGCTGCAGTGTCTGATCTTCAAAGGAGTGCAGAAAAGTTAGAATTCAGGAAAATACTTAAAATCTTCAAAATGTACCTCCTAATGTGACTACTTAGAATCCGTTAAATAACTAGATAGCCTGTGCTCTACCTCAAGAGGCTTGATTTAGTAATAATTAAATGAAATTTTATGGTGCACATGATGTGGAAGATTAGACATCATGGCTGTAATTATACTTTCTCCTGTTACTGCTTCTGTTTAAAGTAGAATAAAATAACATAGTTGGGAGCAACATTTCTGGTGCTGGTCTGATGTCGCTCTAGATAGACAGAATCAGATTGCAGATATTGTTACACTGCTGCTTCAGAGTAGATATGTTTTAATTATATGTTCATCACTTTGTTAAGCTTAGTTTAGTGGAATTTTGAGTCAATCAACTAGAAATTATTCTTTCCTGTCACAATGCAAATCTTAATACTCTTCCAAATCTCCAGTGAAACACAACTTCTCTGAAATTGGAATTTGATTTTTGTTTGTTCCTTTCTCATTCATTTTTAGCTTCCCAGTGAAGATACTGAAATATTTTTGAGTGCCTCACAGTGCTTATTATTGCTGGTTCAACTGTATGGAGGGAACAATCAGGAGAGTATGTCTCCAGAAAACATGGACAGCTTTGCTGAAGTACTGAAGTCCAAAAAAGATCCACAAGAACTTAAGCTTTTGTTGAAAATTGTAAAGAGACTGGTGAGTTGACATCTAACCTTTTTCAAAGTCTGTGTGTTATTTTTTATATAATTTGACAATTTTTTGGGCTGGATTTTTCCCGCTTAAAGGAAAAAAACATTTTAAAATAATTTCAAACCCAAAATATGCTAAGTTGAATATCATGTCTATAAATTTCAGTTTTCTGGAGAAGATAGTGTTCTACACTTAAAAACTCTTATAAAAATGATTGTAGGAATTCTCCTATGTCACTTAACCATTCAGCTGTTTAAATAACTCACTCTATTTTTATATTTTAGCAATTCAGCTCTATAAGATATTGAAACCATTTTCTGAATGCCTTCTGAAAGAACTGACCTTGTAGCATTAAATATCTGTTCAGACATACGGTGGTTTATTTCACAGTGAATAAAAGGCTATTTTATACTTGGAATAGGTTTGTGCGTGGGCTGTTGAGTCCTCATTCTCACAGTGCTATAGGGACCACTTGTGCTGGATGGGTTCTGATGTAGAGAGCCAGGCAGTGGCAATCATGCAGGGGCTTATTCTGGTGATGGTATTGTAGGAGGTTCACTTCTGTCCTGCTCCAACACAGTGGAATGACAGCAGCTTATGTCTTTCAGGTAGCTTAGGAAGGAAATCTTTTGGTATCTGTAGCATTCAGATAATACTATAGGCTTTTATCTTGAAGTGTCTTAATAAGAGTCTTTGCCTGCATTGTCAACAACCTTGCATCCTTTGAGTACTTCATCCTTTGCTCTCCAGAAGCAGGAGCTTTCAGTTAAAAGAGGGTAACTGTCCCAGTGTAAGAGGCAGGAGATCCTTCAATTTTGAAAGTGCAGTGCTGACTACTAGAGTAAGACCATAATCCATGGCAGCACGAAATTAAAAGAAGCAACTCCCTCGTAAAGATTTCAAAGATCTTGTCCTCTTTCTCCTGCCTACCGTCCTTACATCACAGGAAAGTAAACACCATACCTTTCTTCCTTGTTTTACCCAGCCCTATCTTGCCCTGAAAGAAGCATAAATATATAAAGTTGATATCGTGTTTAAAATTCTGAAGATACTTCCTATTGATTTTTAGCTTGTACCTCTGCTTCTCTTTCTGAATAAACGTTGTGATGCATAGAAATGGCTTTTGGTTTCTCTAAAAGCAGTATGAGTAAACAGGCAGCAGAATGTGAGGGAAGGAAAGAGAAATGAGACTGCAATATACATATCTAGATTATTTCATTTTAGCATAGCTACAGACTTGTTTATTTCTCTCAATTTTGAATCCTAGAGTTCAAAAGTTGACCTTGTGTGCAGGAAACTTAACATGGAAACTTCTATTGACTATTTTAAGAGAACAAAGCTATGCTGTCACCTTTTGAACCTTGCAAGTTCCTGTACTTTAAGTTCCAGTTCTCTCCTTTGTATACCTGGTACTTGTTATTTATAACATCAGGCATAGATTTTCTGTAATTATTGTAATGAGATCATATGATTTCTTTTGCAAGCAGGGTTCATAGATAATTTGACAGATTATTTAATAAATCATATGTCAATTCTCTAAACCTTAGAAAGTCCTGTTAAGAGGAGATTATTATCTCGTCAAAATTGTCATAATCACAAAAGGCATTGAAATATAATCGTATCTATTTAAGAAGGATTCAGCCCACATCAGCTGAATTTTGAAGCCTAGAGCAGTGTTTTTCTTTTTGATTTTTTAATAGAGGGATCAGTGCATGCACCAATTTTCATTGTTGCAAATCAGTGCTTGTACAGAGCAACTTTTCACTTTGTGGTTACGTTGACTTTGCTGGTACAGGCACAGATATTGCTTATGTAAGACAGGAATGTACAAAAAGAGCTCCATGTGGTTATGCTGCAGATACCTTTATAGCATGTATTGCTGGAAACATGAAAGGGTATAGCAGTGTGACTACTTAACCTTTATCCAAGTGTTTTACATGACAGCAGTGAGCCAGTGGAGGCAGAGATCTCAATTTCAGACTCCTCAGTTTAAGGCATATCAGAGGATTTGTTGATATACAAGGTGACCTTACCTTGATGAAATGGAATCTGATATCTGTATGTTGTTGTAACTTAGTGATTAAACCACTGTGTTTTATCTTCAGTGGGTGGAAGGTTTCTTGAAAAAAGTTGGAGATTTGAGTTTGTTGGTTTGTTTTCTTCAGGTTTCCTTATGATCATTGTCAAATTTGACTAGCAAATTGACTGCAGGGCAATATAAACTTCTTGCAGCACTTTCTTCACTAATTGTTTTCCTACAATTTTGTTGCATGCATTTCTTAAACAGAAATAAAGATATAAGCCAGATGTTGTACAGACTTAATACTGAAATCACTATGCGCGTACCCTTTTTATAAGCTTTATTTTACTGTAAAAAGGAATCATTAGGAGAGAAAATATGCTTTGAGCTAACTTCTGTAACTGTGTAAGTAAAGATCATCTAAAAGCTTTAAAGAGGCATCATTGACTGTCTTCTTTCTGTTTTCCTTATAATTGCCTCTTAGTTTTCAAAGCACTGGGCTCTGTCAAGCACAGGTTAACCTGTTTTTTTTTACAAGAATGCTCTCTCACTGCCACTAATACAATGAATAGAAACTGAATAAAATTATTGAATCAAGGAACAGGGTTTGGAGGTTTTTTTCCCTTCAGCCTTTGCAGTAACTTTCTTGTTCTGATTGCTTCATCTTGGGTTAGACAATGCTGCTATTCAGATATACTTTGTCTTTTTTAGAAGCCTTTTTGTAACTGATTGATGACATCAGAAGAGTAATCTCTCACTTTTTTAGTTCTGGAAACCTCTCCTGCCACTTGTCATGGAAATCACTATCTCATCATTCCATCTCTTCTGTGAAGATATAGTACATCTTATTATGAGACCAGTAAATTACCTAGATCAAAATATTTTCTTTTTATGAAGTAGAAGTAATTTTCATTTGGGAAGCAAGTAGATGAGATTTGCTTGCTTTACTGAGAAGTTTTAATTTTTTTTTTTCCTCCCAGAGAAAAAAAGTCTTCCTGCTATCCCAATTTATCATCTAGTATTAATGTAAAGGCATTTTTTATAGTACTAGCCCATATCTTTCTACTGGACACATAATCACTGTGGGATTACAGCTCAGTACTCACAAATAAGTTAATTCAGCTTTCAGAACAAGAGAATACTCTTTTTTACTTCCATGTAGTTATAAGTAAAAATTCCTCTGAGAAAAATGAGTAAATATTAGGCCTTCTGCACTCACAGTGGAGAGGGAACTTCTGTTCCATGACTTTTCCCTTATATACTAGTCAGAAAGGATATTGAGTTCTACCTAAATCACACATTTTTCTCCTGATTGTCTTTCTAGAATCTTGTTTTCACTAATCTGCATTTCATAAGAGTCAGGAAGTTTTTCATCCTTTTTTTTTTTGTGAGTAGCTAAGACTTTAGGATGTCATTTGCATGTCCTATACCCCATGGGGATATGTATAAAGATTTCTCAAATCATTTTAGGCTGTGTAGTAAAGACATTGAGGCTAGAATGATAATATACGAACTTGGCAAAATTCCATAACATTCATAAACTTAATTGTAGGACTATTGAACTCTAATTTTATTTCCCTGCCAATTTGAGCCACAGCAAAAACATCACTATGTACCTGCAGGCAAATTTACTACCCTTTTTCAAATGTACTAAAGCCTGGGGAGTCACTGATCACTATGTCTAAGATGTCATTCACATCATGGGGTCCTTAAGTGGTTCTGTCATGTAGATTAGCAATGATATCATCCTTAGTTTATACAAATATCTGATTCATTTGCTTCTCTTGAATAGACAGCTTAGTGTTTGTATATAAAAATACATGTGTATATTTTTACTGCAGCAGGTCTCAGATTAGATCCTTGCTATATTAATCCCTGATCATGCATTATGAAGACATTTAGTGCTTGGAGAGATACACAGTCCATATACACAAATGTTTGATTTAGAGTAGGAGTTCTGAAATCCCTCAGTAAGTTGAACTTCTTGCTGGAGGTTTGTTCCTTGGTAGATTCCCACTAGTACATCTATAGGGAACTTCCCTCAGAGAAGGTGAAGCAAAGTCCCAAGTGTCTCAGACAGCATCCCTTTTGCAGCTTCAGCTCCATGGACTCAGCGCCAGAAGGAAGTGCTTGTGCAGCAATTCCCAGAGGTGTCTGTTTTCCCATGGTCTTAAAAGGCTGCGGAAACCTGTTGGCATCTCTCCTGCCGAGGGAACAGAGTGCTCAAATAATCCCAAGATGAAGAAAACTTTTTATGCATCTTACTCCTGATCTGAATCTTTTAAATGGACTGTAATAATTTCATTAGTTGCTAAAATAATCCATAATATTCCATTACTCTAAGGAATAATTTTATGACAGCTATGTGTGTTAGACTATGAACCCAATATTCACGTGTGGGTTGCTGACATGTATAGGTGTACTCACTAAAACCCAACAAGTTTCCCTGAAATTATATATATTTTTAAAATTCTAGTGACTCTTACAGGAACGATTTCTGTCCTTCGTAGTGTTAATCTTATATTTTCAAGTTGTTACCAAGCCCTCATCCTTTCTTTATAGAGCATCTTTTGTTGGCTTCAGATTACAACTGTAACATCCTTAAGACATTAGCTTTGTATGTATGTTCAAAGGGAGCATTTCATTAGATACAAACAGCTTAGATCCTCCCAAATATGAAGAAGCTAATCAGCATTAGGATGCATTATTCAGATCATAAAGGATGTGTCGCTCAAAATCCTTTGAAATAAATATATGGGAAGGAAAAAGCACCTTCACCCTTCCCACTGTGTGGCGAAGCTCCTTCTGTTTGCACATACAGGTAGGGAGGGTTTTTTAATAGTTATAATAAAACTGTAGAGGATCTCCAGAGATGAAAGATGGGGAAGCCTCCAGCTCCCACTGAGATTTGGCAGCCTTCTGCCATGGCACTTTCAGGCCCTGCCATACCCTAACTCAGGGGCAGCAAGAGGGGTGGTGAAATTGCCCTGTTGTCAGGGGCAGGTGAGACTCTTCTGCCCTTCTTCTCCACTGAGTTTTCATCTAGTTGCAAAGTAAGCTTCTAAGTATGTATGTCTTTTTGAGGTTTGCCTATGGTTTGATCGAAATACAATCTAATGACACTTTTGAAAATAAAAAATGGTACAATGTTCCTGATGAATATGAACAGTCTGAAGAGGTATTTTTGAGTTACATTGCTGAGCCAGGCCATTGCCATTGCTCAGGAAGCAGTATGTTCAATTTTACAGCAAAGGTTTAAGAAAATTTAGTTTAAATTACTCAGAAGATGAATGCAGCTAATCACAATTACTCTAATACAATTTAAACAGATGAACAATTATTTTAATAGAATGAGTGTAACTTGTGTAATTTAAAGAAATTCATTGTTTGACAGGCATAGTTCTCTTGTGGCACAGCCCCCATGCAGCACTTCATTGTTTACCAGAATGAAAATTGAGCCAATATTGATCAATTTATCTGAGTGATTTTTTTGTTGTGTAAGTCTTACTGAAGCTTTGAACTTTTTGTTCAGTTTGTAATGTCATACAGACTCTACCAAATGCTCATGGAAATGAAATATTGTACTTCCACCATTAAAACCTGATAGATTTTTTTTTTTAAACTTAGTAAAGCATTTTCAGTAGCTGGGAAGGAAAACAATTAATCAGTGTGATTTTTTTATAATAAAAACGTAATAACATTCCAATTTGTTGTCATGCATTCTACAAGCAATACCAGGTCCTAAGATATTTATTATTTCATCTATAATTATTTCATCTACTATTTCATCTATAATTGTATACTTGCTATTAAGGATAACATAGCTTTTCAAAAAACACTTTTTAAAGTTCTGCATGAAGATGTTACTTATGCTTAGGATATCCAGATGTGAGAGGGATGCTGAAGTTGGCTTATATTTGAGATCCCATGGCATTCTTTATAGTACTGTATGTGGTTAATTTGACCTGGCCTGACTAGATTCTGAGTATTATTATCCCAGACACAGTTTTTCGCTATAGATCTTACAAGAACTTTCATTTTTAATCTGAAGTGATTAGATACTGTTTCACCTCAGGGACGTGTGCATGGTTCATCTGTGTGCCTGGCTTATGGAGTTTGTGAAGGGCTAAATTCAGGCTCACTTATACTTTGAGAAACTCATGGAGTGTTTTCATGATACTGTATGGTAGGACTATATGTTAGCAGTGTCCTTGACTAACTCTTTTTATGACATTTGCATTCTATGCTTTCTACGGGAGGAGAGGGAAGGATAGTTTGATACTTAGATTTACACACTTGGTTAGAGCACTGTTAGAATTTTAATAGGCCTTTCCCATTTCATATGGCCTTCCTTTTAATTTACCTTTTTGATTTTTACAGTAACCTTTCAGTTGGCCAGAATTCTTAAGCACAGCATTCTAAAGTTAAATCCTGATGGGGTTTATTCCAGTGTTTATCTTTCTGTCTTAGAAAATGAAACAGAATGAGTATCCATGAGTAAATCTTAGTGACTGATCCAGTCCCTGGAATTCTTTATCTTCCTACATCTTGTCACTTTGGATCCTGTCCAGAAGCTCTAGCTGATACCAGATTGGAAAAAAGCTTCCTATTTTTTGACCCAAAGCTCTACGTGGTACAGGAATGCTCTGGGGTTTTTTTTTTGGTTTGATTTTTTTTTTTAATTTTATTTTTTTGGGTTTTTTTAATTTTCTTTTTTTTTGGGGGGGGGGGCGGGGAGGAGCAGAATGGCATAGTATTCCTCATACAAAAAGCAAATATTTAAACCTTGTTAAGATTGTCTAGGGTTATGGGATCACTTATTTCTGCCTACGTTACAATCCTGTTCTGCTGTGTGAGTTTGGTATGTCTCTGGCTACATTTGCTGCATCAAATGAGATGTAGAGTAATACCAGTTCAGTGGCTGAGAAGCCTGGGATGGTGAATGGTTGGGCTACTATTTCACTTCATGTAATATGGTTTATATCCCTGTGTATCTATAACTACAAACACTGGTGTATTTTCTTTTTTGTATGTGTCTTGGGATGCTTTTAACTCAAAGTATCAAGATTTTTTCTTTTTTTTTAACTGCTGATTACTGGAGCCCCAAAGCCTGTTGTTTCAAAAATACTAGACTTCGTGGTCCTCAGATAACATTTTGCTTAAGAGAATCTATCAACACCAGTCAAATCGGACTGAATTATTAAAAATCTTCTCTCAGCTTGAATTTTAATACCAAGCTGCACATATTTCCATGTTCTTTAGCATTAATGGGACCATATGAGCTGTAGGTGCTGCTTTCATTATTATTATAACTGAATTTCATTAGTCTGTGGACCAGGACCTCATTGTGATTAGCTCAATCCAAGCATAGTAAAAAATAATTTCTTGCTCCAGAGAACAGTCCAGCTTGTTTCTTGTATTCAAAATAAGATCAAGGAATGGCCTGAAAGTGACTCTCCCTAACAGGAAATATTTTGACTCAAAATGACCATTCTGGGAAAAACAGATCCTTGATCAATGATCAGTTCTGTGCAAGCAGATATCAATGTTTGACTAATTACTAATATAAAAGAATCTTAATTTAATTAACAATTTTAATTCTTATGGTCACAGGAGTAAGTATTTTAAAATACTTAATCTCGTGGAGTTGTAACCAGAAACTAAAAGAGCTTTGGAAGATTTTGGTTGCCGGTATTGAAGATGAGATACAGTTACTGTGCATGTTACTTCTTGCAAACTTAAATTGCAAACCATTCAACAAGACCTCCCTTTTTCATTACATCCATTCTCTTACTCAGTCTTCTTGCTGACTAGTATGTATTTAGTATAGTATGTTACATTTCATTGTGTCAGGAAAATTTTAACTACAGTGTACCAGGATGAAATCCAATGTTGGAATTAGATCCCCTACTGAAGAAAAGTGCTCCTTCCTTTGACTTCTTAATCACCTAGTAGTGTACAATCAGAGTAAAAGGTCTTGACATAACCTCTTAGTTAATCCTCATTGCTCCCTTATTTTCCTTGCCAATGTTTCTTTCTGTTGAAACATTAAAACTATTGAAAAAAATCTATTGGTTTTTAGAATATGTTTCAACATATGCACTTTAACAAGGCATCCAACAAACATTAGCTGTGTTTCACTTGTCTGTGTCCTTGTTCTCTTCATCATATAAGGCTGGAGCATTGCTGAAAAGCTGTTGTTTTCCAAAATCTTGTCATGAGTAAATTTGCAGGTCATGGAGGGCTTGATTTTAAAAGCAGTGTGTGGATACAGATAAACAGGGAATATAGTTGGAGTGCTTTTATTGGAGAGGGAGACAGTCCTTGGCCATCAGGCTGTGAGGATACATAAATTAGGCAAAGGAGACAAAGAGCCTGACAGGGAATTTCAGATACAGGTTGTCTGTCTGATGGAAATTTTGAGTAAAAATATAGAAGTACAGCAAAGATATGCTAGTTGTGACAATGTGACCAAGCAATATGACCATTTAGAGCAAAATGAAGACAGTGTTTAAGAGTTGGAGAGATGAAAGATGAAAAGGTGAAAATTACTTTAGAAGCATCATTCAAAATATAAGTACAGTGGAAGAAAACAAAATTCTTAATTTTTTTTTCCTGAATGTCTCATGTATCTAATGGTTGGTTAACACATTTATTAACAGCAGGTACCTGCTTCTAAGGTTCCCCAACAGAGAGTCCATGTTCACAGGCTAGTCCCTGGCAATGATAATAATATCTACACTTTATAAACATGTTGCTGCACAATTTCAGAAGACTGTGGCCCATGTAAGTGTTTTGAAACAAGGTTATGTTTAAAAATAGCATTTGTATGCATTGAGGTTAGGTTTTCAGTAGATTTCTACAGTAACTGACCCTCCTCTCCAAGTTCAAAGTGTTTCAACCCAGCATCTTCAGTGATGTAACATCAACATTTTAAATTATGAAGACTCTACTACTTAAACATTTATAAAGTGCCCAGTGCTGTCATTTATTTAAACTATTAAAATATAATGTTTTTATATGGACATCATTATAAATTTATAACAAATGTCATTTGTAGTAATGCAGTGTTCTATGGGCTGTGAATTGCTGTCCTAAATTGACACAGCAGATGCTTTCTCTGGGATGCAGTGCCTTGTTGATGAGTTCATATGATGCAGCATAAGAATATCTCACTATTTGCATTCCAGCTCTATATAGCTTGTGCTTATATAGCTTGCTTTATTAGACCACTCAGGGGGCATTTTAATAGCGTTGAAGTCAACACACAATTCTCAGTATCGTCAACAGCTTATGATTACCTAAATTCTTTAATATCAGTAAAAGAGTACTTCATCCAGAAATAGGTAGTGTACATTAGTAATGAATCAACAGATGCATGTCTTTTCATATCATCCAATAGCTCCAATTATTTAAAATAATTTTTTTTAAGAATTATATTGGTGTACTTAAAAGCAAGAGAACTTCTGTAGAGCATACCCCCAGAATACATTGAGAAGCCAAAATGGTATGTTCCATAGTACGTATTTTACCTCATGGATGAAAATCTGGTTTTTGTGCTGTTTCTTCTGAAATTATAACAATTCCTTTGAAATTTTAACATATAGAGTTAATGCATATTAGAATCACATCAGAAAAAGATAATTTAAAGCAAAACCTGCCCCACCTGTGCTAAACAAAATGCACATACAAAAATCTGCCATGTATACAGTATGTGATGCATATATATGTGATATGAGGGAGGAATGCTGAACAGTGGAATCTACCAGACTAGTAATTTAAACAAAAAAAAAATCCCACAAAAAATTTGTAGCTGCAATTTACTATTGTCCCATTTCATCACTTAAAAATAGAAGAAAGAGTTCAAGGTAGAATACCCTTTGCTCATTCGACTGTGTGCTTCCTGTGTGGCTTTTCATGCAAGAGGCCAGTGTTTCCAAGGAAGTGCCAGCACAGGGCTCCCTGTGTGTCCTCTGGGCAGCAGCTTTCCCTGCAATGGGCTTGAGGAGATAGGCAGAATTTCCCAAGGGAGCTTGGGCACAGTGCTGCTTGTCCTGAGTGCTGGAGCAGAAAAACCCTGCAGAGCTTACTAGTAAAGCAACATTTTGTCAGCTGTAAAATTTTAAGTAAGAGTCCTTATTGAGTAGCTGTGTGTGGCTTATTTTCATTAGAGCAGTAGTCTGCACAGAGCAGGTTAGAGTTAAAATCAATGTCACATTAATCTTTTACAATCAAATAATTCCCATAGAAATTATTATATTAACACACCCTTACACTGTACTTTTCTACAAGTACTATCAGTACTTAAATACTATAAAAGGTAATTTTTATCATGTGTGACCAAACAGTAGGTGTGCATAAAGCAAAAAAGGAATTGTGGTTTATAAATATCAGAGCCCTCTTGTAATTTTAAGCTTTAGCACAGTTTAGTATTTGCAATATAAATGGGGATGTATTCACAAAATGGCACACGTTTCATTTCAAATATTTGTTTTCAAAGTCCAGAACTCTAAGACAGCTAGGAGTAATTTGTGCAACACATATCAGTCAGTTATGTGAGACCTTGACTCTGCTAATATAGCAATATTTCTTTTAGTTTGGTGAAAAAATTCTTATTGCTGAAAAAGAAATTACAGGTGTCATTGAAAGACCTAAATAATATGCCCTCAGAATTACTGGAGTGAACTTTTGCTCCACTGAAGAGCTCTGATGGCATCAGAGAGATGCTCATGCAATTTATTCATGCAATTGTAGTTCCGAGATGAAATATATATTACATTTTGAAAGTGATGTTATTTAATCATGATTGATTTTATATTCTCTTCTAGTCTCTAGATCACCATTATATTTTATAGGATCTTTTTCTTGACATCTCTTATTCTACATTTCTACCTCTAGTTATATGGTTTTGATTCTTTACTCCATTCTTCAGTTCCAGGTGCTCCTGCTTTTTTTTTTTTTTTTTTTTTTTTTTTTTAATGAAACTGAAAGCAATGGATGTTGGACATTGGAGGACCAAAAATGCTAAAATGCCTTCTCTCATCTTACATTTCAACCACTGCAGATTTCAACTAAATGTTGTTTTCCCTCTTTCAGCTTCATACTTCAGTTTTGCATAGCTATTTATGATCTCAAGAGCACATAATTGCATTAGCATAGTGTTATGGGCTTGTGTGTGTGCACCTTATTAGGCTTATATACTCTTCTGTAATCCTTTTAAATTTCCTCATTAAATTATAATTTATCCTATTTTTTCAGTATTTCCATCTATATAATGGCTAAAAGTTTTAAAATTTGCAAGGGTTTTAAATAGCTTAATTTTCCAAATTTAGCTACAGAGATTCCTAAGGAAATTTAATTTCCTGGAAGTACTAATTGCTTACTCATGAATTTCTCAGAGTTTCTCTGATTTGGCTGCCAAAAAATCATTAGGTATTTTAAGTTCTAGTCCTTTATTTCTCTTACAAAAAGGATTGAAAGAAGATACCAAAGAACTAATGAGGCACCAGAAATTCCATGGAATAGGAAGTATTTTGTTTAACAATTTTAATTATATTAAAGTTTCCTCAGTTGTACATTTCAAGAAGAGGAAATACAATGAAGTGGGATGCTGTGATATGAGGCTAAGTTATGTGGGAAGCCTGATAGTCTTTCTCAAAACACAACCAGAATCAATTGTCTTTTGGGTTGTGAAGCTTGTATCTATCTTTTTCCTCACTTCCCTTTTAACAAATTGTTTTAAATGGGAGATGAACCCAGTAACAATGTAATCAAGCTTCTGAGCCCTGAAGTTCAAATGGCTTTGAAATGAAGTGAACCAGATTTGTCTTATTTCTACCAGAAAATAAAAGTAGACAAATATCAATCTGCCGAGATTGTTTTATTCAACTTTTGCCTAATACCTTGTAGAGTACTTCAAGAACTTAAGAAATTATGATACTTCTACTTTAACTTGGATGAGAAAGTGGAATACAAATGTAATCACTCTGACAGTGATTTAGCGACCGTGAAACCTCTGGAAGTAAGGCCAGATGCAGAGAACAGTGTCAGGATGTGGACTGAAATGTGAAAGGAGCAGCATTGACTACTACTTAACACCCGTATGTGAGAAAGAAAAATAATGATGTCTTGAAATGGGTAGAGGTGAGAAATGTAAAGGCGTGATGAACACTCTCTTAATATCTTGGCAGCGCTGCAGTTCTGAATGTAATTCCCTAACAATATGGAACACATTACATTTTGAGACTACTGAATAAAATTATTTTAGTGTAATAAGAGTCTCATATCCTGCTCTGTACAGCCTGTCCCCTCTCTAAGTGCTGCTTTGATCCAGCTCCCCACCCAACCTACTGGGTTTCACCTTGCAGCTTTTCTGTTCCCGAAGAAAGGAAGAAAAGAGGTTGGAGGTTGTGGTACTTCTCAGGTAGCTTTCTTTTCTCCCCTCTGATGGACAAGGATGTATCTCCCACTCTGCCGTAAACTAAATGGATCAGAGCTGGACTTTTATGTTACAATGTCTGAAGTGGGGAGTGCACTTCAGTGAAGCAGTGTGTATTCAGAAGCACTGTAGGGAATGAGAAGGGGCATCAAAACCACCATGAATTAGTGTCATTATTGGATGAGGTGTTCTAGGGATGTTTTCCAGCCACAATCACATTAATAGTGAGAATAGCAGGTTATTTGAACCCTGATCCAAAAGACTCAATAATACAGTATTTAGCAGTATTATGTTATGTCATGTGGGACACAAATGCTATAGGCCATCAATTTGTTTTAAGGAAAGCAAAAGGAGTGTTTCTGTTTCAAACAGAAAACTAACCAATGTACATGAAACAGCTGGACAGCTGTTGGTCCCACACTAATAAAGTAGCTGTAGGTGCAGAGGCTTCTGCATCCCCCAGTTCTCCAAGAGCCCAGCTGCTCTGCAAGGCTACCAGTATGATGTGCTCACCCACGCAGTGTGCTCCAGCATACAGGTTCCCCCATGCTACAGCCAGACCTGAGACCACACTTGCATTACAGAAAGTGTGTGTGTCTGATCTAGGGACCCCTGCAGGAATACAAGCATCACCTTTGTGTCTCAAGCTGTGGTCTTGGTTTTGTCAGGGAACTTAAGACATGTAACTAGAAGGATCAATCTGATAAAAAGAAGTGAGCTTGTATCACTTGTTTGGCTCTTGGTTCTTAATTGTTCCCTAGACAATCATTATTTTTAATGCTGTATCTTACCGTTAGTCACAACTAAAATAATTTGTCAGGATAGTAAAAATTATTTCAGACCAAACAAATATATTTCCTAATGCCAAGCACAGAATGGAGGCCAGGAGAGAAGGGAAACTTGTCCATACTTAGTTATGTAGTTCCAGATGTAAGAAAGACCACCCCTTAAATTCAGTGATGATACTGGAGTTGCACATTTTGGCTTTCAGTTCACCACTACAGCAAACCTGAAGAAAAAATTCAGGGAAATATATTTCTTCCATAATTAATATATTTCTGGATATAATGTTTGAAATATTGAGGTGCTTTATGAGAGAGTTGTCACACCTTTCATAGAAAAATGGAAAAATCAAATCAAGAAAAGTATAATATTTTCTGACACTCAAATGGCTTGTAAAACTCATTATTTTTGTGTTATTTTCCTGACATTAATCTTTTCACTAAAACTATGTGGTTGAAAATAGAGGGATAATTAGCATTAGCCCATTTATGAGAAACTGCTAGTGACAGAAACTTATTTATTATTGTGTACAATTAAAATATGATATGAACACATGAGAATTTACATTAAGACAAGATTGCAGCTTGTCAGCAGTTCCCTTTGTTCAGCTGTGTGTTTAATAGGCTACAGCTGCTCACCTACTTTTATATGACTTTATAGTAATAGCAACATATTCATTATTAGAGATGTCTAAACCAGTTTGATTACACAACATACAAAGCAAAAATATATCTGATATAATCTTTGTTAAAGAATTAGATCTGGAAGTAAGATTATATACCAACAGTCAATAAATACCTTCTTGTTTCATCTCTTTATTATTTTGGGTTTGTTTGGGTTTGTTTTTTTAAATTTATTCCTTGCAGTGAGTGTTGTTTATACATAGCACCTAGGGTGATTTATGTATATTATTTTGCAGGTTTATTTGGACAGCTTCAGTGCATCTGCAAATAAACAACTTGTTTAAAAAATAAACAACTGTCAGAAAAAAAGCAGACACAGTTTTTTCCTAATTCTGTCATTATGCGAAGTGATTTCTTCAGTGTAACTGTTGGTATTAGTTTATGTATTCAAGGATTTCTGAGACTCGTAGTCTCATTATTGGGAGTTGCAGCATTATGTTCCTTGGCATAGATAAAACCATGGTGGGAGGTCGCAGCAAAACACACTCTTCCAGCTCCTGTAACTGGATGGATGGTATTTCAGATCCTACAAAATGGAAAGCAAAAGTTTTGTCTGTCATTAGTACCCTACTGACATACAACATCCTGGAGGAAAGCAAAGCAAGATAATTTTTTCTTTCTGGGCTGGAGGAGATGTGATCAAGCACAGAGGAGCTGTTAGCAAGTCCCAATAAGAAATTCTAAAAGAAAGTTTTAGGAACCTTTCTACGCTGAAATGTTTTGTGCTTTTGGGAGCAAAATAGGGTCATCATGTCTGCAGCATACCTAGGGGCTGGCATACCAGCATTATTAACTTGTGCTTAATGGTTCACACTGTTCTCCGATCAGAGAAAACATTGGTCCTTTTAATTTTGCAATTTTCTTTTTTGTCACTATGCACAAGTCTAGCTATTTCATGAACTTTCTGAGAAGATCGGTATCAACTTGCTCAGCTTTCATACTTGCTCTAAGTCTTTTATAGCTGTCAATGTTATTTCTGTTTTTAGAGGGTGTTATTTCTCATACTTGGGACTGTGTGTAGACACAAAGTCATAGTCCGAGACTTTGAGCAGAATCTTCTGGAGCAGAAGCAGGATGAATAAATGAACAGACACTTTGGTCACTAACAAAACTAGGACTTCAAGCATATACTTCAAGTTCTTTAATGTGAACAGAAAGAACTGTGCTTAAATATTTTCTTCTGACTTTCCTTATGGGAAGCAAATTTCCTCTTTTCAGCTTATTAGTATCTTTTACAAGTTTCTTTGAATCCCTCCCATCTCATTTGTTACTTTATCTTCAGATGGAAGAGTACCAAACTCTTACTTGTTTGGGAAGTGTTCAGATACTATTAGAGTTGTGATAGTAGCCAATCCAGCATGCTCAGCAATTGAATGCTTCTGCTTTAGTATGCACTGCTTCTATTACTAGTATTTTTTGGGGGGGAGTTTCTGACAAAGGGATATATCTTTCCTTTCTGTTAATTCTGCTGCAATTTCCTTTGGAGAAAAGTTTCCCAAGTCCCATGAAGTCTCACTGCCCTGTATGAACTTTTAAATTCATTTGAAATGCCAAGCAGCATTTACAGCTGTGGTCTAGATTCACTTCTGATTCTAATGTTATATTTCTGCTATTTCTTTTTATCTAAATGTAATATCATTGGCATTGATTTAAATGGATTATGTTCTCATAAATTATTGTTTCATTTACATAAAATAGTTTATGGAGGAATATCTTGGTAATATAATGCAAAAATTATGGTGCTTCTAGTTAATTAATTAGAGGTGTCTATAATTTTCTGGTACCACATACCACATAATCATCTCCTTACAGTACTCTCCTAATTTGAATCTCAAAACCATTGAACTGAGTATGTGAGCAGACTATTCTGTGTGACACATTAGTGGTTGGTCCTCAGATGGTGTTTTTACCATTGCAGCTTTAGCTCAAACCTGATTATTAATTTTAAAATGTGGAGCAGCTCATAGTGATCATTACACACTCGTGTGAAGTTCCAGAGTAAAAAATCCACAAATATTTTAATGTTCTTATGTTTGAAAAGTGAGGTTTAAAAAACCCATAGTTTTAACATTATAGAAATCACCCACTCATGGAAGTTTAATCATAGATTTAAAACTGACAATGATCTAAAGCAAAGAGGGAAGGAAGAGGAGGGGCAAGATAGAAGGCAGATAGAAATATCCCTATACAAGAGCATCTGAGCTTAACCTTGAATAGCAGAATTTCTTAGCAGGGATTTGTGCTATCCCTTCTGCATACGGAAATGAGATGGGTATGATACTCAAAAAGTGCCCTCACATCCTGCAGTTCTCAAAAAAGAAAATGGTATTGATAGTGTCACTGAACCCTGGAAGAATTAGACATAGTTCTTGGAAGCCTGAATTTTAAATAGTGTTAATTAAAATGTGACCTACTGTCTTTTACTTCTCAGATGAATTCTTTTTTTTTTTTCATGTTTTTATTCTATCACAGGGTTTTTTATTTTTTTTTAACTCCTCAAAATGCACTTCTGCTCTTAAATGTAGCTGGTATTGATTGGTGTGCTTCCACTCAAACATCTCAGAAGTGCAGATAAGAGAGCAATGTGATATGGCATTATGAGAGATTTCATGTACATCTCTCAAGGAATGCATCCTTCACTTATGTGCATGTTTGTAGAGTCACCGAGGAGGGAGTCTCATAGTTTTAATCCTTTTGGTTTCTTAATTTTTCAAGCTGGATGAACAATAATATCAAAGCAGAAGTCAGATGTTATCCTAAAATGTTTTGGCTTATTGAAGATGCAGATAAGTAGACTTTTATTAAAACTTAGGAACTGGTAACAAAACTCAAAGCCAGTGTTAATTTTCTTGCAGTGCTTGTGGAAACAGCTGTGAATATTGATAGGATGCAATGCAAGTGAAAAAATCTTTTGCAGTGGCTGTTAATAAAACAGTGTTTCTCTTTACTGGAACTGTCTGTTAGGCGGAATGTTTTCATGCAAGTAAGAAAAGTTTCAAGACAGGAAATGAATGGGCTTGTGGCAGCTTATATTTTTAACAATTCATTTTCTTTTTAATTTTGAATGGCAGAATAGTAGTGGTAGTACTTAAAAAATATTTAAGACAAAATACATTCCCTTTGCATACCTAATATGGGTTCTTCACCTCTGAAGTTTTTGGCCTTGACGTAGCTGTAAAGCTGAACACAACTTTTTGGGAAGGAAATATTTAGTGTACATATTTGAATTTGGCAAGTCTGCCTTTCTGAGCCTGATTTTTATGTGTGTTAAACCAGCATTGGTTTATTATCAGAGAAAAGTACTGGGGGAGAGGCAAGGGGATCAAACCAAATGAAATATCATTAGAGGGGAAAAGTTTTAGCAGAAAAGAGAAAGTTTTAATACTAAATGAAATTTTTGTTTCATTTTTATATTTATTTTAAACATTTGTCCTTTATGAAATTCAAATTTTAAACAGAAGTAGTTTTTATGGGTGGTATAGTACAACACCTCATAGAAAAGATTGCAGTGCAAATGACTTTGAGATTTTCAAAGCTTGGTTTTCTTCCATTAGTATTATTAAGGTTCTTATATCAAGGAGGTAGCACATTTTACCAATTAATCTGTGCTAGCAATTTTATGGATCTGTGTTAATAATTGGATGGATTTTCAGTAACTTCGAAACTCCTATTTCTGTCACTAGTCAAATGAAGGCTACTTGTTTCTGTATGACCATTTTCGGCCTTCAACTAGTGGATTCTAAGCAAAATGTATTATTGTGTATGTGTGAATGTTACTGCAAGCAGAAACACTGGCGAAGTCATTGGGTTTTTGATAGGATGAGAAAGAAACAATTTCTCCCATGGAAACCAAACCAAATAGCAGAGAACCATCTCTGTAAAATACCTGTTTTTAATTGAGGTAACCATTTGAAACTACCTGTCTGTTCATTTAGCTACTTCACCCTTTTGTACATCAGTAAAGAAGGTTTCTTCTTGCCTTTTAACATAAGGTACTGAAGTATTTATTGTAGCCTTAAGCCTCTTCCATCTCGTGCATAAGAGCTAACTAATCCGAACAATAGAGGGCGATCCACGGTTCATTGTGCAAGGAATGGGGCTCAGCTCTCCTCTAGGACCATCAGCTTCCACATAACATTTCTTGGGTAAGTTATGCGTTCAAGCTATCAGTGGGTCACGCTGGGCTGCAATTGCTACAAACCTTTTTTTTTTTTCAGACTGCTGCAACTTGAGTATTTGCTGCATTAAATTCTAGAGGAATTAAGCTGGCCAGAGTACTCATTTGTGCACTTTATGGCAAATTCTACATTGTGTCACCCTTGAGGAAAGTAAAAGGAACTTTTCTAGATTTGGTCAAGACAACTATAATGGGTATATGTGAGCCAGTTTTAGTTTCTGCCTGCAAACACTGGCTGTGAAAACAGCGCATCCTTGGGAACAGAGGGGTTGAATTGTGTGTATCAGCATCCCATTATTCATTCAACATGTGCACACGAGAAAACTTGCCCGCAGTTGGGCAACTTTTCCTTAGGCCTCCTGTTTTTGATACAGAGACTACTAGTACAATTCTGAGTCTGACCACAATCCTAGGAAAATACTCCAATCCAGATGTTTATGTTCCCAATGCTGTAGGGTTGGGTTGTCACTAATCAAGCTGCCTCACAGAATGAGGCAGCTTGATTAGTGTATGGAGAGGACAGACAATAATGGCTGCCTGCTGATTGACCCTATATTGGTTTTGGATGACAATTGGAATCTTATTCAAGATTCTGGATTTTGATTTGTAAGGTTTCCGATTGGGTAAGTCCCAAAACATCACTGACTTCTAACCCATCTAAGGACGCATTCTTCTTTGCTGGAAGCAGTTGGTCTTGTCTAGTGAAAACATACTAATCTGAAAGGTTATTTTTCTTATTGATTACTTTAATCTGCTCAATTTTCCAGTCAGAAAAGTGAATCTAATTTGGTTTCTGTTCATCTCACTTCTAAGGTTTTTTTTTCTTTATCCCTTCTTTTGGAGCTTTTTTTTTTCAAAAGACACCACCAATTTTAAGGAACAAAATAATTTAAGCTAATGTTTCATACTGAGGCTTCTGTCAATTGCTTTCATAGTGTCAGAATATTTTACATTTTTGGTTGCATTAACCAAAATGATTATTGATAGAATCAGAAATTCAATTCCTAATTCTTAGTCCTCTAATGTGACCGCAGAAAATAATACTACATTAAAAAGAAATTTAGAGCAATTTAGAATAAGGGGCGGGGGGAAGGCATAAAAACTGGTCTTAAACTTGTGGATATAGAGTACTAATCTTTACAGATGCTGTTGGACAGTAAGTGTTCTCCATTCAATATTGGAAGAATTGGCATGCAAGAAGATGAAACTTGGAAGAACTAAACTTTTGTGTACTTTCAACTGGAAATTACAAAAATCATTGAGATCAAAATCACATATTGATCCAAAGTCCCATTATCTCAAGCAAAATTGAAATAATGTGATTTCAATAAACCTGAAAATATCAGCAAATATTAACACATTCTCCATATTCTCTTATGTTTATGATGTTTTGGAATCCTTTTGCAGAATGGTATAAGTGTTACAGAGAAGAGATTTAAATGCATATTCTGGTGGGATAAAGATTTAAAAACTATTCCAGAGAAGGCATTCATCAAATTACGTGCACTACAGAACAATAATATTGTATCTCTTACAAACAGATTTCATGCTGAGATACCTTCATTTTAGTCTAACAATTGAGATGCAAACTAGAGATTTATTTGTATTTTGAGAGGTTGTTGCATAAATATGAGAAACTTGTTCATCTTTTTTTGTTTTGCTAGCACTGCTCTGGTGGGTTTTTTGTACAATTAACCACTTAATAATCTTCCAAGGCACAGATGCTGTATGAAATAGGCTTTCTTACTTATTTAAGTAGTTTCTGTGCTCACTAGATTAAAAAAGGCTGAACTTCTATAAACAGTCAGCAATACAGCAGCGCTACCCCAGTTTGTACAAGCTAAAAGTTTCTGTTATATTAGTCAAAAAATTCCAGCAGTGGGAATTACTAGATCCTACTGAACTTAGTAGACTTTGAGCTTACTTACTCCCTTGTCTGATGAGGCCCTCAAGTGCCTATTTCCATCAAGTTCCTATTTCCAGAAAATGCAGACCAACTGATACTTCGTAATAATGCAAGAAAACTCTGGCTGCAAATATAGAGGTGCCAGTAGAGTTGGCTGTGTTCAGAAGTGTATTGTGACTTGCCATCTGCTTCTCCTTTTTCTTTATCATAGATTTGTAAGTTGAAGATATGCAGTAGGCCTACAACAGTGTTTTAAATACAAAAGTCTTTTAGCAGCCATTGCATACTGTGGTTGATAAAGCAAATGGGAACTACAGAAACCAAATATTTTGGTCAATATATCTAAGTTGCACTCTAATAATGGATTACATTAGCATGTATGTGTTCAGAAGGCCAGTCTGAAGACTGCCTATATTGACTTGTGAGGCCCCCTGCTTTCCCCATGGAGAGAATAAAACCACTTAGAGAGGTGAGAAGGTTTGAACTGAAGCCAAGGAGACCAGCTGGCTGGTATATGCATGGGCTGAATCAAATACTGTCTATACTTAAGAAGCAATGTTTCTTCATTTGCACAGTGATGTGTTTACAAACAGTGGGTAGTTGCATTTTTATTGAAAGTGAAATATTCTTCTTCTCAACCATGCTCTTAGAAAAACAAAACCTTTTCTTTACAGGAATTAATTCTTCCTTGTGTCAGTCCCTTCCACCCACATACCTTGCATATGCACACAGTAATTTAACATGACATTCAGAAAGAAAATACAAACACCATTTACAATCAAGGCATCAACCTATGTTTTAAAATTCAGATTATACAAGTTCAGTGCCTGAATTTGCATAGAAAATGTCTGGTTTGCATAATAACTTCAAAACTACTTTCCTTCTTGAATATTTGGGTTTTAGCTCCATTTACTCATAGTTCATTCTAGAAGATGCCAAAGCATTAATACTTAATTCTGGTATATTTTAAATTCTGGTCAAAATATTTGGTTTGGTTATTTTCCATCCTTTAGGATTGCAGTCGGATCTTTTACAGGCCTCTGTCATCCAAAAAGTTTTCTCCTGCTTTTGCTTTCTTTTAAAATTGATTATTTAGGCCTTTCTGGTGGAGGTAATAATGGAGATTGGGAACTAAGTTTGAATCTGAGATTGTGCCAAGTACTTTCTTTAGACCAGAAAGTTAACTTTGAGTGTTTTTTTAGAGGACTTATTTTGTAAGGATTTTTTCCAGCCTGTCATAATAGCATTAAGTATGTCTTTTTGTTCAGTCAGCAAGAATTTTGTATGTATGACACACTGTAGCCAAACTGCACTCTTCTCAGAAACATGTAATTAAAGATGTCAGGAAATTGTAGGTTAGTGTAAGTTTGTAAGAAGTCCAGCACATGGAAGTAACTCTGACAAGTCCTGTTGGTACTTAGGCTTTTCTTTCTCTCCATAGATAATGCTTGGCTATGTAATTACCTTCTTTGGAGAAATAATTTGTTTTCATCCCGCTCCCTTCAGTATTTTTTCTTAACTTAGTGCTTCAGTGAACAATGTTGGGGTTTTTTTTAAGCAAGATAACAATACTGTAACATCAGGAGGGAAATACTTACATGTCTGGACAATCTAGTCTACATACAGTACTGCAGGCTTTGGTCCAACACAAGTGTCAGAATGTGAATGGGGGAGGTAGTGCCTGCATCCTAGTTTTCTTATCACAGAGAAGTATTATAAAACCAGGATGATTCAGACTCAAGGATTTTAGTTACTCAAAAGAATTGGATCTATGAGAGCTGTATTCCTTAGGAAAGAGTAGACTAAGAGGCTGCACTGTTTTATTTTGTACCCTGAGAAGAAAAGAAAGGATGAGCTATCAGGTCATTTAACAAAAGACTAGTACAGGGAAATGTATTTATTTCTCTGAAAGGAGATGGGAACTAAGGAAACACATGTAGGTTTCATTTCACTTGGAAAATAGCTGAAATGTTTAACAGTTTGTCAGGTGTAGCAATCTATAAAGTTATTCATTATTAGTAGCTAAAAGTAAGGATGAGGTAAGGATCCAGAATTATTAAAGCTGAAGTTTAAATTAAATTTGGAGTGGGGTTCAGATGTAAATGCTCAGAATTGCACCAGCTTTTTTTGGGAGAAGTCATCTGCCAGAACCAGGTCAAAAGTTTGTAATAGATCAGATTTCATGAACTCCATTGTTCATTTACTGCAGATATTTCTGCAAATTGGATTTGAAGTTTCTATATAGTGTCTTTTCTAATAGGCTTTTATCAGAACAGATCAGAAAATAGTTATGAGTAACCAAGAGCAAAGATATGTTTGGGTAGAAGTAATGGAAAAATATCCCTCTGTTCCGCAAGCATAATTCATGTCAGAGAAGGGTATAAAAATGACTATTCTGAGGTCTTGTCATGCCACACTTACAAATGTGCCAGTGTAACTGGGTTGGCAGAGTTGTGGTGCAAACCTCCCAAGTACTGATGTAGCATATGCTGAGAGAAAAACCTGTTTTTGTTGGCAAAGGTAGCAGCTGCCTCAAATCTCTGAGTGACATAAGCCACCTGACAAATGCACTCTTATCTCGGTCTAGCTGTAACATAAAGCATAAGGATCCAAATAACCTGCTCCATTGAAAAACAAGCAAACAACCAAATCCCAGAAGTCCCATCCAAGAGAGACAAATGTTTTGAAACAGCAGCTAGTGGAATTTAAAAACAAATCAGCATTTAGAAAGATGCTGGCTTAAAAAGACAAATGGTGCTGTATACCTAGCAGAATATTGGTGTGCTGCCATGACTTTGAGGGGGACCTGTCTGCAGGGTTGGAAGTAAAGGTTTCCTGTCCATCTGACATCTCCAAAAATTATTTTCAGATTACAACCAGAATTTCCTCCTCTACTTAATATAGCTTGCTTTTGAGGCTAATTTGAACTTGCTGTGCAATTTTGTACTGCAGTGAATGAAGAACAGTCATGATTAAATCATCAGGCTGGGAGAATGGTAACACACAGTCTGCTGTAAAGCAGTATCTCAAATCACTGCATCTATTTTTGCAGTGACTGTTAGACTGAATATTATATGAAATTAAAATTTGGATTTAAAAAGAAACACAGTTTTTAGTATCTACACAAGTCAACAAGTTTATGTAAAGACTTTGAGGGAACAGTTGCTTCACAGTTATCTGTTAACAGGAGTGGAGAAATAAGAGGTTTTTAAATGCTAGGAGTTTTCATAAACCAGGGTGTGATTTCACACGATTTCAGCTACCACAGCAGCTGAAAAGGAGTGGGTTGATTCCTCTCTGGCTCTTCTCCCTGCCCCTGCCACGCAGTTTTGTCTTTGCCTTGCATGTGCTTCTGTGCTCATGGACCAGAAGATGTGCCAGTTCCACTTGCTGACCTGGTAAAAAACAGCTGCCACCGTAGGTAGTTTTCTGCCACTTTAGCAAGCTGATTTAGTTTAATATGAAATTGGGTGACTGCTAGAACCCATCTCTTTTTGTAATAGCAAAGTCATAATTTTTTATTAAGCGATTCAGTAAAGCTGTGCCCTTAGGGTGAGGTTTCAGAGGATGCCTGAGCCGTTTTGCAGCTTGCTGCTGTCAAAAAGAAGAATCCCCCAGGTACACATTTCCTGCTACTTTCCCAGTGTTTGGTGCTGCCCTCTTTTTCAGCTGGCTCAGCTCACTCAACTGGCAGAAAACGTGTGGCAGGAAAAGTGTGAACAGCTTTATGCCAGTGAGCTGAACTGGGAGGTATCAGACAAATGCCAGAGCCAGCATGGATGTGGACTGGCACTGGGTAGACTCAGTGGGGAAGAGGAGAGGAGGGAAACCTCTTCCAGCAGCAAAGGAATGCAAGGTTGGCTCAGCTGGCTTGTGAAACCACGTTACTTCACACAGTAACATAACCACTTTCTCATTGTGAAGATGTACTCTGCTATGGAATTCGTTTTGAAGATTAAAAAAAAATATGTCATTCAAAGATACTAAGAAAATATATGCATTTTCCCCCCACAATTAGATGGTCCCAAATCAAAGGTGAAAGAGAATAAATAGAATTGGGGTTTGGAGGTGTTGGGAGCCAGAGACTATCTACGCTGTGTGCCGGGTAAAGGAATTTTTGTTTGTTAAATTTTTTATGCAGTCTTAACATTTCTGCAAGGAATGCTGAGTTTCCCTGTGTTTGTTTCTTGAAATGGAAGGGGGGGGTGGGGGTGGGGGAAGGTGTTTCTGTAGCCATTAACACCCTAATTCACACCTTCCTTTTCTTTTAAATGGGTTGGTCAGAGAGTTAGTGGAGCTGTAGCAGCTGGAGGCAAAACTTCCTTGGCGAGTAAGCTTGCAGAATGAAAGGGGGGGAAATAATAAAGAAAGAGCTTGGTTAATGTCCTGAAAAGAGAAAGTATAAGATACTGAAATAGGGCAATGAATAAAAGTCAATATTAAAATACCAACGGCTGGATCACTGCCGCTGTCATTTGGCGTGTGCTTGTTGGAGGCAGTAATGCTGCACTGCAGGCTGGAAGGAGGTTTGCCAGCAGAGCTCATTGGGGGAGCCTCCTCCTCAGCTCCACTGCAGAGAGCCGCCTTAACTCCATATTCAAATGGAAATAGTCACTGGGGCAAGGCAACTTTTTGTGGGGGTAACTGTGTCTGTGGGAAAGTTCTTGCCAACATTGTTAATGATACATTCCACGATCGCTTTAAGCCAGCCTGTGTGTGGGCTGGCGTCAAAAAGGGAGGTCCCAGCCATGTGTTTCTGCCGCCTCTCTGGTGCCAGTGTGAGCGTGAGTGGTAAACTGTAAAACTAACCTAGGGAAAAAAGCATGGGAGGGGTTGGCCAGATCGCATCCCTGATTTCTCACCATCTGATTGCACAAATGCCAGCGCTGGCGCTGGGGAGGTTGGCTGGAGGGCGGAGGAGAGAGAGGCCCTTGAGCTGCACCTCCGGCTCGGGCTGTTTTACAGCGATGGAGAACACGCAGTCTGAGGCGGGGGGCTGGGGACTTTTATAATTATTATTCTAAATGAGTCATATCGTTGTCGCACATTTCAGGGTAGAGATTCTGTCCGGGAGGCATTCGGTGCTTAGGAAGCTGGCCCGACTCTGGCTCCATGTAGGTCAGTGAGGAGTGTGGTCTTTTGTTCCCAGCATATCACTACAGCTACTGCCAGCAGGAACGCAGGGTTTCTTAATTAATTTTGCTCCGCGTAATACGGCACACACCTAAGCCTCTGATGGAGCACAACCATAGTTTCCAGTTTAACAATGTATCAAGGCGTGTCATTAATATACAGTTACATATGCTAAGTCCTGTCTTATGTAAGCAGTAACACACAACAAGGTGTGTTTTAGTCAGCCAGTGTGCATACATCTTGGATGTACTGGGGCAGCAGTGTTGCTGAGGGCTATAACACGCCCAGGGTGTGGGTGTATTAGCTGACTAATCCACATCTTGTAGTGTTACTGTGCTTATTAAATACATTGAAGGGAAAATTTTAAAAGTAAATTAGAATTTGAATTATGAAGAATCAACCCACTGCGTAACTGGAAGTGAACAAAAACATCTCAAAGAAGTAACCGAAACTGCAGGGCTACTTCTACTTTTGAAACTTCCCTTTTTGTGTATCTTCCTCCCAGGTAGCAGCCAGGGGTTGAGGTTGATTTGGCTGTGGAAACAGCCGGCCCATGTTTACTGAGTCATTACTCCCTCAGATGCTGCCATTAATCTGGATGGAATTGTCCTGATCTGAGCCTCAGCTCTAAAACTGCAACTGCAACCTGTATGTAAGAGGAAAAGGTTCATGGAAACCCATTTTCTGTATGTTCTATCCGATACCCATTTTTCTGATATCCATGTATCTGATATCCATGTATTCTGATATCCATGTATCTTAGGAAAGAAACATTTTTGCCTTCATAATTAGACCTTGAAATTTCAGAATGAACACTTAATTTTAAATTGAATTAGTAGTTACCTGCATCATGTTCAGGTGATTTTGCTAGGAGCTAGATCAGGTCATAATGATGTGCCATTTTCGGTTCATTGAATGAGAGATACAAGCTGTGAGTGACACAGATGCACAGAAGGTGACACAGTTCTACTGGAGTTAGTGCTCTCAGCTTCTTAGGAGTCTGCACTTTTGTCTCAGATGTTTCTGCACTGTAGTTTTTAGTATACCTATAGCTAGCATTCAGTTTCCATCTCTGCAATGTTTCCTTCTCTGAGCAAGAACGAACCTGTTACTGGCTATTTTAAAAAGTACTGGGTGTGTTGGGTTTTCAGTCCCTTGGCAGGTTAAGGATTTTAGTTCTAAAACCTAATGTTAATGATTTTACACAAACACCTGCTTTCCTTCAACTCTGAAACTGGGGAAATTTTTTTGGCTCAAAGAACACCTATTGGACATTCTCTGTTAACCTCATGCTAAAATGATTGCTCTCTGTTAGCCACCCAGTTCTCAGTGTATCAAGGATGCCTGGTTATATTAATTTCACTATTAATATTCTCTTAGAAATTAAATAACCTAAACTGTAACCTTCCATTCCCCCAAAATCCTCCTAAAAGTTCTTCCAAAACTTTATTTACCTATTTATTAAAACAAATTGCTGATGAAACTTTAAAACATATTATTATAGAGACTTTGTCCCTCTTTTGACTAGAGAAAACTAAGAATTATTCTGCTGACGTCAAAGCTGATGTCCAGGACAGCCAGGAATATACTTTTCCAGTAAAAGTGCCCAGGTGAAATCAGGTATTGTATCTTGTGTGGTAACGTTATGCCTGTGCACAAAAACAAAAGGAGTTTCACTGCCATGCAAAGCACAATGTTTAATCATCCTTAGTTTACCTGTGCAGTTGACAATTTGAATATGTTCTTAGCCTAATTACTGTGCTATTTTGATACAGTTAACCTAACATTTTGCTTCTCCTCTCCACAGCTGATTGGTTCTCTTTAATTTTTACTTTCCATACATTGTGCCTTGTCTAAGTTCTACAGTACTTGACAGACCTATACTTGGCCTTGCATGCTTTGGCCTACTTCTTAGTTCTTGTAAGTCTGACCTTTGACCACTGTTCAGAGTTCGAATAAATAATGTAAGTGACTGTTATATCGGTCAATCATAGCATCATTTAGGCAGGAAAAAAACCATTGGGATAATCAAGTCCAACCATTAGCCCAAGTCTACCAGTAAACTATTACCCTAAGCATCTGCCCAATTTCTGCTTCTACTAATGCAGTATTTAGGTGGTTTGGTTGCACAATATTTTTTTTTTCTTTCCCAGTTACTATAAGTATGATAATAGGTAATCTGTTTTCTGACTGTGAATGTGATGCTTTAGAAAATGCCATCTTTACTACTTACAACAGGAGGTTGTAATATGTGAAGGTGTTCTGGTATTTTAGAAGTCTTCATGAAAACAACAGTTAAAGAAAATTATATCTTTCAGAATGTTCTCTTTTAAGATCTGTCATCCTTAGTTAAGAGTCCTTAACAGGACAAAAAATAAAAACTTTGCATCCAATGAATGAATAATTTCCTCAAGCAATTTGATAGCAGTGTTAGAAGAAATCCGTTGTGCTAAAGTCACAGAAACTGTATTCCAGTGACAGAAGGTGTAAATTTATCTTAATTATTTATCTTCAGTCATGGCAAAATTATTGTAAGCAGATATAAAAGAGGAGTAGTTAAAATCTACCTCTGCAGCTTTAGAATTGGAAGATAAATTGCAGCCTATGTTAATTGAAGCTCATTTAAACATGGTGGAGAATGCCATTATCTGTGTGGTATGGCACTATGGTTCAAAAATCAAAATTTACTTAAAAGAGGTTATTAAATTTTCCTCTAAGAATTGTAGTTCAGCTCCTCATTTATCTTGATAAATTGGGAAGTTGGTGTTTAGGAGAATGAATGAATGACTAAAAAAATGGCTTGCTATCATTAGGGTAATTTATATAGTATAGAACAAGCCACTGACATGGGTATATTTTTCCTGTCCAAAGTAGGTGTGAATCCTCAACCAAAGTTATTACATGTCTTAATCAGTTCTCCTGTATGTGATAGTAGTATTAATGGATATGATTTCAGATTAAAAAAATAATTTATATTGACTTGATGAAATCCCTGTGGATTTAATTTTATTTCTAAAAATAAGTAAATCTCCTGCAAAAAGTTTATGTATAATTTCAGCTTATTCTACAACCTTAGAAGTTATCTAATATCCCAGTAACTGTAATAACTACTTTTTGTTTAAAATTACTTAGATGAGGCAGCTATTAACAACATGAGTAACTTGATCCAAAGGAAAATAATTTCTTTTGAGAAGTTTGTGAAGGCCAAACCTTATATGTCTGAGTTTTGCTTGGATAGATAGGTGAGGGATAGCCACTCATGGTGTGCACCAGTGACAGACTCTTTTGCTCCTTAGTCCCAGATAAGGTGAGACTGCAACAAAGAAACTCTTAACTCTTAGTAGCATTATATTGGCAAATCAAATCAGCAGAGCCTCATCATGGAAAGTTGGAAAAAGGAAGTGTGAATGCGTTTGAGACTGTATCTGTAGAATATTTTTGTATTAGACATATTGAATCATGTATAGTTGGGAATTTATTATGAGAAAACTTAGAATCTGTATTTTTACTGTGCTCTGTTTGTATGACTACAAGTATTCCATAACTGATTCAATATTGCTTGAAAGTGTGAAACAGTGTACTTGGGCAATACTCCCATCACAACCTTGCAAATTGCATTGATTTTTATTTATCTGAATTTCCTACAAGGGAAGTAAAGTTAGAAGCCCAGGAGAACCATTGTTCAACTGGAATAGAAGGGGAACATTTCTGGATGTGTCCATAGGGTCTGTTCAGTGCAGCTGAGTAGGAGGAATGGTAGCGGGCAGGAGGTGCTTTACAGCCTTTGTGTACTGCTGTTGAAACTGTGGTAGCAGCAGACATATTTAAACATCTGTTATCAGTCTTATTCTAGTTTGATTTCTAAAATAATAGGGAGATGGGGAAGACAAACAGTTGTTCTGGGAAGTCTTTATGGCAGCAAAATGCTTAGGACAATCTTTGTGGTGATGCTACTGAGACAGAGCATGCTTAAAAGCATGTTAGCTCAAAGACAGTAAAATAGTAATTTTTTCTTTTGTCTTGTGACATAGTCAGGGATTAATATGGTATGTGTGGTTGTTTATTATTGGGGTTTTCTGACTTTTTCTGTTGTCACCTGTAACTTTCACATGTTTCATCTGTGATTTTTCATAATAGGTGTTGTTCTCAGGTTAAAACTTTGATAAGCTATTCTTGATGAAATTTTCAGTTTTCTGGAAGATTATGAAGAGGTATTATGTTGTTATTATTATCTGGTTATAGTTTTAAAAATTCTAGGGGCTTTTGTTTAACTCTGCTTTTCTGAGAGCTTATTGCCTGTGGCAAGAATTTGACTTTAGTTTTGACACTGTGTGTTTGCCATCCCTTGAAATGTTTCCCTATTTGAAATGTTTTTAAAAGCTTGAAACCTTTTAAAAAGTGGCATCTTCTGACATGCTTGTTAAAGATTTCTTCCATATTAGAAACAAGTATCTGGAAATTCTGTTCTCCCTGAGTATGCTAAAGCTTCTTGCAGTAAGCAGCTGGTTGTATGGTCCCCCAACAGCTGCTACTTCCTTTAAACACTGCATGCATCATCCCAGTCTGAGCCTGAGCCTGCACCTTATCTTCCCCATTCCTCAGTGTAGTAAGTTTGTAAGTATGCCATACCTAAAAATAAGTATGTTCCAGTATAGGGCAAGGGAGTGAAGCAAAAGATTGCACTTTGTGATTCTTGCTTTGGGCTAAAGTGCAACAGAGCTACAGAAAGGGCAGTAGAACTTCAAATTTCCCAGTATATTCTGGGTCATAAGAGCCAATGGTCTGGAAAACATAAATTTAATGCCTGTGCTAATGTTTTCATGTCTGTTGATTTATTGCAATCTAATGTTTGAATTCCCACTGGTTGGTCTTCTTTGTGTTCTCATGGAATCAAAGCAACAACTGGAGCAAAGCCTGTGTTTTAGCCTACTCTTTAAAATGTACACTTCATTTCTTGCATGAGTGTTCTCTGTGCTCAGTTTGTCTGTAGCTGAAAACTTTGCTTAATGTTTTAATCAGTCTTAAAAACTGATTTCTAATGGAAAGGCTATAAAAATGAAATGGTATCTGACTGATCTTTCAGTTATTCTAGATGGGATGCGTTACTGTTAAGCATAGCTCATATTTGTTCAGTGCCCAAGTCTGACAGATACTCAGGAGATGAGGGATACAACTTTGGGCATTGAGGAAGTTTCAGTGAAAGTGGGGACAGCTGTATGAGCAGTATGGCAATGTTGAACCGGTTTTCTCATTTGAAGAGAAGTAGAATGTTTCAAGTTTTTGCAAGTCTTATGCGAGTCTTAATTAATCATACGGCTTTCTGAATGTCCACGTTAACAGTGTTTTGTTTGGGGGGGGTTGAGGGGGTTTTGGATTTGGTTTGGGGGTTTTCTTCCACATCTATAACTCATGAAAATAGTTTTCTGCCATTTTAGACACACCACTATAAAATCCACTAATGAATTTGGCATGTGATTTACATTTATGCATAGCTTTCCTTTCTAGGAAAAACATTTATTGATTTGAGCACATACTAGATGCCTCAGGTAGTCCCTCTCTGATTTTGTAATTCTGAAACACTGGTTAAATATGAACATGATTTTTAATTAAGTTTCCCCTGTGCTGAACTTTTTGCAGCCTCGTCTGTTCTCCATTACTTTGCTGGTCATAAATTGTTGACCTTTAGATTATGCTGCAAAATCCATCTGTTGCTGCAGGCTTCTGTAAAGAGAGATGTAAAGAAATATTATCTCCTGTCAGTCAGCCATGTAAACAAACTTGAACACAGGCAGCGGCTCAGTTTCCAAGATCTGAGTTCATTCAAAATAAGGAGGGAGAGGAGAAGCTGTGAACCAGTGCTCCCTATTCACTGGAGAATCCTTTCTCAGCTGTTGTGCCCTACTGAAATGCCATTGTCCTATTTTCAAATCCCCCTGCTCTCCATGGGAGAAGCTGCTCTGTGGATAACCCTAACCACTAATTAAATCCTCTCCTGTGATCTAGTAAGACAAAGGCCATAACCTCCATTTGCTTATCTCTCTGTGCCCTCCCCAGTTGCCAGCTTCCAGCTTGTTCTTATGGCAGTCTCACCCAGGAGACTTCCTTGTTAGCAATCTGATATTTCCACTTTTTGTTATGTACCCATCAGCTGTCTATTTCCGTACCCTAACCACTCTCTGACATTTCCCCTAATTTAGTGTTTTCTGTATCACAGCCTTTAAGACTGTTTAGAGAACTTATCCTTGTTTTTTCCCCCAATGTTCGTTGATGATGTACTCAACAAGTCTTTGATTAACTGATAAACTACAAGTTAGTGGCCCTAATGTGTTTTAAATATGGTCATTCCAGTAACTTTTACTCATATAAATGCCACTGATGTGTTTGAAGTTTCTGAGTCAAATTCAAAATGAGACTGACAAATAGTTCTCTTAATTACAGCGTGATGAGGTTCTTGCTCCTTCACTTGCATTGCATTAATTGTAAATGCCTTTTAATTATGCAGATTTTCCCCCACAAATCTGGTAAGCACACTGTACTCAAGACTATTTTGGTTATGTTCTCAGATGTGTTCACAACATTTTCTAATTTTAACTTCCTATAGTTTATTATTCTCTCAACACTAAACCTGTGATTTCTGTTTTTCGTTGGAAAGCTATCATATCCTACTTTTACCGCACTGACATGTCCTATGACAGTAATATTCTTTAATCTGTTGTCTTTATTAGAAGCTTTTATTTCATTTAGAAAACGAAGGTAGGTTCTGCTTTTCTTGGCTCTGAGCATCTATTCAGAGGACTCCAACAGTATATTCCCATTATAAAATTTCTCTTCTCACAGTTTTGTGTACCTCAGTCCTTTCTACTGCCTTACTATTTTTTCAAAAAGTGCTTCCCAGTGGTGCTCACATTAAACAAGAGGAAAGACACCCCTGGTTTGTTCTCACAGTCAAAAGCTAGATATGCTGTTGTAATATCTTTTGACTTTGTCATATATATGCTACAAATACATAGGAACATGCTCTTCAAAAACTTTTCTTATTTCTGTTTCCCTGAGCAAATTCAGAAATGGCACCATACAAGAAATGTCACTCCGAGTATCAGTTTTGAGGAGGGTCCCTCTGGTGTATGAAGCTTTTGGATGGAAATGTGACAAAGGAAAGGATGGACACAATTAGAAGGTGTCTCATCTCCAAGAGCTTTATCAAGGAATAATTTCAAGGGAAATTATAAGAAATAATTTCAATCTGATGAAATAGCTTTCCTTCACATGAGATATATATCAGAGGCCTTCCTGGTTTATGCAACTTTGTCTCTGTCTTAGAATGTTTATGTCTATAAATATTGACATGCTAAAAAAAACTTGTTGTAAATGCATGATTGTATTTAGATTATTGTTGGTGTTGTTCTACCAAATTGGTTAGTATGTGTTATTTAGCAAAGTCAGTAATCCAGGTTATACTCTGAGGTGTGTACTTCTCAAAAACTTGTCTCATAAGAGACAAAGATGCCACTCTTCATGCTTAGGGGTAGTTCTCATTTATATCTCAAATGTTCACCAAATGAACATACATCATTTGCAATGGAGGTAGTAATTCATCACTATTTACAAAAATTTTAAGAAATTACTGTGACTTTGCATAAGAATTCACTTTCTAGATTGACACATGAAGTACTTTTCTGAAGAAGAGGGAAAGTGTTGGACTTACACTACAAAGATCACTTTTCAGACTTCTGATTTTTTGCCTGTCACACAGTTTAATCATCCAATCTGTTTTTTCAGTATATAGAATTGTCTAAAAAAAATGAAGGCGTTACAAAAAGATATTTTAGGTCAGCTGGTCCCAATGGTAATTGTCCAAGAAATTGTTGAGCCTGTAGTTCTGATATGCAATCTGTCAGGTAAACCATTATCTATACTAACATTTTTTGAATGGTTCCAGGGATTCTGGCAATTAACTCTGACTTCTGTAAGGCTGAACTATTAGGCATGATAATAGGAAAGGAATAGGTAAACAGAAAGATAAATACAGTGGATTACATGAGAGTCAATATAATGTCTGTGGAGGGAAGTCATATTTACCCCATTCCTCCAAGTGAGTCAATAGTGTGTGAAGAATTGTAACCCGTTTGATATAGTGGACTGGGAGTTTGAAAAGGCATTTCTTAAGGCTTCTCAGTAGAACTTTCAAAAGCAGCTGTGAGAAACCATGAGACTGAGAAGTTCTTCTCACAGATTAATTGTAGCTTAAATGGTAGAAAATAATAAATGGCTAGTATGGCACCATAAATACAGGTTATTTTCATAAGCCCACAGGATCTTTGCTCTGCAAGGCATTCAAAAATTACCTGGAAAAAGAGATGTAGAATGGTGTGACAAAGATATTTTGATGATACAGAATTATTCAAAACTAAGGCTGATGGTGAAGAGTTACAGACAAAGCAAAATATTGATTGAATGGGTGACAGAATTGTAGTTACATTCAATAATGATAAATACTGAATAATATATATATAGAGAAAAATCTTTCTAACTCTTATACAGGCCTTGAGGCTTGCTGAAGATTGATTCAAGAAAAATGTCCATGAAGGCAGAAATGAGTAAGGAGCTTCCCTATGTCTGGTCAGGCCCTTTTGTGGACTGCTACCTGGTGTAATGGACACGAGCTCCTAATTTTGGCTAAGGTCAGCCTTCGGTCATTATTACAATAGCCAGTCAGATGAGATAGGCTTTGTAGAGACTTTTTAGAAGTTTGGGCTTGATAGGAAGGAAATACCTTTTCTTCATAGTGCAGGTGCTGGGATGTAGAGAAGGTGTGTGCCAGTCCTTGCGCTGCAGCAGCAGGAAAAAGGCCAGTTGGTGGAGGGCTCTGGCAAGTTGTCATCCAGTGCTTAAAGCTGTCATCCAGGAGCCTGAAGGCACTTGCCTTGTCTATCCTTGTGGGTGATAGGAGAGTGTAAAGTCTGGGTCCAGAAAGACCAGTGGGCCGAGTCACATTAAGCACACATCCAATCTTCTTTGGGAGGAGATTGGAGCGTGTGCATACATCTACTCCTTGAAAATGTAGAAGGGTACCAGGTAGTTTGTTAGCAACCCCCTGGCAGAGAATTACACCCCTTGCATTACAGGAAATGCAAGAAGAAAAGACTCTCTATGTACACCTTTTCTGTCTGGATCCAGTTCATTCTGACTCTTGCCAAGCCTTGTGGGATTGATCACAAATGGAGACTGGGTACAGCTGGAGCTGTAAGAAGACATTTAGGCAGGGAAGATAACACTGAGTGTTGGTGTTGTTTCAGCATCTAGGTGAAGATCTAATTTGAAATCAGGGAATCTTTCCTTCCTCAGATGACAGAAATCAGACCCAAGACCTTGATTTTATGCTAGGGTGATAGCCAAGTACTTCTATCTTTAGAATGGATTTTTTTCTGGCATTTTCTAAGGTAGTTTCTTCCTTCTCACCAACTGTATTCCAGAGGACCATATCCAGGCCTTTCTCAAGGGCTCAAGAGTGCTGATGTTGGTGGTTGTTACCTTCTTATGTCGCTGTCTCTACACATAGGCGGTGAGTGCGGCAGTGACCTCCTCTAATGATATGAACCAACCTGCTCCTGTCTTGAATTAAGTTTGCTGCTTTTGTCCTCTAGGACAAATTTCCAGCACCTGCTCATGGGTGTCTGTGGAGGGATGGCTGTGAAAACTGGGTGTGGAACGATCAGGATACATAAGGCAGTGCACAAGGGGAAGAAAGAAGGAAAGGAATAGCAGGCGGAAAAATGGTATCTTCTCTCAAAATGTCCCTCTTTATCCCTGCTAAGGAACATTTTTTGTGTTTGATGGCTTCGGCCAACTGTAAGCATGACTGCTGTAAGCAGCATCTTAGAAACTACTGGAGCTTTTTTGATGGTTCTATGGAGGGAAACGTCTATGGATAGTCAGCAACTTCCCTTATTTAAAAGCACCATATTCCTTCTTCTTGGTCCAAGGGACAATCTCTTCAGATTTGTCCTGGGACCTAGCATGAGAAGAAGCTGTTTTCCCGGCTAAGACATGAACTTTATAGAGGGATCATTTGCAAAACACAACAAAGAACTTACCTAGTCCTCCTCATTCCATGTAGTACCACTAGCACATGGCTGGGTCTTGCTCTGAAACTGGTGGGTTCCCTTTATGCATGAGGGTGGTGAGGGAAGTTCTCACAGGGAGAAGGGGCTTGGATTATGAGGGGGAAAGAGCACTTCTGGGGGAGGAAGGAAAGAGGGAAGAAGGCTGTATGAGTGGAACAGGTTCTGGTCATGTTGTATCAATTAATGTGTGCCCAACCCACTGAGTCATATATAGGTAAGATCAGTCCATCTGCCTGTGTGGGCTGTGGGCTTGGTTTGCATGGTAGCCATTTGAGATTTATGTCATGTAACAAGAGCAAAAAACTTGAGGCCTAGGAGGTGGACTCTCAATTTGACCCAGCAGTCAGCACAGAGAAAAGGTAATGTGTCATACAGCTGATCTGTCACAAATCCCATTAATAAACCAAGAATCACAGTAATAATAGTTGCAAATAGTTCATAGGCTAAAGTATGTTCACACAAACAAAATGTCTGTGGAACAGCTATGACTGGTTAGTTAATTAAAATGATGGATTTACTGTAATTTATGAGTGAAACTAGATTCTTAATTCACTGAGTACATAAATGATTGGAAATGATTAATTGGCTTTTATTAAATGAGAGGGAGGACTAGAGAGTGCTATGTTCTGAGCAACTGACATGTGATAATGACTGCTCCTGCAGAAAAGCATAATAGAAAGTCATCTTAGTCACTCATTAACATCTACCACTGCCCTTTCTGTAAATTATAAGTCATTAAAGCCCAATATAGCTACTCTGGATCTTAAACAATAATTTTTTCCTTACTAAAATGTTTTATTTGATTTTAGTGTAATAGTCTTAGAGTCTGAAACTTATTTTGAGCAGGCTGGAGAAAGTAAACATGAACCAGAAAGCCAAAGCCTTGTTTGATATTACTGTATTGAGGGATAAAATTAATTTAAAGTGTTTCATTGTCGATTCGCTTCTTAGTTTCACTGCAAAGAGTGATGGTTTTCCTGGCAGTTCAACATGTATTTTCTAAGAATAGAGTGAGAACATCACCTCGTTTTTTACAGATCATCAGATGTCCACCAGTTGGGGGAATTTTGTGTTGGGTTGAATTTAAATCAGCAGTTAGATGTGAAAGACTCAATATCTCATTAGCAATCCCTTGATCCACCCAGTTCCCCTGGGTGCTGTTTCAGAATGATAATCCAAATCATTCTTCAAATCTTTATAAGCAATCAGTTTTAAGTGCAACTCTCAGAAGATAAGACTTCCTGCTAGCTAGTTTTACCAAAAAAAACCCCAAGAATACCCCAAACCAAAAAAAGCAACACAGGTGAGCTAGGGGCTTTGATCAGACAGGTATTCTTTTTAAGTCAGATTTACTCATTTTAGATTTTGTTTCTACATGTCTTATACTATACTAGGGAGTAATCCAAATACAGTATTTAAAAAAGGGTAAAGAGCTCCAAAATGAACCTCTTAGCCAATTTAGATTGGCTTGAATGCTTGAAATAGTGCAATAAATCTATTCTTTAATGTAAAAATTATTTTTATCCTGACATATGGGTAACTTCCAGGTACCTTAAACATACCAAAAAAGGATCATAGACTTGGTTGTATCAACTATCCTTGAAAATCTCCTTTAAAATTCAAAAATGCTCTGACAAAGCACTGAGACTTTCTTTAAAAGTCTCATTGTTGCTATCTCGCTTACAATAATAGTTTCCTTAATAGAGTGCCACTCATGTTACTTGTTCTCTCTGTTATGTGGTCAGGGCCTTTGTGGGTCTTTGCTGAAAGCTGGATTTGCTGGTGTCAACAGGAATTGAGTTTATTCCTTTTCCTGGAACAGTAATGAGATCATCACATCAGCTTTGTGTTGTGACATGATTAAGTTTGCACTGTAACTCACTTACCTTGTCCTGGAGGACAAAGTTGTAAGATTGGTGGGCATAGGAGCAAAAGGCAAGATCTTGTGGCAGACATCCAGGTGCTCATTCTGCATCTGAAACCATTGTGTTTTTATAATAATACAGTGTAAGAGTATGTAATGACTTCTTGTTTAACAAGAATCTCTCTGCTTGCACTTCTGTAACTGTTAATATTTAAATTATTGACCTAATCAGGTTAAGTGTAAGGGCTGCAACATCTAATTTTAAGGCACACCTTGTTAATGGTAATTGTGCAAGGGCAAATGCAAAACACTTCTGTAATTAGCTGCAAAAATGTCTGAGGAATTTTCACTTGAAACCTCTAAAAGAAAACAAATTGCTTTGTGAAGTTAAAAATGTTTTATTTGTAACCTGTACATATTTATTATGAATACCTTCATGTGATAATAGTGCTTTATGATTTTTTTTTTCCAATAGTCAAAGTGAGACTGTGGAAAAATACCCAGTGAGAGGGAAAAATACCCAGTTCCCAGCCTGATTAGATCATAGCTGGGTTGTGGGGAGCCGATTTTTGCACAGTTCGATAGGACTGTCTCTTCAGCTGAAGCCAAGACTGCAGAAGTGACAGTGCTAGAAGCCAGGTGTGAGGTTCACTGCCTGATCTGCATGGGCAAAGTTTGTCAGAACCTTTGTATTCAGTAGGGTTGTCTTTGGTCAGTGCTATCCATTCCTTGAATGCAATGGTTAGTGGGTTCACCCATGAGATAAAAGCAAAAATGTATAAAATAAGAAAATGTTCCTCTGCTCATACTGAAATACAGCATATTCTGAGATAGCAAAAGCTTTCTCCCTGAAAGACAATTATGTAATTCAAGATTGAAGTTTAACTCTTCTCAGCAAGCATTTCATGGCAAAATAAACACAGCATCACAAAGCTGGTTAACATTCAGCCACAGCTGCTGGCCTCATATTTATTAGGTTTTTTTTCCCTAGGACTTGCTCTGCACTTTTAGAGAAAAGTCACTTCCCTAATTTTTTCTCAGTAGACATTGACTTCTAGGCTGTTTGTTCAAGATAAGCATCAAAATGAAAATGCAAAGGTCAATCTCTGCTGTATTGGAGAGTTACAAAGAGAAACGGTCAGTTTGTCTTCCAGGGAGTGCTCTCCAATCCAAATTAAATTACTTCCTATAGGGTAAGAGTTTTCTTTGGAAATTCAGCAGATTTTGTGTTTACAGGACCAACTCTGCCTTTGCTGTGTACTTTGCTGAAAGTTTTCATCTTTCTACCTCTTTATCTTCACCTTTTAATGACAAATTCTGTTAGCTCATGCTTAAGGCTCTGAGATTGTGGCAGCAGTGGAGTTTTCCCTGCATGGTCCATCACTGCCTATGCTTCACTGCCCTGCCTCTGCTGTCTCTGCTCCACAGTCCTGGAAGCCTGTCTGAGGCCAGCATTTGTGCGGTCACACCTTCATTTGCTGTTCCAGCTAAATTAGGAACCAGAGCAAGTGAGATTAAAACAGGGAATCTTATTCTCCCCTTCCTGCTTTGGGGTCAGGAACCACTGGGGAAAAAAATGGAGCAGACAGTTGGAACAGGGATTTTTAAATGTTTTTTTTACTGTAGCAACTAAACACAACAAAATCCCTTTAGACAACATAACTTATGACATAACTAATCTCAGTTAAAATATGTTTTGTAAAATTAAGGATGAATTAAAAAGTAATCCGTCGTGGTGCCATCAAAGCAAAGGAATTGAAGAAGCTCAGTTGGAAATTAATGCTACATGTGCTGAGATAACACAGCGACCTGTATGGGCTCCCCCCATCTTTACAGCACAGACTAAAATAGATCACTGTAAATCACCAACAGAGGTGGTTCAAGCCAGCCCACTTAACACTGCCATGTAGTGGGTACATATATACAGGTTTGTTACACAAACACAGGTTTGACATCATTGGTAATCTCTTGAACTGCTTTAGCTGTATGTGATTGCTTGACTCTTTACTTAATTGCATTATTTTAATTTAGCTAAAATTTGTTTAACTACACAATGGAGGAGATAAGATGGAGTATCTGTGGTAAAAGTGCCAGACAGAGTTTTCTCTGTGGAGAGAATGAACAATTAAACATATATTTTATAACTTCTAAACTCATTTCTTTACACTGCGGTATATTCCTCCTTGTCTTGTCCCACTTTGGCAATGACAGCTGGGCATTTGCATTGGGACAAAATTGTCCTTGCCATAGCTACAGCCTGCACAGCCAGCCAGTCTTACTCCCCTTGTTCCATCCTCTGTCAAGTATTATGCAGAATTGTCATGCATCACGCTTCTTCTTATACTGCCAGGGATGAGCTACCAGCTACTTGAGTTTTATCCTTAAATAAAATGAGTGTTGTTCTTCTCTGACTTCTGTAATTAACAGTAAAACATTATGTCACTAGTTAGAGACATCATGTTAGACTCACGGCTTTTGTATCTTTTTCTTCTATTGTTTATAGAAGACTGCCAGGTTAAAGATTGTGATCCTAACATAATAAGAGCACTTAATGCATTTGTGAAAATGGCAGTTGATAAGAAAAGATGAAGGTGACTGCACAGAAATGTGTTGAAAGAAGAGGGTGATTTATCTTCTCTTTGCAAGTTTCTGCTGGAAATCATTTAACCTTGTCTTAAAGCCCATTTGTTTTTGCAGTCACAGCAGAGAAACTCCATAGTGTTTATATTAATCTGTATTTTGAAATATAATTATAAAGCACAATAGGGTGGTATTATGTTGGAAATATCTTCAAAATTTTCTCTTATGAACAGGAGCTAAAATTTAACAAATTGAGAAAAGCTTAAGAGAGTTCCCCCAGGAACTTTTTCCTGCTAGTCCTTGATGAAACTGAGAGTCAAGTGTAAGTTGAAGCAAAGAAGATAATTGATGTGAACTCAGCAAATCAGTTATTTATTTCTTGATGTCACTAAAACAGCAGGACTCATAAACGATGGAGACTGTGGAGTCCAAACGCAACTTAATGAACAGGCAAGCGTTGACAAAACTCAAAACCAGAATGTACTGATGACTTGTGGTTATCTGCAGAGTGAGGTACAGTGAGGGAGGATGACCTCTGAAGTAGCTGTGAATGCTTACTCACAACTTGGCCTACTGAATCATTCATTCTGTGTTTAGTATTATTTGGAGTAAGAAGTGTAAGTCTGTAAGTATATGTGTGTCTGTATTAAGTGCACGTTTGGACCGGAATTTTGGTTGATGCTTGTTTTCACAACTGACATTTTTCAGTCAATCTGCACATCCGCTCTTCAATGGGGATGGGAAAACCAAAAATGGGATCTGTTCTTAATTTTGGAGAGCACCAAGAATGAGAAGTCTTTTTTCCAGTGGCAGGCATATTGCAGACTCAGGGTCCTGGGGGAAGCTACTTACCCATTTGTTTGGAAGATGTTTGCTTTCTGCACACCACCACCCCACCCTCCCCCTGCCCCCGGAATTATCACTGTGCTGGTATGTGGGTACTGGGAGCCCAGTATGGTTATGAATAGGTACAGGAACTGTCTAAAAAGCAATACTGCCATGGTCAGCAATGAGAAATAGGCTGTTTTCACACAGACAACTGTTTGGCTTTGGGTTGTATAGTGAAACTAGCAATTCTGAACCCTGCAACCTGTTTATTCAATTCATAATTTGAGGCCAGTGTAATTCCCAATGACTATCACTGTTGTTTTCATTATGGAGTCCTAATTCATTGTTTCTGTCGGCACAAAAGTATTGCTGGACTCATTTGGTGTTTCAGTGCACTGCAATTTTATACAGTGCAATACTTTTGAGATTGCCAAGATGTGTCATCTGTTCGGCTCATCACTATTACTTCCTTTTGACCTCCTCTGTGTCATTACTTATGGATGATTGACTTGCTGCTGTAAAGATACATAAATGCAACTGGACTTGTTAAATGAAAAACAGACTAAAATGATTCTCTCCGAGGTCAGTGAGAGCCAACGAAGTAGCTGTTTGCTCTCTGCCAGGCAGCCAGAGCCATCTGTCACATGACAATAAGCAAGCATTGGTTTCAGAAGTCCATTTGTTTTTATGACAGTTTTTACAATTTTATGGAAATTCAACCATTATATAAAGCATAATTTTCCTCAGAAATTGGTGTTTTATAGACTTATATCCCTGTTCAGTCATTTTCATTCCTAGTTGCATTTTACATGAAGCATAAATACACTGATCTTTTTTTCCCCCAATAACAAAAATCTTCAGAGCATTTTTCTGGATTTTGGCAGGAGGAGGGGTGGTTTTGTTTCTCTCCAGCATATGCAAGACTATCCATGTTTGGTACTTAAAGAAAATCTCAAATCTCACAAAATCTTATGAGTCCTTGGAAATGAAGTCTGTAGGGACTACAAAGGAGATAATATCTGATGCTTTAATATTTAGCTCAAAATCATAGTGCAGAATTATTTTTCTAACAAGATTTTGCTACTCTTTTTATTCTTTACAAAGAATGTGAGCTTTTATGAGCTTTTCATAATCTGTGTTAATTCTTAATTTAACTCATCATATTCCTGCTTTTCTTGGAATAGTAAATCTAACTCATCATACCAAGTTGTAGAGGTGTGTAATTGTGAGAATCTTCTGTTCAAGTCCAGATTATGGCAAATGTGAGCATGAGCCATCTAATTTAGTTTCATCCTCTATGGAAGTTGATCAATGCTATATAGAGGTTCTGCTCAGGGACAGTTAGGGATTTTGCGTACTAGGTCAGAACTTGAATTGCACAGACAACTTGGACAGCTCTGTTCACATCACTCTGCCTTCATCAAGGCATAGTGGTCTTTTATTTTTCTGAGAAGCATTCTAAAGCAGGACAAGGAACAATGTCAGGCTATAGGTATCATTTTTTTTGAGGCTGTATGCATTAAACTTCAAATTTCTCAGTTAACTGAGATTTCTTGGCTGTTCCTAAGGGTTTGCCCAGTTCACCTGAGCATTGCTGCATGGTTGTCCAAGGGTTTGCTGTTAGATGAAACAGCATTTATTAAATTGGTTGCTTGCATTCTTCTCCTGTATGGTAATTACCATTTAAAGGTCAGCACTTTCCAATATGTTCTGGGTGTCACTGGCTCTCCTAATAGTGAGAAGATGAGTTATCTGTGGTAATGATTCTTATCCTTACAAGTGTGTAAGTGCTTGAAAATATTTGAATTGTCAAAGCATGTGTGGTGGGCTGACCTTGGTTGGATGCCAGGTGTCCACCATGCTGCTTTATCACTCCTCAGCTGGACAGGGGAGAGAAAATAAGATGGAAAACCGGTCATAGTTTGAGATAAGGAAATTCACTAAAGCAAAAGCAAAGGTTTGTGTTCACACGAATGTGTGAGTGAAAGATCTCGATTTAGCTGTACTAGATGAACATGAAAAGAACATGTACATGAAAGTAAAGAAGGTCATCCCTAACCCATGGAGCACATCAATGAAAGTTTGATATAACTCAAAAAACCCTTTGCAGTTAGACTATTTTGTGATTTTACAGGGAGACGTAAGGGTTAACAGATTTTGAAATTCAAGGGTCTTATTCACAGATTGAACTATTAGGCCATAAAAGTGTCACTGGAAAAAGAGTTATGGGAATCAGCACTTAAGAAGTATTGGGAGTTAGTTGTCAGAAGCTATTTTAGGAGAAAATCTGATTAGATAAAGACTATGAAGGATATTTGAACATGAGAGATTCAGAGAATGATGAACTTGAGGGGAAATCAATGTGCAGTGAATCTGTGTGTTGTTTTAGTGTTTGTTCATAACTGGTTTTAGTTTGCTTTGCTCCACAACAACCAGGAGCCTCTGTAACAGCTCTTAAAGGAACATAAATGTAGGATCTGAACTGTGGTAATAAAAAATTCTTCCAGTAGATTTCCCTGTTTCTTTTATAAGGAGGAAGTTACCAGGGTGAGGTGTACCTGGGACGTGGTGGTCCCACCAGGTCCAGCAACATGAGGACAGGCAGGTGCTTTGAATCTGTGGGAAGAGGAATCAAGGGCTTGCAAGTTTTGTGTAAAAAACTAAGTATGTGGCCCAATTTGGCTAAAGCTGGTATTTGAGGCCAGCTGGGAACATTGTTTGGACAGAGGGAAACTGGTCTGAAATAGTACCTCAGGGAGTCACTGGCGTGCAGGTGACAGAAGAACCTGTGGTTGCAGATGAGATCACCAGCAAGAGGATGGCAAGTGCTTATTTCCAATGTCATATAGATGTTCTGAGCATGCATAACTTGTCAATATTGCAGCCCTATCTGGAAGTCTCCTGTAGCACCTTTGAGCCATGTTTTGCCAGACAGAACTGCAGTTTACTTTTGCTAATAAAGCTGTCATGGTCAGCTGGTTGTATAATGGATGTAAAGAGGTTGCTCTATCCAGTTCTGTTAAGTCAAATATATAAAACTCACTCATTAAAGAGGGTGTAAACTGAAATAGTGGGTATTTTTTGGCTTGTAGAGACATTCCTGAAAGCAAGCTGAGAACACCACTGCAACAAAACCAAACCTTAAAAATCAAACAAGACAGAGAGTGTCTTATGTTCAATAATCACCCTGCAGTTTTATGAATCTTCTCTTATGTTCAGACAATGCCCTTAGAGTTGGTAATTTTACAACAATCACAGAGCATGCCTCTGTGTGCATATGCTGAAGGGCAGAGAATAGTGAATAGGTGTCAAGAAACATCCAAAATCAATTAACGATTATCTATCATGCAGGAGACATTCCTTGTCTGTCTGTGAATAGTCCTCAAGCCAGTGTGGTAGTCAGGCTGCCAGGAAACTGGGACTGTTCCAAGTTACCCGTAGGAATGGCTTTGAACTTAGAATAAACCTCCACATGCATATACAAATTAGAAGAAAACAAAACACCTTGAATGAAATCTGCCGTATCAAAATCAAAAGGTGTTTGTTGACTTCAGTGGAACAAGAATTTTATCCATAAAGAGAAAAAAAAAAGATTCTTGAACTCTAAAATCAGAGCTAAGCTGTCTGATGTAGTGTGGGGTTGGTTTGGTTTTGGTCACAGATACCTGCTTGTTTTCACATGTATTTGCAGGCTCTGAAGGCCACAAACTCTTTGTAATTGTGTGTCTGCAATCCCTGACTGCAATATGCTTGCCAAAGCACACCTGGAACACTCATGCTTTTGTAAGTTTCATTTCTTGTTTTTATGGTCCAGCAGCACTGCTCAGGCCTGTTCAAATGACTTGGCAATTAGTAACATAAATATAAGTTGTCTGACTTGATTTGTTCTTCCCACACACACGTTCGGTGTCTCTCTCCAGCTGGGACTATGTGTAGAGAGAAGAGTAGCAAGGAAGCAGTGCTATGAAGGTTTTTGCACTTTTGGAATGAGCTCTCCTACACTATGAAGAGCAAAAGTAACTTGTGGCCTTCCTAGTTAGCATACAATGTCCCTGTAAGCACACTGCCCTTGGACATTCCCCTGCTACACCAGCACAGCCTGACAAGAGTGACCATTACCTTTCATTAAACAACTTGTAAATTATGCTTTTGAGGGCCCTATCCCACAGAGCTGCTGAGAGCATGTGTAACTAAGGTCAGATTAAACACCTCACAGAAGACCACTGTAATATATCTGTTGCTAGTTTTAATTGTTTTGCTTTTGTATTTTAGAAAATTGCTGCCACAGATGTAAAAATGCCATAATAGCCAGAGTGATTCCCTGGTAAATGGGTGTTCATGTTTAATTTTAGAGAGACATGCTGCCAATTGCTTCCCTGCCAAGTCCCCATGTTATTCACTCCCTGTGTGGGAACCATCCAAACCTCCCTGTTTCTCCCCATCTGGTGGAAACCTTGCTGCAGCAACAAAATGTGACCCTCACATGCCTAGAAAAGGGGAGAGTACTGCAGGAGAGCCTGGGAGCCTATAGCCTGCTGTGGGGGCACTGAGAAAAGGCACTGTGGTCTGTGCTGTCTGGACCCTGAGCTTTCACTGGCTGTGTTAGCAACCTGAGCTCCAAGAGGAGAGTGAATTTGGGTAACTTCATTCTCAGCAAGAGGTTTCCATGACCTTTGGCAGCAGCACTCTCATGCGCTGTGCAGGTATCTGGGTCCCTGCTTGGGATTCCTCTTTGAGGCCTGATAATTAAATGTCATCATCAGAGCCTCTGCTTTATAGGCTCTGTGTCGGAACCCTGGACACAGAAGAATTCAGGCTTTCTGGGCTGACAGGAGCTGATCCTCAAAAACACACTGCATTTGACCTGAGGCCATGGAAAAGACTTCCAAAATTGAGTGATAACACTGAGATTGTGAGTGTGTAGTTGAATAGAAGTGTGTTATATCTCAGGGTGAAAGATTTAGAATTTAAGGTTTTGGAATATAGTAATATATCTGTAACAAGATGGAGGGTTTAGGGAGTAGGTTAGTCCTTCTTCTCCTTCTTCTTCATAAGTTTGGGTGATTTTGTGTGATTGGTCAAAAAAGTCCACAGTGCAGAACACAGGTGGTTAGTTCTTGGGATAAAAGTAAAAAAAAAAAAAAAAAAAAAAAAAAAATTAGTTGGCATCTCATAATTGGGTAGTTAAGGCTTAAAAAGACCTTGAAGACAGAACTTCTGGTGCCATTTCTACTCTCTTAACGTAGTGTGTAGAAGCACTCACATTCAGTGGGGCTGTAACACAGATAAGAAATAATAAATGTCCAAGTCCAAACAAGAATTCTATCTCTCGTGCTTTTAATCCTGACCCCAAAAAGAACCAGATAAAGCCAAGGGATACACCTCAGCTCCAGATGCTTTATTGGGTCTGGCACTTCTCTACACAAAGGTAGGGCTGCATTACTTTGTACGAGTGTGCGGGCCTAGAGAAGTGAGAGATCCATCTGATCCGTCATGGGAAATGATGAGTTCGTTTATAATTCCTCTGGGCACTGCCAGCGTAGTGTGTATGTTTGGAGAGCAATTTATGATGAAATAAATGCTTATATTCAGTAAGTCCACAGCCAGTGGATCTGTTAGTTTTAGTTCACCTGCATGACTCCCTGGTTGCCGTATTTGCTTGGTCATTGTGCTCCTCTGTTGAGAAGGAATGGCTGCGTGTTTCTGGCCATGTCATTGTGAGTTGTGAATGACAAACCAAGTGACATGATTTATTTGATTACTGCAGTGCTTTTGAATAGTTCAGCATTGACAGGCTGGGAGTAAAAGAACCATTAAATGCCCTGGGATAGGCATAAGAAGGGTCACAACACTAGAAGGCTTTCCCCTCCAGCTCAGGCATTGTGCCTCATTTCTGAAGTTACTATCCCATTGACTTATTTGCTGGGCTGTCACATCAGCTATAGCAATGTTTTTAACACCACTATATTTCTTGACATTTGTTCCTTTAAAAAATGGGAATAAGGTCACACTAGGCAGCTGTGAATAGCCATCAACTTTCAGTCCCCACCAGCCTGGATGACATTTGAAACAGTAGCTTTGGTTGGGGATGAAAGGCTCTGTGTCCTACTGACAGTGCCTTCAGCCAGTCAAGATGGAAGTAGGAATGAGGAGTCTGAGATGCATATTTAAAATTACAGGAACAGCACTTACTATGAAGACATTTGAAAGAGTGTCTAGAGGGCAATAAGAATGTTCTCAATTCTTTAATGTTTTTTAATCTGGAAACTTAATTTTAGTATTATGTTTCATGTCCTACGTAGGGTTCCTGTTAGTCCATAGAAAAAAATGTATTGGTGATTATTTTTACTGCCTATTTATTAACTGAAGGTACAAGTTCCATTCACAGAAAAGCTTCCAACAAGGGATAAGTGATACTTTATTTACAGAATGTGTCAATATTCAGGTGATGCTGACATTGGACCTGTGAGTACCTGTTAGTTCTGATAAATCAACCCACAGCAGCTTCTGCCTTACCCATGTGGCTACTCTCAGCCTGTGCCAGTAAAGTTGAGCAAGAACTGAGTACCTGTAATTAGCTTAATTATATTAAATTTTGATTAAAATGTTAGGAAGCATCACTATATGAGGTTGAAATATGTGTGTTTGAGAAGGAGAAAGAAACTGTGAGAAAGACATACATTTTGAGTTGTCTTGCTTGCATCTGTGTATACAGGCAAAGTAGTAGCTTGTAGAAAAGCACCTGCTAAGCATGCAAATGGTAAACATCCCCAGCAGTTGTTTATCTGAGAAGATGATACTTGAAGCTGAATGTGCTCCCAAGACCTTTCTTCAACCAAGAAAAAGTTTCAAATAAAAAGCTCCCTTTTTTGCATTATTTTCCAGTTTACTTCACAGACATCAAGCTTACGGTTCACTTGAAATCTCAACAAAGAAGAATTTCTTTCTCTTAAAAATGATGAGAGAGTAGTTTACTGCCTAGGTCATTTCTCTCCATTGTAAATTGCAAAATGTGACTTATGACTAATCAGAGAAAGCAGTTCAGCATTATGAAATGAACCTTAACAGAAGTAATTTGCCCCTAAGTTTCTAGGCTTTCTTGAAATTTGAATTGCAAAAATCCCTTCTTAGAATAAGAATATGGAACTCCTCAGTTTTGCAGTGAAGTAGATATTCCAATGGAAATGTTTTCTATTATAACTTTTCCTGCACTGATCTTTAGCAGCACCATAATATCTGAATAGTTTTCTTGAATTTTTGCAAATACCAGTCAGTACTATCAACCGTGGTATTCCTTGTGGTTCACCCTTGTTGACCAGGATTGGGGAGAGGAGGGCTGGTGAATGGTTGTGGACTTAATAAAGAAAAGTAATTTTGAAATTCTTGTTAAATTGCAGTGAGTTACAACTAAACTGAGATTTAATTACATTTTTAATTAAAGCAATAACTATTGATTATGTCATTGAATCTGTGTTGCAGCCAGCCCTAACACACAGCAATATTACAAGAGATCATTAAACTAGTTGTTAAAATTCCAGATGAATGAACTAGAACTTGATATGGATAAAAGGTGCAGCAATGGTGGGTAGAAGAAAAAGATAACAAACTGAAAAATACATTAATTTCTCAAATTTTGGTGAATGGTGTTTTATGTCCTGTCATAATTTGTTATAATCTAGGGAACAAAGGGAAGATGAAAATGGAATAGTTTTTAAATAAGAAACATGAGTGAAGTTTCGTCTTGAAAGTGAACAGTGATTCAGATAATATTTCTCACAAGCTCCTGTGAAGCAGGATGTAATCTGTTGTGTGCAAGAGACCTTCGAATTGCTCAGGGAGCAATCAGATCTCCTCAGACTGAGATAAAGAGCAAATGAGAGGCAGTGATCAGAGCATGGGAGTGCTGACAAAAACCATAGGCAGCTGTGGCTGAGCTGGCTCCTCGGTGCTGGCAGCTCACCCTGTATTCAGCCTGCAGTTTTCCTGCTAGCACAGAGTTGGTCCCCTCCCAGGCCCATGGAGTGAGTGCCTGGTGGTGGATAGGAAGCATTTTTGTGGACACTGGTGAGGAAGAGCTGGCGGGGAAGCCCCAGCCATCCACGTAAATCTGTGCAACCCTGTTTGGTCTGGGCGAGTTCTCTGTGGGCATAGAGAGAGCACTGCTGACTGGACAGGTTGGGTCTTCATCAACACCCCTTGGCTTGGATGAAGCTGGTAGTTGGCACTCTTAAGAAAATGTGTTCTAAATTTAATTTAAATGGACTGGAGGCAGCTCATGCTGATCCTCCTCGTGGTACCACTTTTACTGATGAAAGGATCTTATTGAAGCATTTTGCTAGCCCGGGGAGTAGCCAATGTGGATGGATTCCATGGGAGCCCATTGCTTGTGGCTGAAAGCTGCTCTCCACAGTGAAGTCTTAACAGGGAGGTGGTGAGATGATCTCATGGGTGTTTCTGTTTCAGTCTTTTACAATTTCTGTGCATATAGAGCCATTTTAATCCTTTCTATTCAAATGCCTTGTATGCACAGAAATGTGTTCTTAATAGTGACACAAGGCATGCTGCAGCATGGGCAGGCTTATAGTCAGACCCCATGACTCAGTTGGACTAAGTCATTGTTTGAAATAGATCATTTTAGAATTAAATCTTATTCTTCGTACCAGAATTTATAGTTGAGCCTGTTTTGAATGTTCTCTGTATGATGCCATTGGCTATTTTGAGAAGAGACTTTGAGGGTTGTACAAATGTCAGCACCCAAAAGTTAGGATGTAGTAGAATAAGAGATATCTGTAACCTTTATTTGACCTGGTAGTTTTATGGAGCAAGATTCAGTCCTAGTGACCTTCCTTTGCTGTGACCTCTTGGCTTTTTAAAGTATGCAGGATGAACAAGGGGCATGAATGTGGAAAGAGCAAGGAATGTGGCAGCGGCTAGTGAGCTGCAGGAGTTGCAGGGAAATGCTTGGTAGAGGCATGGCCACTCTTTAAGAACAGAAAGCAATGTCTTGTGGTGAAAGTACTTTTCTCCCTGTATTGCTCCTGTTATATGTGGTGGTGTTCTCACATTCAGAACCCAAATTACAAAACATTTTCTGTGTCTAGCAGGTAACAAATAGAGAAAACTGGACTTCTGAAATACAAATTGAGAGAATCAGATATAAACCTCAAGAGAATAAAAGGGTTTAACTATCTGTAATCAGGATTTACCAGTGATTTGTGTTTAGATAATGGCATCACTGGGTTTTTTCCAACACACAGGGTATGTTTTGGTTTACTTCAGGCAGGTCCCCGTTCCCTGTAGGTGCTAGACTACAGGATGTTGCAATTATAGATGTAGTGACGCTGTTGTTGTAGAATCACTGCTGATAAATTCTGGTGGGATGGCAGCTGTAAATACAGCTTCTGTTGTGATTTAAGAGGGAGATGTGAAGGCGTGTTGGCCAGATGCTTGATCAATGGTAAATAGGGCCAGCCACAGCATGCTAAAGCTTACAAGTCCTTGCCAGATTTTGGGATTAGAAGTCATCGTTTCAAGCATTAACTCCTCCAGTATCAAAATAATCAGCTCTGGTCCTCCCCTTTTCCTTTCTCTTCAGCCAAGATTTATCTACCTTTGTAAGCTGGAACTGACTCACAGACCAGGTTTTTTAGTAATTTTTTTGAGCTACAAGAGCTTTTCAGCAAGCTGCCAAGTATTCAGTGTCTGTTCAAGCTACAGTGCATGAGGCTTCATGTCGTGTCCCCGTGACCTTCCTGTTCACCTGCCTAACCACCAGGAAACGTGTGGCTGGCTGGAGCTGTGTAGTTGTACTACTTATGGCTGGAGAAACAATAAACCAGTCATTATGGATTCATGTAATAAACCACACCAGCAGTTAAATCAGCTATAATCAGGATTCCTTTGACACAAAAGGGTAAATAGCTTTGGTCACTCAGCCCCCTGCTCTGTAGGTTACAGTCCTCTGCAGGTAACACTCCTAATGACTGATGAAAGGGAAGAAAAACTTCCATATGCAATTGCCAACTTTGCAGTGATTTTAACCTGGTTTCTCTCAGGGAAACCCACACTAGAAGCGTGGTTACTTTTTCCCTGAAGTGAGAAATGAAAATAACTGTCTCCCCAAGATACCCCTGGGATTCAGACTAAATGGGGCTTGTATTTGCATTGATACTAAGGATGAAATCAAGATTGGCAGACTGTGGTATGTGAATTTGCACATATACAGGGATTCAGAATGTGGGTGAATAATGTTAACTAAGCCAAGACATTTTAGATGGTCTCCACCTAAAATTCAGTTAAAGGAGCCTTCTCATGGGTCTCTTCCATGTCACATTCCATTTACAATTGTAATAAATGCTGTGACTTGTTTCCTTCTCTCTTATCCCACAAAAATGACAGAAAAGAATCTTTTGTGAAGCCTTTGGTAAAGGTTCTTTCTTTTTGTTCCAGATAACTTCAAACAAGAAGCACTCAGAGAGCCTGAAGAATGATGGTGATGCTCTTATCCAGGCTCTCGGGAGCCTGGCCCAAACTGCCAGGTGAGTTCCCTCAGGCTTTCAGGAATTTCCAGGGCTGAGAGCACTCCTCCTCTTTTGTCTGCAATGGTCTTCTGTAATTCTGTGCAGTAAGAGCTTCTCAGGTTTCTGTCTCCGGCCCCCCTCCCTGCACTGCTCTCCTCCAAAGTCCTCTCTGTGAGAGCCTGCGGAACGCTTTGATCCCCAGTTGCTGCACAATCCAGCTCTGTGCGTGTGTCAATTCTGTGGATTTATTTTTTTTTTAATTTATTATTTTATTCCAGACTTTGGTCCCTCTGTCAGGGGCTCTTGGCAGAGTGGGCTGCATGCACAATGTGACATTTGTGCCCCATGTTAAGGTAGCTGTGGTTGATGCATTTGCGAGCTGATACCTTTCAAATGTTCAACTGAAGAACAGAACTGCTTTTGTTAAAGAATACCTCTGGCTTCTGCAGAAGGCACGAGTCTTAGGGGAATGCCGTGTCCTTTTCTGCAAGAACAGAGGTGCTAGTCCCAACAAATTGGCCAAAGTTTAGCTCATCTCCTGTAGACTTTCTCTTATCTAATCCCCCTTGGACATACGAATGAGTGAATGAATGGCTGTTTTCTGTCTCAAAACAAATTTTATTCTTCTGCTGTGAGCTGTTGAGCTTCATTTCACTCCTGGTTGAAGTAAAATTCATAGAGAAATTGTAGTTCCGAGGTCAGTTTTTGAAACACTGAGATAATCTTTTTAGTGCTCTTTGTACTCCCAAATGCAGACTTTTGGGAAAACCGGCTCCTCAGCATTATGGCAGGAAGTGTATTGGAAGGAAGGAGGGGTGTGGGCAGACATGGAGAGGAAATGCTGGGATGTGGCAAGTGCAAGGAGATGAACACCAAGGACTAACCAAACCTGTTGAGAGCAGTCAGCATCCCTCTCACACACTCAGCTGCTGACTCACAGGGTTTTGTATGACACATTAAATTATCTTACTAAAATAAAATGTCAGCTCTCCCCAAGGGAGACACAGGCATCACCACTGAAAATGAGTGAGGGAAGACGGGATTTTCCTCTGTTAGAAACAAATTTAATTCTGTTTGTAGCATTTCAGCATTAGATGCACCCGACAGCCCAGTCACTGTCTTTGAGTTCTGCTTTTCTGGCTTCCTCAGTAGTCTGTTATGGTCTGTACATTTCTGTATGCAGGAAAACACATGCTACAGAGCCCAAATAAACAGCATTCTAATTTCACACAAGATGCTCAGTAGATAAAATTCCAGCTGTTGCCATTGAGGACTGTTCTGATATGTCAGGATGAGCCAGGTTCCTCTGCTGTGCCAAACTCCTGCACTGTAACAGCAACAAGGGAGCTCCTGAGAACTCACAGATTTCATTTCTCCTCCTCCCCTTCTTCACATGTCCCTATCAATTTGCCTCCAGAGGAGACTGAGAGAGATTCAGCCTGGTTCTTGGAGCTGTAATGGACTCAGACATGCATAAATTGGTAACAGGCAGGCAGAGGAAGCCTGGGGTTAGGAAGCTTGATCAGACTTAGCTGAATGGACATTTATTTATGGAAGGTGTAGATATTCTGCCTTCTCCTCAGATGTGGCATTTTTCCCAAAATATTCCTTGTGACCTGATAAACTTGGTCTCTTCACCTGTGCTTTGAATCTGGTTAGGGAGCTCCCTGTATCTCCTGCAGAACTGGAAATGTTTTAGAGGCAGATACAGCCGAGATCCTGGATCCAAGCCATCCTTGGGGTAGTCCAAACTCCCACGCTCTTCCACCCACATATTACCACTGGTTTGAATTGCTTGAGGAGTGTTTTTGCTTTGCTCATTTCTAATCTCTTCCTATGTGTCAGAAGGGGGATTCCAGCCAAGCAGTCACGTGCCAAGAGAAGGGCACCGGTTGGATTGAAAGCTGTTTTCAGTGTTCCCCTGCTGCCATGTAGCAGCCATAGATTGCTAAACTCTCTCGGTGATGCTTCCTGAGGTAGCTGGAGCAGGCAGTTTTAAGAATGACATGACCAACCAATTTTGCTTAATAATCACCTGCAATCAAATCCATACTTTAAAATGTGGGATCATGGACGTTTATTTTTCAGTGAAGGCAGTTGCTAAAATCAATTTGTTTCAGCTAACTGAATTTTCTGATTTAAATTGCTGCTTATTATGACATTGGCTTATGTAGTGTGAACTGGTTGTTTGGATTTTCTGGTTAGCTCTGTATTCCCAAACTATGGAGTACCAGAAGATATTGTCATTAGCAGCAAGCAAGGAAGTTGCAGTTTTGTCTGCTGGTGGCCTGTCTAAGTTATAGATCAGGGATGTGAGAGTCCATAAAAAAAATAAAAACGTTTGATTCTGTGGACTAGGAGTAACGTTTTAGAGCCTCTGTTCCAATGCTAGAAAAAAAATAAACATGTTTCCAGAAGAAAAAATTAGGCAAAATACATGTAATAAAAACTTTAGGTGAGGAAGCAAAGGGCCCCAGTGCAGCACTGTGGTTGGAGGGGCAGTCCCTCCTCCTTGCAGTGGGCAGCACCTGGAGTAGAAGTGCCTGCCTGTGCAGAGTGGTGCTGCAGGCAGAGGGATGTTTGTGTGTGAAAACAAATCTTTCTGCCAAGCTGGGAGTGTGCATGTGAGGAGTCACAGGGTGTATGATAAATTGTTTTTACAGAGGGGGTTGAGTGAGGTAGCAGTTACTGGGAGTTTGAGCAGAAATTCATTTATACACAAGATTTGCTACAGGGCAGAATCACTGGTTCCACGTTACTGCTTAACAGAAAGGCCAGTAGAGAGTGCAGTTAATGGCTACTCAGAATTTTCCAGCATAGACAAAGGCAAATGTGGAATTTGAAGAGCGTTTTTTTCTCCTGAGGATGTCTAATAAATGTTACTGTTTTTAATTCCTAGCTCTCACGCTGACATGGCTGTTGCTTCCTTGGCATTTGAAATTCTGAAAGCGGTGGGACGTGAAAATATCAAGACTCCCAAGTGAACCATTTTTGACCAGCCTTCTGAAATGTGCAGGTTGTGTGCCCTGCTCAAAACCTCAGTCCTGCAGGAACACCTTCAGATGAGCTGAGCAGATGTAACTCGTTTAGAATCTGAGCTGCAGCATATGTAGAATTTGGGCTGGCTCAGGCAGAGGGAAGATGGTTCAGGGGCAGGAAGGAGGTGGTGGCTTGTTTTTTAAACCCCTGTAAGGATGAATTCTTGGTTACTACTTTGCCTTGCTGGCATTATATGATGTAGCTCAAGTATTTGATAGTTTGAAAGTGTAAATTTAATAAATATAGAGTTACTTCACAATATAAAGTGTTTTCACTATTTCAAGCTGCTGTTAGAAATGCTTTTGGACCAGATGACTGCCTCGGCTGTTCATCTTAAGGGCTCACCTCATGCTTGTGACTGGCACTAGAAAATACCTTTTTATCAAGACAGACAATATTGTTCACCTCAAGCAACCACTACCAACCACTGTGGTCACAGAGGCTGTGTGTGTTCATCATATAAGGATGATAGATGTTACTCAGGTTTCTACTCAGCAGCCTTTTGTGTGCCCCTCCTTTGCCTTGCACTGCACGGGCAGAGTGTTGTTCTCAGCTGCCAACGCTCCTGGCTGCAGTTGAGAACAGGTGTGATGATGACCCTGGCAGCTTGTCAACCCCCAGTAAAAGCTGGTACCCTAGGAAAGGTCCTCTAGAGCTTGCAGATCCCAGCGTGTGAAGTTAAATTCTTCTCCATGCATGCTGTGGTTGATGTCTCAGTCTGTCAGTGCACCCACCAAGCGCAGCTGCCTGAGAGCTGCTGCTACACCCCTGCTCTCGGACAGCCCTGTCACCTACCCAGAGTATGTGGATGCAAGCAAACAGCCCCAGGTAAACAGACTTCACCTTGTGTCTTACAGGAATTGTTTTCTTACATTACTTCAAATACCACTATCTGTCATAGCCTAACAGCTGGAGTAACTAGAAACAAGGAAGAGTCAAGTACTGCCTATTATTTAGAGCTTTACAGTAGAAGGAGAGAAGCCAAGTGCTGCTGAGGGGAACAAGGCTGAATTTCTTGTGTGAGCTCTCTCCCTCTGCAGCTGAAGGGGAAGCAGGCTCGTGTGGCTCCCTTCAGCCCTCAGCAGCTTGAGCAAGGAGCCTCTGCAGTCAAGGCCCTGCTCTGATCTCCTGCTGGCAAACTGCCTCCTGCAGTGGAAGTGCCTGGGAGCGCTGCTCCCCCAGAGCTGGTGCCAGCTGCACAGGGCACGTATGCAGTCTGCAGCTGAGCCGGCAGTCTCAGAAATACTTTGTCCCCTTGCAGTCACACAGGTGCTGCCTCACGGGAAGCCAGTTACACACAGGGTCTCGTCTCACACAGCAGCTGAACACTGAGGACACCTAAAAAGGGCTTTGATCCAGCTGAAAGCTTGTGTGCAAAGGATCCTTCACTGAGCCTTAGTGCTGGGGCACCTCTGAGGGGAGCTGAGGCAAGAGGCTGTTGGCCCTTTGTGAAGCCCAGAGAGATGTGGGGCTGGCAGGCCTGGCACACAGTGGAGGTGCCTCACATCTGGCTAGACCTGCCCCGTGCTGAGGAACCTGCCAAAGCAAAGCAGGGGCAGGCTGGTGGCTCGGAGGACTGCAGCAGGAAACCTCCAGGCTATGAAGGGTAACTATGCCAGAGTGGGATCAAAGAGAGAAATTATTCTTGGCTCCCTCCACTAAAGCGGTTGTGCAAATCCAAGACTATTTCTTAACACACAAATATACTTTGTGATCTGAAATAATTTGACACAGAATGAATTAAAAGTTTACTTTAATTTTGAACCATTTTATAACTGCATTTTTCTCATGAAGCATCTGTATCACAGCAGGCTACAATAACTTTGGGATAAAAGGCAACTGGTAAACTGTCCAATACAAGGTTCCAAATAAACAGTTCTTACTGGCCCCTACCCAGACATATCCCAGATAAAGTTTTTGATCAAAAACATGAAATAGATCCACCTGCTTATTTTAAGCATATTAAAAAGGAAACTAATTGGACCATTTCTATTTGTCTAGTTTTTTATACAAAAAGGCTACACAATGTTACACTTTATTCAGAATACAGTTAGAGCGATTATGAATTAGTGTTCTACACCTTTACTCAATCCTTAAAAATTAGAAACTGCTGTAGCATATTCACTATAACTTAATACTACGAGAGACTTTAAAAAAAAACTAACAACAATTACTGCAAAAAGAAAGGCTACTTCCAAAGCAAGCAAGGTCAGTACCATTACAGAGATTTAAAAAAAATAATAAATTTTTAACAAGCAAGGCTAGGGTTTGATAAATTCCATCTTGCAATTCATTCTTGTGCATTCTTCGTTTCTTGAATCACTCCCAAAATCCATTTGTATTATTACTCCTCGACCAAAAAGGACCAGAACAAAAAGTTTACTTCAATTGTTCCCATAGGAAACTCAGCTTGGTTAGTGTGTCAGGCACTTTCTGAGATACTAGCCCACCCCTCGAGCCCTCTCAGCAACTCTACAGGCCAATCAATGCAAGTTCACTCAGATGATACAGCTGCAAAGAGAAAAAACACAGGTGTCAATGCTCCCAAGTTGTAAAGGGCTGTTGTAACACATAAAGACTGCATGAAGCCAGTGCACAAGACATGACAGTTAATTACTTCCACACTTCACGGCAGAAGTCAGTTTGGAGTGTGCTCATTGTGTGTTTCCAGCACACTGGGACCCAATCGAGCCAATCCCTCCCTGCCAACCAAGTCCTCAGTCCAGTCAGCCGTTTTTCTCTTTTTGGTTTGTTTTTAAATTCAAGGTTGGAGCTTCTTACCTAAAGGATGATTTACAGGTCAGTATCGAACCAGGCCAACTGATTACTGTCACCTGGAGGCAGCCCATCCATAAGGTCCTGGGCATGGCCAAGATCTGGCAGACCATCAACTGGGTAGTCAGCACCAGGGTGGTGGCCACCCATTTCATGTTCCATCATAGGGTCCATACCCAAGGCATCCTGACCGTATCCGCCAGAGTGGAAAGAACGGTAGCTAGGATCTAAGAAAGTTAAAGGTGGCAGAGGGAAAAAAAGCATAATGTTAACAGATGTTAGATGCATCAGAAGCTGCAAGTATCAGTGTGTGAGGAGATTGTGTAGCCATCTAATTGTTTTCTAGTTCAGCCAAGTTCAACACAATCTGGTGCCTGCCCTTAACAGCTATTCCATTGTTCGGAACAGCCTTCCAGTAGGATTCTGCAGACAAAGCACACTGCAGTCAGAAGCACGAGCAGATTCCAGCCAAGCCATTAGTCTGCACAATCAACAGTACTAAAATTCAACAATACTGCAGCAAAACCAGGCTTCAAGACTGTAGACTTGCTTCTGAAAGACTAGTCAAAAATAGCTCAGAATCCTTAGGGATAGGCTTGTGTTCAAATCTATAGACACTTACAGACTAACACATTCAATACCAGCTTTGTTGTTTTAAAGAAAAACAGCACTATTGGAATTGTCAAGTCCATTTGTAAGGAATGGAAAAGATTTCTGGAAACAACAGCTCAGCAGGAGGTGTTCCCACAGGACCCAGACAAGAGACACTGGTTTTGCATGTTCATACGGCTCCATTTCAGTGCCGCCAGTGGTGTTGTAGAAACTGGTTATTTGAACTGGCAGTTTCCCATCTGCCTGTCAGTTTGCAATACCTTGCTGAAGAGTAAATTCACTCTTCACTCATTTGCAGTTCTCCTTTAAAATCTATGACTTGACTTCATCCAATTGAAAGTTTAGTCAAGGCGAGCGGAAGACACGTACCGTCAGGGCGGTATCCAAGAGGCTCTCCCTGGGCACCAATATCCAGTCCGAGATCCGCTGTCTATGCGTACACAAAGAATTACAAAACACTTTTAACATTAGGTCTTTTGGCCAGCACTAGTAATTCTGAGTTTAAAAAGTTGTGAAGCTTGCCCCAAACCCCCTTGAACAACTCCTCTGCAGTGAGCTCTGCAGCACTGCTGTCAACATGAAATGCCTTTTTAGCTAAGTATCTGCATCCAGCATGTAATAGTCAGATTTAGGAAACCACACATCTCTGAAAGGAGGGTTCGGTCTGGGAGTGAAAAAGATGGGGTAGGTCTAGGAACAATCCTCAGCTACACCTGTCCAGATCCTGCAATCAGATATTCCCAAGCCAGCAACAGAGCTTTTAAGAGTTCTGAAAGAACCTCTTCCATTTGTTCAATTACAGAAGTAATTGCCTGCCTGCAGAGCAATTGCCTAACTTCAATCTCAAAGAGATACTCCATTTTAACTTTTCCCCCCATGCATTCTTGTGGTAGATATAGATTTTAGGAAAACAGAATAGTAAGCACTGAAATAGTACAAATTAAAGGCTACTGCCCCTTATGTAGTAGATACATACAGGACAACACAAGCTAGGCTGCTGAATCTTAGGAACTTGTGGGAAGACAAAGAATGAGTGAAGCCTTCCCTGTATCCCATGCACACAGATTGACTTCAGTCTCAATTTACTGTGTAGCCCATTAAAAATTTTAAAAAGGCATGTGTGATAATGAGCCTGCCACATGTATTCAGGTCTGAAATCTCAGTTCTCAGGACAAGTTGCATTCCCAGCCCAAGATTACTAATTCTGCATTGTTGGCTTGATAGAAGCCTCACAGGATATGTTTTATATTTATGCTTCCCTCATATCACTCATGTTTCTATTTCTGCATCCAGAGTTCATTAAGTTTTGACAGGCAACACAGGAAAGTACAAAGTTCTTGTATACAGCTATGCACACTAGCAAGCATAATGAGCATTACACACTTCAGCAGCAGCAGCAGAGAACAGGCTCTTCCTGTCTGCCAGGGAAAAAGCAGCTTGAAGGCTGCTTACCACAGGTTCACTGCACCTGAACACAGAGAGAAAGAAGATACAGCCACCACACAGCTGTGTAAAGCTGGGCCTGTATCACTGATGGCATCTACACTTCACTGGTGGAAGGAGGGAGAACACAGAAGGGAGCTCTCCCCAGGGAACTGTTAACACAGATCACAGAACTCACCTCATTCCAAGCCATTGGCTCAGTCCGGAACAGGGAGCTTGTCAACTCAACTGAAAGTCGCTTCTTATAGTCCTGTGGTTTGTCCTCAGACATTCTGAACAGCACTGCAGCTGCGTAGGTTGCTGCCGAAAGGAAGAGTGATTTTAGCAGAGGTCAAGACTTCTATCAACTCCTCTAACAGAAGTATAAAACCTGCCTCATGTTCACTTACCAACACCCTCATTCCTAGAATGAAGCAGTTCTGTTAAAGGAGCAGTTGCACCTTCAGCTTCAATTGCTTCAGCTGCCTCCTTGTCTTGAGCCAGTTCACAAAGTACACCAGCAGCTACTCTCTGGATATTCTCGATGGGAGAGTACAACAACTGCAACCAAAACAGGAGGGCTGTTTAGCACACTCTGACTTAGCAGTTCTATCCAGGAAGTGCAAGAGCTATTTTACTTCTTTTCCTAATATGTACTATAGTGCTGTCTTGAGCTCTCACTTACCTGCACAAATAGTGGAATGGTATTTAGACCCCTGATTACGATTCGGTTATGAACATCACGTGCAAGAATGTGCAGGGCTCCAGTGCAGCCCTCAACAATCTCTTCCATACGCACACCCTCCTAGTTAGGGAGAGAAAAGGCATTTTTGAATTTGAGACATTATTATATGTTCTCTTATTAAGTGACTGCCAAAAAGCCAATGAGCAGTTTCAACTAATCAACCAGACTTGCGCCCTGCACTTAGCCCCTTTCCCCTAAGTGCTGGCCTTCAAACTTAACATCCCTGCTATGAGTCAACCCAGTGAACCCCCCCAAACTCAGTACGTGAAGCATCCCAGTGGAACGCCTCAGTGGCTTTTATTATGAACCTCCCCTCTGATAACACCATCTCTTTTTCTACACCCTGGATTAGCCTGGCAGTTACTAAGCTGGAAACAGCAGTTACCACTAACAAAGAGGTCCCTTTCCTGCCTCTGCATGAATTAACTACTCCTGTACTAGTAGATGCTGCTTCCATTTGCTCTGCTAAGCAAACCCCCCCTTTGTTAATGTGTTTAACAGGATAAAAATTATCAAATTGTGATCTTGTCACACTGACCTGAAACCCAAAGAGGTAACAAGTACGGAGCCTGCACAACTTCTCAGTACTTCTACAGCTCTAAGCACTGAGCATAAGCAAATATGCAATAAGCTGCGATAGCCTTCTTAAACCCATTCTTCTAAGAAAGAGGAGGGACTTCTGGTTTCTTGGTAGACAAGTACTTGTCTTGCCAGAGTAGGAAGTACCAGATAAGAACCAAAGTTTTGGCATTATGATTTAAGAAAAATCTCAGGTCTGCCAAGACAGAGCTATCAGCACACAGAGAATAATATGAACTAGAGCAAATAAAAGTTCTTTAGCCCAAGCACAACAGAGCTGAGGTGCACTGACAAATGAGGAGTTGGAGAGAACTTTGAGAGATGCAGTGTCAGGGGAGGGCACTCACCACGAACTGCTGTTGTGTCCCGCCCATGGAAGTGCGTCGCTGAGTATCCTGGTGTGCTCTAACCAGCAACTGCACTAGCCTTGGAATAGCACCCTGTTCACGCAGCGGGGCGTGGTTTGCAGGACACAGAGCCAGGTTGCGGATCAAGCCAACAGTGGCCTGCAGGTAAGGAACAAGTGGGGAATAAAAGAGCAGGGGTGTGCTTGATGTTAGCGACCTCTTTTTTTAATCAGTTCATCTCAAACGTTTAAATCTCTAGGAGAAAACACTAAGTTGTTCAACTGAAGCAACTTCTCTGTCAGACAAATTGTATCCCCAATACCTTGGAAACATAGTATTTTTCACAAAGTATTTTGAATTTTAAAAAGCAACTGTTTTCAGTTTCAGCTCTGGCAGCTTTTAACCATTACTTACTTTGATCAAAGGCCAGTGTGAGGGTGGGTGCAACAGCTTTACCACCACTGGGAGTCCGTAATGGAGACGAACAGCATTTTGAGCCATCTCCGCTTCCTGGTGTCTGCTGGTGAGGTGACGGAGCGCACAAATCGCAGGTTCCGTGATGTCTTCCCTGTCTCCAGCCCGGAGAACTGTGCGCACGAGAGCCTCGATGCCACCAACCTGGCACACCATCATCTTGTTCTTGTAATTGTTACAGGTAAGGTTAGAAAGGATGCCAGCGGCACAAGTCACAACATTAATATCATCTGATCCTAAAAGCTGAACTAGAGTTCCTAGAAGGCCTTCCATGCCCTCCTGCAGAAAAAGAGGGAAGAAAAAGTTTAGTCTTCTTTTCCACCATGTTGACTTTTTTCTCTTGATCCCTCAGACGAGCCCTTTACCTGTTTTGTTGCAGCATCTGACAGATTTCTCAGAGTCCAGAGACAGTTCTGGACAAGACGCTGGCTTGGATCTGTGAGGTGGAGCCCCAAAGCTTGCATCCCACCTGGAAGATGGTACAGATATGACACCATTACTCAGATGTGACACCACACTCCGATGCTCACCTTGTAAGCAGTCAGGTCCTTCTGTTCCTCGACATCTGAGTGCAAAATCTCCCATGCTTTTGGATCCGTCTTGTCATTAAGATCACAATATGGCTGGGCCCTAGCCCTTCTTCACACAAGAAAATAACAGCACCCTGAAATTCCCTGTGTGACACTGGGCCTTTTAAGTATATGCATATTCTCAGGAATGTATCCTGACAACACTCAGCCACTAACACCACCCAGTTAACAACACAGTGGAGTTATTTAAAACAGCCACCCTTTTATACTTCTATATACTAAAGGCCTCCAAACCTGGTTATGGACTTCATATTGTTCATTTTCTGATGCTGACAGTTTCTGTTCTTGGTGGAATGAACTGATCCCAAAACACTATGTAGATTTTTAAGTTAGAATCAGTACAATGTACTTACCAGCCTCAACAATAGCAGGTTTGTTGCTGGAGCAGACTGACAACACCTTCAGCACCCTACTTGTGGTCCACAATAGTTTCTCATAAGTATAGGTCCTCATTATGTTTACTAAAGCCTGGGGTCCGCCACTTGCCAGAATAATCAGCTGAAAGACAGCAAAAATAATATTTGTCTGTCACTTCCTACACATGTCAGCAGGTAGTAAATGTTGCTGCCTTACACCCCCCTCATGGTTACAGTTCCCAAAAAAAGATATTCCCATCTGCTTATGTGGACTGTAAATTTTACAGTCTCACTATAAGCACAGCAGCATTTCTACAAAGTAATTCCTGTATTCCTCCGCTCTTGCAAGGTCAGGACTGACTGGCAAAAGCCAGTGGCAGGTGGCTGAAAATTCAGAGTCAGGAGGTCAGTACACAAGAACTGTCAGGCCATTCATCACAAACTTGCTCATTTTAACTACTTCAGCACCAGAGGTACCTACCTTACTTTCTTGATTGCCATATGCTAAAATCTGAAGGCAGTCTGTCGTGATGGCCAAGAATTTGACGTTTGTCTTGTTGAGTAAGGCCACCATTTTCTGCAGCCCACCAGCAAGACGGACAGCCATCTTGGCTCCTTCCTGATGTAACAGGAGATTGTGAAGAGTTGTAATGGCATAGAACAGCACAGAATCCACTGGGGACCTAAAGAAGGGAAAATCCTCATGAGTACCTGCTCCTAGCAGACCCAACTGCAACACACAAGTACTGCCTCAGTAGTGCACATACCCCAACATTTTAACCAAAGCAGGGATGCCTCCTGATTTGAAGATTGCCAGCAAGCCTTCACGGTGATGTGAGAGGTTGTGTAGTGTCCCTGCAGTGCACCGGGCTGTCTCCACGTCGTTTGTGTTTTGCATGGTACGTACGATGGCAGACACCATCTGAGGAGATCTCATAATGGCATGGCGAGACGCTTCCTTTTTGGACAGCTGATGAACCATAACTGCAGCCTTGTTCACCACCACCTAACACAAGTGTTTGAATAAAGCTTTTAGTTTTAATGTCATTGAAGGTGTCCCAAAAGCAAGCTTTACCCAGGTAAAAATAATACTTACCTGGTCCTCATCATTCAACAGTTTGGTCAGTTCTGGGATTGCACGAGTTGCAAGTTCAGCATCATCTTGGTAGTTTATCAAATTAACAACAGCATGTTTTAACATCTGGGATGGCTCAGCCAGGCGTTGCACGTTAGTTGGATGGGCTGCATCAAACTGTGTGGATGGGATTTGCATTCCTTCATCCAGGGTCTCAGGGAACATAGCTGCACGCACCCTCTGAGCTCTAGTCATTGCATACTGGCCATCAATATCTGAAAACAAGGCAAGTAATAGTAACTCAAACTAGGAATAAAAAGCTCATCACCCAGATTGGCAGTAAGTGAGTAGTTAGGTTTCTGTATTGTTAAACTGCTCGTCCAAGCAAACCAGTGTAACAGAAAAGGCCTTACCCGCAACTTGCTCCTGAGTGAAGGACTGAGAGAATCCCTGCTCCCACTCGTACAGCACTTGCGTTGTGTCCACATCTTCTTCTTCAGGATTTCCCTTGCCACTCAAGGAGGGAGCAGTTGTTGTGGCACCAGAATGGATACCAGAGTCCAAATATGATTGCTGCTGCCAATGACTGACTGCTGCTTTTCTGTCTGGCTCCATTGCCATATCCAGCTCCATCAAGTCAGCTGTAAGAAAGAAATCATTGGTGAACAATTAAGTTTAGTTTAATTACTCCAGTATGTATTTTATTAAACCTACAAGAGATGACAGAGATTTTAAATTAAAATAAGCTGCAATAAACAACTTCCTCAACCCAGCACTGCAAGTGAGCAGCGCAGCTTTAAACTGAGGCTTTATATTGAACCAATGCAGACATGTAAACCTAAGGAACAGCAGAACAATAATTGCTATTGTGACTGTCCTGACCTTACAACAAACTTGTCTGAAGGTTTGGTTTCCAGTGTAAGGTATTAATTACTGTAACAGAGCAGATGTTATTCAATCTAAGTGACTTTGAAAAGTTAAAAAGAAAGGGATGAGGAGTCTTCTAGATTCTAGTAACAGAAATAGTAATACATTATGTACCTTGAGTTGCCATGTTCCTTGTTATGCTCACAGAATTCTTTCTTGCACCTTTTCAGAGACCCTAAAAAAAGAGGAAGGTTAAATCCCATTAAACACTAATCAGAGCTAGTAAGACAGGATTTCAGATTAGAACACTGGAATTGCAAACTAACTTGGCACACCATGCCATTTCATTACTACAGTGAGTATACTGAAATGCTAATTAGCAAACCCCCATGGACAGACATGCAAAAGAACACGATGTAGCATCCTGACTTCTCCTGCCAGGTTATGTTCTTAGAGCTGTAAGAGAACAAGAAATGAAGACTAACCATGATAGAGCTATTTTTTATTCCTCTATCTTTGCATAAGATGAAATCCAGACATTCAATTCCAGAGTTTGGAAATGCCACAAAGACAATGGCTAAATGTCAGACTTCCTCATTTCCCTCAAAGATAAACTACTTAGAAGATACTAGAAAAACTGTCTGATACAGGCCTACATCATGAATTTTTATGAGGAAATCTGGAATGATCATGGAAGGCAAGCTGCACAAAGACTACCTAAGGAGTTATAATAGCACCTCCTCCTTTATTCCCTTTCTGTGCCATAAGACTAAAGATTTCTTCCTACAAAAACACTTCCTTGAAGTTAAAACTAAAAATTGAACCAGACTTAGGAAAAAAAAAAAAAAAAAAAAGAGCCATCCTTCACTTGGACGGACACACATTGAGTCCCCAAACCTACTTTCATTTTTTGCACAGAAAGCCAAGATAATTGGGGGTAAGGAGGCTGATATATGATCAAATGCACTATCTAAATTTTCAGTATGCACCTCAATTTGATATCACCAAGCAGTTTGGAAGCACCTGTACCATAAATCTGTACCTGTCTCTTCACTAACCCAGGAAGAGAAATTCGAGGCTACAGCTCCACAACAGGTCACTTTCATTTCATTTGCTCCCCTTCCCCCCACAGTCCTACACTGTTTCCAGCACAGACACAGAGCTGGTGACAGCCTATTCTGGGAGCCAGCCAAGCAGAAACATGTGTAGTGGTAGCTTGTGCAGGGGGCAAACCCACCTCTTGCAGCAATCAGCTTTTACTGTGCTGTTAGGTATTAGAGCTGTGCCAATCAAAACATTCCTGCACAATGAAGTAAAGGCAGTACACTAACCCCTGAAAGGACAGGTCTGCAGTGCTGGCATCAGGAGAACAAAGTCCACCTGACACTGGACTTGTGTAAAGACAGATTTCCCAGTTTAAGAACTTCCTTCAGGTGCACCTTTTTGAAAATCATAATTAAACAGAGGGCAGGCCTGCAGTTTTAGAAGTCTCACTGGAGAGGTGGGACAAACCTGTATTTCACTGACTCTGAGCCAGCTGCAATATACTCCAGCAGCTCCTGAGCAATCTTATTACTTGGCTGTACAAATGCCAGTGCTGTTTGTCCTGATTCTGCACTCCCACAACTTTTGGCAGCAACCCTTCCTGGCTCTTTTAAAATGGACAGTAGATCTGCATCTGCAGCAGATAAACAGCATTAAGCTGATTTAAGACATTACACAACATACAATAAGCATCCTGCCGTGCAGCTGGAAACTCTAAACTGGTCTTTCTCCACAGTCTAGAAGAGACTGGCCAACTCAGAGTCTGCTCTTGACAAGGGGCATGGAGGATGTGCTGGAAATACTGACACTTTTTCCAGTCCCTTACCCATGGATGCTTCCAATATGCCGTTAGGAATTTGAGAGTCATAGTGGCAAGGGGAAAGAAAAACTAAAGTCATGCTGATCAGTTCACCATTGATTAAAAAATTCTAACAAGTAGCTAAGTTGAGAAAGTGTCTACACAAAAGCTTGATAGGTCTTTGCAGGTCTTCTGAATTACTTTGTGAGTTCCATTAACACCTTCCAGACAGAAAGAAGGGAATAGCAGTAACAGTAAAATTTGTATCTTTGCTCCCTGTAATCATCACTCTAAGTCAGATGTGACACTTCCAATAAAAAATTTGGCACGTTCTAGCTGCTATATGAAACTTTCAATATGTTTAGCACAAAAAAGATTTATTTTTGCCATAAACTTTCCCATCTCCTCCCATAAGAACTATGCTAAAAAAAATCACCAAAACGGCTTTGAAGATGACTGGTTCATCTACCACTATGTTAAGAGCAGTGACTATGCTTTGAGACATTTACTACCACCTGAGATTTCCATATGTAATAAGGGGCTTGGGAAGAACGTTTATAATTTTCTCCACTGTTGAACTATGCATCAATGAAGGCAACTGGCTTATAGCACCTGCACTCTGAAATTGCTGTTTCAATTTCAGCAGCCTGAAGAGATCAGAAGAGAAGCTCTACCATGAAGTAAAATTCAACAGACCAGAGTAGCGACTGAACAGCAGCACTGTTCCAAAAGAACACAAACACCTACAAAGTAGCAATAAAGAATAAGTGTTCAGAAATTAATTACCAGTCAGATGTCCCGTCTTTCAAATGCTGACCCTTGATCAGCCTGCTATATGCACCTGCAAGTTCCAATATCCTGATCTGCATTTCATACATCTGCAGCCCCCCAGCAATTCCTGGTAGCTTTTTTTTATTATTATTTAGATGGGGAATTAGGTTTAATCCTAAAAGTTGAAACTAACTGCCAAACAAAAGCAGGCAGGGTTTGGATTTATGTTTTCTGTGCTTAAACATTCTCTCATCTTTTCCTTCACATTCTTTCCTAATTTTACAAAGGCACAAACTGAGTCCAGGCAAGCTGCTGACTTTGGCTTCCTGTTTGTCACTCTCAAGATGAACCAATACACTTACAAAGGGAGCAACACCACCAGGTACAAACATTTGTGCTGCTCATTTTCTTGACAAACTGGATCAAGTACAAGGTCAGCCAAACATAACCATCAAGAAGAGACAGAAGGCCTCGGTATACTTTACAAACTAACTTCAGCAGAGCTGCAAGCTGCTGCAAGCTTTGCAGTTTTTGAAGGCTAGCAGGTACTCAGAAGTGGGAATTCTGATAAATATTACATTATATAGTTCACATGAATGTACTGCTAGGAGTTACAGGACTCAATTCTTCCCAAAAAGTTCCTCCTGTCCCATGAGACTATCCACTTGCTTGCTTTGGGTTGAAATGAAGGTTGGGGTTTTTTAGACCACCTATTAAACCAGTCATGCCAAAAGCAATTCAAGACCTTGCACTAGGCTGCAATACATGGCATCAGCACACTTAGAAGGCACATGAGCTAATAACTTCAAATTACTACAGAAGACAATTCAATTCTCTTGACTTTCAAAAGGAATGAAAGAAGCATTAGGTATTAGTTCTGACCATGCGCTATTAGATATTAATTTGTGATGCTGCAGAAGACTTAGGCATATGCCAAGAAAGTCAACAAGCCTACAGTAGTTCTGAAATCTGAACAATTCTCTTATTTAAGGTTGACTCAAATTACACCTGACTGATCTGTTAAGCAGTTCCCTCCCCACCTCTGCTTCCCTCCCCACTCTTATAAAGCAAATCAAAGTCTGCAAGTCTGCCATAAATCCTTTATTTAAGAGCAGAATGTTACTAAAACCTGCAGAGAAATCCAGACTGATCCATCCAAACCCTTGAATTGCTGCACACAAACACTCCGCCTGACCATGTTATCCTGTTCTTTGTCTCAGTCTCATCTGGGAGAGGCCAAGCAACTGCATCTTTAAACTACCCACCAGTTCCAAGTGATACATTTGCTTAGACAGAAAAAGCAGATCATCTTCTGACAGTCACAGCAGTTAAAAATGTATATCATCTACACACAAGGGAAAAGAAGTACCTGTACTGAAAAACAGTTTTTCTCCATTCCCAGGTTCTTACTGAAAGCATCCTTTGGGTCTGATTTTATAACTGGTCTTAGCTGCTTGTCAATGATGTTAGCTGTATATCTGCTTTACAAAAACCTATAGCTAAAATATATAGGCAACAGCAGTTCCACAACTGGTAACACCAGAGAGCACTCATTTCTATGAGCCAAGTCCTTACATATTTCAGCTCTTAATGTAGCAGAAGCTTCCTAATTAACCTTAGTTTTCAAGTTGGGAATTTGAAAAATACACCCAATTAAGGAATTAAACAAATCACAACAAAACAACCCTTTTTAATCTTCCCCTGGAAGTTGTTAGCCTGCTTTCTAAAAAACAAAACATGGGGGAGGAGAAATCATCCAAGACAATACTGACAGTGGAAACATCAGGAAAAAAGCTTTCATGGTATAAAGGCACTTTAGGCACAAGTGGCTGAACTGTCTCTAAGCAATTTTTGGTCTAACCTAAACCCTCAGATACAAACATCCTTACAACAGACAAACCTACTCCTACTGATCTTAGTGTTATGAATACATGATCCAAACTGTTGTAAACTTCTAATTATTCCTTAGCCAAATGTGGATAAAGTTCTCCTCCTCCCAGATCCACCTGCAAGTTCTAAAGAAAACTGAAAAATTCTATCTGGCCTTATTGAGCTCTTTATTTTAAAGGTAAAAGTACCTTTGCAGGTAATTTTGGAGGTCCTTCACGTACCAGATGCTTCATGTACACAGTTTTAGTGTTGTGTTTTTCAAAGGAATTAGAAGCTTGTGGCAGGAATGACAGCTGGGATTTACAATTTTTTGTAAAAAAATGAACACAAGATACTTTATTTGAAAATAGGTACAGAATGTGCTTGAACTTCAGTCTGAAGACTGCATTTTTAAAATATTTATTTTTCTTATACAAAGATAGCACAGAGGATTACAAACAACAGTTTTCCTGAAATACATTTCCATACCCAGTAAATAAATACTGAAGAGCATTCCCATATTCTGTCTCGAATAGTAGTAGCATTTGCAGTCCTCAGCCACCTTGTCCCCTCTAAAAGAAACAGCCACATACAATGAGTGTAGATTATTCTGAAGTTAGTTATATATAAGTATTAGAAGGCTTTGACTACTGGGAAATGAAGTCACCCACCAATACTGACTTCTGCACACCAGTGCTTTAAGGACTCGCATGGACAAAAGCTACTATGAAACTCACTGCAAAGTGGCTCTGGAATAATGCTTATGGGCTATAAATTATCACATTAAACAAGTCAATGCACCACTTAGATATTTTTAGAGACAAAAATATTAAGGTTTATCTTATTATCAGTACTAGGAACTGGAGTATAAAACTTCATGTATTTTATATTAATGACAGGCTTCCTTCCACTTTTAACAGGGTTATTTTTAGTACTATGTAAAAATGTCTTTAGGTGGGTTATGACAAGACACCTTAACCTAGTGGAAGAAACTTAGACAGTATGTAATATCAAAAGGAAGTAAGTCAAACCGTGCAGTTTTTTTCCTCAAAGGAGAAAAAAAAAAAAAACTACAGGCTTTTACAGCTTTAAAACTTTTTTTTTTGTTACATGGTAGAAACATTCATCCATAGCCTTCCCTACTACTTCAGAACAAGTGCCATGGCAAGAGATGAAGCAGTATTACTGCATTTAAATGTTGTGCTTATTTAAATGAGACACAGCAACTTGAAATATTTCAGAAGTTCCACTGAAAACTAAGAGCTACCAGTAATCTTGACCTGAATGCCACAGCATGTGCCTACACTGAAATCCATCTTGCTGATCCTGCACTGCAACTGAACAAACTCATTTATAAATTTCACCTAATAGCAAAATTGCTCTGGTCATATCTCCAAGCAATATTTATTAGTTAGCATCATTCCCTCCAACCACTAAGCTATTCTTGCTTAGTGAAGTGTTTCTCTTCTCTCCAGTGATAAACTCTGCATCCTGTGTAATCCACCCAGCTCAAATTTATCCAAGCAGGAGTACTTCAGACAACACATTCTACTGATGCCTGCAGAAAGTTAGAAGATGCCTTGCAAACAGCAACACATTCTATCTTAGATTTAGCTAATCAGATAATAAATTTGACTCTGAATCCAGAATAGACAATAGTGTTAAAATGGTCTTTAAATTCTCTCATTATTAAGGCTGAAAGTCTAAGGTTTTTTTCTTCCTAGCAAACTTCAGGAATTAAGAAATCTGAATATCTACTTTATTGGCCTCAATGGTTAAAAGGGTCCAATTTCCAAGCCTTCAACATCCTTAAGACATGTTGGGAGAAGCAACAAACTAGCTCAGATAATCCTGAGATTTGAAGTGGGAGAGGGGTGCAGATCTACCAATGCTCACTGCAAGTCACCTCTATTTTGGTCACTCTTTTTAGCTGCTTCATTTCCAATTCATTATTTCCTTTTTCCTTCAGGCATCCCAGATTGCTATTACATCAATTATTCCGGCTTCTCAGCCTTTGTTTTCTGCCTTAGAAATTATCCAAAAATTCCTTCCTGTAACAAAGGCAGAAAAACTTCCCTACACTAGCTTTTGTCAGAGTTTTGCTTTTACTAAGAGTTCACTTAATGCCACACAGAAAATAATGTGTTGCCTCTCTTTTCAGTTATGTCAGCAATCTAAGACCAAGAGTACAGAACACAGTTTCTATTCACATGCCCATTGGCTAAAGCAAACAGTATGTAAATATTTCTTTCTTCTCCAAGTTGATTACAAGTGCTTGATTGAACTGAAATGCAGGCAGTCTGGTAGCCTTGACTAGACTTAAATATTGGGTTAGCTGTATTTAAAAAGAGAACTTATTCATCAAAATATGTCTAGTGAAGGGAAGACTTAGGTTACAAGTTCCAAAAAACTCAAGGCTTGTTTTGGAGTCAATACAGTCTTAAAAAAATGTGACAGAGGAGGGAAAAGGGACATAGAACTTTACAACAGCTGTAAAGCTCCAGTCTGCCACACCTCACCTCTGGAGCACTACAGAGTGTTCCTGTTAGGACACTCACCTGTTTTACCTTTGCCTTCCTCCTAAAAGAGAAAGCAGGCTAGTAAAGAACCTTCTACCCAGCTTGCAATAACTTTCAACAAAGTTTCAAGTGCACTTGAGACTACAACAGAAATGTAGCAAGAGCAACATATTTTGCTCACCTGAAGCACAGAAAGCCACCCAGAATGTGGGTAGTTTTAATCAGTCGCTGAAGAGCAACTTTGCACGGACTGACAGTTCAGGTAGCAAAAGGTATCCGAAGTGGAGATCGGAGATTTCACTGACAGATGGATCTCTTCCAGCTGCAGCCCTGTCCCTGCTGTGCTCTGAGCAACTGGCACGGCATGAAGGCACTAACAACTTGTGCAATTCATCAGGGTCTCCACAGGTACTAAGGTTTAAGTACCCTTTTATAAACAACCCATTAGAATTCTCAATGAAGCAAGAGCTAACAGTGGTCCGAGAGCCACTGTCAGCCAACAAATACCTCAGATAACTAATGTACAAAACGATGAGAACCTGGAAGAGAATTCAGAACAAGTACATCAGGAAAGTTACCAAAAAAGAAATAAAAGTTCATCCTTTTATTATCCAACCACCGATCTTCACTATCATTCTGGAAGATGAACTTGGAAACTGCAGAACCTGCTAGGAAGCCTCTCCAAACATGAAGCTGGCAATAGCATATAAAGGTTCTCCTTTTGAAAGAAAGGAGATGCACAGCACTTCACTCTTTAGGACAGACATTCTAGAGAAACTTTAGTAGAATTACAGACTGGCAGGACACACAGATATGTCTGAATGCACTTGGCAGCAGTTACCTACCACCATAATTTCTTACCAGCAGCCCCCTACATAATTTTGCTTGATGCTGGCAGGAGGCACATAGCCCATGTGGCTGGGCATCCTATACAATGTAAAGAAAGCACCTCTTCACATAGCCACATACTCTTAAAACCATTCTTGTACTGCAGGAGCTGAAATTTCACAACACTGGATCTTGTCACTTCAGAAATTAAGTGTTAAGCGTCAGAAATTAAGATCCACAAGACAATTATTTTGCCCTTTACCTAGAGAACATTAAGGAGTTACAAGAGATCTGTCAACCCAATCCTTTCCATTCAAAATCATAGGCAACTATATCAGCAGCTTCTAACAGGATATGCAAACAAAAGCTCTCTGTCGTAGGTAATTTGTCCTTTCTAGAAACTTCTGGTTGTTTCTAAGACCTATAAGCAGCAGCTGTGTTCAAGTTGACAAATTATCAGGTCATGTTTGAAAATAAAGATTTAAGAGAGCTTTTCATCAGCAAGTATACCACAGCAGTACCAAAACCTTACACTTTATTAGTTTTCAGAATAGACCTCAAGCACCTAAGTATCCTCCTGACTGTTCAAGACTGGAGCTGATGATAATCTTAAACGTGATGATGTGAAAACTGCTTTAAATGCAACTCTGGTGTTACACATCCAACTTGAGAACAAAAGTCATGAACTTCCTCACATAATGTACATATCAATCCCTGACAGCAGTCTGTAGCTCAGTAGTAAAGGACTGGTACGACAGTTTCAAGTTTATGAACACACATTAAGTCATAACAAGATTATCAACCCAATTACTCTCATGACTTAATTATTTTGACCAACCAAGCAGCAGCAGCACAAACAAGTAACCTCAAAACAGTTACTAAGTCACTTCTGTTCAGCAATGGATTTGGGATCTTTGGGTCACTGGCACACATTTCCCGCTAGGGCTTTGTGCAGCATTCACTAAGTTTGAGTATCTTCGTGGCTGGTCAAAACATTGAGAGCAGTTCTATTATCACAGCTTAGAGAACTCAAGCCTTTTATTTCCAGGACACAGACATCTACATTATGCATACTCCCATCTTCCTTGGTTAGGGAAGAGACAGTGTTTCTAGCCAAGGTTTAGTCTGCCAGCAGGACTCACATAATAAATATGCAGTGGTTTACAGCTTTTGGTCCATGTGCCCATACTTATCATTAAGATGACTGTAATAGAGAGCTGGCAGCAGACAGGATCAAAATTCATTCTTTAATCTCGTCTAGTAACATAATAAAAAGTTGTCACCATTCAGAGGTAACCTATGAGAATTCAGACAAATATTACAGCACATTTCATTTAACACTCAAAAGTTCAGGAATAAAATCAATGCCAGCCCTCAAGTTTCCCTGCCCACACGGTTTTGTGCACCAGAAAGACAATGGTTCTGCAGCCATTTAACACAATTATGTTCATCACTAACAACAGACACTGCTACAGAAGTACCTTTCTGCCTGTTTGTGCATTACTTGAAACACTCACTTCCAAACCAATACAGCAACACCTTAGCAAACAATCTCTCTTGCAAACGAGGAAGTATCTACCCATAATCCAGTTTCTTCTTTGACTGCAACCACACAGTCAGCCCTGAACTTGGATGTTAAACATTAATCTCCACGGTTTAAGAAACCAGAGTGATTAGTCATAATTACACTGACGAAATACTTATTAATCTGAAAGTGGCTGTCTTTGCTTGTCTGTCAGAATAACTCTGTATTTACAATAACACACACCAACACTCCAAAAAGGACTGTTTAAACAACAAACACGCTAATGACGTCTGACACTAAAAGATGTTTCTTCAACTCACTCTTAATTACGGCAAACTGACAAGGCAGCTGCATTTAGCAGCACCTTTAGGATGTTAAGATTTCTGGCCACTGGAGGGCACCTGAATTGTTGCCAGGACAATACAGAACTACTTGCTACAGTTGCTGCAGAGTTGACAAACTTCTCCAATTTATACAAGTCTATTTAGTGCAGTAAGTCAGCCCAGAAATGCTGGTTCCAGCAAATACACGTACAGTGCACACAGCGCATTTGCCAACTCCAGCAAAATCCAGCTAGCTCACACTGTTTTTTAAATGCAGCAATATAGATTATGAGATTAACTCTCTTACCCTTCTTCATCAGTCCTCAAACAAGGCTCCAGAGTTAATTTAGCATTAAGTAATAGAGCAAGCACTTCACTTCTGCAATACCAATCCAGCCAATATTCATTGTTTCCTAAAGTCAACTTGGAACATGAACAAAAAGTTCTGCTGTAAAGTAACATATGCACCCATACTTCCCAAGGCAACAAAAGCACAGGATGAATTTGCTTTCACGTAAGAGTTAACAGACTCATGAGGTCAGGCTGAGCTACAGGTATGTTTCAGCTGCTCACCTCATCTACTTGGTGTTCCACACAGACAGAAATGCCAGAATTAGACTTCCATTAATTCTCTCCCTTGCACTTGAAGTTACCTGTCAGCGAAAAAAAGAAAAGCACAAAACCCCAAAAACTGAAACAAGTTTTCTAGCTCCTTTCTTCTCATGACAGGCAGCACAGGCTACCGAGTGCTAGCACAGTTTAACACATGACCCTCCTGGGCTAAAGCCCGATCACAGACTACAGCAAGTTCTACCTTGGAATCAAGTGCCAGAAATGGATATTAAAAGTTAGTCACTGTCAGGCTGCCTGATGTCGACAAGTCTAGCCAATTCCATTGGTGGAAAATCAGAAATATTGTCCTGCCAGGAAAATAATTTTACCAGAAGAGTCACACACAATACTTACTGCCAAGGAGTTTGCCAGTTCCACCCAGTCAGCCAGCAAGCCACTGGGCTCAGAGCGTGCAAGTGCACGTTCTGAGGACACAGGAGCAACTCACAGCTGCCTGCACAGTTTCTCACAGGTTTTATCAGGCTTTGTGAAGTATGATGTACAAGATAAGTAAGGTCAGTCCTGATTTTCCTGCCACGGTACACAGGCTACCACAGTCACAGAACAAGTTTTGCTGCAGGCAACTGCATGATCACCACAACCCCTGCATTACCAGTTTAACTATGAATTAACATAAGGGATTTTGATTACTGCTGTATTTGCACACTAGTCTGCCTACTAGACAATACTCTGCAGAAACATCCTTATCCAGGAGTTTCAGACCGCACATTCAGACTTCAGTTTCTGAGACAGAAGCCTCCATCAGCCGTATTTCCTGCTCTGCTCTTTCCACTTCCCTTTCTAGTCCTGAAAACACAGCAAAATCAGAACACCACTAGTACTAACCTCTTGCCTTAACATCCCCAAAACCTCGAGTTTAACTCTCCAAAACACAGTATTTCAGGATGCTAATTCAGATGTAGAACCATGATAGATGAGCATATGTTTCAGAAAAGAATCATTATGTCTGGGCAACCTTGGCAGGTTTCACAGCCAAGGTTTGGTAAGCCAGTTACTGACACACCACAGTCCAAGCAAAATGCTGGTGTCCAGAGTAGATATACACCATGCAAAGAGCACAGTCTATTTATAGCTTAGGCAAGAAAAAGGAAGCTTGGGTTGATAAGGCTGAAACAGCATTTGAAGAACTGATTTTTTCAATCAAGCTTTACTTTGTATTAAATCCTTGCTCCTAGAGGCTATCGTGCATGGCACTGTCCTTTTCAACACAGTGCTCCTACTTATTTCTCCCCTAGACCTTGTGAAATGATCAGCCATACATCACAAAGTGAACATTCCCCTGGATATCAGTTTATACCTCAACAGAAAATATCTGAACTCATCTGAACAGATGAGCAAATATGACATTTCCTTAGAACAACCCCCGAGCAGTGAGACAGCATGATTTTGTACTGAACAGCTAAATCTAGAGAGCCTCAAACTCTTGCCTGAATGCCCAAGCAGCCTCATTTGCAACAGTACCAGCCATTAGACAAACGACACAGCAGTCACATACCTGCAGCTGTCAGCACCTTTTTATCAAAAGTGCAAGATCAACATTAGGTTCCTGAACTGTTAGGTACTGAACTTCACATTACAACTTGGGCCAATACACACCAGTAAGTTTTGTCACTTAGGCATTTTTTTGAAGCCTCGAAGTAGTACCTTTTTGCCATTCAGAAGCAAAATCACAACTAGAAAGTTGCTGTCTGGTGTGTCTGAACTTAGCATCAAGAAAACCCCGACTCTCTTTCAGCTAGTTTTCTCATCTTCGCTTTTACTGTAGTCTCAGCACATAAAGATCCCGTTTTACTAAAACCCCTCCTTGATTTCCGTCCATCGACCTCAGCATACCAGCCCAGCCTCTTTCCATTCAACACTTGCATACTTTGGGGGATGGGAGGACCACAGATGTCTGGAATATACAGAGTGTCAGAACAATGGCTGCTCCATGAGAAAGAGATCAAGAAGTAGCTGATTACAAAGATCAACACTGTTATTCCTAAAGTCACAAGTAAGTTGCCCATGGTACCTTCACACAGTCTGCTCTTTCTTTCCAGAAAGGATAATCTTCAGAGAAGGTTTTTGGGAAGAGAAACAAAAAGAAACTGCCCAACGTCCTACATCGAGTTTTAACTAGGGAAGAATTCAAGACTTTGCTAAATTTAAGAAAACCCGCTGCTCTAGGAGCAGCTAATCACGCACAATAAAGACCAACTAAGCTTTATTAAAAAAAACCAACCAAACAAAACCAAGAAACAAACAACAAACCAAACCACAAAACAAAACACCTGGAGACCCTGTTCCTAGAGAAGTAAGTGCCCTCGATAGTTCTGGGAGTAAGGGCAAGTTGATCCCCACCCCTCAGGAACGCGTTACTTCGGGAGGCTGGAGCCGCCGTGGTCCCCCCAGCCAGCCACGGGAAGCAGCGGGCGCTTCCCCTGGCAGCGTGGGAGCCCACACCGCCCGCAGCCCAGGTCATTCCTTCCCTACAACACCCTGCTAAGGTGGGTGTTAAAAAAACTTCATTTGATCGCCCCCAGCTCCGGGGAAGCTTCATTTCGGTGACACCCAGAAGCAGCAGCATAACCTCTCCAGCAAATATGCAATGCTACTAAGACCGAAACCCCACAAGGCAACAGATTAGTTATCTCCCGCTGACTGCAGTGACCGTGATTAATTATATTCGGTACAAATAAACCCGTACCCTGCTCTGCTTCCCCTCCTATCGCCAAAGGGGATCTGCAGCCCACCGGCGAGTTAGTACTTCCCTTAAAAAGGGAGGGGGAGAAACCTTTAAAATAATAATAAAAAAGGGTCATTAAAGTACTCCGGGCTCTGCTGCAAACGAGAGCAGAGCCGGGCGCAGGGACTCGCCTTCTCCCGCAGCCCGGAGCAGCCAGCCCCTCGCCCCAGGACGAGCTTCCCAAGAGACACCTCGGGAGCTGCAGCTGCCGCTCCTGCAGCCACGCAGCTGTCCGGACCTCCCAAAAACAAGAGCCCTCTCTCTCTCTCTTCCTCTCCTGCCCCCCCATCTCTCTCCCACCCCCGCTCCCCCCCTCCCCCAGCCCCGTCCTTCCCGCCGGGCACACCCTGGACCCCCTCACGGCCGCGGGGGGGCCCGGCCCGGGTTTGCCCCAAGTTCCCGCCGGAGGAAGCGGCACTAACGTTGGAGGAAGGGAGAGCGCAGGGTCCCCCCCGGGCTCCGGCTGCTGCTGCTGCTGCTGCTGCCCGGGCGATCCCGGTCCGGTCCGTGTTTCCCTCCTTGTCCCCCCGCCTCCTCCTCCTCCTCGCTCACGGCGGTGCCCCCGCCACTGGTTCCCGGGTGGCGACCGTACGGGGCGGCGGTGTGTGTGTCCCCCGAGCGCCGCCGCCGCCGCTGCTCCCAGCGCCGAACCGAGCGAGAGGCTTAAAATGGCGTCGCTCACAAGGAGGTTCTTATAGCGAGCGGCGGGCCCGGCTGTGTATCCTGCCGCCGCGGCCGGGCCCCGCGCGCGGCATTCCATAGGCGCCCGGCGCTCAGGGCAGGGGAGGGAGGAGGAGAAATAGTGCCCGGCTCCCAGGGCGGAGGGAGACAGGGAGCGGGGAAGCGGCAGGCGAGTGGGGAAGGCCGGGCCCGGCTGGGCAGGGCAGGGTTGGGCAGGGCTGGCCGGGGCAGGGGGAGCTCGGGGAGCACGGCGGAGACGCCTTATTCCGGAGGTGGGAAAGGAGGATCCGAGTTCCCGGCTTGGGAACGAAGTTGCTGCTGCCGTCAGGGATGTAGAGGCGGCGGGGGAGGGGATGCGACTGAGGGGATCAGCCCGGGGTCCCGCTTTGGGAAGGGAAGTGGCGGGGATTGGGGGCAAAAGGCGATTGTGACTCTCCTACTCCCCTTCCCCTTCCCGTTTAATTCGGAGTTTCGTACCTGCGGGGGGTAATTTTTTTTTTTTTAATTTTTTTTTTTTTTTTTTTTTAAAGTGCACGGCACCAACTGTAGCGAAACTCCGTCTTCCCAAACGCCCGCGTGTCCAAGTCCGGGAGACGCTGGGGCTGCTGTGGATGGAGCGGCCGCCGGGTCCGGCCCGGGGCTCATCCCGGAGCCCATCCCGGAGCCCGGGAAGGTGGCGGCGGGCCCCGCTCACGTCGGCGGAAACGCGCTCCCGCTCTGCCCTTGTAAATATTTCTCAGGAAGCAGTTGCCAAAGAAAGTATCTCGTTATGCAATTTTTAATTTTTTTTTTTTTTTTTTTTTTTTTTTTTTTTTTTACGGGAGAAGCGAACTTCCCCGCCAACGCCTCCTCCTCCTTGCCCGTCCCTCGCTTCTTTAGCGAGTCGTAAAAAACCAGGAAAATAGGAATTGCACAAGTTTTTTTCGCGGCGTGTGAAGGCACGTCCGTGGCGGCCTCTTCTCGGCGTGCTCGGGCTTGCAAAGCAGAATGTTTTACAGACTTTTTGCGTGCACCGTCTTGCACTGGCAAAGTCTGTGTTTAACATTCCAGGAGGGAAAATTGCATTCACACCTCCCTCCACATGAAACAAGGACCGTATATACCAACGTGGCTATGGAAAACATCCGTTGCCGGCGAAAGATGGATATTATTTTGTTCCCCCCGCAGTATAAATTTGCTTTGGCACGAGCTGATGTGGGAGATTGAATTCTTGTTTTGCTTTTTGCAGCCTCTTTTTCCCCACCAGACTCCAGTAGTTCTTGCAGCGGGGAAATGTGTGGTTCACAGAGGGGCTACCTTTATGCCTGTTTTTTTCCACTGATAATCCTGTTTAAACAGGCTCTAAGTTTCTACTTAGGAAGTTGCACTTACATATTCGGGGTTTTCCCCGTTGATTTATTCAGTCACATGTAGTGTTAGACTAAAAGAACTTCTTTCGCAGTGCCGCTTGATTTTCACGTAAGCTGCTTTCTTTTTAATTTAGAGCTTTTTAAAACGGGGGATTTCTCCTGGGCTAGGAGTTTGTTGGGAGGATAATGTAAAGTTTGCTGCATACAAGAGGCAAGGTGGAACTGGCATAGGTGACAGGGGGCCACAATCCAGTGGGACAAGTGCAGGAGAGGGGTTCCAAGGGTGCGTTAGCTATCACTACTCATATGACATTGGAAAGGTAGTGGTGATTAAAAAATCCTATTTTCTTCCCCTCTACCCTGCCACTGCAGGGCATAGCAATCATCCGCCCACCAGCCTTGCTCTGGTGTGGGCAACCTCTGGTGCACAATAGTAAGGAAAAGAAATGCCATCTGGACAACCCTGAAGATGGAGAATCAAAAAATGCGGTTTTCCTTGTCGTGCTGTTTTCTCTCTGACAATACTATTCAAAAGAAGGGCAAGAATGAGGGCAGCTGTTGGCAAGAGCTGGCAAAGAAAATTCTGCCAAATCAGGCCAGTGGGCCGTGAGTGTTCCTCACCATCCTGGGAGTTATTTGGTGCAGCTATGCGCAGAAGGATCTTGTTCTTGACACTAGAAATTTGATTCCAATTTAAGATAAGAGCCAGAGAAAAGTATTTCTGGAGATTGGCTTGGGCAATAAAAAAAAGAGAAAAGGGTGTGGGGGGAAGAGTTAATTTCTTTGTCCACCTTCCTTTCTCAGCTGCCTTCTTCTACAACCTTGAGAAAATCTGCTCTGCCTCGGTTTCACCCTCTGTAAAATGGGAATAGTAATACTGACAAACCCCTCCTTTTAGATCCCTGGATCAAAGGTACTATATAAGTTCAAAGTGCTGTTTCTATAGGGCATTATTGCCAAATTCACTATAAGCAATTCCATTGGGTACTTGATAACAACAGTAGAATCAGTCAAATGCCCTTGATGCATTGCATGGTCCCAGATACCTTTCAGAGCCTCTTTGTGTGCCATCCCACCCCCTGAGGTCTGCAGGGATGGGGCTTTTGGAGCCTGGATTTTGCAGGAGCAGGAGGGGTACAGTCCATGTCTTTGCTTCTGGCCCCTGAACTGTGGACCGCTTTTCTTTTTGACCTGATGAGGACAACTGGAACTAGACCTTTTAAAAACAGGTTTAAAACATACAACTTGTGTGTATCTATATATCTATATAAATTTCGTAAGGCCTTTAGTACTTAATGGTTAACTCTTGTTGATTTTTGGATGCTTTACTTCTGCATGGGTTGTTGTAGTTTTAGTCTCTATTTGTTTCACTGCAAAGTGGTTAGGATACTTTTGCGTCTATACACATTGCTTATAGAAATTTGGTTTGTATCAGCTTTGCAATTTTTACCTATTAGGTAGCTAAACATTTTCTAAAATTGGACCTTAAAATATCCCTAAACCCTTACCCCTGAAAAACAAGTCTCATAATAGCTGAATTGTAATTATGACTAACTTGTCAATTACAAAATTGTTTCAATTGTGTTCTGTCAATTACAAAAATGTTTCTAAAATACATTTTATATTCCTAATCTTTTTAAAATACAGTGTGTCAAGTTCCACTATCAAAACAAGAAGAGTAAATGTTATATGGAATATTACAGTGCGGGGCTTCATCAGTAAATTCACAAACAGTCTGATTATTCTTCCTTTTCTACTTTTTTTTTTCCTATCCTCCCCAAGAAGCAGAGTGTGCCTATGAAGCTTCGGAAGTTTCCTCTGAGCTCTTTTATACTTTAATAGGTTTGTTTTTGTGGCAGTTTACTAGAAGAATATGGTGCAGACATAATTTTTTTCAAAAGGTCAAGCAGTCTCCTAACATGTCCATTGTGTATCCTTGCAGTAAGAAATCCTCAGTGTAAAGGAGAGCTTCATGGTTGAATTTTAAAAGATAATGATTTAAATCTTTTTGTTAACTCTTTTTTTTTTCTTCATCCTTAGCACTGCTTTTAGAGAGTCACCTTTTAATGCGGTGAAAAGTAGGAAGCCCATTAATTAAAAATAAGAAACAGTTAAATGTAAACTTAGATGGTCACTTTTCCTTCTGAAATCCTGGTGTTTAACTGTGTTTGTAAGGAACATAGTAACAAATGAGTAGCCATGTACTAATATGAGGACAAAGCAAAATTACCAATTACAGAAATATCTAGGGTTCTGGGCCTGAATCTTTGATTTCCCATATGGATCTTAAAAATGTATGCGTAATTGGCTCCTAACTGTGCATGCTCTAGGAACATATTCAAGAATCAACTACAGATATTTTTTTCAGACACTGACTAAATATATATTCACTTGTCAGCAAAAAGGTTTATCATTCTGATCCTCTTAAGCAGAAAGAAAAGAAAAAAAGGAGTCTTCTTCCAGCAAAGTGAGGTTGTAGTGTATTAAAAAGTCACATAGTCTTACTTTCATACAGGAGTGAAGGGGAAAAGAGAGGGGGATGCTTGTGATATTTAAGCACTCTTTGAGACACAGGACTAATCAATGTAACTCCTGCCTCATACTTGAGACCTACGTTTTATTAATACACATCAAGTTCTTTACTCTGCTAAAGTAAATAGCTATGCCATTCAGGCTTGGTTTCAGTGGAAAAAAAAATGGCTCTTTATGGACAAAGAAAAATAGAATTGTTCAAATACAAATAATGGTGAGGTTTTACTTTTCTCAAAAATTATGCAAAAAAAAAAAAAGTGCGTGTGTATCCGGGTGATTTGGAAGAAAAGAAAGACCCTACAGATTAGTAATAAATTAATACAGAAGATAATAATCAAAAAATCTTGTTAAGTGGTTCAAATGACATAGATTGGAGTAGTCTATAAATGTTGCTGCAAGCATCAGAAATCGAATTGTCATTGGCCACCAATTTGATATTTTTTTTAAAAAGTTCTTTCCCTTCATGTTTATTTTGGATAAATGCAGTATTCCTTAATTCTTCCTTCTTTAATTCAGTATATATGAATTCCTACAGAAGTTTGTTTCTCGGGTATGTTTCAGAAACTAAGATTAAAGTCTTCAGCTGATTTAGTAGCGGAAGCATTACTCATCAGAATAACTGATTACTGGCATATTAAGCAATGGAACAGACTGAACATGAAGCATTGCATCTCCCAATACATATATTTTAATTTCTACTAGCCAAACAAATATCAAGATGGCTTTATATTCAAAATTTAATGCATGATCATGTGAGCAAAAATCCACAATACTGATCAAAATGTCATGATCGCATCCATGGCAGCACCTAAGTTTTCCTTTAAAATTTCTGTGTGCTTGTCTCTTAATGGTTATGGGTCTCACAGTCCTCATTTTAAACAATTGCAATGGTCGTGTTGAGACACCCTGGCAGAAAAGACATCCAAAAACACAGGAAAAAACAGTACCAGTTGCAGAGGTATGACACCGACCTTCTTCCCTAATCACACTGTCCACATGAAACCCCTGGTTTCTGAGAGTTGTAACCCTTTAATTGTCAATACTCTAAATACATAGCTGTACTCATAAAGGAAGCTGTCTTTAAGAAGGTAGCTGATCTATAATTTTGCCTTTTTCTTTCAATAGCTTTAGGCCAGATTTCCTTATTCTGAGTAATTGACTCTAATATATAATCTTAAAACATAAGATAGTAAATCATTAAGACACAATTTTTCTGTTCAGACCATTCTTTCTTAATTAACATGCAGTCTGAAAATATAAGACTATCAGAGCAGTAGTTTCATTTGAACAAGGCTGTGCATGGATTAGGGCTTCAGAATTTCCTTATGCCGCAGAAACATTCCCTCTCCCTTCCTAGCTGAAAGCCCCGAGCAGCTGTAAACACCTCATGCTTTCTAGAGGCTTGGCTCCCCTAACGCAGCCTGGTCATCTTACGAATCCACTGGTCAAATGAATTTCAATGACCGGTAATCAAAATTTTCCTTAAAGCCTGCAGCATGGAGGTTGTGGTGGTTGTAGCATTTGTGCAGTTATGGCAAGGAAGCGCTGCGTTTTCTGAACGCCCTGGTTCTCGATTTCTCACCCGCCTGAGATATGGGTGACACCATACTCCAGGCATATTTACGGACACCGTTGGAGAAAGGGTAGGAGCGATGGAGACAACAGCTAGAAACTCCAACGCCACAACGCGATTACAGTATGTTTTCCTTTCCTTGCTCTTTCAATTCACAGTAAATTTCATTCCAGCTCTTAGAAATCATCATTCTTTCCCCCTTTTTATTTCAAAATGGTTGCATATTTTTCATTCACGAAAAGGTTAAAGGCGTTTCCCCATCGCAGGAGGGATTATCTTACCAGAGGATTCTGGGACTGCAGATGTATACTGCGGCAAAATCCTAAATTCATCGGCAAAAAAAAAATCATTTCCAGACCCCAGCTGCTAAAAATAATAGAATTATAGTAAATCATTGATAAGATTAAAACATAAAGCCATTTTTACATTCCAAAGTGCTCTAAAACATGAGTCTTTTCTCTTAATTCATTTCTTAAATAATGCAAATTTTAAAGTAGCTTTTCTATCCCAAGCACGCAGCGCCATGAAATCGATAATTTTTGATCTTTTGGTTAGTAGGCAACATGGTGAGCTATTGCAGTGACTGCAGGCAGCAGACATGTTCTTGTCAGCTAAAAATTTTCATATTGTTTTTGAGTCCATGGAGATTTGCGGATGGGATACAGCCAGTTATAGCTTCAGCTTGCACTTTGCTGGGGGGACGTAAACCAGCGCTGTTTTAGATGCGTGTATAGATATAGATATATGTTTTAAAAACAAGAAGCATTACTGGATTTTAAACAAAAAATTATGTAAAAAGAATGGCTGGTGTGATTATAATCGCATCATGCAGGGTCCACGGTTTCCATTTAGTGAAATTTCGCAGAGGGCAACTTCTTAAGAACATCCCTGCTGTGCAGAGTGAAAAGCATGAACAAACCAAAGACAGAATTCATCTGTGTTTATATTTTACAGACAATGAAAAACCTACTCTTTGTATGCCTTTTTTTCCACCTTATTATTTCACGAAAACTGCAGCATTTTCCCCGCCCCCACCCGAACACTCACCACCCCAGCACTGCGGTGTTCGGTCTTTCTTTCTTTCTTTCTTTTTTTCCATCTCTTCTTCTTTTTTGCTTTCACAAATTCTGCACGCGCCATCTTTGTCTATTGTTACTCTTTTCTAATTTCTCTTGCCCATTCTCTTTCAAATCAGCTAATAAACAGAAGGCTAAATGCCTGATCAATGCTTATGTGTTATATTCTCCCCATCTTTTTTCTTTCTGAGAAATGAAATTTAAAAAAAAAACAACAAACCAACACCCCACACCCCAAAATTTCTCTATTACCATAACCTGTTGTATACAGTGGTGATAAAAAACATTATTAACATAATAGCAACAGCTGCAGCCTAAATAGAAGCTATGAGATAATAAATGTGCTACAACAAATTAATTTGCTGCAGGTGCTTGTGCTCTGAACTGCGTAACCCAAGCCATTTCAAGTCTGAATACAATTATTATTCCCCCCACATGCTAGAACAAAGTGCAGAGCAAAATGTCTTGTTATTATAAATATCTTGTCCTGTCCCCCAAACATTTTTGCCATCAGCAAAGAGTGGAAGAAAGTGTTTTAAAACCTTAGTAGAAAGCTGTGGCATTTAAAAATATTTAACAAGGCTTCAAGTCATGTCCAGGCTTGAAGAGATAATGTCTGTTTAGACATTAATTTGCACCTATTGTCTCTTAACCAGAGCTCTATAGGTAAGGACGCAGCGAGGTATTGCATACGTGCAATTGGCAAGGCTGGGGCTGTAAACATCTCATTAGTAACAGATGCATATTTGTGTGTGTTGGCTCTTCCATTTACTTCATTGCAGAGGAAAAAAAAATCGCTTTGCAATTTGGGTTGTATAATGAGCAGTGAACTAAGCAGGGATTTTTACTGGTTTTTTTTTTTTTTTTTTATTCTGGTAAATGTAGTGTTTATGGAAGCCAGTTACTAGTTACCTTACAGGCATGTATCAGTAGCGTGTTGCAGCATTCTTCAGACTACGAAGATGGGAAGTTAGATGAAGCCAAGTGGTCTCTTTTCATTTGGGCATTGTGTTGTAAAAATTAACCACGTGCTTCTTTCTTTATCTTTTTCCCCCCTTTTTTTTTACTGTTCACAGACCTAATTGAAACTGGGTGAAAAGACAAAATTAGGCGCTCAGCTGTGCCGACTTTACTAGCTTTTTTCATTACCGCAGCACACGCGCCGCTTTTTTTTTTTTTTTTTTTTTTTTTTCTGTTTTCTTTGCAAACGTAATTAGAGGACTTGCGTGTTTTAAAAGATTGGCTGTTCTCACAGCGTAACCTTGACACGCTCTTTTTACGATCGTGAAAAAAAGTATCCGCGCGTACCCTAAGAGAGCTAATCAAACTAATGCCTCCCGCAGGACGCTCCTCCCCGGTGCTTCGGCGCGGCGTTGTGGCGCTCGGAGGAGCCCGAGGAAGCCCCGGTGCCGGAGCAGGGCAGGCGCGGTGCTGCCCGGCAGGGTGGTGCAGATGCAGAAAGGCGCTGGAACCCCGCAGCGGCCGTGAGGAGCGCCTGCTCACATGAGGCGGCCTGGGGAGGTCAATGGGATTACTCACGAGCAAGTGTGACGTTACACAACTCATCCCTAAACTAGAATTTGCATGTCTCAAATCCCTTTTGCCCAATGAAGAAAACGTATAATCAGTTAAGCAAAAATGTATGTACCACGGTAGTGAAAATGGTTCTGGTTTAAAGGCTGCTTTTGTATCAAACTCCCGTTTCGTTTTCTGCAGCTTCTTCATGTCTGCTCCAGAGATCTGATTTTTAAGTTGTTGGTTGGGCTCAGCTTCCATCTATGTCCATAGCAATTTTCTCAGAGTAACAACTGGGATATGAATTTCTAAAATTGAGGCATTCATCTCCATAATAGTTCATGCTAATGTGTCTCCCAGTCATCATCCAGGTAAGTAAATAGTATAGGATTTCTATGTATGAAGCACAGGGTGAAAATGCGCTTTCGCAAACTTCCTTGCAGGTATTTCCACAGCCCAGTCAGCGTCTCCTCTCTCCTAAGTAAAGCTGGTGCCACAAATGAGTGGTGCTTTAGGCTCTTTCCTTCAGATTCCTGGTATTATGCTTTTAAGAGTCAGGGTGCTGTTCATGTTCTCAAAGGATATCCATATTTTGCTGGTAGGTGATTTCAGTGGGGGAATTGGATCAATATTTCATAACTTGTGCATCCATCTAACTGCTTCATGCTGCTGGAAGTACCCAAGCACTGCCTGGCTGAGGTTATCAGGGCCACATCACACAGGGTAGGAAAATACAAATCAAAACTGGAGATCTGATGCAGGACTGAGGGACAGGTTTTCAGATTATTTAGGCAGCTAGTGGAGTACTCCATACCCTCCCTCACTCCTGGCAGCAGGTGCTTTTGCAAATTTGCTGTCTGTCAAGTAAAATGCCTTGCCTGGCATTCAGCAAGAAAATTCAGAAACTATGGTTGATCTAGGCCTACCTGGCAGAAATGTAAGAGTTGGAGAACAGCGACTTTACACAACAAACCACTACACAGTGGAAATCATAGGTAGCTTCATTAAGAAAGCACATGCAACATGATGAATTAAATGAAGGGGAGAGAAATTACAACAAGCTGTTTATTTTCCATCATAAACCACTCCTCCCTCAGCAAAGAACAAAACTGAAGAAGAGAAATGCAGGTAGTTAAGTGTAGGACAACCTGTACAATGCAGTTAGTGTGACGGTCAACTTTGTATTGCTGTATATATGACTGTAACAAAGCAGAGATTATTCTTTGTTCATGAGCTAATGTTCTTTAAGATTAAGCTTTACTGTGGATGTTGAGTGTGAACCTAATCCTTGCTGGTGCTGAGCACCCAAACAAGAGAGCATTTGTTGAGAGTTAAGGGATGCCAACAGGAGTATCCTCATTAAAAACTAACAAACAAACAAGCCCCAAACTAAACAATTGCATTAGTGCTTTATTATATCTGGGAATATCTGCCCTCCTGCATAATTATAAATAGCTTTTTTTTTTTTTCTTTACCTCCACTGTGCTTACACAGTTTCCGTTTCTGCAAGCATATTCTTTAGCACTAGAAATGTGAACATGAATGCATGAGTCTGAAGCACTTTCCAGGGCTATACTCATCCATAGATTCACCTGTTCACTGTTTGGGTTTGTACAATAATGTTTTGTCATTGTTTTGTGTCAATATTTGCTACTGAGTTGGCTCTGCCTTTTTTTCTTCCACCCACCTTTCTCCCTGTGCACTGCCAGAGAAGTGTAATTTGAATGAAGACATTCCCAGAGATATTGCCATTTACAGCAGCATCACTGGCTATAATTTGTCAGACAGCATCCACAGGGCTGGAGGGGAGACAGCATGTGGAGGTACTGCTGTGTGTGCCCAGGGGTCCCTGCAGCCCATCCTGAGCCAGCTCACTCACCAGTCCAGAGAGGGCTGTGCCACATCTCAGGCCACAGGTGCTCTGTGGCTGAAGGGTTTTGATCTGGGACACAGCTTTACAATTTCTGAGCTCTTCTTTCACCCTTCTGCAGGGCTGGACAAGTCAGGCTCTCTTTCTTTACATCAGATTTCCTCTAGTACAGAGGAATGTCTTGGAAAGTGTCTTTGAGTGAAACCTTTAACTCTGGGAACCAAAACCTCTAGAGCAGGAGTGGGGAAAGGGCTCTGCCAACTTTGCCAACAGATTTATTCATCCCTGGTGCATCTTAAATCCTGTGGGACAGAGACTAATGTTCTATGGTTTCTGGGAAACCCTAAATCAAAAGGCTGGGTTAGTAGTTATTTCCTCCTCATAAGCTTCTTCTTTTGTCTTCCCAGTCTTGCTCTGTTTGCCATTGCCTTTCTCAACCATCAGGTTCTTGCTCCCATTTAGAAGCCACACAACTTCTCAAATGATTATTTTTTTGAAGCTGGTTAATACCACTGGACAGTGGAGCCATTCTGCCACATAAACAACATGGTGAGGCTTCCTGGTGTGGTGTGTGCTACTAAGAGACTCAAATATGGCTGAGCTTATGTTGTAGCAAGAAGAAGGAGCTGATCAGTTCTGTTGTGGGAGAGATCCACAGTGTGAACAGGAAAAACCCAACGGGGTGGGGGGGGACATCAGCTGCCAGCACATCTCCTTTGAAGATCTCCATAACTCCAGGGAGGATCAGGTTGCCAGCAAATTCTCTCTTGCCAAAACATCCTGCCCCAAGGAAAAGGAAAGTGGAACACAAATCACCAAGGGCCTTTTGTAGTCAACCCCTCACCCTGGGAGTCTCTCATCCTGCTACTGCCACCATGGAAGGTCCTTTAACAGGGCAATAGCCCCTTGTAAGGATCAGCTGTAGCTGGACTGAGGGGCACTTTCCCCACTTATGTAATTCGCTAACCTGCTTGATGCATTTAGGATCCAAAGCATTTTTGGTGGTGCTGGAAATAGCCAGTACCCGAGGAATTTTTTGCTTTCAAACACATTTCTTTCTAACGAATTGTCACACCAGGTGACTAGCAAATTTCACCCATGTGTGTTGTTTTGTAAACTCTTGGCTTGCATAACGAAGTGATTGTACAAATTACATGGTCAAAGACAGGAAAGGGCATGATGTTCTAAACAGGTGAAAACGGGTGAAAAAGATTAAAAATAATGATTTTTTTGGCATAAATTTTCAAAATCAGGGAAGCATGAGCAAGAAAGAAGAAGAGAAGTTTTTGGCATGAGCACAGATAAATATGAGTTTCACGTTTTCGAAAAGTACAGATGAATCTATTCATTATTTGAAATTCATATCTGGTCCTGTGAAAGAAGTGTAAAAACTGATACTGACTTTTAGGAATGTCCCTCAAGACCTTTATACACCCACATTCTGTTGCTTTCCCTTTCATCCTCTTGTCAGTCAATACTTAACCCTTTTGGATTCTGACCTTTTGGTAGTGTGAGGGCTCGGTATGGAGCTGATCAGATAGTTAAAAGGATATTCTTGCATATTTTCACAAATCAAAGCAGCACACTTGATTTACTGTGATTTGTGAGTTATATTATTACAAATACACAGGTGCTTGTTCACTGAGGCACTAAGTCTCTTAAAATCTCCCCTAATTGGCCTCACAAACCCCTATTTATCTGAAAATTCATCCCATATATTTTTTATTCTTTTTTGAACATTGAGTCAGATGTTTAAAAAGCTCCCTGTATCACATCAGCAAGTATAGAAGTTTCCATATGATTTGCACACTCAGTAAGTCCCCCAAAACAGAGCAAACAGATTACAAGACTTGTAAGATAACATAGTTATCTGATATAATTTTTAAAAAACCCTCTAACCCAAATGGTAGTAAATGCACAAAATAATGACTAAACAAAAACATTTAACCATCTCTTCACACCTACGTTTCTTTATATGTACCAGTTTCAGGCTCATAGTACTATCCCTCACTGTCGCCTAGTTTCAGAAAAATAAGGAAATAGTTACGGAAAAGGTGACAATAATACGTCCTGTTGGAACTGAGAAACAAAATGAAGCAGCTGTACATCAGAGAGAAAATCTGAACCAAGAGGCTGATAATGAGTGTGGCAAGTATTTTTTCTTGCTTATGGGTGGAAAAGCCAGTGAAGTCTCCGTTTGAAGACAAAGCACATAGTAATGTAATCATAAAAATCTCCTAATGGGGACTGTGTGATGTTCCATAAATGTATTCCTTTTAATACATCTACACACCGTCTTTCAAGGTTGCCTGAAACGGTACAGGGGATATGATAGCATCGGCATAGCTGGTTGTGCACAGAGCTGATACTCCTGTTTTGTTATTATTGCTGTTATTTGTGCTGTTATTATTTAATACATGTGTGGCAGCAGCTTCTCAGAAGCTCAGATAAAAAACATCACCCCATTTTTGCAAGGCAATGTGCAGACATTGCCAAGGCACTGTCTGTGAAAAGACTCTGAAAAGCCTGCAATTGATGGAAACAAGTGACATTTAGAGGGTGGGGAGACAAGTACCATAATTATGGGTGGGGCTGCTAGTATTACCTGTTATTAAGGGCTTGCCTGACACTTCCCATTTTAAGACCTGTTTCTGGTGGTTTGTAACTGCTTAGTAAACTTTAACCATTTGTCTTTCACTAGACTTCCGACCTTGGCTGCCAGTGCAGCTCAGTCATTATTAACAGACTGATTTATTTCATTTAGGCTTGAGGGATGGCAGGGTTGGGACTGACAGAGGAAGTAGCAGCTCTAAAAAAATGCCAAAAATTTTGTCATTGTCCCTGTCAATGTTTATCTGAAATAAGGACTCAAATATTATAATGTCACTGTTTCCTTCTATTCCCCCAGCTGTCTGTCTGCATCCATCTCTGAGCTCTTGGCTTAGATTTGTCTTTCTGGTCTGTATTTGTACAGCACCTTACTCAGCTGAGTGCTGGTCCAGGACTGGTACACCTATAAGCAACAGAAGTCCCAAAAAAAACACTGGTTTAGCACAGAACAAATGTTGTTGGGAGGCATAGAAATATTCCCTGTACAGAAATCCTGCACGGTCTCTTCCTTATTAATTGTGACTCTCAAATTATTTACCTTTCCTCATGCTTACAGTGCTGGAAATATTTAATATTCAAATATGAGTGACTTTTCTTGTCAACAACAGCTCCTTTTAGAAAATATTTTTTCTAAAAATAAGGAGGCTGTTTTTTAGACTCTGTTTAAACAGAGACACGATGCTGTTGGGGGATCAAGCTGAGCAAAAGCTTATTCCTTCTACCTGTATTTTTGGAGTCAGCACAGAGAGGAAGGGAAAGAACCACTGAGTTCATATTTCCACTGGAAGTGCAAAACAGAGGGCCAAGATTCATTAAGTTTGTTATAGTAAGTCAATATGACCTTTCTCTTTGTATTTTGCTTCCTTCAATTGACTTGAAATTGAACTAAGCAGCAAACGCTGTGTTCAGGACTTGTGAATTTCTTCAGCAAAGGTCAATATTTTCAGCTGTGAGGGGATCATTGTTTCAATAGTAATTTTTGTGTTACCTATAAAGCCTCACAGGCCATTCCATTTATCTCCTTTATAGTCGGTACTCTTAACCCCCTTTTAACTAAAGAGTTGACAAAATCTGACGTGATTCGGACTGTTAGAATAAATGCAAAAAAACCCTGGAGTTCTGTTACACCAAGTTTTTAACATTGTGCTTTCTGTACCTGAAGCCCAATCCTGCAAAATTTCAGGTTCTGTTTCAGGTTCCTTTGCTTCACTTTTAAATTTAATTATGAACAATTTTGTTCCCCTGTGAACATCCCAGACATGTGTAGGAATTGTCCCTACATATAACCAAGTCAATAATGCAAAAGTCTGTAGGCTGAATATTTGAGGTTGCACCTATTGGGATTAAAGCTGTTTTCCTAAATGCAGACCTGTGTCTTTCCTTGTAACCTGGACCATGTAATCTATGGCACACTTTTAGAGTGTAATCATACGGAAAATCTTTGACCAAAAAAAGCAACCAAACAACACTAGGGCTCAACAAGCCACAAATGTGCTTTGAAATCTGAGTATGGGCAGACCCAGGAGCAGGCAGTGCATCATGCAGAAGGCAAGTTTCTGTTGATTTTAATAAGCAAACAAACAAAACCCAAAAAGAAATCTCTACACCCTCTAACAAACCTGATTGTACCTAAGAACTTCATATGTCTGTGACTTGTGACTAACTTATTCTGTCCTTGTTGAGTAGCCTCTATTATCTTTCAATATTGTAGCACAATACAGCCCTTTACCCCAGCCTTTTAAAGGCAGCCCCATCCTTGCTCACAGGTCTGCCAGATGAAAAGGCAAAATGGACTGGTTTTCATTTTTTGGACCATACTATTCACTCATGCACATGCACAAAACTCCTGCAGGGGTCAATGGAGTATGTTATGCAGGGATTGAGATGAAAATACACCCTGGCTTGCTGATATTTTTCCTAGGATCAGGTGGAGAGGTGGTCTTTGCTGACACCATGCCAGGCTCTTGCCAGCTGCTGTAAGTACGTAGAATCATAGAATGGTTTAGGTTGGAAAAGATGGTAATAAGCCTATTTCTATGCAAAAGAGCTTATTGCTAATAATTTCTGCCAGCTTCTAACCACTGAGGTGGGGTTTTTTTTGTTGTTTTTTTCAATCACGTGTTTACAATAAGGTGGGCTTTTTGGTTATTTTACTTCAGTGTTTTAATGCAGTGCTAATGGTCATCAGCTCCATCTGACTCATCCAGCCCAGAAACCAACTTATGCCCTTTTCTATTGGTAAAAGATAAAATAAAGTGTATTTTCCTGAACAGCTTGATTTATTCTTCCTAGCTGGAATTAATGTGAAAACATTTCACTGTAAGACACAGAATCTGCAAAGAGCCAGACTGAAACCATTTGGGCTCTAGTTGTGTGCTGCTGTGAGAGGGCACTCAAATGGTGAGTGAACCTGTTAGGAGTCAAAACTCAAATTCTTTAGAACCCACCAGCCCTAAAGTGATGATCTCACCATCCAAAGCATAGAGACACATTTGAAGAGACATATTTTGCCAAGGTATCTCCCTTGAGTCTTTCCAGTGAGATACAGTAACAAAAGGTGTGGTAGAAGGTCCTGTAAATGTCCCTGGGAGCATTAGACAACCTCAGACAAACTCTGTGCTACAGCACTTTTTTTTAAGAATAAGAAGGAAAATAAGGAAAAATAAATGAGTAGTTGGTAACATATATCTGTATCGCGAAGGAGGCATTCAAGTTGGTTCAGTCCATCAGAGGGCCCTGAGGGCTAAATTGTTCATAAAACCCAAAACTTACCAGGAGCTGGTCTTTCCTCCATGGCAAGGCTGAGTGAGATGGAAGAACCTGAATTTCTTGCTCCTCCTTTGTGTGGCTAGACAGGTCTTCACCAGCAATTGCATTTCTTTCATGAGCTTGAAACCCACACTAGCATTTTAAAATAACAAGCAATAACTGTGTAAGCTTCCAAGCTTTCCAAAAGCCTATTTATAGCCTCATATACTCATATACGAACAACTAAATTCCTATACATGCTGAAATCCCCAGCTGATTTTATTAGGTGAGCCTCTGTTGGATCCCCAGCCCCAAATGACACTTCCCATTCTAGAGGGGCCCTCAGAAAGTTGCATGTTTCACTCTTGCTCTCATCCAAAAAATATTTGCAAAATACAGATCTTTGTCAAGTGGGAAGAGCCTGATTTAATCCTGGTCTGTATGAAGGAAAAAGCTGGCTTGATTTCTTCATTCAGGCCTGCCTGAAATCCTTATCATGCCCAATAGTATAGTATCACATGGGAGGTGAATTCCTTTGTCACCTCACATAGCAAAACCTATGACTGTCTTCTGAAACATCCGCTTGGAAAGAAAGTCAACAAAAACCATCTCTGATGCTCCTGTGGGGGTGCCCCCTCTAAATCAAGTTTTCTGGAATGAAGGAAGAGAAAGGAAAAATCAGAGAAGGCTTCATCAAATTGTGGATGGGAAGCCAAAGCATTAGCATATCTAATGTTCTTCTAAAAGGAATCTAATCTCAAATTAAAAAATTGCTAGGGCCAGGGAACCCAGCAAAATCTTTGGGAGGTTCTTCTAGTAGTCAAACATCAGCACTTCTAAAGTCTAGTCTGAACTTGCCCAGTTTCAGCTTGTAGCTTCTGGGTAGTGTTACACCTCCACCTTCTGTACCACACAACCCAGTATGAAGTTCTGTTCTTACAGATTGATCAAACCCATATTTTTCCTGGTCATAAATTGTAGGCCTTTTACTACACGAGGCAAAGTTTTTGCACCTACTCTGCTTTACAGCTTATTAACCCTTCTAGCCCACAGACACCAGGATGGGATGAACTGGCTGCATCTAGACTGTGCCCGAAATACTTATAAAGTGATGTGGTGGGCTAAAGCCACTTGGCTTGCTGACCAGACTCACACATACACATGGCAGCCTCTGGGACACCACAGCATGGAAGGCTGGTGTTCCTCACTGGGAGCCCATATTCTGGCAGCCCTTAAGTGCCCTTGGACATCCCCGGAGACAACCTCTGTATCCTGAAGTTCTCTCACCTGTGTGTTATAGCCTCGGTCTTTTGGACGCTACAACTCCTCAAGGATTGGGTATTCTCCACAATCAAGCTGTCTTTGCTTTCCAGGACAGAGTCATATTCTATAATGACCTACTACAGTCACAGCTGCTTTGCATCTTTGTATTGGGGTGGATTAGAAAATGTGCAGTTTGCTTACTACTAGCTTGGCCTGCATCAGTGACCTCTCTTCTTTCTTCACCCCCAGTCTTTGTGTCATCTGCTGACTTTCTTAACAAGAAGTTGGGGTTTTTTTCTGGGTCACTGATAAAAATGCAAAATAAATCAGATGGTTTCATTGGCAGAAAGGACCCATGGGACTGTCCCTTGCAACTTGTGGGTTCTTAAAAAAATGGTTTTCTTATTATATCAACCACAAACTTCCCCCAAAGGTAAACTGCCTAGGAAATGACTCCTATCAGTATCCCACTGGTATTCGAGAGCACAGCTCTACTGCACAGGGAGAAGAGATTTACGCATATTGAATTCACTGTTACTACTTTGACAAATAGTGTAATCCCTCAGAGCTAGTTCCTGCATAATCACTTCTGTATGTTTTTTTACTGACCTTAGAAACAGAACTAGAGATAAGAATAGTTGGGAAGATGGAAGGCAGCTTACCAGACCCTTCTTTGCTCCGGGCTGAAAAAGCTTTGCCTGGAAACTGTTAAAAGATGTGCTCCAACTTCCAGTATTTTCTTCAGTTTTGCAGTGACAAGGACACCCTATTAAGGGTTTGGGTTAAAAGAGGGATGTGTTTTGAAGGTGTGCAAAAGGAAGAAAATGTGTTTTTATTTTGTGTAACAGTCTGAACAGATATCTCTCTGTGTGTTTTAATCATGGTACAGACAGAACTGCCTTTGTGATGCTTTCATGCATCAATTTCTATTCAGAGGGAGTCAGTCAGGGCTGCAACCCCAAACAGATGGAATAAGTTTAGTGATCAGCTGAAATGCGAGGTAATATTATCTGGTTTAATACATTTTAATGCCTTATCTTCAAGGGTTTGAATTAAGGTTGTGATGACTCCATGTTGTCTGCTCCTTTCGATTAAGCATTTTGCAGAACTGTGTTCGTGTTGTGATTACACATCTGCGAGTGTCTGTGACTTTTGCTCCCCAGCAGGTTCTCAAGAAGCATATGTCTTAGTGTATCCAAGTGCCATCAAGCCAAAGTTTGTAGAACTAATTATTCTTTATTTCCCTGTGTCCTTCTCCTCCCACTTCTTTCAAATATAAGATTTTCATTTGTCTGGATTTCTGAATTCTCAGCAACAGCAAAATCAAATAGATGAGATCTGCATTTTCCTCTAAAGGTGAGGCTTGACTGAGAGATCACATAGTGATATTTTAGCTAATGAAATGGTGATAATGTCAAATGAATTTCATGTCTGTCTTTGAGATGAATATAATGCAGCTGATTGAAGGCTCTGCAGATGGTAAAGGCCGTTCATGTGTTAGCAGTATGGATTCAGTGTGCTGCTGTGTCTTCAGACTTACTGTTGTGAAAGCGTTTGTAACATTTTCAAGGTTTACAGCATGAAGAAACCTGAGCAATTGCATTTACCAGAGTCTGTCAACAAGTTATTTGAAAAACAAGAACTGGGTTCTCAGATCAGATTGATTTATTTATTAGCAAAGCACATTGTATGCCCATATTATATACAGGGCACACACTTGGACCTTTTCTGCTAAAAATGAGATCCAGTCACAACATATACTTTATTTTTCATGCTCCAGAAAGTGTGCACCAGCATGCAATTTTAAGACTCTGAGAGAGGAATGAAAGCTGAATATCATGTTTGACTTGATTTTAGTTTTTCAGATGTCCATATGTGCTTCTACCCAGTACTTACTGTGTCTGTTTCAATACCTAAATGCTGGCAGACTTGTAAAAACAATTGGGATATCTTGTGCTCTCCATAAAAAACCCCACAACATACTTCTAATTCACAGTCTTCAGAGACCACCCAGTATCTCCAGGGCTGTCATATACTACAGCTGTTATTTTGTGCAACTTATATGCAAGTGCATTAAGACTGAGTAAAACTGAACTGGAATTGTTGAAGACCACACACAAGAATACATTGTATTGTTTTGTTTCTTAGCTAAAAGAGATTCCAGCCTGAAGAAACATTCAAATTTTTCCAGTGGTTTGCCCATGATTAGTGCCTCACTGAGGTTCTACAATAATTTAATTCATTATAAGCAATGTAATTTTATCAGTAGCATGCCACATGTATTGCCTGTGCATTTTCTTAAAGTCTAATTAACCTTCAATATCGTGTGGGTTAGTTAGTGTTGAAGGCTTGAGTGTTGGGGTTGTTTTAGCTTGTGTTTTCTTTTAACACCAACCTTTTCAAATTCCCTCCTAGATAATGGGATATGACTTTTAAATGGAAGATATAGCTTTCAAAATGATTCAACATAATAAGAGATAAAACAACTGAGGAACTGAAAAAGCAAATAGTGCCTCTGACTTAAAAAGAAAACAACTATCAGTGCCCCTAGCAATTGTCTAATTTGGAGACATTTGAAAAAGACAGGTCTTAAGAGGAAAAAAAACCCTTAAACTGAACATCACTGCTTCAGAGTTGTGAATTGCGTCTGGCATGAATTAAGAAGGATGTAGATAAACAGTATCTGATGTAAAGCTTCACAGCATGGAGTTAACCCACCAGCAAATTTCAGCAGGAAGAATGAACTCAGGCTGGACCAAGATTCTGTGTGGCAGCTTTTGTCCCACATTACCAATCTGAACATGATGAATTGTCTTGTACTGGGAGAAGAATGGTTCTGATGGCAAAAGAAAGCTGGGCTGTGCCCTGGTCTGAGTTCCTGTGCTCTGGCCACATCAGCTCTTGGGTTAAAACAACTCAGAAAGACCCACAGGTCCTGTGGCATAGTCTGAGCTCTACTCCAAGCTGTTGCAGTTTCAAAAAGATCTGGAGGATCCAGACTGAGGAGGTGATGGATGTTTATCATTCTCTGGAGTCATCACTGGGATGTGAAAGCAAGATCTGCTTTTAGGTGAGAGTAGAGTGGGGAGATCACTTAATAAAGAGAGCAGCCTTCAGCATGTGCCAGAAATAGGTATGGTTTCTGCATTGTTTTGACAACTCCAGATTTTATCTACAGTATTAAAAGCCATTTTCTTACAACTGCCCTTCCCCCTCTCTCCTTCCCTACCCCTACCTCTTTTTTTAAGGAAAGAAGTTTGGATCTTCTGGTGGTAGAAATACCTGGAAACTGTTTTCTTAGCATATTCCAAAGGCTCAGATAACAGAAGACAAATAAAGAAACACACGTTTATTTATTTGGAGGCTTTAATCTTATGCATGTAAAGCAAATTTCCTGATTGTTTGAAAACTCTGTCATGATCTGTGAAGGCTCAGGGTTGCCAATACTATTAGCATACCCACTGAAGAGTTTCAGCTGATAAAGTTGTGAGTGGTGTGCTCTCTGGTGTGTGCTCTCAAGGGAAAGTCAGGCTCGGGAGATGAGGTTTGACTTCATTTACTCCATGTGACCTTAGACTGCTGCTTAAAACAGTCTGCTCTTTGTTTCTCCAGCTGTCAAATGAAGATAATGATTCTTACCCATTCTTAGGACAGCACTTTGAAATTTATAAATGAAAATATTATTTATATTCAAGAGGTTCCCAGACAAGGAAAATGAATGATTTCCATAAATGCAATATATTCCTTCCTTGCATCATTCCAGTCTGGAATGTCATGTCTATTTTCTAGCACTCACACACACTGAGGACTGTGTGAGAGACAAGTATTTATAATGACTTTATACATACACAGTCCCTCTCTATAGCAGGTCTTTGTATGTAATTTTCTGTATATACCCATATATATATGTGTGTGTATGTGTGTGTGTAATGGACACACAGAACACCACCTGAAATTAATATGAACCATTTCATGTTCACAGGGCTGACTGCCTTTATAGTGCTCAGATAGCAAAGCTGGTAAATATTTTGTGTGACTTTAAAAGACCAAATACTTTATCATTCTGTTGCCTAGCAAAATGTATACATTAAAATATTATTAGTTAAAATGATGATGTAATGTTTGTCACAGGAGGATGACAATGCACTTACCTAATACAGTATATAAACTAAGGTCCAGTCTGCATAATTTTGGTTTCTAAATAGCAATGAAAAATCCCAGTGGGCTTCTCTGAAAGGGTGATCAGCTGTCTGGGGAGCTCCAGAGAAAAGCTCTTTCTTTTTCAGGATCAGACCACTGCACTGGGCAAGCACCAGTGAGAATGCAATATCCAAGATAACAAGAGATCTGTTGCCACCTGCAACATGGCAACTGCACCTCCTTCCCCAGCCAATGGACCAGAGTGGAAGCTCGCCTCTGCCTTGTGCTTAAGTTAGCTCTTCTGCTGTGTGGGGGCTGGACAAGAGTAACAGGAGAAGTGTACACTGAAAATCATTGCTAAATACACCAGATGGGGAGCCAAAGCAACTCACATCCCCAATCAGTAATTTATAACAAAGTCTGCACAGCGTGGAGAAGCAATTGCTTGAAATCGATAGAGATTTAATGATCTATGAAGGTAAAACAAACCATTCTGCCAAGAAGCAGAAGGTACTAATGAAGCCTTCTGAGTCCTGGAGGAGAGAGGGCTTTCTGGGGGAGGTGATGAGCATCCTGCAGTGGGTGCACTGGGGCTGCCAGGGCTTAGTGCAGGAGCCCTTTTTGACCAACACCTACAGTCACTTCTGAGTGTCTGCAGTGTCAGAGGATGGCAGGTCCGTCTGCCAGAGGATCTGAACTTTTTTTCTTGACTGAAGTGGTGTTGATCCACCTCCTGATGGAAGTCCTGGGCCTGGATAAGGAGGAAGAGGAAGATGGTACATGAAGAGGGCATGGCAGCGAAACTCTCTGAAAGCAAGTTCCAGGGAGATTTTAGTAGACTTAAACCCTGCACAAAACTGATCTAAACACCATTTCTAGCAGATCCAAATAGTCTCTCCAACACTAAAATTACAGGCTGCAGCTTAGGAATACTGACTGATTTCCTGTTTACACTGGGTAATGTTTCACTGCTCCAGCCAGGCAGAGGTGAGACTGTAAGATATTTAGCACTGGAGTTGTTATGAGGCCCTGAGGTGTCCTTCAGGAATTATCTGGGCTTTGGCCAAATACTGCATTAGACAGTGGGGCATATTTATTACTAAGTGTCTTGTAACACCCTCTCTCATTAAGGTTTCTAAGTCAGTGTAAGTAGAAAGAGACAGACCCACTAAGCCATCCAGTCCATCTCCTATCCAGAGCAGGATTGCTCTCTTAAGTGCAATCACTTGTGTTCTGCAAGCATAGTTTTAAATGTATCAAGAGATGCATCATTTAATTTATGAGAGTAATCAATACCCTAAAAGACCTGTCAATAAATTTTCATTCTTTTTTTCATTTTTGCCATTACAAATATCTTCCTGTTGCAAGTTATGCCCACTGGTGTTACTAACCTTTCTGACAAACATAGATGTCTATTGGAACTTTCCCCATTCATTGCTTAGCCAATACTTACACCTTTAGGGCCAGACTTTTACACACTTGCCCATAATATTTTGCTTTGTAAGTAGGCCTGCTAAAATGTAGGGGAAAAGGATGGAATAAAAATTAAAGTGCTACTCTAAGGGAATAAAGGTGCCCCAATCCACCCCTAAACTATTTTAATCTTTCCATAAAGTCAGCCCAGACAATCCCTTAGACACTATTGTTGCTCTCCACTGAACCTGCCCTTTTAGATGCTAATAAGGTACCCAGGAGTGAATTTAGTATTCCTAGTGTGGTCACACCAAAGCCATATGGAGTGGAATCTTTTCTTCCCTTTTCTAGGAGGTGATGTCTTTGAATTTGCAGCCAAAAATTTCCCTTTCTCTTTTTTTACTCAGTCACATTTAATACACTCTCTACTATCACCCTCAGGCTTCTTTCAGCATTACTTTCCTCATTTTCCTTTCTGAGGAATAACTGAGTTTTGGATTATTTTCCCTAGATGTCTACACTCAAATTTCTTCAAGTTGAGAGTCCTTCTGTTATTTTCTTCCCATAGGTCATATCGTATGTCATCAGCTATTAAGTAAAATTCTAGATGTGGATTATAAGTTATGGATTTCATTTTCATTGATTTTCAAGGGGGGAAGGAATTTAAGATTACCAGCATGACTGAATTTAAATTCTACCTCTCTCATCAGCAGCAGAAATAATGGCAATTTAATTCATTACAGTTTAATGTATAATATTTTATTTAAGATCAAATATTTTCACAAATATATAGCTGAGAAATTGAAAATCTTCTCCTTAGTAATACATAAAGTAAATAATTTAAACTTTTATTCATAGCCAAATGAGAATTAGAAGATGGCATATTTAGAGTGTACAATAATTAAGTCTCAAGGAAAACAAGTATGGGAATACTCTTTAAGACTGACTGGAAGAAAACTGTAATTTAGTAGTTACAATTCATTCTCAACTCAGAATGTGGCTATGTTATATGTAAATTATTTTTAAACTAATTTTGCCACTGATGTAAACTGAAAAATTAATAAAATTGAACTGTGCATTCTCTAATGGCTGAAGCAATTTTGTTCTGGTTTTGAAAAAGTTAATGTACAAAGATGCTGTCAGTTACAAAAGTGCTGCAGAAAAAGAAAGTGTCTGTTACACATGGAAAAATTCTCCACTCAGTTGTACCTAGAGGGAAAATTCATTAAAGTTGTCCTTGTGAAGTTGAACACAGTTTGTTGCTTTGCTTGGATATATTGAAACACAAATAATCCACGTTTCAGCTCCGTTTTAGAAGTCAGAGGAGTTCCTGGCAGCAAAATTTCCTCTACTTCAGATTAATTCATCAGATTGGATTGCATTTTCAAATGTAATCAAACTGATATGTGTCCTAAGTTCCTATGCAAAGGTATTGCATGAAGATGGAAGGGTGTAAATTCACTTGAAAGAGGCGACAGAATTAACTGTGCATCGGCAGGCAAACCACACCGTGACTGTTTATAATCTCTGTGAGCACATCACTCGGTATGGAGCATTTCCCAGCATTAGGAATCAAATATGGGTGTGTGGCAGGGAAAAAAAAAAAAAAGAAAGGCTAGAAAATCTACGGAATATTTGAAATGGTTAATTGATGTCAGTTCTGCTTGAGCATTTTGTGAAACAAACATTCATACTTTAGTGGATGGTGCTGTTGATTGCTTGGCATTCCTAAGCAGAAATAACGAGTATCAATCTAGAATTTGCAAGGAAATTGCACAGTTACACTTAGATCATGCTAGACCTTGGTAAATTTTTGGGGCAAACTCTTTTGCCAAATGCGTGGGTTTGTGTGAAATGATTTTAAACTGCCAGTCCTCATGGGTCTTTTTCTTCTACAGAAAGCAAAACTGGTACAATATCTGAATGCTTCCAAAAGCTACAAAAGTGCTGCAGAAAAGTTGATTCAAATCCTAATGTTCTTCTATAGCCATAGTGAATTGAGAGAATTGGGCATAAATTTTCTCAAAACAGTTCTGTGTAACTTCATCAGCTGTAACAGGGGATCTCCAGAGAGTGACTCTCTCTCCATGACATGAAGGCCCACCCCTTTCTTCTTCAGCTGTTGCTAAAGTTGGTATTCCCCAGACAGACAGAGAGATTTGGTTGTAAGAGTTTTCACTGTTCCAGAAAAGTCTGCTTTCTGGGTTGATCCAGCTCATCTCACATCCCCATCTTTACAAAAGCTCAAACTTGTAAGATTTTTTCAGTGTTAGTCTTCTTTGTCTTAAGTCTTCAACGTTTTATGGGCTATCCCTGTATCCTCAGCCAGCTCTGCTGGGGTCCACTCTACCATGGAAATGTTGTGTTTGAGAGGACCTGGTGTGACCTTGCCACAACTGAATCCATTCAAATCCCAATTCAAATCCATTCCAAGCCCAAGTGGGATGGTAGGGGGAGAGTTGTTTGTTTGTCCCAGCTACCCTGGGCAGGTATCCTGTGTGTCTGCATTGGGGACCACCATGGTGAGGATGGAGGCTCCTCACTGGCCATGGAGAGACACACAGGTGGCTGTTGTCTACAGCACTTTTGACACTGTCATTTAGCTTTCTTTCAGGAGAGTTACTTGAGTTGTGCTGAAAAGTGTTGACCAACAACAGGTATTTTATTCTGAGATTCCCAGCAGAGCTCCTCCTCCTTCCCCAGATCTTTTTGTTGAGGAGGCCTTGCACAGATATCTGGGTGAAGACTTAAACCAAACCCAGTTTTAAAAATGAATTTAGTTTTCTTTTTCTGTAAGCGCAGCCAGAGTCTGGGATGCTGCTGCTGCTCCAAAAAATGGCGGTTCCTGACTTAATTAGCTCACATGGCTTGAGATGTGTAACGCTGACCATTACAGAAAGCCTGATAAGAAGGGGTAATGATCCAACACAAACACTTTAAATTAACACAAGCTATGCAGGGTCAGAGCCACTAGGATGCTGTGTCTCAGTTTTAAGGAAATTCTCCCAGAGACGGGAGGTACTAGAGTCTGTCCTTTAATTTGCCCTGCTTTGTCAGATTCTTCCTGTTTCATATGCCAACTTCCATTCCTTTCCAGGAATGCAGACAATTTTGCATATTCAAAACTTTTGGAAAAGTATTCAAACCTTTTGATATTTATCCAGACCAGATCTAACACAGAAGTTTCCAAGCAGCAACGAACCTAGTAACCAATACAGCCAACTAATAATGAACAAGAATGATTAAAAAATATATTACAATAATAAAATTTTAATAATAAAATAAAACTCCAACTTTGAGCTGGGAAAATGGAAAGAACATTTAAAATCCAAATGTGAGTTCAGTAAAAAGAATCCTCTATGCCACTCTTTAGTAATGGCTGCAGAAAGTATGGCAGCATCCAAAATACTGTAGAACTGTGTCTGGGTTTGTATTTTGTAAAGCAATTGGCAGAAATCTCCTTGAAGGGCAAGCCTTGGGCTTGGAAACATGACTGAGTGCTACTGTGGACATTGTGGATGGATGAGCATGGGAGAAAGGCCTAATGGGAACTGACACCTCTGGAATGGAGGGATTTGGGGTAAAACAGCAGCAGTGGGTGGGACCTTGCAGAACAGGGGTAGCAGCCTCTGGGTGCAGTCTCCACTGCTGGTGCAAGTTTGGCTGTGCCTTCAGCAGCTGGTGCTGTGGCTGGCAGCAGAGCTCTACTGGGAGCCCACACGTGCTTGTTCCACTGGTGTGTGCTGGGCTGGGTACCCAGCTGGGAGGAGTGGGAGGTTACTTGCTGGGTGCTGTGGTAGGGCCCACAATCACACTTGCATTTATTTAGCTGAGTGGCAGCCGCTGGGAGTACGGCACTGAACTCTTCCATTTGCCTTTCACATGTATTTGTTCCCCTACATAAGGAGGGGACTTTGGCATCAATTACCCCTCTGAGACAGAGGTAATAGTGGGTAGCCTGTACCCTCTCCTCAGCCACAGCAGGCTGTGCCTCATTGTCTATTCAGTTCGAGCCACCAAGCAGGGAGGGTTCACGCTAAGGTGCCAGACTGTGCAGTGGTTAAATTATAATGGTTGAGGCTCAGACACCAGTTCCCTCCTGTTGACTTTGTTGTCAGGAGCTGGTAGCCTGGGAGATGGGTGGTAACAAACAGCTGGAAGGTAATAACAACATTTATTCAATGAATGAAAATGAGAACCCTATTTTATTTAAGGTTACTCTCTGCTGGCGTCAGATGCCATAAGGCAGTGAATCCTGCATTGGTTTCAGACATGATCTGGGGAAGAGGAGCTTGCACAGTCCGTACTTAAATATCATTGGGGTTTAACATCTTGCTTGTATGAGGCAACTTACATGTCGAGGGCCCTGAATCTCATCAACTGCATTCTTCATTTTTCTCATCGTCCCATCTGTCTTAGGGTCATGAGTTACTCAAAATGTCAGCTGACAAAAAGGAATACCAAGATTTATTTCATCAGTTAAAACAAATTAGTGAAAGGATTTTTGGTCTACCAAAATTTTTAGAGTCATGTTTAAGACCAGTTAGACGAGTATAGCTCTCTGGCCACTTTCCCTGTCAATACTTTGACCTTGAAAAATGCAATAGTACAAAGGGTTTTAAGCACATGCTCAAATTTCAAGACAGGCCAAGGGAGCTAAGAAAATGCTTAAATGGTGCTGTAAATACACAGTCTGGCATCATTCTACAGCCTCAGCTTTATTCATACAGTGTGATGGGAGGCAAATTGATTTTGTCCTTCTGCTGTGTTCATGAGAAAAGACTTAATTTTGAAAATATGGTAGTAGCGGTGTGATTGGAGTCCTGGGGTTACCTAGAGACAGGTACAAACAAATTGAATGCACTGAAAAAAATTTCTGTGACAATTGATTGCCCTTCAGAGTGGAAGACATCATTATTAAAAGACATGGAAGCTGGCAGTAACAGAAAATAACTATACATGCATATATGTATATATAGCACAGCCACAAGCCACGTAATTTTGGAAAGATTAGGATGTTCAGCCCAGAGACTTTGGATAGACTCCTTGGCATATCAGTGAGCCTATTCCTTTATGTTGTGTCAGTCCTGTTTGGCCATCTCTTGAGTTTCAGCCCAGCAAATACTTAGGGATAGACCAACCATAAAACTAAACTACAGGGACAGGATGAATTCTTTCTGCTCACGGAGAAGAAGCCAAGCTATTTTAAATCCACCGGCATGGCTCTCACAAAACCTTAGGAGTCCCTTTGGGAGGAATGAGAGAGAAAGAAAAAATCCGGATAGCCAATTTGGTTTTAGAGAGGCCTTCTTTCCTAATTGCACCAGCATCTACCTCCTCTGGCACTAGTGCCACGGTAGTGCCATCAGAGAAGTTTTTGTGCAAGTTTAGTGCTGCCTGCACTTTTCCAGCAAGCAAAGTGTTTTTTCTGGCTGCATGGTAAATTAAGATCAGAAGTATATCAGGCAAAGATGTGTGTATCTCTAGAAAGATTATTTGTAGGACTGCAACAGATCTTCATCTTGACTAGCCTCTATAAATTTAAGTGCCTAAGTACTGAAGTACTGAAATATTCTTTTTTCCCCAGTAACACAAGTCAGTTAAAATGATTCAATGTGTTTGTCTTCCTTTAACCAGCTGCAAGCTTCAAGAAGAGAACAATTGATATTCTTCTGGATGTAAAATCACATCATGTAACTTAGTGGCTATATACTGATATATGTTTATTAGATGAGGAACCTATTTCTTGCTTTTTTTTTTTTTTACCATAGTGTCTACAGGTATCCAAAATCTTCCTCGACATTTCTCCACTTTGTGCAACCAGCTGAATCAAGCAGGGATGAAGTTGCCCTGTGCACATTTCTATTAGGTTGGCAAAAGTGCCCTAAGCAACCACTCTTTTTCTGGCTCATGTTTCATTCCCTTCCTGAGCTGACCTTATGGAGATGTCTGTTTAAGTGAACCTGAGCCAACAAAACACCAGGCAACAGACTGGAAATCTTGGTTTAATTGAGTCATCATGCCAAGCGCATGGGAAGCCTGGTGACACTGACAGAGTGCTGTGTGGTGGTTTGGAGTGTTGGCTGCTTCACCAGCTCCAGACAGGCTGGGCCCAGATGAACCCACCGACCCTGGGGTTCAGAACCACCCTGAATGCGAGCAATAGGATGTAGAGGTTCTGCTGCATGAGAGGCATCACCCAAGCATCTGCTGCATGCCCAGCAGAGCCGATGCATCCCACAGCCCTGTGTCTACTCAGAGGCAACAGCTGTGTGCCTGTGAAGCAGGAATTTTCCAAGAAAGAGTAGTACCCCCTGCCTGAAACTGTGTGTGTGTTTGGGACAGGGGCAGTAGATTCCCATTAAATGGGAGCGTGTATTACTCAAATGCAGAGGCTTGGCAGATCTCCAGGGGCAGAGCCTCAGAAGTTACAAACCAAACTCTGCCAGAGCCCTGGGGGAGCTCTTTTTGAGAAAACAGTGAACAATCAGGTCCAAATCCCAGGAAGACTGTTATCCCCTCTGGAGGCAAACCAAAGAAAATGTTCACACCAACTCTTCTGCATAAAAACAGGGTTTTGGTGTTATTCTACTGCCAGTGTAGTTGGTTGCCTGCCTGGAAAGGCTGATGAAGAACGGGCTCTGCATCTTTGCTTTCACATGTAAGTTTTGTCTCCAGAGTTGTGGTGATAATGGGAACATCTTCAAAATCTCTGCTGAAACCAAGGGCCATATAGGCAGAAATTAAGCACAGCTGTGCCTAGTAAACAGTATTTAATAAGGCTCCATGAAGTGGGATTTTTTCATAAGTGATGCTGCAGTCACGCATGGGACTCATTTGGAGAACAAGATGCAGGCCATGTGTGGCTGCCCAGCACTCACTATTGACATGGTAGATTTTGTGATCTCCTGTACATTCCTGATATTTCTTTTCCTTGCCTTAGGCTTCTCCCAGTTGTTCACTGCATATGCAAACATAGCCTCCTAGACCAAAGTGCTGTCTCTCCTGGTTACTGGCAATTTTGCCAATGACTTTTGTGGGACTGAGATTTAATAATAGCTGCATGAAATATTTTCATGCCTGGCGTATAAAATAATTTCATACTCTGTAGACTCTCTTGCTTTGATATATTGGAAAATGAGCAACGTTTACCGTCTCTGACAATTAAGAGTGCCACATTCTCTAGGTATGGTCTAGAGTGAGCATGCAGGCTATAATTAAAAACACTCCATGATGCACTGATCACCAAAGAGGCATTTGTTTATTCTGCCTACAGTGCAAGTTGGCCATTACAATATAGGTCTATCTATAATAACATTAATATAAATAAAGCTGGAGTGTCTGTGCTTTACCCAGCTGAGGGCTACACTTGAGTTTTAGCAGAGCCAGAGGGATGAATTTAATTTGTTTAACAGATCAGCCAGATTGCAACTGGTCTTGTGAAACAAAGGTGATAACCAGAGAGGCCAAAAAGAACCAGCCACCTACGGACTGGGATCAAATGGGACCTTCTACGTGGGGCCCTGCAGATCACTGATGACACCTGCACTTCAAAGGCAACCCACAGAAGAAACGTGAGCCCATGACCTTTGGTACTTCACAACAAACAAAGAAGATCAAGAGGGGGCTGTGGGGCTTTCTTAACTCCACTTGATACTATGCTAGGAATATGCAAGCCACTAGATCCTGCACTGGTTGGATTTGCCGTTTATCTGTTTTGTCTAGAAGCCCACCTGAAGGAATCATTCTGGATTTAGAGTTTGTCAGCTCTTCAGAAGGGCTCAGTGTGTGTGGGAAGGGCTGCCTCAGTAGGACACACGAGTTCAGCAGCAGTGCAATCCTAGACCTGTGCACAAGTGGAACAAGTTGGGCCAGTGGAGCACAGCCCTGCTGGCGTGTCCAGCCCCGGAGCATCAGGCATGGATGGAGGCTGACTCTCTGACTGGTTTCACGTCCCTGATGGACATTGCTGAGTCAATGGACTTCTGCTGGGTGGACCTGACCAAAGTCATTTTGCCGCTCTCCTGGAAGGCATTTGAGTTACACAGCTAATGACAACACTAAAAAAAAAAAAAAAAAAGAAGCAAATATAAACACTCTGATTAAAAAAAATCCATGTTCCTATGTTTGCTGCACTTGCCTACACTTGTTTCTGTGACATTGTAATACTGCCAGTTCTCTGTTCAGTTCCACTGAGTGTTTTGGGGAGCAGGAGTGGTAATACTCAAGCTTCTAATGCAAATATGAGAGAAAACAAATCTATAAATAAGTCTGAACTCAAAAATTATAAATTATAAACAGAAAAATAGGCAAAAGCCTATTGCAATTTTTCTCCTCTGGCATCTTTAACAATACCAGGGAGAAGAGCTTTACCACATGCTGGTACCATCCATGCTGCCGGCACCAATCCAGACCCCAACTGAACATCAGTTTTGTTCTGACCTAGGTGGGGTGCCAGTTCTTCCTGTCTGCAGGAGATGCTGCATTTCTGCTTGCAGAGCCATCATCCTTGCTCACCCACTGCTCATGCTCCTCATCTTCCCCTTTTCCTTCAGCTTTGCAGCTACTGCAGTACCCCAGCCCTGGGCAGGGTTTGGTCCTGGAGAACTCACTCCACTAGCAGTAGAGCAGTGAGGAAAAGCAAAAGGAAGAAGAATATTCACATCCTGAGTCAGCACATCCCTCTTGCTTACTGTTCATTGCACAAACCATTGCTGAAGGATGATGCAGGGGTAGGACTGAGTGCTCAGCAAGGACAGGGGGGTAGGGCTGCTGGGGAAACAGCCTAGCAAAGAAATCCAGAGGAAGCTGCAGCCTCAGCTCTCTCAGAGAGGAGCATATAAGGGCACACAGTCACGCCAACCAGGAGTGCTGCTCATTTCCACGAGCAACCAGTTTTGGGGTCAGTTTTCTCATAGTTTTCCCTATAGCAATAGCAGCAAATGCATCCTGAGTGCCAAGGAGCTGCAGCATTAGTTGCTGTCTCTTTCTTGATGAAAATACTAATGTGTGACCTGCATACTATGGAGGAATTGGCAATTTTAGATCATTACTAGGGAAAACCAGCGAAGATTAACTTGTCTCACTGTAGTGCTGGTGTCTCCTGCAGCAGAGAAGGAAGAAAAGGCTTGACACCACACTGAATCCACTTTTGTCTTAGCAGGGTACTAGCTGCAACTGTTTGAAAGGCTTGTATTGTATCACTGCTCTTTGTTATCAGGTTTCCCATGGTGGTCAGTGTTACATATCTTACATTGTTTGAGCTAATTAAGCCAGGGAATCAGGGAAAGCACATTTCCGGCGGGGATTTATTGCCAAAAGATATTTCAGCTGAAGGGGGAAAAAAGGAAATCTCCCTTTATGTCCAGAATTCCTGAGCTGTTTCATAATATTCAGCGTTCAGCTTCATGGAAATAAACTGACAATAACGTCAAGAACTTTTAACTTGAGCAGTTTTCCTCTGTTTTGTTGAATTTAAAAGCGCCGTAAAGAAAACTAGGGTTCTAATACAGACACAAAACTAAAAATATTTGAATCACCTAGGCTGGAAATATATTTGTTAATAATTTACAGACAAATGACTGTTTGCTCTCCAAGTGCTTTGTGCCAAAAAGTAGAGAGTATTATTTGCACCTGCTTTTATGCTTCTTTACTAGAGACGTGCAAGTGGCAGTGTTTTACATCTTCACTGGTGTCCATTTGTAGGATGCCAGCAGAGGCAGAGGGACCTGGTTCCTTCCTGCCTCCACCCAGCACGGAATGGGTGGTCAGAGCACCTGGCAGTAGGAGGGCTGAGCCCTGCCTACGTGCCTGGCACGACAGAGCTGAAGCACATTTTACAGCACCTTTGGCTGCCCAGCAAGTGCTGCCCGTGGGGCAGAGCCTGGGCTGCAACATGGTTGTCGGCCCAGGAGAAAGGGGAAGCTCTGCTCTTACGTATGGGATGTCATACACAGGTTCATTGTTAGGAAATCCTGTGTGTGAACAAAGCCCTGCTTTTCTTCCAGATGGTATTAATAATCACTGTCAGTGAGGCTGGTGATGATGACAGTTTGTTCATTTGCACCAGTGGGTCTAAAAGGCTGTGCTGAAAGAAGTGAAGGTGGTGGTCCTCTGCCTGCCAAAGTACACCAACAACAACCAGGGATCACTATGGATTATTAAAGGCATACAGTGTTTTGGATGAGAAGGTCCTGTTCTCAGTTTCATGTAACTTTTGTTAAGCTTTGACTGTTCATCATGTCCTCTGAAGCATGGCTTGTTGCCTGTTTTGTTTGGTTGGTTTGGTTCTGGTTTTTGTTTTCTTAGTGGTGTTGGGGTTTGTTTGTTTGTTTGTTTGTTGTATGTCTTTTTGGGCTTTTTGGGTTGGTTTTTTGTTGTTGTTGTTTTGTTTTTCTTATATCAATAGTTTCAGCTGAAATATTTCAGCTCTCCCAAACATAATGAAAGAAAAGAATTTTCACCCAGGGGAAAAGAAAAACCTGGCAGCTTTATCTTTAGATAGCATTGGCTGTGCCCCTCATTTGAAGCAGTACCTGAAAGTCTGGTACCATTATATTGTCAGTGAAAGAAAATTTACTTTACATTTACTAAAATTTGATTTCTAGCATTTGCTAGTTTGCACATGCTCACCACAGAGGAGAGTATTTTAGCCAAACTCCCCTGATGTTTGGCCTGCAATGAGCAGGCTAGAATGTGACTTGTCATTGCAGCCAGTTAATCCTTAAGGTCAAGTGAGAAGAGTCTTGAATAGAAGAGATTCCAGCTACTGATGGCACGTATAGGTGTCAATGAAGCTGAAGATAACACTTCAGTCTTTCCTAATTTTTTTTAAACAGGAAATTACATGCCAAAACTGTTAATACAATTGCATTGCGATTGAAAAATCAGAGACTCAAAGTCAAATAGGAAGAATTTCCCAGTTAAGGTTTTCTTCATAATCCCACACCAGTCCCTTTGAGAAGATTGTATTATTATGATCCATCTTTAATTAAATGATGATGCTAATTTTTTTCCTGGAGTCCCCATGCTCATGTAGTGCAGAGAGTGTCCGTGCTGTTAAAATTAATGAAGACTGTATTGTAAAGAAAATCCTTGGCTGCAGGGTCCTCACCCCAAGTGCTCCTGCAGCTGGAAAACAAAAATGTGCAGCCCATGAGGCAGCAGGATACAAGAAGGGAGAGGATTACATGGTGTCTTAGGAGTCTGACTATGGGATGGCACATTTGCTCTTGCCACTGCATCTGAATGTGGTGCTGACTAAGTCACTTAGAGCAGGTTTTTCACTGGTGGATATTAAATGCAAAGCTGTCACTTGCAGGGTGCCTACTTTTGCTCTTCCCAGGCAAGATACTGAGTGAGCAGCACTGAGGGAGAGGATCCTCACCAGCAGGTCAGAGCTCAGTGCTCAGTTCCCCTAGGTTTTTTCCTGAAAGCAAACGAGCCAGACCAAAGTGCAGAGCGCACCGATACCGAGCTCGCATTCAGATAAGTGGGACACGTGTAGCACGCTTTGGTGGGGAGAAACCTGCTCTGGTGCATGCAATAAACCTTGGGAGGGAAGGAGGTGTGGAAAAGGTGGTGTGGAGCTTGCTGCAAAGTTTCCTTCTACTGTTGCATTGAATCACGGATCACACGGACAGGCCCTTCAATTGACCTGCTGAGCTCATAGAAAATAGAAGGAAAAGCCCTCAGAAAATGCCCCTGGAGGTCAGAAGTGACCTGTGAGTGCTATGTAAGCAACACAAAGTCCGAAATCAAGCCTCTAAAAAAGCATCTCTGAGCTGGTCACCTTCTCTCACCTCTTTTCTACTATGAGGAAAGACAAAGCAACAGGAAGGGGACGGAGGGAAAGAACAATGAATAGTTTCTTTGTTCCACAGAAACTCAGGTGCTGAACCTCTTGCAAATTTTCTTACGTGCAAAAAGGAGCACCCAATGTTTTTGGGCTGTTTTCCCCCTCGATCTCCAGTCCCCAATCCTTTTGTATTGGAGTCCGCTGAGATTCCGGTGACAGGTGCTGGACATTTGAAGAATGAGTAGCAAAGACAGTGATGCTGCTTTCTCTCAGCAGCATGAGGATGAGTAAGAAAATAGAGTCCTTACTGACTCTCTGTTGTGGCCATCTGAGTGCCCAGAGTGGAGCAATCTCCTGGGCCAAGAGCAAACAGGGAGCAGCAGCAGCAGCAGAGTATTTTCCTGAGGCCATGGATTGAGACAGAGCTGCTGCAGCCTTAATATACACTGCAACAACCATGGCAAATGTGACCTGCTCTATTATTGAATTGTGTGGTGCTGTTTTGCTTTTCCTTTAATATTGGTAATTATGCAATTTCTAGACAACTTCCCTGTCATAACCAGGGCAGCAATGCTGACAAAACAAGCTTTAAATAAGCACTTGTCAAAGTAACAGCTATTTTTGTTTGCCCTATTTAGCACCGTGTTTAAGGTCTACAGTGGAAATCTCAGACAATTTTAAATACATGGTGCAGTTACTTTATCACTGCATCACAATATTCAAAATCCCTAAAGCCTGGAAAACAAAACTGTTTTGACAGCACCTTTGGTAGTTCTTGCCTTCACAGGAAGGTCAAAGCTTTTGCAGGACATGCTTGAAAACCAGGAAGCACAGAAAAGTTTAGGGTACACGAGCCCTTCTTTCAGGCTCTAAGGATTATTGGGCAGAGAATATTCAATATCCTGCTTTTTCCCATCTCTGAGACCTCTGGAAGGTTCTCTAGAAGAAAAGAAAGAACAAAACCAACACCACAAGACTTAGCAGGCCTGCTGTTCCTCAGGTAAGAAGGAAACAGGAAGTACTCTCAAAGCTTCTTCACTCATAATTGAGAAAACACAAGAAATCCTTCTTCCTTGCCTTCATGGGCCCTGTCTGGGGTGATGGACTCCAGGCTCCTCAGGCACTGTGTTGCCTTGTTTGCCCAATGCTGGAGCAGAGGGCAGAGGTACTACCTCAGCACACAGCAAGTGCTTTCTTACCTCAGGTGCTGTGAAGGAGCACCTGCAAGGCCCCTCCAGCCACGCAGCAGAGCAGGGATATGCATAACCCAAAATGCATGGAAGCACACTCTTCAGGTAGGGACAGGGAGGTTAGACAGGCAGTGACACCAGTGTGACAGTCGTGGAGGAGTGCTCCCTTTAGGAAATAAAATCACCAGCCAAGTACAAAAGGAGTGCATAGTATCACATGGGAGAAATTGCATATTGGTTTATTTAGGCTATTTTCTATTTTTTGCCCCTCTGTCTCCAGACTATGGACTTCCTAGCCTGTGTGCTCCTGGGAAGTTTGTGATGCATTTCCAGAGAGTTTCTGGAGCTCTTCTGGGACAGCTGTTTCATACAGTTACCTTAAAAAAAGCTGTGTGGAGGTGGAAAAGTTTTTAGAAAGTTCTTTGCTGCACTTACAAAGGGGACAACAGGAGCAAAAACGTTTGGGGGTCCTGTGTTTTGAGCAACACCCTTGCTTTCCTCTCATTCTCATCTCTACCGGCGGATGCCAGAGAGACAGCCAAAGCAAACATAACACATGGGAAATGGTCTGTAAACCCAAAACAAAAGAGGTTTTCTTTTATCAGCTGTTTCCCGTTGTCAAAAAATAAATTATTCTGTAATATTAGTGCACTATGCATAGAAACAAGGTAAATTATTTAACTTTTTGAGCAAAATTTAATTTGTTAAAATAATCCTGGTATTAAAATAATATCCTCTATTTCTACTTGTCCTCATTGCATTCCCTCTCTGCTCTGATGCAGGGAGGAAAAGAAAAATAGCAGCTTAGGAGGTTAGGCAAAAAATGTTTTAAAGTATCGTAATTTAATGGCACCTGCCTTATTCCAGGGCGCCTGTTCTGCTCTGCTGCTGGAAGCATGCAGAGAGGCGGCTGCTGATGCAGGCTGACCCCGCGTTCTCAGAAATCCCCGGCTGCTTTGCCGTGGCTCTCTATCTCCTGACTCCTAAACGAGCTCCTGCAGCACCGGTCACCCACTGCTCCAGAGGGTGAGCTAAGAAGCCGAAAATAGCCTCTTTTCTGATAATACAGGGCTCCGCTCACAAAGGCGGCATTCTGGCATCCCAGATAAGATGTACACAGCCTCCTTTGGCTACGTTCGCAGCCTCCCGAGCCTTTCTCCGCCTGGCAGAAGGGCTCTCGCGGTGCTTCCCCTCCGGCGCTGGAAGCGCCGCGCCTGGAGATTCTGTCGGCGGGGTCTGAGGGTCCAGGGAAAACCGGGGCTGGGGCTGGGGCTGCCGTGCTCGGAGCAGCACTGACAGGAGTGACCAGGGCCGTGTGGTGGAGCGCTTCAGAGCTACAAGGGGTGGGAAGGCAAGGGTGATTGCGAGCGGTGGGGTAGGGCCATGGGAAACACCTCCCGCTGCCTCACCTGCAGGCGCAGACTTTTTGGCATCTCTGAGAGAGCTTTGAGATAAGGGAATAGTGCCCTAAAAGTGTGGGAATGATGGGCTCCCTGGCTGGTAATCCCTGGCCTAGGGAGGCAAACGTGATCTCTGAGATGTGATAATCATGCTATCTGACAAGCATTAAGATGTATTCAGCTTGGCTGAACTGCTGGCTGCAGACACATCGCAGGCAGGCATTTGGAGCACTCATAGAGATGTATTTCCAAAGCAGACCAGTGCTCCCCGGTGGCACCTGTGTTTGTATTTACATGAAACAATTGATATTTGTGCATGGATGCCCCATCAAACAACACCAATTGGGCAGGAGTGCTTCTCTGAGCCCCAGCTGGTTCATTTCTGAGTGAGAAATACGGAGCCTGATTATGCCAGTGTGTAATAAGCATATTCCAGAGCAGGGGAAAGAGTGGCCAACTAGGATTAGACAATGTCTCCCTTCAATAACAGTTCACTTCTGCACCCTGGGATTAGGTTCTTTGCCTCCAGAAATGGTGCTAATTAGGAGACACTTGGAAAAGTGGAATTTCCTGCTACTCTGGCAGCTCTTCCTCTTGCCAGTAGAACTTCTGCATTTCAACTGGCCTGCTGAAAGCGGGCACAAGCACAGCCTGTCCCCTCCATTGTACTTTTATGGGAGAAAGAGACCTGGAAGATGTGCTGTAGTGATCTCCAGGGAAACGTGCTGCAGTTGTTTGAAACACGTCTCACCTGTGCTGCTGCAGCACTCAGCTCTCTCAGGTCAGAAGCTGCTGAGGCACCATCATGCAGATAAAGTGCTGCAGAATATTCTGGACAGGGTGAAGGTGTTTTAATGTATGCTGACGCCTGGTTTTTAGCCAAGGAGTTTAGCATATGTTTGCATACATGATTTCAAATTCTAGTGTAAATAAGGCATAGATATGAGCTGATAACCATGTTCTAGGATAAAATATGACTGGAAACACTGGTTGCTTTAAGGTTTGATAATCATGTAATCTGGCAATTTGAATTTGGCAAGTGTGAGTTTGGACATAAGCAATCTGACTGAAATATTAGCAGCAGTCAAATCTTGATCAGACCCTTACTTTTGGAGTATTTATACATAGTAAGTTATTTTTGTGGAGCAACATCCTCCTGGTTGTGAAAACCATGTCCCCAAAATCTGATTTTTAGAATGTGTTATCCTCTGATTCCCATCAGAATAGCCTGAGCTGAACAGTCTGCCAGAACTCACATTAACTGAGCGACATGCTTCCCCACCTCACAGGACGGTTCATCCAAGGGTTTTTGCCTGAATTCCAGCAGAGGTGGATTAGGTCAATGGAACACCAGTGTGATGCTCTTTCGTGAGGGTAGGGGCAGGCTTAGCAGGGCCATGGGCACAGCTGCTGTGTTCATAGGGGCTGAACTAATGATCTGTGTGCCCACAGTGTCACTAAAGAAGCAGGCCTAGAGACAATGAAAAACATTTTGCTTCTTGGGAGTTTGTTCTGTGTGTTTTTGGTTGAGAGAGGCTTCAATTTCCTTCTGCTTGTATCAGCCTATGAGCACAAATGAGAGATAAAGGTCTAAATACTCTGTTGGGCCTGAGCATGCACTACCTGTCTGATGTACATCTTGGATGTTGTTTCTTTTGCTTTTTATTGATTTTCATTTCTTTCTCCTAGGATTTCTTTGGAAATGGGACCTTCTCAAATCCTGCATGTACTGTGCTTGGGAAGGGAAGGTTTTTCAGATGCTGCCTCCAATAGGAACAGGTGGGAAAGGACTCAACATTTTCCTGCTACCTCTTGCAACGGCGTTGATCTGGCCAGCAAAGTTAATGGAAATTCCCACATCTCCAAGGAAATTACCATGTAACCAAAAGTTGAGTCTATGGTTTCCTATGTTTCACACGGGCCCCACCAACCTGCCAACTTGCAATCTCAGTGCTTCTCATCAGCAATATATGCAGGAAAGCTCTTTGCAGGCACTGTGTATCAATGACTGAAGAGAAGAGTTGTTTTCAGCACATCAGCTAAATAAAAGTTTTTCTGCTCCTTTCCTAACTCATATATGAAACTTGTTTCTTCTCCCTCTCGTGCCTGAAATCCCCTTGTCCTATCACAAGTGAAAAGGGAGTCCCTTGTAAAGCAGTTATAGGCTGTAAATATTATCTTATGATTTTTTTTCTCAGGAGGCATGCCTTCAAATGCTGTGTAAACCACTGAGGGAGGAGAATGATGAAGGTGGGGCTGAGTCTTGGCTTGAGACATTAGACTCTTATTTCTCATAATTATCACTTCACAGCTCAGAGAGGAAATGCTAAGTAAAAATTCTGATTTTTTAATAAGGGAATGTCTAGACTCCATTCTTTATAGTCTTGAATAAAATAATATTATATCAACTGCTTGCTCTTGGCAGTGAAGTCGTCCCCTGAAACAACATATTTCTAATTCTGCAACCTCTGAAAAACAGTGATCCACAAGTTATTGAACCAGCCCAGGTGTTATGGTTTTAACCAGGGATTCTTTCAATTGAATGAGAATGTGCCAGGATTTGTGGTTCCCCCAAGGAGCAAGATGTCAGGATAATGATCTGCTCAGGACTGCCCAGACTGAGATGGAGGGCTCAGGAGACTTGAGAAGATGGAAAACAAGAGCTAGACTCTTTCTCCTTTCCTTTTGAGCCATTTTTTCATTTCAAAGGTAGTTTTCTATCCTCTCTCAACTGGGGGTTTAGTGACTGGTTTGAAACAATTATTACTATTATTCACATGAAGCACTTTATTTCACATTTAAAACTGTGTAGCAATAGTGATGGAGAATTCATGTCTCCCAGGCATGGGGTAAATGAGTGCAAACAAAACATCTCACCACTGCTGTTCAAAGATGTGGCCTTTTATTTATTTTCACAAGGGTAAGAGTGTTGCATTATTTTTTAGAGTGTCTTTTTCTTATGAGGTTACCGTATGCAAATTTCAGGGCTAAGATCAGCCCTAATGCTGCAGTGAACTGGTGGATCAGCTGCCACAAAACACTTTTACTGAGCCAAAGTATATGTGCTACTGGCAGCATGTAAAGGATTGGTCTCTAGACTCCATTCTGAGCAAGGTCAGCCTGACAAATGAACAGATTCTCCTTGTGTGTTAAATACCAATCAGAAAGAAGGGAAATAAATATTACAGCCCATCTCAGGCATGAAACACAAAATTTAATACACTAGGCAAAACCCTGAGGTCTCAATTCCTGAGCTGTAGTGGAGGGCTAATTGAGAAGCCTTGCAAGCTTGTCATTCATTCTCTCTGCCAGGCTGGCAATGTGGCACACATGGTACAAGGCAGAACTTGGAGCTGATGTTCCCTGGTATCGAGGTGTGTGGCCAGTGGGTCCCTCCCCTGCAGCACAGCTCTGCTGTACCCCCCAAAACACCCACTGCACTGAGCACCCCCACAGAGAAAAGGCAGCCCCAGGGCTCTGCTTCCTGCCCCCTCCCTCATCTACACGCCAGTACTCCTGCAGACATTGTCATCAGCAGTTCTTCCTCCCTTCTGGGCTGTGGCTGCTGAGAGGAAGCAAGGCAGGAACTGTGGCTCTCTCCCAGAAAATATTTTCCTTAGGTTTCCTTCCTTTATGTAGTGGGAGCTTTTCAGTCTAATGAACCACCACAAAAGGTGGCTGTTGAAAGCATCAGGGGGGGAAAAAAAAAAAAAAAAAAAAAAAAAAGTATGTTAGCTCTGGGGCCAAAAATAAATATTTTGTAATAGCTGCCTAGGTTCCTAGGCAATTTCCTAGGCAAATATATGTTTCACTGAAAAATCTTGATTTTTCCTCCACTGTATTTACTGACCAGCCAAAAATTTCATGGATCTTAAACATGGGCACTTGGCAAGAGGAAAGGTCAGCTCACTTAGTGCTTTCTGCAAGCTGTCTTGATTTCTTGATGACATCAGAAGAGGATGGTTGTAGGTGGAAGCTTCTTTAAACACACAAAAGATAGGACTGGAGGGGTGAGTCCTTTTCTTTCCAGCGATTGGTGATTTTTTGCCAGAGGATGTATTGCTTGTGTCTCAGTCCCATGCTGTGGCTTTTTATTTTTAGTTTGGATGTTGGCTATTGGCAATCATGATTGCAGTCTCTTGGAGCACTGCTTCGGGTGACATTCATCTGGAGAATGTTGAAACATAGGGGAAAGAATTATAAACAGCAGCTGCAAGACATTTTTCACCCCAAAGGATACAGAAAAAAGCCAGCGGAACTTTGAACCATAAGAGTTCAGCTGAGGATAGGAGCCAACCCTTTCATCAAGCTAGCACAAATCCCACAAGCAGACAGATCTGTGCAGCGTGGTGATTTCTGAGTAGGGTTAGTCTTGATCTGCTATCTCAACAGTGGATTTGGACTGGGATCAACTCCCAGCTCCTGAAAACAGGCCAGGTGTGTCTCCCCTGCCAAACTGCCCTCTGCAGCTGGAGCAGCACCGTGGCCTCACAAAGTCATGGTGGCTCTCCTGGCCTTGTAACCCGGACTCAGCACAGATGGGAGCTGCCACATGCTCCCAAGGAGGAGCAATGAAGCTTCAGTTGTGCCCCAAATTTTCTTTATTCTGTTTCCATCCATGTGGACACTGATGGCAGGGAAGAGAGATGGCCTGAGCTATTCAGGACTCCTCATATCAGGAATATTCCTTCCTTGCAAATTGGATGTTAGTTCTCTGCTGAGTCACAGGTATCCCACCATGACTCAAAATTAGCAGGGCACACTCCATGTTGGGATTGAGAGGTGCCACAAATATCCACTTACTTGAACTTAGCACTGGCAAACAACTTAGGTCAGAAAGGACCTTCTTGTCCAGTTCTATCTTGAGAGTGAGATCATGTGTGAAGAGGCTTTGTTGGGATGCAAGGGCTGCTGCTGACCTGCCTGTCATCTGTGGAGGGCACAGACTGGATACTGAGTGACAGGAACAGGATGTGCTCAGGTTCATCCTTGAAAGATATGTATTAATGTGGATACCACAGAGACTTGAAAAAGGCATTGCCGAGCCTTTCCTGGCTCTTGCATTATCATTAATTCCTCTTTACCTGGCTACCATTCAAAGCATACCCACCAAAGCCTTGCTGTTGCTGCTCAGGTTAAAGCCAAATAATGGAGGACCAAGCTACTCAGCTGACCCACCACATCTTCCTATTCTTCTGGGAGAGTTGAGACCTGCAGAGCAAGATCTGGGGCCACGTGCTTGGTGAAAAAGGAAACCTGATGGAACCTGAGATGGCTGCTGCCCTCCCAGTGTACTTAGGGGTTTACAAGTCAAGCTGGTGTTAAAAGATGAGTGTAGCTTAAAGGCTTTTCTTTTTTCTTTTCTTTACAGTTCAAGGACGTGTATAGCTAGCTACTTAGCCAGCTACCATCCAGCCATCCTAGGCTGTTATTTTTCACAAAGACCCAGACATCTGTATTTATACAAATACATAGATACACCTGTCAATGTTTTCTGTAACCTAGCATTTATAGGATGCAAAACACCTCCCAAAGCTAAATTCAGCATATTAACCATCTATGCATTCAGAAACATTCATGGTACACATTAGAATACGCATCAAGGCTTTTGCTATTTCTGCTGTTGAAAGCTAAGTTCATTCCCCATTAGTCTGATCACACTGCTTTGCACTTGCCTGTGGGCGTCTGTGCTGCACACCCTTTGCTCTGAACTGCTGGAGGGTTCTTTTCCTCTCATTGATATCAACTGCAGGAGAACCTGCTGTGCTGGGATGAGTGGGTGAATCGTGGGCAAAGCCACCGAAGCTTTACTGATGCTCAGGCAATCTCATCCCTGGCTCCCCTAAAGCAATCAGGTCCCAGCTTGGGCTAAAGCACAGCCGTGCAAGCAAGCACAGGTTCAAAGTGCAAATAAATACATGCTCCAGGGCTCCCTGTAGGGATGGAAGGTGAGCAAAAAACAAAGGTAGAGACGTGGTAAACATACCCAGCCTGTCTGGAAGGAAGAACAGGTTTGTATAGGATGGGGAGCTGGGCAAACACGTGGTGCTTTCTGAACTCTGGCAAGTCGTCTGATGCTTCTCACAGACAGAAAGCACGTATTTAATTGAGGTGGGAGGGAGGTTTATATAGTCAATACTTGTTAAGTGTTTTGACTTAGACATAGCCTAATTTAGTCATCTTCAAGGCTTTCACCAAGGTATTGGAGGAAAACTGTGCTAATGTCAATGAATGAGAAACCAACACTCTCACATCAAATCCAGACTCTTCCTCTGAATCTTATGTGTTGTCTGTATGTGTAGATTTCCCCCCTCACCCCCTGCTCTGTGCATGTCTCTGTGCGTATCTCTGGTCTCCTAACAGCAGGCACATGGCATCAAAAGGACAGTGAACAAACTGGGACGAGTGATGCTGTTGTTGTGGGTAAGCCAAAACTTCCATGAGGTGAAGATGAGTATTTTCAGTTTTCCCAAATGTACAGTCATTCAAAAAAGCACAAAAGAAGAGCACTGATTTGAGATGAACGAGTTTTCCTATAGAGACAGATGGGTCTTGTTATACAATTCCCTTTCAAATGGAGGCTCCAGTGTGAGGACATTTTGGGACCCCAGGTCCTTTGACAGGAAAAGAGAGAGTCCCTGATCAGACCAGCAAGGACTCCCAGTTGCATTCAAATGTTGAATGCAGAAAAGCAAAGTGAGTGAAGTTTTGTTTTGCTTGACTGAGCTTTACAGTGCTGGTTATTGTTTTGAAAAGTGAAGAGATACCTACTACATCTCCTGGGAAAGTGAGCAGCAGCTTGCTTTGGAAGAGACTGCTATTATGGTGAAGTTCGCAGCTTAGCTCTCTATTTTTGGCTTTATGTATTCACGTCTGCATTAATTTCCCCTGCAATAACAGTTTTGTGATTAAATGACTAGAATAAATGGTTTCAGAGCATCTGGGAATAGGCAGAAATGTAATTATTCATTTATTGATAGATAGTGAGGTGGGTATTGATTTATATAGGATATTAAGTGCTCTGGAGCAGAGGAATGAAATATTATTCGTATTTTAAAAGAGGAAAATATTGCTACCTTGTTTTCTACTTTTAAGCACCTGTGGGTAGAATACTACCTTGCTAATGTTAGACTGTTTGAATGCTTTGAATTATTTAGGGATTTTCAGTATAGGTTGATGCAAGTGTAAAAGCCTGTCTGTGATAAGTTAAATTTGTTAAAAACTCTGCATCTACTTCCTTATGGTCCTTTATTGTTAGTCACCTGTGGTTCTTACCTAAAGGAAATACAGCCAGGCAGAGAGTTCAATTAAGGAATCTATCTGTCTGCCTGCCCGCCCATATATCTGTTTGTCTCTTTCTCTTCCACTCCATGGATGATATTACAATTGCTAGGCATTACATTTTTATAATCTTTATTTCAAACTAGGCTCTCATACGCGTCGCATTTCAGGCGAAATATGTCATTATCCCTGTTGCAGTGGAGCACTAGCTTTATAAAGGGAAGGACGAGAAAATTCACTTAATACGTGAGTGAGTTCCTGTGGAGCAGAAGCAATGAAGCCCAGGGAGGGACTCATCCGTGTGGGTTTCTGATGCCTAATAACAGCCAAGCTCTTGTAGTCAGTCCTGCAGAGGATGAGCGAAGAGGGTCTCTCTTCTCTTCTTAGTCCTTTATTTTCACAAAACCCGTAGGGATGAGATATTTCTGAAAACTCACCTCTCTGTCAATGTGCCTGAAAACAAAAGGCTTCAAGAGCCAGGGAAGACTCACAGATGGGCACTCAGGCAGGCTGTGCGAGTCTAATTTGTGAAGGAAAGCACCCTAAAAGTGAATCTGTAATTCTTGAACCCTGTGTGCAAGAGCAACTGTAGCACACCCTAGAGGAGAGGGAAGAGGAGGGTTGCCATGGCATGCACTTAGCCCATCCCATTCCCAAAGTGCAGCAGCACATTTCCTGATGTGTGGGGAGGTGCCTCTGACCTCCCCAAGGACATCGTGTGGCCCACAGGAGAGCCAAAGCCATGGATCTCCAGCCCGTCCTCCCTTTATTGCACTGTCCCCTCTGCTCATTCAATGGCCTCACTAACCCCTTCCTCATCCCCTCCAGAGTGCTACCAGTAATTCCCAAATTAATGGTAATTCCTACTGGCAGAGGTTTTCCCCCTTTAGTTCCTATTTTAAGAGTTCCCATATTTTCCCCAGATCTTCTATGGAGCTGCAATGGTTCACCACAGAGCTTGCTTTGCTGGCAACCTTTTGCTGTGTTTTATCTTAGTTGTGGCTGCAAAACAAAATGCTCCTCATACTTGTGTCCTCTGGTGATGGGTATGTTTCAAATACATCACCGATGCACTAGGAGTTGTAAAGGGACACATTTCTCTCCTCAGGGCATATTAACACTGACAGATAGGGGTGGCCACTGCCCACTGATGTGAGTGTGCCAGAGCTATCCTCCTGAACACCATAAACGGCCAGTAAGGCCTTCTTTTCATGTCTTTCAGCTTTCTATTCAGACTTCTAATTAGAGTTGTTCAAACCCTTTGGTTTTTTTGGGTTTTATGCATGCAAGCCTCAAAAACCCAAAATGTTCGCCTCATAGGCAGTATTCACTGTTTCTCAAGGGGGAAAGAAAATGTAGGGGCCAGAGCCAAGATGAAGTGAGTGCCTCCTGATTTGAAATAAGAATATATGCACAGCATAAGTAACAGTTTTAGTCCCTGATTCGTGCTTCTATTCCCACCAGTGCTGCCACATTGGTGCTGACATATCTGGGGACAAACTCTGCTCCTCAGATTGAAGACTGGTGTATTTGTGTATTTTCATTGAGCCCAACCCATCCAACCATCAGGCACACGGCCCAAGTTTTTCTGTGCCAGCCCAGTTGTGATAACCAATGTGGACCATACAAATGCTGGACAAAAAACATCTTCTTAAACCTCTTCCATGAATAGGCTTTGTTTTGAGACCATCAGCTATGCCTCTCTGCCCTTGAACTGAAGTAGGAGAATCATGACTCTAAGTCAAGTTCCAGCCATCTTAAGTTAATGAGCCTAAGTAAATGGGAAGCATTCAGCCCTTTGCACTGTTTTAAATAAATCTTCCTACCCCATGCCCTTGGGGACTCTCTATGTGAGAAATCTCCTTCACATCCCATCTATGAAATGATGGCGTAGTTTTGCCTGAGCTAAATAGTGTCCAGCTGCAGTGAGCTGAGAGAAGCAAAGCCTCACAGCACTTTAAGCCACCTCCCACAGGTATGTGGTTTAAATTGGGATAAAGTGGCTGTTGGAGATCTCTGTTGAGGGAGCTTAGGTGGTTTCTTCAATCCTCTATTCCTTTCGCTAAAAATTGCATCAGAGTCAGGAAGCCATACTCAGTGTTGCACAGGAATTCAGGCCCTAAATATTGAATGATCAAATACTCGAGAGAATATGAGTCTGAGCAGCTCATGAAGAAAACATGAACCCATGGATATTCATCAAAACTGTGGAATTGGCAACTACAAACCAAGGAATTCAAGGCAATCTTGCGTCAATCACAGATCAGTTGTAACTGAGTTATAGGGCACAGCAAGGAGAAATTTCCTTGCTCCTATGTATAACCTTAATGTTTTTGTCACAACTGACTCAGAAACGGCCATAAACAGCATCAGTTTCCCTAGTGTGATAACATAAATTAGGATGTATTAGCCTAGATGACTCCTAAAAATTGTCAGAGTAACGTTTCTCTATGCTTTATCTCAAGACCTAACGCATACACTCTGGAAATTTTGTCAAAAATTGAAAAGAAATTGCAGTGAAATAGTCTTTCTAGGAATAAAGAGTGAAATAATTTTGGAATTCTGTTCAAAATGCTCTTTGTGCTACTTATCCTTTCAGAAGTAGTTTTCCAAAAACACTTCCATGGAAGTACTTCTATTTCAAAACTCATAGTACTATGTGATTTTTCTTCCAAATTAATTCAGATAAATATAAAAATATTTTGAGCAACTGTGTAATATTTGATATGTAGTCTCTCTGTCTACCTGGAAACATGAATAGCCTCTGCATCTACACTGTATATTCTCTGTAAGTTTCTGTGCAAACTTCTCCATCTTGACCTTCCTTTTTGTTTGCAAGTCAGTGGTATTGTTACTTCCCACTTTTTTCTTTTCCCTTGCTTTAAAGATATGTAAACAGAAGAGCAATCAGCAGCTCCCTTAAGTACAGTATAGCTCCATCTCTGATCCAAGTTCATTAAAAAGAGAATGATTGGTGATTATTTCAGATGAGTGCCTGACAAAACCTTGTATATGCTACTTTTGAATGGAATTTAAGAACACATTTCTCACATCTTGTTTCCTAAAGTTTTAAATAAAGTTCACTTCCTCCCCTTCCCAAAATATTTTAGAATATATATTCTTTACATAGGCTTTCCCATTTTCCCCTCTATCTTACATTCCTATGACCTAAATACTCTCCAGAAAGACATTTTGTCTAAGGTCAACTAGGCAGGAAAATGAAACCCTGAGAACAGAAGCTGCCTTTACACTCACCACTTCTTCCAGCAGTAATGGTTAAGTTTAGCAGCAATCTATTATTAAAGAGACCAGGACCCTACAGTCTAGAGAGAGAGATGTCTGGGACCAAGGTGGACTACAGCAGAGTACTGCTATAAAGGCACAAATGGCTGGAAAAGGTATAAACAGAAGGATTATTTACTATTCTTGGCAGTGCAAATGGGATACCCAGTGAATTAATCAAGGACTGGATTTAAAACAAATCGAAAGAAGCCACCATCAGAGGCTTTTACTGGGAACGGATTGCCACAGGATATTTAGATGGCAAAGTTATAAACAGGTTTGAAAGTTTTTTGCATAAATTTGAGGGGGTAAGATTGATTAAACATGATAAACAGAAACGCTACTATTTATGTCAAAGGGAAGATGAACAAAGAATGAGTATTTACTATTTCCCAGCATTTTATTTGGTGTCCAATAGCTCAGGGTGGATTTGTTTTTGGGTGACCAGGCAGCAAATTTCTAAACAAACACACATAATTAAACCATGAAGCTGATGGCTAGAGGATGCCATGAAGGCCAAAATCAAAATGCAATCAAAAAGTGATTGGACAGATTGAGATCAGAAAATACTCTTGAGGGATGTTAAATGCAACAATACAAAGACATCCTTCAGTTCAGCTTGTCAGAAGCTGGAAGATTATGGCAGAGGAAGGATGAATCTGAATTTGCCCTTTTCTTGCACATTTCCTGAAGCATCTGCTCTCACTGGCTGCCAGAGACAGCTTTCTGGGTGGTTTGGTCTGACCCCTCTGGATGATTTGCAGGTTTGTATCCAAATGCTCAGTAGTGAAGTGGCACTTGGATCATGCTCAAAACAAAAGCGATGCCGAAAGGCATGGAAACAGCAGAGGTAGTTTGCAATCCTCCCACAGCCACGGCTTGTTTGTGGGCTCAGAGTGATGACAGCGCATCCCTGAGTGAGTGTTATAAACCTAATGGGCCTGGTCACTAAACGCCACAAAAATCTAAGTTTACCTGGTTTTGTTTGCTCGTTTGCTTTTTAACCTAAAGTTTTGGCTGCAAGAATTAAATGTGGGGAGTATTATTACAGCTGGGTTAAGCTTTTGTGAGAAAGACAGTCTAGAGGCATCTTTCATTTAGCACATCTGTAAGAGGCATTAAGCATGTCTCACCTCCCCCTCTCCTGCTCCCTGCAAAAGGCAGCCTGGGTGTTTTTTAGAGATTTGTCTGCTCTGCACAGCAGTGTTTCAGCAGTGTTGTTTCAGGGGTGTGGTGAACATGCTTGTTGCTGTAGGGAAAAAAAAGCTAAAGGTGTTGAGGGAATAACAGAGCTCAAAAAAAAACCAGAAGAAAGTTTGAACAGAGTCTGATGGTTTTGGCAGAATATCGGCATCAGTTTTGGGTGGAGGTTGTGACAAAAGAAGGTTGAGAAAATAACTATTTTTTTGCTGTTATTTTGACTCCTCCTGTGCTTAAAGAAGCAGTGTTTTGTACAGCCTTCTAAATAAGCACAACCGCAGCAGAGATACCTGATTGCATCACCCATGTCTCTTCCTAACTGGAATAAGCTAGAATAGTTTGAATTTTCATTAACCACTCAGCCTAGAGGGATAATAAGTAATTTTGCAGAAACCAGGGGGACAGGCACGATGGCCTGATTCTGTTTGCAGTGTGATGCAGAGTGTTTCATGAAGATCATGAAGAGGTTTGACTTCTTGTTTTTGTGGTGCCTTAGTTTCCAGTGGTGAAAGAGAGACATTTGGGATGGCACCAAGCTGCACCAAGCAATAATCCCTAGGATGGAAACCAGCTCTGTAAAACAGCATCCATGCATTTTTCAAGGGGACCCTCACGAGGCAAATCAGCCTCAAGTTGTTTTAAAAGTGTGGCAGGCAAAGTCTTAATTCATGTTATTTTAGGAACTGTTCTGTCCCCAGATCACCCAATTTCTATGCTTCTGAGTCTGCAGAACAGCTGTGTAGGTTCTGGCTGGTAATGGTGGGTAAGAGCAGGGATGAACTGGTTACCCAGAACAGCAAAGCAAATCTGCATAGGTCCAAGAGCATCTCACAGACATTATAGAAGGAGTAAATAAAAGAGGTAACCCCTGAAAAGGAGCAGCTAAGGAGCTCTGCCATATGAATCATTTTATTCCTGAAAACAGAAAAGGGAAAAAATCCCTACCCGGCTTTATAGCTGTAACAGAGTAACTGACTCTCCCTACTTACTGGCTTTTCTTTTTTTTTTCCCCTTCTAGTACATAATGTGAAAGCATGTTAGGCCCAGAGCTCAGAGGTGGGAGTCTGAGAGACAATGGCAGCTCCAAGACAGTAAATGGAGGTGACAAGTTCCCAAAAACATTAAACTTTAACATTGAATATTTTGTTGGTATTTAACTCCATAATGTTTCACATTACTGAGCAGAATCAAAACATCCCCTCTCACCCCCACTATTTTGTTCCTTCCTCCTCTGCTCTGTACATTCAGAAGGCAGGAATGTGAGATGCCATCTCCTTCAGGGTTGAAATGGCTTTATATAAACTAACAGAGAGGGCAAGTTTATGAAGTGGAGATAGGATCTAATTCAGCTGAGACTGACTTGAAAATGGGGAGCACTTTGTGTATGAGGTGAGCATGCCTACATGTGTGTGTATATATATATATACATATATGTATGAAGCTGAACACAGTAGAAATCCTGCTCGTTTAGAAATCAGATGGTGGCAAGCAGCTGAGGGGGAGAGCTGGAATTTTAAAGTGGTCTTTTAAAATGTTTATGTATATTTTGTGGTGGCTGGAAATGTCTGTTTGTACCTCAGGGAGGCTCCTGAACTTCCTACTCTGGGGAGCAGCTGGCCCAGAGGGGCAAATTTATTTCTGCTGCATGACAGGAGGAGTTTTATCAGAGAAGCAGCTGCCCTGAAGCACCCACTGCTCTCTGTTTCTGCAATTGGAGTGAATGTAGGGTCCAGATCTGCCCCTCACACCTGTCTGGGTGACCCTTGCATCCACCAGCCCACAGCGGGGGATCCTGGCACACAGCAGTCAAAAACTTGCCCTAGCTTTCAGGACCTTATTGGCGTGCTCCGATTCATTTTGGGAACACCCGTTACAGAAGTGGAATTGCTTCTCAGCCCACTGAGAGAAGCGTTTTCCATCAGCAGCCACGGCCAAGGGCAAGGGTGTGGTGGGAGGGCTGAGACCGCGGTACGGGAGCGCATCCTGCATCCTGTCCTATGTGCCCTCTTCTTCTGCGAGCATGCCCTGCTGCACGGGGCAAGGAGGAGCCAGGAGAGGAAAGGTTCCCCTCACGTATTAGAAATGTAAACAATGGTGTATTTACCAACAGTGCTGCTTTCAAAAGACCAAGCTGTGCTATTTCTCCAGGAGAGGTGTCCTGGAGGACCATCTCTGCTGCTGGTGGGGACTGCTGTGGTTCTGCTGAGCTCAGTTGCTGTTACCTGATTGCATCTGAAGAGCTGGTTGGTTCTCAGGTGTTGAAAGAGAGACACAGATGCAAATACACAAACCCCAGCAGAACTCCACAATAGACCCTCAAACAGCAATTGGAAAATTGAGATAGTTTGGGGACAATGGCACTGCTTGCTCACACAAATGCTCCTGAAGACCCCTTCTTCATCCATTCCCTCAAACTGACAGAAGCTACCCTATCTTCTCTTCATTAATATTTTTCCTCAAGAACCTGCCATTGGCTGATCCCAAGCCTTTATATGAGGTGCAAGGTGCCCATATTTGTGGCCTGAGCTCAGCCTTTTAGGGTCAGGAGAGTGAGGGCCATGAACCAGAGCAAGCTCCAGTTTGATGGATGAGGCTGACTTCTGCTGGACTTTGCAGCACAGGTAAAAAGGAATACACCAGGTTTTACACCAACCTTCAAGTGAACTCTTCTTTGAATGCCCACCTCAAAAGGTCAGCTCATGTCCACCTCATAGGATTCTGTGCTGCAATATGTTTCTCCAGAACTTTGTGTGCACTGCCTTTAAGCAAGGGGCAGAATGAAAGACCCCCAGGGGCTCAGGCTATGTAAGAGGAATGTTCTTGCTGTCCCTGAGACAAATAGAGAGAGGGTGGGGTAAGGGAAAGGGAAAGGAACCTGCTGGCACATTGTGCTGCGAAAGATGTGCATATTCATTGTAAACAAAGAACAGCAGGGCCTGAATTTCTGTTGCCTCTCCCCTGGCATTGGTGAAGCCCTTAAGCTTGGTACAGATATCCTGCCACCCCAGGTGAGTGTTAATGCAATCAGGATGCAGCCTGCAGCAAATCATATCCTCTCCAACTTGCCTTCTGTGGTCTCTAATTCACCTTTCAATTTACACTGTAAATCAAGATTAACCCCATTAAGGCAATGGGCACATACTAGCATAAAAGCTGTGTAAGTGGAAGGTGAATTGGATCCAGTGGTGTTATGAGGATGTTATCTGATTATTTACTATGCTGTTAAGTAGCAAGTACTATCCATGGCAATACCAAACAGCAATGGGGTGCTGGTGAGATGCACAGCAATTTACTGTTATTATTTGTACATTGTACATTTTAGGAGAACAATATAGCTTTTTTTAAGTTACCATGTTTGTGCTCTCTCTTGAATACAAAAGATCGTTGTCATCTCATTCTGTTTCTCACAGATTTTGTTTGTCTTCTAATTCCTTTTGGGGGATAAGAGCTCTGTTCTGAGGGTGAGCAAACTTTCTGAGCACAAAACCACTTAGGTCTTGAGAGAGTGCTAAGAAGTGGTGATGCCATTTGATTGCCTGTGTCACACTGAGGACAACATATACCTTTCCTGCCATATTTTTGTTGCAGAGCAACAGTCGGATTCTGTGGTGGCCACAGCCTGATTGAAAAGATGGCAAAGATGCAAGGACACAGTGAATGGGGATTTACAGCTCAGGTGTCCCTCTTCTTCACATTTACCTGCACCTCTGTGTCCTGCTGTGCTTGTGGCAGCACGTCTAGATTCACTGGTAGGCAGGGGAGAGCATGTCCCAGCAAATGAGAAGCAGAACCAGCTCATCTCTGAAGTGCCTGTGGGGGTGACCCCCACAGTGTGGCAACAGGACAGCTGTGAAGGGGTTAGCCACCATCCTCATTGCCTGCAGGGCAAAAGTGCTGGCAGGGACAGAGGATCTGGCCCTGGGAATGGGGTCAGAGCACTGCAGAGCTGAGACTCAGGATTCTCCACAAGGGACACAACTGTAAATAAACAGCTGTGGTTAACCCGGCAGTGGTCTGTGTGCCCATTAGAGCATGCTAAAAGTGCTCACAGTCACCAGCAAAGGGTTGGATCACTCAAATATTTTTAAAATTAAACCCTTTCTAAAAGTAAAATTAAACCCTTTCTAAACCCTTTCTTTGCTTTTTAACATAGCAGTTTAGAGGGAAACCTCTAAATATCAGTACTGGCCCCCTGGAGAAGTAAACCATGTTGCTGCTGGGCATTCCCTTCCCGGACACCATTGCTGCTGCCCAGCTACATACTAAGCTGGAGAGAGGAGTTGGTTTTGGCTAAAAATTAGTCAACTGCAATGATTAGTTTTCAGTTGCCTCACTACCCTGCATGGACCCCAGTGCCTGGAACAGATCTGTGCTGCTCCTTGCCTCTTGTTCCCTAGATGCTTGCATCTTGCAAGTGAAATCTTTTCCTCTGGATGCCATGGACTCACATCACCCCGAGACTGACTTGCACAGAAAGCATAAGGTTAAATTCATGCAGTTTTCCTGTTTCTTCACTGCCTTCCTGCATGTTTGTCTATAGAGAGGCTCGTTGTGTCAGTGTTTGTCCTCTGAAAACAAGAGGGAAGAAGTGATGGCACAGGCCACTGCGTTGCCACTCATCCTCTGTCTCCTCAGACTCATTGCATGAAGCTAACTGGGTCATTTGCTTTTGGTAGCAAGGTTGTTTTTCTTCCCCCTCAAGTAAAACTGGCTTTTATGTAAATAATTTTTGGACCAGCTGCACTGAACTAATTATCTGGGTCATTCAAATTTCTGCTTCTGGAAGTAATTATGGCCTTTGGGAGTATACTGTATAATACCGATTTATGATTGGAGACTGAGTCTTCCTTATCTGCATGAATACTATAAAGCAAAGTTAGCAAATCTTCCTTACATCCTCAGGGCCGCAGAGCGCTCCTCTTCCGTGTGCAGAACTCCCATTCGGTCTAATAAGCATCTCCCTTCTCCCCTTCCTCCACACACTTGTACTGAGGACTCTCAGGCTGGATATAATCAGCAGGCTCTGGTCTGCCATTTGGGACAGCGCTCCAGCATCCTTTCTCCTTTTTTCTGCCTGAAGCTTTATACCCCATTACCTCTTAACTGGGGCATCAGAGAAAAACAAGGAGGAAACTTTACAGAGAGGGCAGGGATAATGTGAAGGGATGAGTAATTGGGAAGACTGGGTTCGTTCACATCCGCTGAGGGAGGAATGAGTTTACACAAAGACACAGGTGCCCTAGATTTTGTTTGCTCTGAGACTGCAGGTCTGTAAGCTGCCTTACCTTCTGCAGGAGGGCTATCCTGCACTGCTGGCAGAAAGAGGACTGCAGCAGGATGGGGAGGATGAGAGGAGGTAGCAGCTCAGGACACATCTCATCTTGAAGGGGCTCAGGGCCACGTTGTGCCCCAGAGGGGAGAGAGCAGCCTGGAGCAGCTTGGCAGTGCTGCATAACGAGGAGCACAGTGCTGCTGTACACCACTACTGATTTCTCTATCCCACAGCCAACTCCCACGCTGAGGAAAGCTCATTTAGCTCTGATCCTCAGGCTCTCACTAAGAACAGGGACCAAAGGGCCAAAAGCTCAGAGCTAAAATAAAGCTGTTTAACACCAGGCCAGAAGAGAACATTAGCCTAAAGATACAATCAAAATAAGTTCACAGGTTGGGCAGAAAGTGGGTAAATGTCATCAGATTTATATTTTTTAAAAATTTTAATTATATAATTAATACAAAATATGTAATACATATTCCTACAAAATCAGTAGTAATATAGCATATTTGTATATCACTAGACATCAAGACAAAAATGAGCAGACTCAGAATACCTCAAGGATTTTGAGCTCAGTTTATACCTTCATCTCTCAGCAGCTTCTGCCTTGACACAGACACTCTAACCACGCTTTATTCTTTAATTTTTTTCAATTACTTTGTCCCTGCTAACTATATCCAAGGGAAACAAACTATAAGGTAATAAAAAGTACCAAACTGCTGCTCAAGTTTTTGTGTGTTGCAGCCTGCTGTAGCCTGTGTCCAGATTTATTCTCTTGGTGGAAACATCTGCCCACTCCCCTGTGCTTCTTCTGAGCCCAGAGCCACAGAGTCCTGGGTCCACAGATAAGTATTCTCAGACGTTTTTACAGTAAATGCTATTAACTATAACAGCAAGCTTCACAACTCAGAAAAAATCCTGTAGTTAGCTGTCCTATTTACATGCCACAAACATTAAAACTGAAAATAAATGAAAATCCAGTGTAAGAGAATCAAAAATGGATGACATTTTAAAACCGAAATTCACTTTTTTTTAGCAGGCCATGATTAGACAGGATGAAAAATTTAGATTTCTCAGTTACAAAGTTACAGGTTGTACTTACTGACTGAGATGTCCTAAACTGTTTGGTTTTGCAAAAGCAACCACGTTTTTAATATCCAACATTTGACTACTTGGGAGGCAGCTTTTGTATTTTCTCATTCAAAACTACTTTTTGTTTAGAATCTTCCCCTTAATGTGCAGCTAAGCAGGTTTTAAAACACTTGATAATGTTTTAAACAAAAGTGAAACCACAATGTCAATCAAGTAAGAAAAGCCTCCATCTGATCCAAACTGATTATAGCTGTTTTTTTGACTCACCAGAAAGTGTTGATTTTTTTTTTTTTCCTTTTTCAGTATGACTGAAACCAACTCCTATCTTGTTTTCTCCTGATTTTTTGGGATTGGCAGTTAGCCGAAATCTCATTTGCCTAGCTGTAGAAGAAGGCATCGTTAGTCATCAGCAGGGTTAGATGGGGAATAACTGGAAAGTTAGGTGCTCCAGAGATCAGTATTAGACCCAATCTTATTTAACATTCTCACTAATGATCTGAGATCATATGCATACTCTATATTATTTGTATTCATTGACAGCACTCAGATTCAGAGGGGTTGTGAACCCCAGTGGGGAGAATGGGAGATTGAATAAATGGACAGAAGATTAATATCTTTCAAATTGATCCAATTAAGGATGTTCATTTCAAAAAATGCTAGCTAATAGAGCTGAAGAAAATAGCCCCAAATGCAGATGTTAGCTAAAAAAAAAAACCACTCAGCAATGGTGCTCAAAAAATACTGGATACTGAGTGGCCACAGACTAGAAAGGAGGCTGAAGTGCAGTGTAAAGGCAAAATGCATCTCACCTATTTGGGCTGAACAATTACTACACATTATTTCAAAAAGCAGACAGACTCACAGGTAAAAGGCCATCAAAATCTTTCATATTCAAAATTCCTGACATGATCACCAAGTCAGGAGGTGTCTACAGACTGCTAGATGTCATCAGGAAAGGCTATTTTTTATTTATTTTACCCTTTCTATATGCTTCTTCAATTCATATGGTGATGGCCATTGTTAAGAACACTCTCATAAGACCCTTCTGGTTTAGTCCAATAGGACTGCTTTTATTTCCCTGTGAACATCCCTGTTTCCTGCAAGCTGAGGGTTCCTCTTTGATAGGGGATCAGTAAAATGATACTCAGATGGGCAGCCCAAATCAAGAGAGAAGCAGGACCAGAGATGGTGGCATCACATGAATGAAGTAATCTGTGGCCAGTATCAGAACAAACTGCAAAAGAAAATTTTTAACACTGGGAGCAGCCAGGGCTGGAAGAAGAAACCCTGTCATTACATGTTCAGACCATTTCTGGAATCCCGTAAAAATGGGATATTTTTTGGCTGCTATACGGGAAAAGCAACTTCTACTACAGCAAGTAACCAGCAAATGGGTTTAGTAGATCTTCTCCATATTTAACCTCTCCAGTAGTTGTCTTCTAGCTTTGATCTTGCTCAAAATCAATGAGCTCACCTAATCAATGAAGAACAGTGCATATAGATTGAAGGCAGCCCTATGTGATTCTTTGAAGCTCCCAAATGTCAACTGAAACATTGTAAAAAACTTTTCCGAGAGTATTTATTGGCTCATCATTTATAATGAGACTGGTACAGAGAGTCAAAGACACAGATCATAATGTCTGCAAACAGACGTTTTCGGAGCACTTATGTATGTCCTGTGGTAGGGCGTGAGTCAATATTTCTTATGGATACATAATTGATATCTGAGAACAAGGATCAATTTTCCACTGAGCACGGGAGGAGTGCTCGCTCACCTTTTCATAGTTTTCATGCCTCCAGGATCACTTCAGCTTTAAACAATAACCTGATGATGGCTTTTTCCTCACTTTTATTTTTTAATTTTTAGTTACTTCCAAATATCCCCTTCTTTCCTTCTCTGTCATTTAAACCAACCCAAAATCTCTTCATCTCACATGAATTGCCTCATTTTTTCTGCTGAGCTGTGACCACTGAATAGCCCTGTGTGCCTCTGATGGGTACCCCTCCATCTCCTTCCCAGAAACTAATAGCAATGCCACCATGAGCACGGTTTGACAGGAAATTCCATAGGAGATATCCCTAAACCAGTGCTAATGCCCCACTCAGAGGCAGGGCAGATACAACACCCTGGGTGACAGGGTGCACGTTGTGTGGTAGCAGCAGGCACTCAAGTGCTCTGCAGGGTGCAGGCACTGATCCCTCCCAGCAGGACAGGGGTTTGCTGGGACAGCCTATGCATACCTGGGACAGGGAAACAGAAACAAAGAGGAAAATTATCCACTGAAGAGATGAGAACATGTTCTTAGCCCAAATTATCATACTGTTTTGTGCTTGCCCATTTTGTGTGGGAATGTGATTTTCTTTTATGGCTGGGTCTAAGCAATGCCAGCACTACTGGGATACGCTTATGATGCCAAACCCCATTAAAGGTTAGTAGGATTCAAGCCAGTGTTACTACAAATACCTGATACAAACCTGATGTATAGGACACAAGGAAGGGACAGAGAGGGCACATCACTTAAAGCAGTTTGATGTGAACAGAGGGTGTTCTAACAGGCTACAACATGCAACACTGGTGAGATCAGGCAGCAAGTACCTGATTTATGCATCATTGTATTTTCACACCATCCTGTCCTCCTGCATTTGGGCCTTTCCATAAATCTGAGTGAGCCATACCCCAGAAAATATAAGCTGCCCTATCTGAACAGAAAACTTGTGCTACAGCCAAATGCAGCAGAAGGAAGAGTGCATGAGGGTCTGGACAGGCACACAGTGATGAGACTGTTTGGACAGCAGTGTCTGCAACCCTGTCGCTTGTGCCTGCCCTTCTGCCAGTATCACTGCCCTGACACAGTTAGCACCAGTCCCACTGCTGCTCTCACTCTCTCAGCTGCACAAACTCACCCTCCCCAGGAGTTTGCTCTTACATGCTAGGGCTGAACCTGCAATGCAGGCACAGGGACTGATGTGCAGATACTGTTGTGGGGCTGGTACCTTCTTGCAGAGGGTTGGGGACAGCTGAGGGCTGAGATATCCCACACCCCTGCATCAGGGTCTGCTGAAGTCTGTGCGCCAGAGTCCTGAAGTGCTTTACTTTAGGGAAATCCTTCTGTTGTTTTCCACTGCAGACTGCACCACACTGCATGTGCAGAAGTTCCACTCCTAACAGTATGAAGTGTAACAAAGATCTGCAAAGATAGAAAGGAGAGTTTTGCTTTCCCATGTACTGCACCCACCACTGCAGCTTCTGTTCTGCAATGAACACTGGGGACAAGTTTCAAATTGCAGGAGATTCCAAGACTGCTTGGAACTACTTGGTCTTTATCATCACTAATCTTTCATAAATCTTAAGCCTAAAATAAATGGTGTGGCAGTCCTGCACATCAGGAAACAGGAGCTGTAGTAGTTTTTTTCATAGACACTGTGTACATGCATTTGGGAATGCAGTAGGCAAATCCCCTCTATTATTTGTTCTGGCTGCACATTGTTTATACTTTTCTTCCTGTTTTTGAAAACAGAAATTATTGTCTCAGTGGCTAGATAAAATATTTCTCTTACAAAAGAAAGCACTGGTTGAAGAGAAGCACTTTAATAATTTTATTTTATTTCTTTCTTTCAGCAAAGGGGAATAAGAGAGATTTCTGGGACCTTTCACATTAATATTTAATGAACTACCTGAGAAAAGGTTTCAACAACAAATGGCTGAAAATGGGAGATAATGTGGTGTGATGTACTAAATGCACTCTGGGAGTGAGTTAGTTCATACTGTCTCTTCCACCCAACCATTACAAACCAGGTAGGGCCAGCTCCTAATAGCCAGAGTCTCTGCAGCCAGGATGAGGCATTATTGAAGCCACCCACAAAACAAAACAATTGTCTCAGTCACTGGGTCTCCAGAATTGGAGTAAATTTGGTGACAAGGCTAAATCTTTATGGAATTAACTGCATTTGTTCATGGGAGTGAACACACCAAGGCTGGTGAGAGTCCCAGCATGAGTGAGGGCTGACCACAGGAGCAGGTGCTGTAGATCCAGGGGGAATGTGCCCCCCCGGGACCCTCACTGCTGCACAGGTACCCCTCCCTTTTCTTCAGAATGCTTGGCAGAGCTATTGGGGCAAATTGAAAACCAGAGTAAGGAGGTGGTGTGAGTTATGAAGGTAATTCTCTGGATCCATTTTTAAATCAGAAATATAGCACAGTTAAAAGATAACAAGGCTATACAGAGTGAAAATACAGAGGACTCTGTTGATCAATTGGTACCTTTTTTTTTGTTTTAAGACCCAGTTGCATCCTGTGAGGCCAGATAGAAATTCCTCAATGCTAAAGCTGCCAAGGAAGCAGCTGAGGGAAATCTCCTATCAGGTTTATTTTCTTTTCTGAAATATTTCACTCTTCTACTATGACCTTACCTTATGCACCTAACTAAGGACTTACCCAGGTTACATTCCTTATGCCCATACTTCTCCTAAGGACACAGCTTATCCTCATCATTGCTGTCCATTGCATTGACGCTGACAGTAGGCAGTATGGCTGCTATTGTCACCTATCACAATATTGTGACACATCATCTGTCATGATATACCAACCACTTTCTCAGGGAAGTTGAGGTGCCCAGAGTACCTCACTAAGATCCACACACAGCAGCTGACATCAGAATGGCAGCTGAGTGCCCCCAATATTGACAATATTTTGTTGCTGCTGTTGTTAATTAGAAATCTGAAGTATTTAAAGGCAATCTGAGAGCAAACAGTATAGGTTTGCACCAAACCACAAGTGTAACTCATCAGTGTAATAAGCCAAGAGACACGCATCTGTAGAGCAAAGTTTTGCTGCACATAATCCTCGTCTGGCCTCCTGATGTCAGAGGGGAAGGGCACGAACATTCCCATCTGTAGCTTGTGCCCAGATGGAGAGGCATGCCAGCTCACCCACAACAGCCATTCAAAGAGGCTCTTGCACCTGCTCTGCCAGGGGATCCACTCTGGCTATAAGTTCAGCCAAGCTCAGTCAGCGTCCTCAGCAGATGTGAACTCTTGCCACCTCAATGAAGCCAAAGGATGAGGCGGTTTTGCATGAGATGAGAACCCACCTCCTTCCAATTTATTACAAAGATTTTGGATAATAACACAGGGAAATTCCCATCATAAGAGGGGAAATGTTTTCTTCTCTCTCTCATCCACTGCCAGTGGGCACTAGCAGCTCTCTGGCCAGACAAAAAGGCAGTAATTTCAACAAAAAATGCACATGATAATGATGTGCTTTTTCAGTTTGGAGACTCTGTTCTCCAGTGCTGACAGAAGAACTGTAGATTGTATATTGACAGAACCAAGGACCACCTGCACTGTTTTTTACCACTAATTTCCTGGTGCTCCCCACAGAGGAGGAGCTCTGGGGAGATGGCTCAGCTTGCAGGGGGACTGTACACCAGATGTCTTCTCCCACCCTTTTCACCAGGTGCTCCAGCTGCACAGAAATGTTGGGTGAGGAGCACCCACAGTCCCTAAAAAGATTGATGAATCTGTATAGACCAAGAGAGAGAAAAAATTTGACATCGCTCCCCTTCTAAGAGACCGGAGGTGGAAGGCAGAAGTTGCTGCAGATATCAAGTGAATTATGATTTCAAAGGAAGTTCATGGGAAGGTGACAGAGCAAAATCAGAGGTTATTTCCACCAGAGAGAGATGAAGAGGAGCCAGCATTTCTTTCCTCAACTCTTCCTTCTTCACAAATGCAGGAACTATATTTTTTTCCTGGCTGTTGTTACAGTAAATTCTTGAGATCAAAACTTTGGAGAAAACCCACTCTGCCTCGTGGGAAATTTCCATGGCAATCATTCCTTCAGTCTCTTTGTGCTGTTGGCCGTGGTTTGAGGTGACATCCACCCTGGTGGCAGTGGTGTGGTTCTCCCCTTCTCCATGTCAGTTCTGATTGCAAAGCCACATCAAGCAAAACCCAAGACCAGCAGCTTCCATGAAAATATTCCCACTGACTTCAAAGGACTTTGGATGCAGCCTCATACAGTGGTCAAACACTAGACGTACTGGAGCAACCAAAGCAACTATTGTGCACAGCTGCAGCTGCAGGCACATATAAAAGACAGTAGAGACACATGCCTAAAGCATTTCAACTCAGACTGCACCCCAAAATACTTACCCTCCTGGGTGCAGATGTCGTACCTACAGATGCATGTGTGCATGGAAATATACACACACATATGTATGTCTTGGTGCATTTAAAACAGTCCATTATGTCTATCATGAGATTCGTGTTACCAAAGTACCAGTCTGAGGTACCTATTGTACCATGTGAAGGATCTTCATAAATATGTTTTCATAGTGGCATTGCTCAGTGGAGCTGGTGAAATGGCCACCTGGTGAAGAGACAGTGAGGAGTGTCACAGCGAGTTGGTGACTCAAAGGCAGACCCTGCCCCTGTGCCAGCAGCAGGGAGTCACACCACGTGCCAACTGCTGGTGCAGACTGCTGTCCAGAAAGGGGCTGCTCTGGGGCCCTTACCTCTGGATTTGGCTGTGACTCAGCTTAGAGGATATATTCCATGCAGGAAAGCTCCTTACTCTGTGACAGTGAAGGGTGTAGCATCCTAAAAATGCTGCAAGCCCCTCTGCAAAAAGGAAAAAGCACACATTCATCAGCTGCACACACATCTGCGATTTTGAAAGGTTTAAAAGGGAAGAAACATAGTGAACTGAACTGGGAGAGATATTCATTCTGAGTCTATTATGGCAGTAACTCCATAACAGGTTTTATACTGAGAAATTTGGCTTAGCATTCTGAAGCACCAAAATGAAATAGATTTTTTTTTTTTAATCTACCAATCTATTTATTTTCAGGATAGAAAGTTCTCTTTGAGCTTTTAGGGTACTATCAGAGGCCATGTTCATCACTGGGAAGCAGAAAAAGAAACAAATGTTAAATACCAGCCACTCTTTCTCACTCTGATGCAAAACCATGGTGTACTCAAGGCACTTGCCTGCAATACAGCCGTGCTCCAGAAACTTTATGCAGAGTTATTCTGCCTGGGGAAAAATATGAGGCTGGGGTTTAGGTCTGCATCCATAGGGAATGAGATGTGATCATTGCATTATTATATATTCTGTAATTTATGAAGAGAGGGAAAAAGAAGACAGTAAACATGATATGCAAAGATTAAGGCATGTTAAATATTTTAATTAATATTTCTTTCGTTGTAGTGTGCTGTTCCTAACGTGCAAGTGCTTCCAGATACTACCAATAATGTTGCAAAGCAGTTTCTCTTTCCCTATTTTGTTATCAAAGGTAATAGTTTCATCCATTTCTTTCCCATCATTTGAAGTTGAAATCTTCCATCCTGTGTCCACCAAGTTTGATTGCTTTTGTTTGTTTTCAAGTATTGGTAAAATTACTTCAGCTTTCCCATTTGACATAGGATGACTGAACGAAGCATTGTTCTTATTTGCTGGCAACAGCTCCTTATAAGAGTGACTTGTGTCTCAGGCAATAAGGAGTGCTGACAGATATCTCCATTAATGTGTTTAAACTGCAGTACAGAAAACTGATTCTCTTCAAATACATCAGTGGATCGGCGGTCTCAGAGAATTAGCTTGGGGAAAAGGGACTCTTAGTATGATTTTTGAACCAGATTATTTTCCTAGGAGAGGTGGCAAATATCAACCCAGCCATGAATTCCAGACCAGAAGTCAGGAGACAACTTTTCCCAGCTGCTACAACTTGCTGTGTGAACCTGGCAAAGTTACTTAACCTCACTACTAATTTTTTTGTCTGTAAAGATGCAGATGCTTTTAAAAATGAGTGACTGAGCCAATGTCCAGGCACATTCATGGAAAGACAAGTGTTGGCTCAAGATCAGGCTTATAAATCTCATGGGTGTGGTGAGACATGATTCAATAGCATTTGTAAATATCTCTGAGGTTCTCAAATGTAGAATGATCTGAGCAGGTAAAGAATTTCAGTGACAACTTCTAATGAATGCATACCTATTAATTCTACCCCCTCTCCTCCTTTTTTTCATGTCAAAGTAGCAATAAGAATGAGATTTAAAGTATTTATTGAATGGTTGAGAAAGACAACCTTTGACTCTGTGCCTTAGAGCAGTGCCTGGGGCAGGCAGTAATTGTGCAGAAAGGCACTGATAACATGTCTTCTTATTGCTTAAGAAAAGTGCTTTTCCAATTTGCTTTGTTCACTGCTATACCAGACTCAAGATTCACAGCTATAAATACAGCGAGCTATATATAAATACACATACATACACAGAGACTGTGACTCAGACACATTACCAGCACACTACCAGCCCAAGACAGTACAATTGAAAAAATAAGAAAAAAATGAGAGTTCATAATTTTTAATAAATAGAACCTGATCCCAAAATCATTTTGTGGGGCTTGTTCATATGAGTATTCAAACCTACTAAGAACAGAGTGGTTCATAAGCACCAGAATTTGCACCAGACCTGCAGATTGAATTGTATATTCAGCAGGGTTTGCAGTTGCATATCATATTGATTTTTCAAGATAAGAATAGGGACTGAGATTGTAGAAATTGTATTCATATTTTCACACCTGAAAAGTTTTGTTATTTATTGATCGATGGGAATTTCCCAGTGTGCAGTGATTGCATTCGTACTACAGACCCGCTCAATCTGTCTACAGTCCTTCAGCTGAGATTGACAAATTTTTTGGACCTTGAAGAATTCCAGAGAACTTGGAAATCCTTGCTGAATTGACCAAAGGAACATGGATCTCTGTCTTATCCATCATGCTGTGGGGTGGGCTAGTGGATGCACTTCAGGTTCTTTTGAATCTGCACATGGGGTTGAATGTAATTCTTCGTTTTCCTGACTTGCTTTAGGTTAATTTCTATAGTTAGGGACTCAGTGTACAGATTTGTGATTATACATCTATATACACCATCATCTCCTAGTATACAATTAAAGACCACACTATATAATTAAATGTTTTTTACCTCTGCACCTGACAATAAATGTGAGAATAGCAACAGGAGACAGACATTAAGAGCTATAAATACATTCAAAATGAACCAATTTAACAATATAAATGCATTTCTGAACAGTGAGCCACTTCCACCATTTGACAAAGTTTCTGAAAATCAAGCAGATTTTTACAACTTTTTGTTACAGTATTCCAAACATTTCTGTGATCTTAATTTCAGAATAAGCAAGTGGAGTTGCTGTTCTTGCCCCTCAAAAGACTATTTAGGAGAAGCAGAGCTTACTATATAATGAACAACAGGGGTAAAGTCAATCAATGACATTTATCTGCTGCCCACTTTGAGACCCCTCAGATCTGCGTTGTCAACTGAAGTTACAAATAGATGTTTCTGAGGAAAAAACAATCTGGCTTTCAAATGCAGCAAAGAGGCACAAATTCTGTTCTCGGTGAATAAGGAATGGCTCCATTGACTACACATAACATCAAGACATCTTTTTTCCTTGTTTTCCTTAGTGCAGTGTATTGCAAAATTTGGCTTCACTTCTCTGTATTCCCAGTTACGTCTGAATCTTTCAGCAACCACAACAAAAGTATATCTTTATTGCTTGTAAAGATCTATTTGCAGTACATCTCTGAAAGAGCAAGAGAACTAGATGGCAAATACCAGCTCTCCTCTCTGAGGTGAGGTAGGCACGAAACATGCAGTGTAGTGAAGAACGGCTCAGCAAAGAATCATTTTGCCAAAGAGCAAGGAAAATAAGAAAAATCCATAAAATTTGTTGACCAGATGTCAAAAGGAACATATGGGGGTGGGGTTTCAGTATGTTTGGTGACCACATGAAGGCTTCTGGCCTTTTAAGCAGCACGGCCATGGAACCATAGCCTATGTTGAATATATAGGGTACAGTGCATGGTGATCACCACAACATTTCTGTACTTCTGTCTCTCTGACTCATCATGTTATTACACTGGTTCACAAGACATAAGAGTGCAGAGACTGTAAGGGCCAAACAGTAGCATTCAGGCTGTGCTGTCTGCCTGGAACAACTTTTTCTGCCTGGAACTGCCTTTTCTGAAGACCTCAGAGAGCTGCAGGCTGAATACAGCCAAGCCTTCATTTCCCAACCCGTTGCTCCCCATGAGAAGAAAAACCTAAGAATTTGGCATGATAGATTATTGCCTATTTCTAATTTATGAGCAGATTTTTAATGAGCCATAGGCTAAGGGTATTCTAATGGGTGAAAGTCATCATTCAACAGTTTCTTATCAATGAGAACAAAAATCAGACCTTCATTGGTTTTGAACTGATACTCTAGAACCAGCTACAGCACTGAGGAATTGAATAATATATCAATAGTATAAGTCTGGGTGATACCGAAAAAGTGATACTCCCTGGCTTGATAGATATATTAGAGGAGGTGAATCTTCTCCTATTTTGTCCCACTTTTCTGTCTTGACAAATACATGGCGAGAGAGAATCCATGTTGCTTAGCAACTCCTTAGGATGCAGAAAGAAATCAGTCAATACAATTCTGAATTAAAGCTGCAATGACCCACAGAAAATTTTTCTAGAGAAAAAAAAGAATAGCTAAATATTTTCCATCTTTATCCTGAAGTCACATTAGCTCATGAGTCAAACTCTTTAAAATCAAAAATGACAGCGAAAGATATGCCTTCTGAGGTGGGAGAAGGGGGCTTATTTTTTGCAGGGGTCTGAAGAGAGGAACTCATTTTGAATTCTAGAAATGCTGGATTTTTTTTAGTTAAGGCTGAGAGTGGATTTTTCCATTTTGACAAATCATTTGTGAGCCAGTCATGCTTTCAGTCGTGGGAGACTCTGGATTAATTCCTCCACTTGTTAGAATCGTCATCGATTACATTGATCTTGCATCAATCAACTGATGTGGCACCAAAACAAAGGAAGACAAGATCATAATTACTGCACTTAAGGATATGCATCAAGCTGTCAGCAGAGCACTTTCACCAAACCTTCAACAGCTGAGCTAAAGTATGGTCCTCTTAGCCCACGAGTGAGCATACAAGTCACAGAGTCCTGTTTCTGATACTGGATGGCTGACTGAACATTTTCAGGATGTGTTTATTCACCAAACACGACCGGCAGTCCTGCAAAAATTAACAGGATGATCAGGGTTTGCGAGCATTCCCATCAATGCTAACAGGTTTCTGAGTATTCAAAACCAGTAATATATGTGACTTCCTAGAAGCCCAAGAGAGACAAATTTAGCACCTTTACTCACAGTAATATTTATATACTCACAGTAGTACTTATATGCTCATTTATTTGTTTTTTTTATTTGACCGGAACTCATTTGAATTTTGAGTAATGCAGGATTTTGTTGATCTGGTTAAATAGCACAGGAAAATAAGTACATGAGGAAATAGTTACTGTTCTCATACAAAAAATTGCGAAGCACAGGCTGACTTAGCAGCCACTCTTTGGAAATTACAACATGCAAGAAAAAGTAAGAGAAACCAGGCTCATCATCACTTTTCAGACCAGCTATTTCTTTCTGTTCACCAGAAAAAACAGACAGGAGAGAGAGTTCTCTCTCCTTTTTCTCTTTGGGACTGTATTAGGATTATTAAGATCACTGCTACTACAGTAATGCTTGTGTCTCTAGTTGCATTACAATATATTAATATTTCCTCTAGTTTCATGTGCATTTCTGAAACAGTCCCAGTGTTAAGGTTGCTTTAAGCAGCCTCATTGTCTTCAAGGAGTGCTGAGGCTTGATCAGCAGTGATTGTCACAGCTAGGAGCACCTGGCATGGCAATTCTATTGAATGTGGCCATGGCCATATTACATTTGTCCACTTTATTCACACTGCTCTTTCCTGTGACACTTCTGCTTGTGTTGGCTGTGAAGATCACACTTTGCTGTATATGACAACCAGGCACAGGCTATACATGGTGTCAAATGGATTTATGCTGTATTATAGCACATCTGGCATGTTTATATCATGTATAGAATTATGATATATAGAGAGGTTACTTCTGCTCTATATGCAAGTTATTCAGCTATAGTTACTCATCCACGGATAATACAGAAATATGTTATGATATTAATAGAAATACTGTATGAGCTAACTTAAGAGATTTATTTTCTCCCTGGTATCTATCAAAATTATAACAGTTCTGTAAGAGAAGCGAGACATTTCAGTCTGTTTCCATATTTACATGTGTTTCCAGGCCTGTAAATATAAGTAGATGCCTTTTCCCATTGGTTCTTGAGACAGATACACAAGGAGACAGTCCACTGCAATATCAGAGTTTCCCTGATCTGAAGGAGGATAGATGCCTTCAGTGAGTCACTTCATGGTGTTGGGGGGGTTTGGAGATGATTGTCACTACATGGAAACTGGCAGGGGACCCAGAGCCAAACAAGCACATCAGGGAGTTGCCTCTAATACACTAAAAATTTGTGGTGTAATCATGCCCTGGAAAGCATAAGAGCTACCCTGTAATCCAGCCTTCTCTTTACCTGGAGAAAACAGACCCAAGTTCTCCAGGGATGTTGACTCACCTGCTTCCCTGGACAGCCTGTTTCAAGTTGCAGTCTCGTTACCATAGGATCCACATGCTTACCTACACACACATACAAGTACACACACTTCTCCACAGCAGGGCTAGGGTGTTCATGCAGATTTTTGACAGTCCCCTGCCAAATAGGTGTTCTGCCACCCTTCTCAGGACACGCTGCTGTGGGCACCCTTCTCAGTCTGAGATTTTCCAATGGATGCATGGGGAGGAGTTTCCTTTCTCAAACTACCTCACAACACTTTCAAGCCTGCTTGGAGTTAAGCTAAGGGAAACACTAGCAGCTGCGGGGACATCATACTAGAATTTCTCTCTGTGCTTCCCCAACTTCCCCTTCACATTTAGGGCAGGAGGCGTCAGGAAAGGAGATTAGAGGCTGCAAAGCAGCCAGTGAACTAGGATGGTTTCCTTTCTTGGTGCTGAAATGAGTGGTACTTAATCTTCTAGATAATTTGAAAGGGCCACATCTGGAAGTGTTTTACACAGCTTCAGCCTCTGTGGTAATTTGCCTGAGTAAGTACCTCAAGATTTAGCCAATAGAGAATGTGCCCTGCATAGCTCATTAAGAACCTAATCACTCCCCTCTGGGTCAAATTCAAGTGGCTATTACAATCAATGTATTTATTTGCAGCAAAAAGCGCTAAAGAGGTTGTAAGATACATAGGAAATATGTTCTGGGAAAATAGCATTGTCGTAATAGTACGAGAAAGAGCCTGAGCTGGTTTAGATGCATCCTAATCCCCTGCTGCTATTAGATGTTGGGATTTCTGCACCAGGGAAGAGGGAACGCAAAGAGTGTCAGCTAAAGGAATGATGAAAATATCTCACAGTCAAGTGACAAGAAGCCTGTGGCACATCAAATAGCAGAGGAAGACTATGCAGATAACAGCTGGCTGACAGGGGAACCGTTTTCTCTGATTGGAGGCTGTCTCCAAGGAACATGGACTGACTCTTTGCTTACTGACCTTGAAAATGGAAATATTATTAGAGGAACCTTTCTCCCATTTGCAGAAGTCCGAGCATGTTTGTTTTTATCAAATTAATTTGAATGCATGTTGCCGTGACATCACAGGAAAGGATCATTCCTCATTTATCAGCATGCCTGTTTTGGTATAAATGACAGTGCTGCTTAAAAAAATTGTTTTTAATGTGTGACTTTCCCTTGTGTAAAATATGTTGAAAGGGGCTGTAGATGGAGCTAAGATTGTGAGAAACCAGGGGAGGGAGCATCCTCTGGGCTACTGTCATCTCGTACCCAATGGCTGAGGCTGTGCTGGAAGCCAGGAGGGAGGGAAGGATGCTTTTCCCTAGAAAAAGATTCAATTCCCAGAGAATATGAGGACATCCTAGCCTGGCACTCTGCCTGCTCATGTAAACAGACATGTTTCAAACACAAGTAACTATCTCCTTACGTGGCCATCTTCAGCCTCCCTTTCCCCTTACTAACAGATCTTTTGGAAGCAAACCCTTCCCAGAAGGAATCACTGGTTTCCTGAGCAGTGAACTTTTCTGTTGCAAAGTCAACAAAGTCCTGCAGGAATTCTTGGAAAATCTCCAGAGATGTGCAGAAAGAAGTAATTTGTTGTCTATCATGGCATGATTTCAGACACCTAGAGAGGCTACTGGGAGCTGAGGATGCTCTGCATGTCAGCAAGTCAGAGCTCCACTGCAGATTTTCTCAACATCATAGAGCTGGGTCATTTTAATTTGCTGGCTTATTCTTTATACGCTCATTTTAGCGCTAGCTATCACCACTAAGAAAGGCAAGGTGATTGAAACATCCAGTTTGGTTTATTAAACTGAACTGCTCTCCTCCACTGATGGAGAGGTCACCTTGCAGGTACTATAGGGTGGGAATGGCACATACTGCTGACTGGCTGCTGGCTCGGCAGCTTTACACTCTAATTTCCCCCATGGTAATTTTCCTGGTTGCTATATCAAGCAGGATTTGCAGATCCACCAGCAAGGTCCTGATGCTGGACCAGCTGCAATGCAGAGGCTGAAACAATCTTAGCCAACTTTGTTCTGAAGTCTTAGGGAAGAAGCTGAGTATGGGGCACAAACTCAATGTGGAGGACTGGCTCCATTTCTTGATTAATGTCTCCACTGCAGCTGCTGGGTATGAAAAGCTTCTAAGCCTGTATTCTGCTACCATCACAAAAATAGATTTGGTTGTATAGGTAAACTAGATTTTACTTCCACTTGGCTGGTTTCTTATGCAAGGAAATGGAGCTGACCATGCCTATTGTCTTCCTTCTCTTCTGATCCTATTCCACAGGCCACATTTAGCTAGTATTTCCAGGTCTAACTCCTCTTTTTTTTCACATGGATTTACCAGCTTCATTTTTGCTGCACAGCATTGAAACCAGCATGATATGCCCAATCTGGGGTATCCAAATCCCAGTCTCCCCTCTAGAGAGGTTTACTTTTGCTATGTAATCTGAGGTTGAACGGTACCATGGGCTGGGGACAAGCTCCAGCACCAGGGAAATAAGAGAAGCAGAACTTAGTGAGGGCTGCTGCAAGGAGGAAGCACCTACAAATCAGATCCCCTTCTGATGCTCCCAGGGCAGCTGAGAGAGAGAAAGAAGGTGCAGCTTAGCTACAGCAGCCACATCTGTGCACCAGGAGCTCTGGAGAAGGAAAGGCTCAGCCAGTGCTGGGAGATGATGGATTGACTGCTTCATTAGTCAGCAGCCTCCTCCTGGAGGCCAGCCACCGCCTGCTCCACACAGCACTGGGGTCTCTTCTCCACCCTGCCCTGGCAAGCTGCCAGCAGACAAGGGTGGGGGGAGAAGTGGGGAGAGGAACACACCACTGTGGGGAAGGAGGTGTACAAATACTGCCTGTTTGGAAGGCCAGGTGTGTCTGTCCAACTCAAGCCAAGCATAACAGGAGGCAGCAAGGAGTGTGTCCTTCCTCTCCAGACCTGGTTCCTGAAATTAATTTCCTCTTATGTGTTTCTGTTACTATGAGTGGGTGGATAGGGAGGGAGGAAGGAAGAAAAGAAAGCAAAAATCTTTGGTTTATTCTCAGATCTCACACCCTGGAGTCTTTATTTATTTATTTTGTACCTGCTCACTTGTGCATTTCTTGTCCTGTTCATGTGTTCTGGCTGAGCCACTCTAAGCCCTTGTTTCTGTTGGATGGGGAGCTTTGCCCGACTGTCTCCCACTCCACTTCCTCACTCTGTCTATCCCTGCTGCGAGGTGCATGAGCTCCTCTGTCACCCCCATCACTGGACCTTTCACCAAATTGAATCACCTCACCTTGGCAGAAGCCTTCTTTCTCTGGGTTAACAAACCAAATTGGTGCAGAGCTATTTCAGCTATTTCAGGCAAAGCAGAGAGAGAGAGAGAGAGAGAGAGAGAGAGAGAGAGAATGAAGGAGAGAAAGAGAGAGGGAGGTAGTAGGTGCTTGCAGCAAGGGGGGGAAATCACTGGAGGACAAAGAGTTTTCCTGTTTGATTTTGCTATATTGGTTCCCACTCTTGTGCATAACTTAACCGGCTGATGTCTTGGCACACTATTGTTTTCCAGGCTCTCAGAAGGCACATCAATTTCCCTGACATCATCCCTTCAGCCTGGAACAAAGCTTCAGCTCCCATGTACTCCAAGCTTTCTACTGCAAAGTTGGCCTCAGATTGAACTCTCTGAAAGAGTGTATTTGGTCAGTGATGGGGTCACGTTTGTGGTCATTCCTTCTGCCAGCTCTTTTAAGAGCATGGGAGGCTGCTATGATGTGCCCCTTGGAAAACAAGGATGTGGCAACAGAGGTTTTCCTTGTTATCCTGGAGGCAGAGCCAGATATGGCAGGTGCTCTCTCTAGCTGTCTGATCCTTTGCATAAAGCTAGTGCCTGTATCTGCACACTCCTGGGAAAACACTGAGGGCATCAGGGACCCTGGCAGCTAAACAGCCTGGTAGGAAACATTGTTTTGCTTACAATGCTCAGGTAGCCAGTTTCTGGCAAGCCTAGATCAGGTCAGCTGTCCTGCTCCTGCCATTGCTCACCCATGGATATATGGGACACATGCAGCTGAGAGCACTAGGGTCAGGAGAGGTGGGATGAGGGACATTTCTGCCAACAGGGCAGAGGAGACGAGTCTTTGTCCTTGCAGCAGTGGGTTTGCTGACCAGTGTGTGCATCCCACACACAACCACCTTTGTGCCCACAGCCCTGTGTCTGGGTCCCCTTAGGGTGACCCCACATTCCCCCATTGTGTGGGGGAGCACAAGCCCATTTTGACTGGGCACTGCCTCCTCCATACTATGATCCTCTTGCCTCTGGGTCATGGGGCTTGTCAAAAGGCTGGTCAAAACCCTGCCTCCCCTCCAGTCGAAGGCACATTCACAGCCCTGCCATCACTTGATTTACTCTCCTTTTTCTCCTCTCCCTTTCTTCCAACTTTCTGAAATAGGAACATTATTTGAAAAACAGGAGGGGCAGAAGGAGGCCATGCAGCCCTGCGAGCGCCATGTCAGGCAAAATAAAAACTCCTGAGGAGGTGCTTCCAAGAGACTCTGAAAGAAACTGGAGCACACATGTTCCTCTTCTCCCTCTGTTTTTGTCACATCTCTGTAATACAGTGGACGTTTTCCTGTCTGCTCGGCAGGGCTGACAGCATGTTGTCAGGACAGGGCTGTGTCCTAAATAGAAACTCTGCAGGTTTGGAAAGTTCCCTTCCTCTAATTGGAACTGACTCACGGAGGTGAAGAAAAGCTGCAAAATTGTTTTAAGCTATGAGCAATTATAACAGCCCTTACAGTGCCAGTGACACTAAGAGGATTTGTACTGGATTATACCTAACGTTAACATGATCTAATGCCACATGAATATCACAGCCTGCAGCAGGCCCAGCTCTCAGAGTCAGGTTCCTTGTTCTTCAAAGTCTGCCGGGGTTAGTGGAAGGAGGGGAACAAAGCCATGCTGGCGGAATTTTGGTGCAATGTCATATGTCATTTAAACATCACAAATAGGCAGTGATAAAGTAAAAGTGGAAGGCGAAATGGGTTTTTTTAAGTTGAGAGAAGTGTAGAGTTGCCTATAATGTAATATAACCTTATGCAGCCAGCCTCCTACTATTTGGCATTTGGTCTGCTGGGAGAGGGACCATAGAGGTCTTGCAATAAGGTGACATGAGGGTGTCACAGTGGCCTCTGTGTCTGGGCCCAAGGGGTGACCAAATTGTGAATCCTCCTCCTATCTCCAGGCTGCATCGTATTGTCTGAGGCAGCTTTAAAAGGTGTTTCTAAAGAATCCTTCTTTTTATAACGGTATGGAGAGACTTCCACTGGTGCTGACAGAAGAAAAAGGAAACTAATTGGGGTATGCCCTCATATGTAGAGATTTCAGTGAGATGAAGCTGTGGTGGAGCAGCCTGGTAGGGCTGTATGCAGCTGGTCTATAGAGAAGGCTGGGAGGAAGGGACAGCATGGGAGCCGAGTCTGGGACCTGCTCTGCTACTTACTTATTATAGGGCTTGCAGGGAGTTGTTTAATCTCACTGTAGATCAGTTACTCCACCAGCAGAATTAAAGCAATAACATTTTGCTCTGTGGGAAGGGATGAAGAGAAACCTGTACCAGTGTGAGGAACTCAAGCCCTGGAGCAATTGGGGAGGACAAAGATGGAAGCCAGGTAGAAGGAAAAGAAGTCGTTGAGTGAGAAGAGACACATGCTGACCTTGAAGGTTTTCTTTCTCCATGCTGACCTTGAAGGTTTTCTTTCTCATCTTGGATTTTGCTAGTGAATTCAGCAGAGCCAACAAAAGTTCTCAGCTTAAACTTCAGGTATGGCTGAAGGTCAGAGAGTACAGATTGTTCTTGGGAAACACCCAAGATTTGCCTTGGAGTAGCAAGGGAGCACCTGATCAAATGGCTGCAAAACTTTTCCTCAGCCTAGACTTAATGCCTGGTAGAGGGAATTAATGGGAGTGAAAACGGCTTTATATCCAAAATGGGAAGCCTCTCCCTGCTGGTGTTAGTGAGCTCTGCAGTGCTGAGCTGTGCAGCAGAGGTGAGGAATGAGGCCAAGACATCTGAATTACACTGCTGTATATACTACCTTTGAATTTGGCCCTGACAGTAGGCTAGGTCAGCCACACTTTGTACTAGCAACACAATTTGACTGATAAATTGAAGAATTTCATATCAGGCCCTTAGGAGACTTAATACCACTAATATATTATATTTATTTTGTGGAGATGTGTCAAATAGAAGTATACCTGTGCAATGTTGAACTGTAATCCATCCCACTGAAATCCTCCAGGGAGTGGTTTTGGACCCCAAAGATGCATAGGACAAATACCAAACTACTGACACACAGGAGTGTGGCTCACAGTGTCTGTTCCTTCCCAGTCCTACAGCCCATCCTACCTCAAACTCCATGCATTGCATGTTAAAGCACTCTTCTGAAAATTTGGCTGAAGTGTCAAAAAACTATGAGCTAAAACAAGCACCCACAGGAAGATGAACTTAATTTTAAAAGTAATGTGTTACAGACAGGCAGAAAGAGTGTAAAAGTTCAGAGATTTCAACCTTTGAACCCTCCAGTGGTGAAATATAAAAATGTATTTTTTAAAATGGTAGAAGAGATGTCCCATGATGGAGTGACGAGTTCCAAGGGGAACACTTGCAAATATTATGGGGGACAATGTAGGATCATGAGAACAAGAAATATTTTAATGTTACATTACATTGTAGGCAACTCTACACTTCTCACAACGTAAAAAAGCAAACAAACAAATAAAACCTAACTCTCTCTGAAACATTTGGGCCAAACAGAGACACACAATTTACACTGATTTTCAAAAGTCTGTGGGAGTTGCAGGTTGGGTGCTTCATGCTTTCATTCTGCTTCATCAATATCTTCCCATCCAGGTTTTCATTTCTGCAATGCAACCTGAAGCTGCTCAGGAAGCAGGAAAAAGATCATTATGGTGAGGGTACAAAAAGGGAAGGGATTAATGGGGTTGAGGAAAGCCTTGGGAGATGATATGTGTTGGAAGATGTGCCACCAGCTCCTCAGTGGAGGGATGAATTTGACCTGCTGTGAAGTTTCTCAGAACTAGTGCTAATATCCTGCTCTTCCAGTACTTAAGCAGCAATTATCACTTATAAAACAGGTGATAATGTAGATTTTCACATTCAGAGGGCCAGCTGCTAAGCTGGTAGAAATGGGTGGACTCTGGGCTCCACTAGAACTAGAGTGGTTCATACCAGATGAAACTACTCCCCAGAATTTTTAAGGCACCAATTAATATTAAAATCAAAATAAAGAGAAGAAAGAGTGCACAATGATCCCTTCACTTGCACAGGGAATTTAAATTTGGAGATGTCTGAAGCTCCAGCTGATGAATTATTGCGCTGTGGGAGGCCAGTAGCATGCAGCATCACACACTGGCTCTTTTATAATATCCACAAAATAAATATTTCTGGAAAGAAACAAATGGAAAATTATGGCGACCTGGCAGAATATAGCAGCTAGTTTTCTGCCTGTGCCCTTCCATCTTGGCAGGATACTGTTTTCTTTCATTCTATAAAATACTCAGATTGGTATGATGCTGCTTTTTAAAATAGGGCCCAAAAGATAAGATCTACCAATGTTTAAGAGGGAAAAAAAATGCCAATTTCGAATTTTAAATTGTAAAGGGTTTTTTTTTTGTACAGGTACACAAAGCTGCCAGGTCAAAGAGTTACCTTCCTGTAACTATAGTACAGCATATATTTCCCCAGTAACACTCCAGCTGTTAGTTGAACCTTATAGTAAGGAATCAATAAAGTCAAGGCAATTTCCTTAACATGCCATCTGTAAGAGATTATGGAAGGGAGGTGGAAAAAGGGCTTTCCTTAGTGGCTAGTGCTTTACTAAAGTTCAAATGAGGCAATATATAGTAAAATAAATTCAATCTGTATTTCTCTTCTGTCAATTTTAGAGGGGGCTAAATGAAATGGAACTGTGTTGATTCTATCCGGTTCAATATATCTTTGCTTTCTAATGACCAAGGTCATTTTTACCTTCATGAAAAAGAAGCCTAATATAAAATACTCACCCAGACTGAACAAACACAATATTCACACTTTTTCAAAAGCCAGGTAGATGAGTGATATATTGTGTAATTCATTTCATGGCACACTGCTGAATGTTTTTTTATAGATAGTGTTTAACCTTGCCAATTTTGCTCTGAGATAATCACTCCTTTGAGGATAAAATCTCACATTTAACATTAGAAGAAAAAAGAACCCCCCACACACCAAAATCTGCACTATACAACAAATAACAGGGAAGTTACTTAGCCAGAAAGATAATGATTACAGCAGTTTTCACTGCTGACTCTGTGATTAGCCAGCAGTTGTTATAATATTAATCAGAAATACAGTGATGATTGCTTAGACTAGGTTTTGATACAGCCAGTGAGTAAATTTGACAGACAAAATGCTTAGACATCTTAAAATAATGTATTTCTGTATGTATTAATGGAAGTGGCAAATAGATTTGTGAAAATCCCCTATATTTAGCACTGGAGCTACTCTCAGAGTGTGGGAGCTTTTTTGTGTTTCTCTGGAGTTTATGATCAGGAATATTAACAGTGCCAGCATCTCAAGGAAAGGATGCAAACCCTGGAAGATGCCTCTGACACTCCCAAGGGTGGGGCATGAATGGCAGAAGTCTGCAGGTTCAGCGCAGTGTCTATTTGCTCTGTGAGCCCTGATGCTGCCCTGGAGACTGCTTTTGAGAGAGGAAGAGTGCAGAAGGTCAATGCAAAGTGAAATTTTACCTGAAGGCAGGAAAATATATGTATAAGCCCAGATTCATCCTATTGTGCTGTAGGCATGTAGCTGAGGTGGCTAAGTTTGGAGTCTGTCAGCCCTTGGTTCCCATTATAGACAAGGCAGGCACATCCCGAGGGCACCTCAGCCCACCTGTGATGTGAATCACCCTCAGGAGAGCCAGAGTATTTCACCCCAGCTGTTGCAAACCAAGTGCCTGACATACTGTGAGATGAATCCTGGCCCTGGCACATGTGAGGATGGGACAATCTGGCTTTGGTTGAAATCCTCCAGTCAAGAAAGAACCCAACATAAACCAAATGATCATTCAGTTATTGAAGTTAGAGATGTCATTAACTTTTAAAGATATTTCACTTTTGCCTCCATCCTTCCCTTTCAGACACGTGCTTGGGGCCATTACTGAAAGAATTGTTCATTAGGAAAGAGCTGTTCAATTAGGTAATTGGAAATCCTTACAGCATTTCCAATTCAACCAGAAGCATGTAGTACTGGGGTTCTTGGAAGAGCTTGATCCTTCCTCTGAGGTTCGTCTGAAGGTTCCTCTGAACCTGCTGAGGTTTGTACCCCAGATTTCACAGGCTACAAAAGATATTGGAAAACGTTCAGTCAAACCAAACTTGTGAATCTTGATCCAAACACTCAAAGAAGCATTTTAGCACACTTGTTCAGCTGAGAATTTTCACTACTGTGGTTGCTAATTTGGGCCAGATGTGACCATATGCAATGGGGGGGTACAAAAGCATTGTATTCCTTGCTTTAAATAATTAAGGACATAATATGCAGAGGAAGGCTGTGGAGAACTTTATCAAATTGTCCTGAAATGACAGAAACAATATTCAGAAATTAATGTGGAGACTCTGCACTGTGTTTTGTATTAATTTTTGCTTCCCCCTTATTGGCACATCAAATCTGTCCAGAAGCAGCAACAGACTTTCAAAAATTTATTGCAAATTGAAGTCCCCAAAAGACATGGCTTGTCTAAAAATATCACTTGAAATCATCCATAAGGTCTCCGTCAAAATTTTTTTGTCTATAGAAAATTTATTTTCTTTTAGGAAATTTGTCTTTGCTGTTTTATTTTAATCTGTTTGATATAGGTTTTATTGCACAAAAAGATTTTAAGAGAACTTTTACTGCTACATAAACGGGAAAGGTAGGCTATTTTTCTGAAGTCTAGCAACCCCAACAGCAAAGAGAGGAGCTCCTCTGGAACTACTCACATAGAGTAAAAAATTAGACCTTGATACGATGAAGGCACTTAATGGCATGCTTATTTTTAACTCCGTAAGTGCTGCCATTGAATTCAAAGGGATTGTTTGGATGTTTGAGTGAGCATTTAAGTACATTGCTGGTCAGAGTGTCCTAATCCTTAAATTTGTCATTGATTTCATCACAGGGTGATGTCCAAGGGGTGAGGAAAGCAGGACTGCAACCATGACTTGTTGAAATCATTGGAAGCTATTTTTCACTCCTTGGACCCTCCTCAGAGCCACAAAAGCTGTGGTTTGGATTTGTTTTGATGGGTTTGGGTTTTTGATGGAACTTTTTTCCCTTCTAATTGAGATGAATTGAATTTTGAGGTTAATTTTCCCATTCCAGGGAAATACTACCTCAGCCATGTGAAATGGAGAATACTCATCCTACCCCCTACAAAATGCCTGGAAAACACAACCAGAGAGCGATCAGCAAATAAACTGCCAAGCCCTGCAATTCTTCACTCATGTGCCTAATCTCAAAATGAGACTTAATTAGACCAACAGCACACTCCTCATGGAGCAAAGATTGCTTATCAGCTTAATTTGATACTTTCACAGACAGCTGACATATGGTTTTTTCCTCTTCCCCCTGCCTGTTCCCGCACTCAAGTTTAAATAGGGCTGAAGTGGTGCATAGGACTTCTGCTCTTCCTTGCTGCTGAACAAGGTTTCATCTCATTTGGGAAAGAATTGGTGCTCTCAGTCTCCAGGACCTGAGCTCACCAAGAGGAGATTGCTTTTCCTCAGAGCAGATCCATATGCCTTTTCCCTCCTAACAGATGTACTACCAGAAAAACAGATTGGTGAGATGGAGCTTGTTCCTTAAAGGTGAACTGAAACGCTTCTCTACCGTGTGTAAAAAACAAAGTCTGCTTCTTTGAACCACACACACTTTGTAGGGTGCATATTCAATGCAGCTGTGCCATGATCATCCTTGGATACTCGATGAGCCATATGAGAAAGAGATTTATGGGCACAATTTTTCAGAGCCACTGCAGCTCAGAAATATTCAGTTCCCCCATTGAGAGCAATGTGAGAGGCCACCTTAAGTCTGATGCAATTTAAACTACTGCATAGATCATGCTGGACATCCTCTAATATGTATCACCACAGCCTTACTAAACCTGATGCTATCTCGGGAAGCAGAGGAGGATGTGTACCCCATTACATATATTGTAAGTCTATTCTCTTCCACTGCACCGTGCCCCCAGCTGGTGCAGATCAGTGAAACTCTGATGCAGTTAATGGGTTTTGTGACAGCTTTCACCATTTGAGGATCTGGGCAGTCCTGCTTGTGGCAGCTCAGAAGTTTAAGTTTTTTGTTTTTAACAAGTCCTGTGGGATTTCATTCTCTGCTCTGCCTGTGGGACTGCAAGCTCCCGTGACCCAGACTCCACTTCCTGTGTAGGATCAAGTCCCACATCCCTACCTCTCAGGATACAGCCCTGGCTGCAGGCTGCTCCCTGTCCTCAGGCATGACCTGGGAAACCCTCAGCAAATCAGTGCCAAATCCTGAAAATCAGGCTATATGAGAGACTACGACACAACTTTTCCACTCAGTAATGGGCACTACACTGGAAGTGTACCACAAATGTGTGGCTGGGGAACCAATCCCAAATAGGTCTTCTCATACATGTCAGATGGAGATTTTCACTATTTTTCCTAACACAGTTTTGAATTAATTCAGGTGATGTGGGTAAAACACCGGTACCAAAACCAAACCCAACACGGACACCAAATAGGGTGCATGCTGTTTCTCCTTCCACAGCACCTTCTTTCTGCTCCTTCTGTTTCTGAGGGCTTAGGTTTTAAATGTGATGAGAGCTTTGTAAAAATGTCAGAATCCTCATTGCAAAAGCATTTTTCAGTCTTTGGCTTACATGAGATGCATTTCCCAGGATCAGATTGAGGTACACCTGAACACCAAGACAGTTTCTCATTGCAAGTAAATATTTTTTTGCAATACATCCATGATGGATCAACATTTCCGTTTGTGCATTTATGACTGTGACAGTTACCCAGCTTGCACAAGAAGATGCTTTTTTTAATGATGTTTGCATTTATTTCAGCAATCATAGTTATATATAGCTACATATTTGAAAGTACTAAATAAACAGCTTACTGAAGAAGTAAAATTAAATAAAAATATAACCTAGAATCAAAGGTTAAGGGCTAATCTGAAGATTTAGCCCTTAACAAATACGTGGCATGTTTTATATGTCTGATAGGTACATATACATTTTAAAGGTGTTTTGTGTACTGAGCATAAATATGTAAAACAAGGATAGAAATATCTGTATCTATTGACCAGAAAAATATTGAGTGCAACATATAAAGTGCATACACACCTGTCTATACATACATGTGCAAGCACAGACACACCAGTCCATCCATGTCCGTACATTCAGTACCATAATAGTTTTGAATCCTTGCATCTGGGAAGTCTGTGTTGTAATAATACTTGGGAGCTTAAAATAACAGAGCTGCCATGCTGTTGCATGCCAGCAGAGCTGCTAGCACTGCAAGTCCTCTCAGAAAAGGAGCTCAAGAGCCCTCAAGAGCCCTGCAAGAGCAGCAGGGAAAACCATGGGCTGTGCTGAGGGGTGAGGGGCTGGAGGAAGCCCTTTGATGTACGCTGCTGTTCACCACAGGATGCATGGGAAGTGCTGAGGGGTGACACGCTGACGCTGTAGCTGTTGGGCAAACACCAGACACAGACACACAAAGTCAAAATTTCCTCAGTTTGATAGTATGGCCTGTGCACATGCTTAAAATGTAGACCCCAGGTGGGGCAGCTTGCACGCTGCATTTGGCACCATGAGACTCCCAAGGGAGCAAAAGGACTGAGGGTGCTCAGGAAAAAGGGCAACCACAGGTATCTAGGTCCTGTTGAAGGGGCTGTGTGTTGGCAAAGAGGGGCTTCCCCTGAAGAAGCTGCAAGGAAGGCTCACAAGGTGAAGCAAGAAGAAGGAAAATGGCTGGTGTGGCATCACACTATGTTCTCTGTTTTGTTTCCTAGCTATGAGGCAAAAGGTGTTAGTTAAAGACAGGTCTTGATTGGGCACTGACTCTGGACATGCAAAGCATCTGGCTCTGGGTCTACATTCAGCCACCAGGATCATGTTCAGAAATCATTCAATTAGTGCCCACAAAGGTTGCAGTTCTTCACCTCTCAGACACCTCCATGGAAGCACGAGCTGCACTGTTGTCCTTCCAAAGGGAGACTACTGGAGTCTACTCTGGCCTCCTCTGAGGAATGGCAGCCCTCATATCTCTTCCCTACTGGCTTGCCCTGACTCACACCTTCACCTACCAGCATGTAGGATCTGCACATAGCTCACTGCTTTGCCTCTGTGAAGCTCCTGCTGCCAGCTCCTGCTCTGACAACTGCTAGCACAGCATGGCACAGCACAGTGTGGCAGGATACAGCATGGTTCTGGGCAATGGATGCTGTTCCTTGCAAAGCTTTCCACCCCAATCCCTTCCCTGTTCCCCTGAGAGAAGTTGCAGCCAGCACCTCCCTTCCTGAGTCTAAATGAAAACTATTTTTGCAGTCATACTTAGCAGGACTAGCTACAGATACTCCCAGGGATGTTGTTTTTCCTTGGCTGTTCTGGGATATTCTGCAGGGATGTTGCACTGCAGGTAGTGGTGGAAGCCATTCCCCTCACTATCATGACTTTGGGTGCTGATCCTCAATCACAAATGCAGTCTGTGGTATCTCCCCAGGCACCCTCCTGCTCCACAAGGTTGGTTGGAAACCAAAGCCCGTGGTTTTTACTCACATACCCACAGCTGTGGTGGGTAACACTGCAGTATAAATGACTCAGGTGGGGGCCCAGGAGCAGCTGGATCCTGAAAGCCACACTTACAGCCCCTACTGTGGAAGTTGTCTTTGCCGTGCTCAGAATCTCCTCCTGTAGCCTGCGTGTGTCCACACCTGATGGGAAAACAGCTGCCGATGGTGATGCTGATGCTGAAGTAGGAGCCAAGCTCTGCGGAAAGGCCAGACACACCCAGCTGAGAGCCATCAAATGTCAAGAAAATGTAACTGAGGGCTCACAAGTGGGATTGCATGCTCTAGACCCGATTCCTTTCACCTTATTCAAGCAAGAAGACCCATTAAAATGAAACGATGAAATGAACCGGCCGTGCGTGCACATGCATTTCCCTTTTTTGATCAACTACCTTTCCCCGATACACCTGGTAGAGTGTTTGAAATCCCTATAAATGTTAGATGTCCATGATAAAAGACAGTGCCCTTATTTGGCCCGTGGCCATTTTCCATGTTTATTTGGTTATTTATTTCAGTTAAGTGCAACACACCAGTTGATGCACAACACCCATGTGCCGCAATACGGCTCTGGGTTGCCTTGGCAACGGGTGGAAAGGGTTTTGAAGAGCCAGAGAGGCCCATGCTAATGAAAACAAGCTTTCAGGGGGCCTCTTCTCCAGGTGGGCGAGAAGAGGCTCCCCGCTGGGCTCCCTCACCCAGCCTGCTTTCAAATAGTCTGATGCTTAAAACAAAAAACTACAAAACCAACAACAACAAAACAGCCCACCACCCAGCCCCCTCTGCTTTTTTTTTTCCATGCTAAAACGCAACTACTGATTAAAAGTTCTGAGACAGTTCTTTGAAGCCTTTCATTAATAGGTTTCCTTTATGAATCCAAATTAGACGGCCAATATATTTTCCTTCAAAAAAAAAAAAAAAGAGAACTATTATGGAAATGGTTGTTGTTGCTGCTGCTGCTGCTAGCTTTCACGTGTTTAATCTCCTACATGTGCATCTGTGCCAGATGGCAGCGCCTGTAAGATGTGAGATAATCTTTGCACACCATCTTCACCATGTTGATGGTGATCCCTGGGCTTCTGCAGGATGTGACTCTCGCTTGAACATGGTGGAAGCCATGGGCTTTGTCCCTGCTCTGTGGGATAAGCCTGACCAGGCCCGGGCTCAGCGTCTGTAGCTCGCACTGAAAGTCTCAGGTGCGAGTGGGGGGAAGGTTAGTTGTTCAAAGAGGTCTTGTGAGAATGAGGGTGGGATACTGAATGTAAGGGGTGATCTACCCATTTGAGGAAGTGGGTCCTGTGGAAACACACCTGGGCATGCATGCTCAGGAAATTGAACAGTCATGAGGAATATCTGACACTATTCAAATGTCCTTTTTAGAAACATGACAAAAAGGATAATGAATGACTCTACAGGCTGAGCATGAGTGTAGCCAAAGCTTCTATGAGATTCACGTGTCCCGCTTCCCTTATGACTGCCCAGCAACTGCTAGGTATTCCCAAGGGCCAAACTGCTGCCTGGCTCAATGTGGTGATGGCCATGGAATGTGCAAAGAGATAAGTATGTAAATATAGAGATGACATGAAAGGGGAAACATCCAATGAAGTCCTGAACATAGGTCAAAAGTTGCTCTAGGCTGGTGATGGTGAATAACAGGCTGAAGAGCTGAACATCAATGACAGAAGAAGGGTCCTGTATGACAATATTGGATGAGAGATTTCTGTTCCTACTTCTGTTTCAATCTGAACTTTTCTTGGGTAAAACATTCTTCTGTGGACAATGATAACCAACACTTCTGAATGCAGTTTGTCTCACAGTCCAAAGTCTGAATTTGAGTCACAAAATTAAAGGAAAGAGAGAAGTGGAAGATGAGAGTGAAGCAGACCTCTTCTGATATGATAATAGGGAAGCAAGAGACATGGTGTCCATGGGATGGAGGGGGATGCCCAGCTTCTCTGCCATAGGCAGTATTGTCTGAACACAGCTTGCAGTAGCACAGCAGGCAGGCCCTCCAGCAGATCTTTTCCATCTCCTTAGAAGAAATGGAATGTGACAGCCTATTTGGACTGGTGAAATGTCACAGGCTCCAAAGAAAAGAAATTGGGACAACTTCTTTCAAAAAATATCTGAAACCAACCCAGACCATGTGAGGCTGGCGACAAAATCCCAAGAGCCAATGGCATAGCCTCAGTGTTGAGCAAAATATAAGTGGTTTTTTTGGTGGGAGTCTCCAGCACTTGTAGGTGACTCAGTGCCAGAAACTGACTCATGTCAAAACAGCATTACAGTCAGACAAAGAAACTGTGTAATACACCACCAGGCTCTCGGGCTGATAATGCTCTCATGGAAGGAGTGTTTTACTCTGCCCTGAACTGCAGCAAAGCTTATCACCAAGAGCAGTGACGTACTGGTCAAATAGTTAATCTAAGCAAAGGGGAGTGAGGCTGGAAATGTTTATATGTGATTTCCCTCTGCTGAGGAAGGAGATAAGAATAACTATGACAACACGCCTAAAACATTTGTTGAATGCTTCATTCTAAAATGAAGCATACAAAAAAAAAGAAGGTAGTGCCTGAATGGGGGGAGGGGGGTTGAGGGAAAATCCTTTTAGATACCTTCCCAGAAAAATCAATATTGCAGCTAAAATAGTTTAAGATGCCTGAAAACTTTGAATTGCCAAGTAGCAGCAGGGCTCTGTTCAGGTGGGAGGAAGTTCAAACCTCGGAAAAACAGAGGAAAACATGCATCTTTCAGGAACACAAGTACCTGAGGATCCTCAAAACATGAATTTACATTTTGAGGTTACAAGCAACTCTGATTTCAGTGGCAGTAATTTAAAGTTCATGAAATATTGTCTCTGAACAAGCACATTTCAGGAAATTTTAATAATTCCCATCTGAGCTGCCTCTGAAATAGACTAAGAAACAAATTCATCAAACCATGTGAGGTGCCTGCAAGTAAGCAGAGAAGGTTGACTTGATATCAAGGGCATCCATAGTATGTCATACATTTAATTTTGCAGGTGCCACTGCTACACATCACTGCAGACTTCCCATGTTGTCAATGCAATTCCAGGAGCTGTGGTCTAGCATTTTGCACCAGCATGAGGGTGCAGACAAGAAGAGCCCTTCCTCAGGCTGGGAAATGAGGCCACAAGCCATTGCTGATCCTGTTCCTGAGAGGGTGTGGAGCAGGGCTGACCTGTCTACTGCCCTGCCAAATTTGTGCGAGACCCTGAATTGTTCCTGGCTTGACTTGTGCTCCAGGGCCGCCCCACATAAATAACCCCAGTCTGTTCAGGTTTACTCATGGGCTTAGGTGAACAGCCAAAATCTGTGTTGACCTTTTTGGGGCACGGCAAAGGCATCTAATTGCACCCACAGTGTGTTTCAGCACAGAACTATTTAATGCTTATGTTACAGAGTCTAAAGCATGATTTCCTCCTTGTGGCTCCTAAAATCTGCAATGTAGCCCTGCCAATGAAAACATGGAGACTTGGCTATGCAAGGAAACAGCTCACTCAGCAAAATGGTGGCCTGTTGTTGTATTTGTGATGAAAAGCAGACAAACATCCACTACCCGCAGAAATGCGGTTCCATTTTGTTCATGAAAGTGGCAATTTAGAATTAAAGGCAGCTGAATTACATGGGCAACATGGGAAGAATTTGTTTTATGTGGGAGCTGCTGCACATACATAACTTTGCCATAAGACTTCTATACTGATCATAGTAACCTGCATGGGTCACCTTGCTCTAACCAGAAGTGGAGATCATCTGCGAGTCTAGTGGCATACTCATTTTATCTGCAGTGCTCTGCACAAGTACTCATAAACCATCCACTGCTATAAAGCAGCTGTTCTAATGCCCTTAGTAATTGCTGTAGACTAAGTCCCCAGATTGTACTGGCATGTAAAACAGAGGAAAAGGACATAAAGACCTGAATACTTTTGTCTTCACTGTTTTATCTTGTTGGCTTTTGGTGGTTTGGGGTTTTTTTTCTGGGAGGGGGGGTGTTGTTTTTTTTTCGGGAGGGGTGTGTTTTGTTTGGGGTTTTTTGTTTTGCTTTTTAAAGTATTATGGATTTATTTGCATTTATATGCAGTTTCACTTAAGAGAAAATAATGAAGTGTGTCTGCTTCATGATGTAAGAATGGCTAGGTATTTGGTATGTGTCACCTGTAATGTGTTCCACCTCCGGAGGTTAGCACCTGTGTTGTTACATGTACAATGAGACTGGACAATAATTTGATATTGAAGTAGGGAAGTTCTCTGGAAACACGCTGAGTCAGATACATCCCTTTTCAGACACACATAAACTGGCCATCAATAGCCTGTGAACTGGAGGAGAAATATCTTCTGATATCAGGATGTTTAGGAAGGGTACAGTATGCTGGGATGAGAACATGCCTGTAAGAGCCTAGAGCAGAACTGGAATTGACATTTGCCTTCTCTTTGAGGATTTTCTCTAGCAGTATCCTCCACCTAGATATGATCTTGGAGGCAGTCTTTGGCTGAATGGGAGGCCCATGGGTTCATACACTCCCCTTTGCTACCATTTCTCTATACCTACATATCATGTGGGGAGGCTATAGCCACAATAGCTACACAGTACATCCCTTGTACAGCATTGACAGTGGTGAGGGTCACATACTAATTGTTTAGGCCTCACAGCATCAATTTGCTTTAGATAAATTCTCTCTAACTATGGCTTGCTTCTTATTGCCTTGACATGACTGGTTGTCCCTGCAGGAAAGATCAACCTAAGTGCTCAATAAGTTGGGATTGGATGCTGATCTTCACAGAAGATGCATGGCAATGGGTGGATGAGACATGGCTTTGTTCTTCCCAGGTCATACCTCTTCTTCACAGACTCTTGTACTCTTTTTTTAGCAGTGCTAACAGTGTTATCCAGCCCAAGGGTTAAAAAATCACAAATGAGAGATTTCCCCAAATTAAAACATGGGCAGTAAAGTAGATTAGATGAAATAAATGCAAAATTTATTTCTCCTCAATACTAAAGAAATGCCATGTCCAGGTTTGAGCACAGCACTTCAGGAAGGATGTGAAAAAAATGGAGAAAGAGGACAGCCTTAATAATCAGTGGCCTTGAAAACATGACTTGTGCTGAAAAGCTGGGGAAAAAACATTGTGCTCCTCTGCCATGGCAGGTAGAACAAGAATAAATGGTTTTAAATTGCAACATGGACAGTTTAAGTATTAGAAAGCAGTTTGTTTTAGCAGGGCTGCAGTAGGTGTGGGAGTGGATTGTCTGGGCACATGGTACAGTGTGTGGAAGATGCTTACAAGCAGCTCAGACAAACATGCATCAGAAATGAAATGGACATAGCTAACTTAGCCTTGAAGACACCAGATTGACTGCAAGTGAACTTGGCTATTCAACTCGGGAGGAGCTGGGCCATTTATAACAAGAAGACTGTGATTTCAGGTTTTCAGCAAGAAGAGAGATTCTCAGTGGTGAGCCAGAATATCCATATATCCATTGTGTATATCTAGGCTGGCCTGGGCTCAGAGCCTTCCCAGCTTCTGCATGCGACTCCTGTGTCAGCAGAAAGGCAGCCTGGTTCATGGGACGCACCTCTTCCTATTGAGGAAGGGCACGGACGCTGGGGTTTTCCTGCCTGATATTTCCTTTGGCATGTCACGGGGTTTTCTGCAAGCTAATTGCACACAGTAGTTTGCACTACACTATGCAAGGCTGTCCATGGAAAGTATCTTCATTTAAACTAATAATGTGGAGCTTCTGTGTGAGCTGGCACTCACTTTTAATTACTGTTGGTCAATTTTTCTCCATGTTGAAACAAGTATAACCTGCTCTGCAGCTCAGGAGTCAGCAAGAGGATAAGAAAACTCTTTGGGATGTCATTTGGCGAATTGACCATGAGACTGCCCTTGTGGGAACAATCCTGGGTGTCTTGAAAAGAGATGGAGAGCCCTGCTCCTTCCTCCCTATCCTCTTGTCCCTGAGGTGTGGAAAGGAAGGGTTAAAATCATACCTATGTATGGCAACCACTTCTGCAGCCTGCCTTGACTCTTGTATCCTTCAGAACTGGCTTCCCAGGCGAACTCTAGGGTGACCAGGGAATATAGAACATAAAATTTCTGGGATAGGGCAGGTATGAAATATCCATAGGGATAAACGCTGCATAATTCATTTTGATTCTTACCCCCATGAACTCCCTCTCAAGCACCAGGTGAACACTGAGTGAGGTGACAGATGAGAAGAGCTCAGTGACCCGTGGTGTTCTGCACCCGCTTCTGAGTCTGGTCATGCAGCCTTTGTTTAAATTTTCTCCTCACCACCCTGCAGTGTGTGTCTAAACTTAGCTCTCAGCCACAGAAGATCTCAGGTAGGCCACCAGCAGCATTTATTTCAAAAGAAAGACTGTTTCCTGTACAGACTGGTGCTCAAAATATCGTCAGAGGAAGATGAAACAATTTACTCATCAATTCCTGGTCACCATATTATAAGGAAAATACTATGGCACCAGACAGATTCAGGAAATAATTGGGAATGGTAATTTGAAAACTAAGAAATGAAGCTTGTGAGAGTAAAAAAAATTTCTTATATGGGGATCCAAATGAAAATAAAAATTAAAATAGAGAGAAAGAGAAATGGGTTTTCTTAAAAAAATGCTAAGTTAATTTCAGCTGTAAATCGTACTTTCATTCCATCACAGCTCAGTACAAATGGAAGGAAAGAAAAAAAATTGAGGGCAGTGTCAAGAAGCACTTCCTTACATGAGCAGTAATTGGAGAGCAAGGTGACCTGTGAGACAATGTCATGAGAGAAAAACATTAGTGTAATTAAAAAATCACTTAGATGCACTACAAGGAGAAAGGATGAATGAACTTTGGCACAAAATGTCTCTCCCAGCCCCTCGTCCAGCCCACCAGAAACGTGCTCGGACTCACAGAGTCACTTTGGTTCGAACCACTCCAAGTCCTGATGCAACACCCAGCAGAGCATGGATTTTGCTGCGGCTTACAATTGCCCTGGGTATGTTACCATCGATGGAATGGGGCAGAGGTCAGTCATTTCCCATCTTGGGCAGTTTCTGAATTGCATTCCCATACAGTCTGTGGGCAGAGGACCTCTCAAGCCATCTTACTGGAGAGAGGTCAATATCAGCCCTGTCCTTGACCCTGCCACCGGTGGGGTGGAGTGGATGGGGGGGAGAAGAGATGAAGCCACACCAGTCCTTACTGCTGAATCACTGGTGATGGGAAAGCTGTTGGCTTCAGGGGCAGACTAATAGCATGTTTGTGCTCCTCTGATTCATGCAGGCAGTGAATTAAACTCTTCCCTTAGGCAAAAGGGACCTGCCCTGCAGAGGGGCACCGCATCCTCTGTCCGGGGACTCGGGGAGAAGCGGGAGGATGTCCCTCCTGTCACTGCAGGAACAGACAGACAGACAGACAGACACACACACACACACAAACACACACACACACACACGCACACACACACACACACTCTCACAAGTATGCTCACACACAGTGCACAAAGGGCTTTTGGAAAGCACATCCTGGCTCCCAGCTGGTTTCCCTGCACTGTCACCCTGAATATTGCTCCTGGACTCATTTTGTCACCTTTGCTCTCACTGAAGCTTTTACAATGTGTTGGGCTTTTACTGTACACAGCTGCTTTCCTGCGAGCTCTTCAAATCATGAGGATTAAATTGCACTGGTATGGAAACCAAGGGAACATTTATCACTGACAAAAGGCGGCAAGAATTTTTCTAAATCAGAGATTTTCTTACAGTAGAACTTTTGTTACTGGAGCAGATCTATAATAATATCACTACTGTTTCAGTATTTTTATAACAGTGCTGCTGGGAAGAGCAGCTCTTTTAATACAAATGCTGTCATTTAGAATTGCTGCTATGGTAGAAATCTTAAATTAAGCACTGTCCTTTATACAAAATACAGCACCACCTGCTTGAACATAGAGCTGATAAAACACTATATTTTTTTCCATGTGTCACATCAAATTATCCAGCAATATAAAAGAAATGGAAGTACACAAAAGTCAGGGCTTTTTTTCTGAAATGGTTCCACCTGTATCTTCTCCTTACAAGCACAATGTGCTGGGTGGGGGGCAGAGATAGACTGAACAGGCTCTTCAGAGAAAATTCCTTAAAAATGACCAATTTTTATGTCAAAACTACATTCAGAACCACAGCTCTGGTGTCCTTTTAGTTCAGATCCATAACATGTCCCCAGCTGCACAAAATGTCTGTGAATTCACAGGTGTGGGAAAAGTACTTCTAGTACAGCTGTACAATGAAATTCTCCTACCTAAGCCAAAAGTTCATTTGCAGTATGGCTTGTAGCAGTTTCTCTAATGAATAAATTACTGGCTGATACAGCTAAATTATTCTGCCGTGTTTTTTAATTTGGTTTTTGCTGTTGTTATTGTTATTTTTCTGTGTGGTAGCGAAGTGCTGTTATTTCAGCATTAGACAAGGAATGGGGGAATATTTCATCAGCTTGCCAAGCTGGCCAGGGAGTCCAGCTTGCCAGGATGAAAGTCCCTTGGAAAGGAAGCACATCTCCCACCTTTCTTTTCTGGTGCAACAAGGATGGTTAAGGCAAGGCCAAACTCAGACTGATATATGGCAAGGGTAGGGCTTGGCTGTGCACCCCAAAGTCAGAGAGGAGCCCCAGGTGTGCTAATGGAGGCTGAAGCATAAACTGAGGCAGTATCTAATCCCCTCACATCTGCCATGAGTAACATCAGGACCAGGCACTCCACATGTTGCTGTCAGAGGTTGCCCTCTACACTCCAGGTCATCAGAGTTCAGCCTGGGAAAAGTACTAACCACAACCCCAAGTCTTGTGCCTGAGTGTCTTTGAATTATTTTTGAGGCCCTCTTGCCACCTACAGATTATTCCAGCACAGGAAATATCCTTGTGACACATTCCCAAGCATTACACCATTACCTAGTATTTATTCTTCTGCATGTCAGATAATTGGCAGTGTACTGATGACAGTCATTTCTTCCATGGGGCAGTGAGCATTGAGGCTCCTGTGATGGAGTATATAAAGCTTAGATCCAGAGAATTTCGAAGGAGGTGCTGACAATACACTCATTGATTCACAATTACGTTCCTTCAGAGAGCCTCCTGGCACTTTCTAAATACTGTTTAGAGCACATGCTTCTTTTATGAGACAAATATTGTGACTATGGAAGTCAAAGAAACAAGGACAGAGAGGTTTAAGTAACTTGCCCTGAGCCCTACAGGAAGGCACTACTATATTTCCATAGAGATTACCATAGAAATTAAGCCTGTGCTAGAACCATCTGTTCACAATGGCTTGAATTTTGGGGATTTATTTATATTTGACAGAATTGTATTTTTTCTGTTACTTTAGGTGTCTTGCTTGGAAGAAAGCAAAGATTCTGTAGTCACTAATGATTCCTTAGTAACCATGAAATGAATGAGAGGTTGACTCTAGAAGGTGACAAAATGGAGTTACCATTCCAAATCAAACCACACTCCAGAAAAGTCTTTCAAAATTCTGAGTTTGCCTTGCTGGAGCCATTGAAGTTTCCAGAAGAGATAAAGCATGTACATATATCCCTTCAGGATCTGGTCACAGTCTCTGTTTAAGGGTGTGCCTCGTAACACCCCAGCTACAGAAGGTGCAAGAACCACAGTGACCTCCAAAAACTACAAGGATTCCTGTCAGTTCTCTCAAATGTGGCATTAGGAACATGTTCATTGTGGTAACAGTGCCTGGAGATCTGGTATCCATCAGGGGTCTTGTCCCCATCATGTTAGGCACTGCACTTCGCCAGTTTAGGTCCTGCCCCTTCTCACCCTCATTGCTCTGTGAGTTTGTTTTCTGTTGCAGTTCTGCTGTTTCATCTGACAGATGAACTCTTCCTCTATGGCTTTGGGAGAAAAAGAGGTGACTCCCATTGTTCCATTGTTCTCCAGCATGGAAAGAGATTTACAAAAATCAACAACTTTAGATATTCAGTGCTGTATAGCAATGTTTTGGTTTATAGAAACAAAGGTTGTGCTTTAACAAATCCCTGCAACTGTATTTCTGAAGATTATGGTGGTTTTGTGGAGAGATAAACATGAAGAGGCTTTTAAAGTAAATCATATTTCTTGAGGGTTGTGCCCATTCTGGCACATGATATTGAGCAGGTCTTGGCAAAATGATAATTGACTTGGTAAGGTCTTTGTGGCAGGCTCTGTCAATCAGGGCCTGGAGAGACAACCCTGGCTGTTTTCTTTATTTTTATATTGTCTAACAAGGTTAAACAATAATTCATTTTTTCTCACTGATACCTTAAGCTGAGTTTGGGCTGATAACAATTTCTACATTTTCAGATTAAATAAGATCTGTTAAAGCTACTGGTCTGGCAAATATAAGGATTGTGTTTGCAAGGATCACTTGTGGTCAGACAATTCAGAAGCTGTTGGTGCATTCCACCATGAGTAATATACTCCAGTGAGTAGCTGTACTGGATCAGCAAGGCTAGTGACCCTAGGAAGGGAAAAAGAGAGCTGTATAAATGAACTGTACCTTGATAGCTAAAGGGCTGGGAAAACTTTCCACAACTCTGCAAATCTTCTGTGAATTTATATTTCCTTTAAAAAGTCAGAACTTAGAGTTAAAAAACTGTACTTGCTTCAACTGTGAATTAAAGCATTTTCTCACGGGAAATAATTAATTGTTAATTGTTCTTTCTCCTTTTCTTGTAGCTTTATCTCATGGAATAAGTTGTCATTATAAGAGATCAAAAAGCTCATTTTTCTCAGGGAAGCCTGGATTCCAGGACATATTGAAAACCTGATTGTAAACTGAATATTTGGCAATAGTAAGAAAGTGGGGCCTCTTTTGTTTGAAAGACAGTCTATCAGATCTACCCCAGATAAAACCAATTGTCTGCTTTACAGGTATCTGGCAGATGAGAGGTCAGCTTTGGCTGATTCAAGCCATATAAGTATTTATTTTCTAATTATTTTAGCAGTACTTTCTCATAAACAGAACTTCATCAGCCCTCTACTTCTGTGTGGCTGCTCTGTTTTCTTCTAAGTAAATTCTTCACATGCCCAGAAGGAATCTTGTTTCCAACATCTGGGAGTACTTTAGAGGCTTTCATTATTTATATGCCAAGATAATATCTTTTGCCCATGAATGTGCTACTGTTCCCATTGATTAGATGTTTGCTGATTACTGCCAACTGCAGTGGCAGGGGTAGCATGGAAGCTACTCCCCAGTCCTCACTTTACATCACAAACTATGGGTCTCCAAACGCCCATCTGACCTTCAGGAATTCATTAAATTTAGACTGCTACTGACTTGGGAAGACTATAAAGTGAGGAGTTACAAGGAAAAAAAAAAAAAGCTGGCATTTAAAATTAAGATTAAAGACACACCAAAAGGAAACTGTAGAAAACAGCAATTTAAATGAAAGAAAAAACCCCAGAAAATAAGAGGCTGTAGAATGAGAAAGGACAATTTCTTCATCATATCTTTGATGACTAGGAGTTGCCTAGCTTGTCCCAGAGCAATCTAGCAGTGAAAAGAGCCCTTGCAAAGGCCCATGAAGATGACTCCTCAAGGTTCCCAGGGCTCTTCCCAGCCTCTTGTCCATCCTCACAGCCTCTGCCCAGACCTGGCCCTTGATTTTAAAGTGCTTATCTCAGCAGAGACAAAAGTAAAACAGGGAGAGGAAAATGCTGATAGGGCAAAAAACTGCCACTCAAAGAGTAGGTCTGAAACCATAGCAGGAAGTTTTGCAATAAAATGAATGTATGTGTTCAAAACAAGGAAGAAAATACGGTTTCCCTATCTTTTTCTCATGGCTTTGTGAGGAAACATTCTTCATGTGCTTGTGCTGCAGCAAACCACCTGCAATTTTATTAAGAAAATGAATTAAAAATATCAGATAATGCTAAGGCATTTTTGAGCATATGGGAATTAGCAGGTTTTTGATGAACTCCCTGAGCTTTTGCCTAGTTTGCATCTCCTCGTAGACTGGTGGTTGGTGCTGGTAGCATGCTTCTGTATCTGCAAGGTTAGTGGGCACGATAGCCCAGCTGCCATGGGGAGGTCCGTGAGGATAACCTGGATCTTCACAGTCCTGCTCAAGTAGTTCACTGGGTAGACCTGACTAAAGCTGTTGCCTGTGTGTCCAGACATCTGATTAAATACATTTTTACTTGAACCTCTTAGTAATAATTGCCTACTTAATTTTTCTTCTGCAGCAAGCAGTGATATATATTGCGTGTTGTATTTGCAGAGACACTGCCCAGGTTTTCTCAGGTTAGTTTCCAATTTGATTTTTTTCTAGTAAACTTATGATGCTGGACTCCATCTCTGGCACATCTTGAATCTTTAGAAGCAGTATTGTCAATTTGTAAATATTTCAAATGTTGATGTTCCAACAAGGATACTTTATTCTTCTTCCTGAAGCTCTTTATAGGAGCATTCAATGGTTTTGTTTGTTCGTTTTCACTCTTGCTGACAAAGACCTGATCCCAAACCACTCAGTGTGATTGCCACTATGACATAACCAACAACTTGATTAATTTGATTTTAAAGTTACTAGTCATAAGTCTTTGGGAGTGTACATGGCACAGCTGCGTCAGTCTTGATGCATGTGTTAATGATGCTTTTGGGCAATGAATAATAACCATGGGGTAATTTGGAAATTATTTTATTCTTATAGTCCACTAGATTAGCAATTAGCATTCAGTCTACTAGATTAGCAATTAAATTTCAGGTCGTTTATATACTTAAAGGGTCTGTGAGTGTAGAAAGTTCTGAATTAAAATATTAATGAACAGTGTTGCAGAAAATAAGTGTTCAGCAAGGGGGCAATTCCAATGGTTTTGGTACTGGAGAAAGTTTAGGGAGCCCTCTGCTTATCTGTACCTCTGTAGTGACAATGTGACAGCTGATTTTATTTGTTTTAAATTTAAGTAAGTCACCTCTTTTTCTCCAGAAAGTTATTGCAACCAAAACTATGTCACCGATTTTATCCTCCCCATAGCTGCTGACACACACAGGTTGAGCTTCTCACAGATGCCAGTGATGTCCATTGCTTTTGCAGTGAGGCAGGGGGTGGGCAGGGCACCTTCAGGGGATGCTGCTGTTCTTGGCTGACCAATCCTTGCCTTCCAGCATCTCGATACTGACTGACAGAGCATGCTGTCTCCTGTACCCTTGGAATAAAATTGTCACTCTGAATCATTCTAACAAAATTATGAAGGTTCCATATAAGAGAAATTCTCGTCAGTGACTATAAAATGCCATTTTAGGCAGATTTACAGCTCTCTAGCTGGATTTGTGTGAAATAGGAGTCGGCGTTGTTTCGCAGGCTTTGAACTCCAGCCAGTTTGCAGCACACCAGGGTCTGATGGGCTCTCAGGAGCTCTACAAAGAGCTGTCCCTGGCTGCCCTGCCATGGCCCCGCTAAGTCCCACTGCCTGGAAGGGCACTTGCCACTTCAAGGAGTGCAAATGGATTCTGACTTCTCTTTGGTGAGTGTGTGAGGAGTGACTTACGGGTGGGGGTTTGAACTCAAAGGTTTGCCTATTTGGTGTCGGCCTGCCAAGCTTTGTCCACGGTTGATAAGAACTGAGAGTTGGCTTCAAATCCAGCTTCAGTGAAAGTGACTGCAGATATCATCTAAAGAGTTTAGATATAAAAGCTGCTAAGGCCATGAGAGATACTGTTATTAAAGGGGGGTTTTGGCATGTATCTAAAAAAGAACATATCCCTGATTATTTGTTCTTTCCCTTGTTTCACACTCACCGATCAACAGTTTTGAAAGTGTGTGCAAGAACCAATGTTTTACTGTTTATTTCAGAGCTTCCTTTTTAACATTACTAATTGACCCACTGATGGATGCTTGCTCTCCTTACTTTATCACTGCAATGTTGTTCTAGTGAATTCCCTGCTGAAGCAGCAGAGCTACCCATTAAGCAAGCGCTACAAGCTGATAAGGAACAGCAATATGATTTATGCATTGCATCAGGGAAAAGGGACAAATATTGGCATCAAGGTGACTTAACTGACTGTGAAGTTTATAGTGAAAAATTCTCAGTGGGGAGCACCAGACATCAGTTCAGTGTTTTGCCATGAGCAGGGAGCCAAACATGTTTTTTTACTCTAAGTGATACTGTGTTCAGCACAGAGGATGCAAGCAAGAGAACAAGAAACCAATGGCAGCCAGCAATGCTGTGCATCTGCAATTCAAAATGGTAGATATAGGGTAAGGGGATAAACATAGTAATCAAGATTACTATGTGAGTTTTAGTCCTTAGGTGCTTCCAGGTAAAGCCTTACTTGTATATGGAAATGCCAGCCTTTACTGACTGAAGACGACCATATGCATTGGCAGAAAACTAGGGAGGTGGGACTAGGGATTTCTTAAAATATTAATAAAACCAGGCAATAAACACCCAAATTTTCCTCTCTTGTGACACAGTGAATGATGATTCATAAATTATTATTTGCACACTGACAACTTTTCTTTCTCTACTCCACAGATATCATGACCATCAGTTTCTTAGAGTCATAGCCCCATTTTAGCCAGGATTCCACTCAAATCCTTTTGGAAAACATAACACAAGAAGAGCTGTTCAGGGCCAGACCTGAGGTGAGTCTGCTTCAGCATTCCGTCTGTGACAGCAACCTCTAGCAAGCACCTGAAGAATATAATAAGTAAACAGGTATATACAAAGTATCTTTTCCCACTAGCTACATCCAGCCTCTAGAAGTCTGTCATTTAGTGAGTCCCTAAACTGCAGAACCTATCCACATCATTGTGGCCCTTGGTGACAATTTCTTCCACTTTTTAAACAGATATCGGAGTTGATTTTGCTTTTGGCTTCTGCAGCAATGCGAGTTTCATAATTTAATAGTGTGAAAAACCACATCCTGATTTCAAAGAAGATTGGGCTCATTTGTGATATGGTAGTTGGAGCACTGCAGGTCTTTTAGGACCACAGTGCTGCACAGTAGTAGATAGAAATCCAGATGACAGATTCCTATGGTTGTGTACGTAACCAGCTCCACGTATTCCTCTTCATATGGTGCTGTCAGATACAGGGATCCACAACCAGAACTCCAGTAGCCACCTCTCATACATCATCTCTCAGGTAAACACAGGAGATGGGAGTGGGACAAAACTTGTCGTAACTCTGCCTTCACACCCAGAAGTAGCTCACCTTATGTCATCTTGCTTAAAGCAAAGTTTCATAGGTCCTAGAGAAGCCCTTGTGGAATTTCCAGATTTCTGAACTAGAAATGAGTGACAACCAGGTACCTTTTCTGTTTCTGTGCTTTTCAAAAAACATATATGACACCTATGTCCATTTTGTAGGCATAGACTACCTGAAAGCTAAGCCATTTTCCTGTCCTGCTTGTATGTGGTATGCAATGCTTTGTTTCTCTGTAGGATTCATTTCACAAGCATCTCAAGCTGAAGTTCACAGCAGCTGGACAGATGTGAGCTGCCAAAGGAATATGTGAACTGATCATTGAAGAGGGGACAAAGAGGGCAGGTTAGGGCCAGAGCAGGATCTGTCCATGGGGTGCAGCAAGGGGCACTGCCCCTGGATGTAGACACAGGGATACTGGGTTTCCAGAGCTCAGCCTTTAAATGGGGGAAAGGCAGAGAGAAGGATCACATTGGATAAGCGCCACGGTGGTGAGCAAAGCCTCCAAACAGGGGATGTGAAACTCTGCAGCAGAAGGGTGTGATTTTTAAAAGCCAGCTCTACCACGACAAACTAAAACTACCATGGATGCTCAGGACTGAGTCCCCACTGTGCACCATGTCTCAGGACAGATACCAAAATACGTAAAACAGTAATTTCAATTTCAACACTTTCAAGAGGCTAAAATGTTTCCCTAAGCTCTTTGGCTGTCAGCTCTTTGGTTCTCACCTATAAAGGAGAGACAACTCAGCAGTTAACAATATTATGTGAAACACGGACAATTAATGCTTGGAAAGTTCACAAGCTGTTGAAAACACCATATAAATGCTAAATATTATTATTGAATTACAGTGTGATTGAAACAAACTGATTTGTTAGGAAAGTTTCAATGAATGATATTCGTAGCAAATTCCATTTAATTTACAACAATGAGTCATTAGCTGGCTCTTCTGCTGATCTATTTATACATCCTGATGAAAAGATAACCGATTTTAAGAATCAGATCTCAAGATAACTGTTCCTTAGAACAGTGGGATCAAACATCTTGTAAAATACGTGGTAGTGTCAATCCCTGTTTAGATATCCCCTTTTCCATCATATTTGATCATGACAACGGTGGTGTGCAAAACACCTGCAGTAAAATATCCCTTTTTGAGTGTTCTGAGTTTGCCCAAAAGTACAGTGCTTCCCTTAAAGACCAGTGCTTCGATAAACTTGGTCTAAAATTAAATGCACCATTTTCTGATTCTCTGCAGGCTTCACTGTGTAGGGTGATTACAAGCTATGAAATACTGAATTCTAGAAACCCAAATTACTCCTGGATTGAAACCTCTCTTAAATGGCAGCAGTCACTTCAGGGGAACAATTCAAACCACAGGACAAAATAGCTCAAGATGGCAAAGACATGTGTCTCTGGTCCTTTTCTGCCTCATTTTCCCTCTCTGCAAGGGCAAGGCAGGTCTACATCTCTGGCTGTACAGAAATTATAATTTGAATGTTTGGATGACAGCATCCAGTGTCTCAATTAATTATGCCAGCTTGCATCAAACACTCATTATTAACTGCCACAGAATAATGACCCACTATGAAGCAAATCCCTGCCAGGGGACAAGGAGCCAACATTTAACTACTGCAGGAAATTTCAGAGAGGGAGCTTCTTCTGGTGGTAACAGGAGGATTATACTGGGTTTTGCTATGGATGCTGCAGTGAGAGAGGGATGCAGAAAGGGAGTGAACCACAGAAGGATGGGAGAGGGGAGTGCATGCATGACAAAGAGGGGACAGGGGCAGAGACGACAAAAGGGTGAAAAGCTCAGCAAAGCAGGTACAAGTTTGAGCTGGGTTCAGGGAAGCAGCATCTCACATCTTCACAGGAAATTTGCCTATTTCTAATTAAAAGCAGTAAATCAGGGCTTAGCAAATGGAAAAAGGCAAAACGAGCCAGGGGTAGAAAAATTATACAGAGGGCTTTCAAGAGACCATTGAAGACAAGAGGAAATTTTCAGGTAAAACTAAATGCAGAAGGATGATTTTATTCTCCTACACTTAAGATAAAGGAACTTCTGCATGAGGGCTGTCCTTTCTCCCCACCTCCTTTGGCCTGCACAGCCCCAGAAGGTACCTGCACCCCAGTCCCCTGAGACAGAGTAGCTGATGGATTGTGCCAGTGAGATATGTCAGGATCACTGTGGGATGGCGTGGGCCCCTTCAGGATGGCACCCTGCAGGCTGGCTTGGGGTAGGATGTAAGATTAGGAGCACAGGTAGTGTAGTAGACAATGACAGAATCTTAATAGTTTTGCTATCCTTGGTGCTGTTTTCACTTAGGCCTGGGCTACTACCCGGCAGAGGTATGCTGCCCACCATTAACACAAGTGTTTCTAAAATTAAAGTAAGAAGAAGGCAAGTACTGGCACTTCACAAGAATTTTATATATTTTTTAAGCCTGAAAGAAACCAAATGATCTTTCTGAAATAACAGGAATGAGACAGTTAAAGTGTTGTACAAAGGCTGCCTTTAAAACTTCCTTTTCATTTTCTGATCATCATTTTTGATCTTCTTCAATTGAATGGAGCATCACTTAGAAACTGATGAAAAGAGAACCTTCATCTGGTTATTAACTCCTTGATGAAAGACCTGCAAAAAGTGCATTGTTCATTTACAGAACTTTAGAAAATATTGAAAATGAAATTAATTCTTTATGAGATACATAGCTTCTTGCAAGTTATAACTGGGCACATGCACCCGAAAGCTGACCAGTTATGACTGCAAAGATGGGAATAGTGTTGTGCTGTTGCCAATAAAATGAACATGTTACTAGACTTTTCATTCCCTTCTTCACCACTTGGATAATCTCCCTCTCTAAATGACACTGATTTGAAAGGTAGGAGAGGCAGTTCAAGCTAAAGCAGGTGTCCTAATAGATATCAGATCAACCTTTTTTCAAGACAACCAAATCAAGTATTTTAAAGCTACAACAAAACTTTGCACAAAGGAAAAGTCATCTTTGACTAGGAAAAAAAAAAGCCTTTCTTTGGACTACCACACACCCTAAAAGAGTGACCTGGCAATGCTGTTTCAGCACTATCCAGGTGCTGTGTTTGTGTGCCTTGTGGTCTCTGATTCCTTTTTCCATCCTCACAGCAGGGCTGCCTCCTATGAGAGTTCATACCATAGCTGGGAAATGACTTTGTGCATGTTTCTTGGCCTCTCCTACCTAAGCTGTACTTTGGCCTCTGCTCCCTCTTGGGTGAGAACAAGAGAGAAGGTCCAGGACCTCCAAGGAGCAAGACAGGGATGCAGGTGGAGCAGAGCTCCAGCTGTGGCAGGGGAAATTCCTGCTGGCTGATGGCACCTCACTAGTGCAGTGTTGATGGAAGCCTCTCAACCCTGCCACAGAAGAGGCAGAGGGTGTGGTGCTGCCGTAGTTGGGAACACTGGGTTATACTGGAACTCCTCTGGTAGTTTGGAACACTGGGATATACTGGCACTCCTCTGGACACTCCTCTGTCCCTTCTGAGCACTACCACCTCATCCTGGCAGCCCTTTCTCTGCTTGGCTGGCATGGGGATGCTTCTGGGGACAGGTGGAGGTGTAGAAAGGAGTCCCTTTGCAGAGGAATGCACACACCTCATCTCATCCTGCTGTCGATACCCACAGGCTGGCTTTTTTAGGCACATAATCCACAAGAGATGATCCATGCAGGAAAGAAAGAGAGTGGACCTCTGTTCGTTAAAGTCTTGAAGCCCGAGCTGGGCAAGTGTTTCTCTTCATAACAAAAAATCAAAGCATGGGCAGAAACATTTGTGCAACTGTGTCACATGTCAAGAATTTGTTTCTGTTTGTCCCTCCTCAAAACAAAAGGGGGGACACCAGAACAAATAGTCTTGTTGCCGTATTAGTTAAAGGGGATGTTCAATTTATTTTTGTTTCAAACTCATGCTTAGGCTGGAAGGCTAGTTAAATCAGAATATATGTTGCCTGCTGTTTCTACAATGAAAATGTTTTATTTTTAGTTGACCCAAATTTTGACCCAAATCACATTTTTTTTTCTATTTTTCTCACATGAGAAAACAAAACAGAAATGAAAATTCATTTAAGTATTTCAGAAACAAACTTTTTTTGAAATCCCTATGTTGGACTGAGGGACTATTAAATAAACAAATAAACAAAATCAAACTCACAGTTGCTGTTGATAGCCCCAGCAGGGAATGAATACCAGGCCTTCAGTTGAGGTGGTTATGATTTTTATTTCAGTGATGTTTTGAAGTTCGATGGATCTTGGACATTTAACTATTTCCAATTGTGTTGGAAATGAGAACACAACATTTAATTTGAGGGACTGCACTTTCATTCCTACATGTTTGAATAGACCTTGCTGTGCAGATATGGGTAGAAATTGTACTACAGGAGTTCCACCTGGATTGTTCTAGGATGACTCTACTTGAGCAGAGTTTGGACCAGATGACCCACTGTAGTTCCTCCCAGCTTTAGTCATTCTGTAATTCTGTGATTTTGTGATTCTGTGCCTTTGTTGGAAAGCAGGGTGGTTTGCCAGAATTTTCTTGCTTTAAGAAGATTTCAGTAACATCTTCAGGGTGAAAGCCTCTGCAGTGATTCTGGGATGGCAAACATCTATGTTCTGAGCAAATTCCACCTGGCCTAGCCATGCATTCAGCTGGACTGGGCTGTGTCTTTAAGGAGAACACAGAGTTAAAAATAGATCCTTGAGAAATGAAAAGCTTGTAAATGCTCTAAATGCTTTTTTAATAAAAGGAAATTGCTGCAGGAAGTGATTCCTTATATTCCAGGCTCTGCCAATTGTTTCCAATCAGTGCAGCTTGGGGTAGCTATTATCTCACTAAGTTGTATTAATGTGTTTGTTGTTGCTGCTTTTCTTTTTAAAATAATCTAGAGGATAACTGGACTTCTGCTGCTTAACCTGTGGGTTTTTGCCATAAAAGCTGTTCCAAGGGGGGGTTTCCCCAACATTAATGCCTCACAGTAGCCCGTAATAATCTCCTCCCTTCTTATTCCTCACTGGACCATTGACCCATTAGTGGGATGTGGTGCTTTGAAATGCTCCTCCTTTCCCATTTTCCCAATTATTCTTCCTTCCCTGAACCAAAACACCCTGAGTACAACGGGTCCTTCACCCTGAGATTCTGAGCCCTTTCATGCACAGCTGCCTCTGCACAGACCAGGGTGCCGAGACCTGAATCCTGGGAGTGGCTCATAAGGCCAACAGCACAAGCAATGGGACATGCCTGATCCTGATCATGCAGTTGGTAGTTTAGGGGCTACACGAAATCAAGTGTGATTCAGAATGGGTGGTGACCCTGTGGACTGTTCTAAATGAGAGAACAATCTGGGACCTGAAGTTTTACGGACTTTGTTGACACTGCAGTCTCACAAAACCCGCAAGCCAAGTAAGCAAGAGGCTTATTGTGATTTTTTAACTGGCAAAAACTTAATGCTAGTGGCTGGTGACCAGATGGAGATGAGGGAATCTCAAAGATTTGTAACAACAGTAATTTGATTCAGAGCTTTGAGAAAATCAAAGCACGTCACTTCCAGTGTTGATGACAAACTCCTTCCCTCCTGTTAGAGATTACAGTCTCAGCTTGTGCCTCCATTTATACTGAAGTGGTCCTGAGAACCAGGATGAACAATCTCAAGTCCAAGGCCAGTGACATGTTGGCATAGTTTCCAACTCTTCCAACAGCTTCAAACATCAACCATTTTTAATAATCTTTGCTAGTAAAAATTTATTTCCTGCTTTTCTTGAAAAGACAGATTTCTGTCTCATGGCAATTGAAGTCAAAGGGACCTTTCAGATGAACACGCAACCACATTTTCCCTCTGTACTCAGCACTGGTGAGGCCACACCTCTAGTACTTCACCCGGTTGTGGACCCCCCAGTTCAGGAAAGACACTGGAGCAAGTCCAGGGGAGGGCAACAGAGGTGGTGAAGGGTCTAGAGAGTGGTATGAGGAGCAGCTGAGGGAGCTGGGTGTTTAGCTTGGAGAAAAGGATGCTCAGGGTGACCTGAAAGGAGGTTGTGTCCAGGTGGGAGTCAGCATCTTCTCCCAAGCAACCAGCAATAGGAGCATGAAGCCTCAAGCTGTGCTAGGGGAGATTCAGGTTAGACATCAGGAAGAATTTATTCAGAGAAAAGATGTCTAGACTTTGGAATGGACTGTCCAGGGAGGTGGTGGAGTCACAATCCCTGGTGGTGTTTAAGGAAAGCCTGGACCTATCACTCAGTGACATGGTCTGGTTCACAAGATGGTGTCAAAGGTCGGACTTGATCTCAGAGGTCTTTTCCAACCTGCAGGATTCTGCGACTGTGTAAGTGAAGATGATGGACCGTCCTTTTGGTTTATAGCCAGGTACTGCCTCTCAGGTAGCTCCAGTCCCCAACAGCAAGTGTGCAACCCCCTGCAGACCCACCACAGAACAGGATATGTGTGTAGGTACCCAAACCAGAATCATCTCCACACTCTTATAAAGAGGGAAACATGAAACAGCCTATCAAAGATGGGATATGGACAACAAACACCCTGTTCTATTGTTGAATGCCAAAGGTAGATTTGTATGCAGCATTTTAAATAATTAAACAGCAAAACAGTGTTGCCATCTGCCAACATCCATCTGGTGAAGGGAACACAAAGCTCTGAATGAGAAGATCCACTCACTAACAGGAGAGATTCCAGCAATCAGCTCACGGATGCTTTGTGGTGCTGTCATCTCTTCTGCTCAAAAATAACTGGCAGTCCCAATAGCCCCTGTTTAAATAAGGCTGCTGGTAGAGTATGAAGCTTTGCCAGTACAGGCAGAGACATGGTAGAGGTTGCAATAAATATATTGCAATCAGAAACCCTATAATGTTATTTGTAAATGCAGGGACATGCTGGCTTCAGTACTATTGTTCACGTCTGGCTACACTCATTCCTGCACTGTAAAAGATGCAGACTGTCAGAGAGATGTCTCGAAGGTGAAGATAATGTTCAGAGACAAGGAAAGGTCTCTATAAGGAAGTATTCAGGAGGTTCAGACTGTATTTTACACAAGAGAAAAATAAGAGGTGATATGACAGAGGTAGTAAGACTAAGGAATCAAGGAATTCCCAGATACTCTTTGAAATATCCTTTCAAATTAGAGTGAGCAGCAGCCTAGTGAAATTAAAAATACATTTTATACGCATCAAAGGGAATACTGGGGTTGTGATTGGCTAGTAGTGATTGTGGCACAAAGCAGATTCATTGAACTTGAAAACTGCAGTACAGTATGTTTTCTTCATCTTTCTCTAACTTTTGGGAGCCTGTTTTGTTTTAGTCATTTAATGGGGTTCTGAAACATTTATGCAAGCACTCAAAGTATGCACAGTTATATAAGCACAGGTATCAGACAGCAGAGGGTATTGTGTATGCTCTACATGGCTGTACAGTAAGAATTGTGGACTATAGACTGAGACAGGGATCCTTATTGGCTGTAGGCAGGATGGGGAAAAACCAGATCATACAGCAACTCCCACCACGAACTGGTGTTACAGTTGTGATAATGATCCTTTGGATGAGCAGTATTGCACCCAGAATTCCTTCATCAGAGCATCCTCATCCTCCCTTGGCAGAGCTCACACAGCTTCACTCTTACAGAGCACTGAACAATGCCAGCTGATGCCAGAAGCCATTGGGAACTGAGGGCATTTGCTCTTTTGCAAGAACAGGCTTATCACTTCCAAAAGCCAAAATAATATAGCTGTATTACTGTCTGTGATAAGGAGAAAGCTTATTCTAGGGAAGATACATTTTCACCATGCGTTGCTTCCGCTATTATTTGTGTTGCAAAATGCCACAGTGTGCCAGCCACTGTACAGATGGGCGTAGGCAAAGAGGCCTCTCTGGACCAGATAGCATCACTTCTTATTGAAAACTACCAGCTGAATGAATTTTCTCACATCAGAGTGACATGAGCTTCATCCAGTTTCAGATTGCCATCTTATAAACCCAGCAGCCTGACACTGGGATGTACTACCAACAGCAAGCAGATGGAAAAGGGCATGCAGCAAGGAAGTCTTTGAGGTTATCTGTGGGGAACAGGGATTGCTTTCCTACTACAGGTACCCTAAGAATGTATTTAATTTTGTTAGCTGTCTCAACTGAAACTCAACATTTTGTTTATAACAAAGATATTTTCTATGCATTTCAGCAACTACTAACAAAATTTTGCGTAAGGGTGATAAGCCACTGAGGTCATGACTCCCTTTAGTTACCAGACAATTTAAAAGTATGAAGTGACAATTATGTTTTGGACTCTATTTATGACAGGTAGCATCTCAGATTATGTCCTTCTAGCTCAGTTACTCTCCGTGGCTGAGCAGGACAGAATGGTTCTTTCAGAGGACTGAATTTTCTGAAAGGCTGTACAAGCATAGCCAAGGAACAAGATCAGGATCAAGCCAAAGTTTCCTGAGTCCCCACTAGGCTACTGTGTACCAGGCATAATACACTTCCCCTTAGAATTTACATTTTTTTTGTTGAAGGGCAAGGATGTAGGTAATCTTTTCCTAAAATGACAAGTAAAATTTTCATTGGCAAGTGGGCAAACACTTGGCCGGGGATGTTTGAGAGAAGCCACATGCTGATCTCTGCTCCTGTGCCTCCCCTTTTGGTTTCTGGAGTCACAGGACTTCTAAGGACAGAAGAAGTTTCTCGGTAGAAAATAGAGTCAGAAATATCACTTTTGCTTCAGAAGCATTTGTGTGATTTTCTTCGAATCACAAAATTTAACTATGCATTTCCAGAAAACAACAGCAAAAAATGCTGTCTTTCAAGGTAATTGCTTGTTTTTAATTGAGGTTCAGGTGGAGCAAAAGTGATGGTTGATCTCACCCCAAGGAACTTCTTTCTGAGCTTTCTGGTATCTTGGTCTCCTATTGCCACCTGTGGAGATGAGCAGACTCTCTCTGAGGATTGAACACTGCTCCTGGTGCTGCAGGAGATGCAGTTTACACCCTGTACACTAACTGAAGGGAGCCTGCTCTGATGTATTTTAAATTATTATAGCAGCATTTGGCACTTTCCATTTAAAAGGCAAGTGCTAAAATAAATTGAGGCAACTTCTTATTTAGATACCAGGAAGTTGCAGGATAAAGGAGGAAAAATGCAAAGCAAAACTAAACAACCCAAACCAGCCAGAATCCAAATCTGTGCTTAAAATCTCCCCTATCTGTTTAAGTTACTGTACCAGCTCAGCTCAATATCTAAAACAAAGAAAATGAATTATGGAACAGCACGAGGAGAGCTTGTTAATTTTCCCACTGATGCACTGTGAAATGAAAGCTTTATTCTAAGAATATCATATCCTCAGGGCTCTGTCTGGGGAGACACTGACAAATACAAATGTCCTTACAGTTTTTCTTTTATTCCTCCTTTATGGTGTATTCCAGACAGATTTCCAAAATTATATATAATAATATATAATCTGCAGTTCTGGTTTGGTGGAGTTCAAGGCTGTGATTTTCCAGGACATAACTATGCCCTATTTGAAAATGAAAGATCAAGTGCACATAATGAAAGTCAGATCAAATTCTAGAAGAATTTGCTTATTTCTTAATCAATATTAATATATGTGACTTTAATTTCAGCATCTTTCCTCCTGTTTTGTGCCAAGGGAACATTAACAACAACAGCAGCTTTACATTTTTATAGCGCCTTTCATCAAGAAGGATTCAAAAGTGCTTTACAAACCTCGGACAAAATTCTTCTTTGATCAACACTGAAAATCTCTTAATCCGTGGTGCAAATCTCTGTTGCACTTTCTGTGGCTTTTCTGCACATAGGACTTCCATTGATTTCTACAGGAATTGTGTGTGTATGAAACAAGTATAGAATGTGTAATGGAAACCTGCACTGCAGATAAAACGGAGGTAAAAAAATGCACGTGTACAGATCCATTGCCCATGGCAGAAGTTCATCACTGCTGGAGCGGACCCCAGTCACAATCTGTATGCATTAAAAAAAAGACCCAGTCTCAGTTCCCTAACTGGAACCCTCTCCATGGTTGCAGAAGGTCTTCCTTAAAGAAGGAAAAGAAGAAATACTAACTCCTGTGCACAAATTTCCTTCTTTGTTTCAGGGAGGCTTCCCTGTCAGACCCTTTGAATCTCCTCCTAAAAACAGCAGGTCAGATCTGACTGTCAATTGCCAGTGAGCAGCTCCTCCCAGGTGAGTGCTGTGGGTGCAAACAGCTTTTACCCTAAAAGCACCTTCCATGGCAAACCTCCCTGGGTGCTGTCTCTTGCAAACGGCAGGAGAAGGGGCCCCAAATTTCCAGAGCTTCTGTGCTGCATGTGTGCAAACCTTGCCGAGCTAAATGCTGGCTTGGAAATCTTGCAAAATCTCCCAGGAGATTCCTGAGAAAATGGTAGATTTGGAGAAGCCCTCCACATTTCAGTTTCTAGTCTACAGCTAAATTAGGAGGTGCAGAGGGGATGCAGCAAACAGTGTTTCCTGAAATAATTCCAAGTTCAGTTTGGGCAAATCCCTGAGTTATCTATGTCTGATGATGTTTTTTCATCCTTAGAGCTAATGTTGTGTTTGTGATTAGAGTTTACAAGTGATGAGGAGCATCACTTTCCCATTTAATCATCAGAAAATGATGAACAGCATCCTACTGAGATGAGTGGAGATCCCAAAATTACCGTTAATTTTGTAGATACTTCTATTCAGTAATCAAGATTTCAATCATGGTGTTGAACACATAAATCTCTGGCCCTGACATGCCCTGTTTTACCAGGACATTCTGTTTCTCATGAGCAGAACCATATTTTTAATGAGAAAATCATTCAGAATTAAATGTCCCCTGGGGATGCTATTTGAAGAAGAAAAATGCCTCACTTGCAGAGACAGGTGTAGTAATGTGATGAGGAATCTTTTAACTGCTTCATCTGGAAAAGAAAAGAGAGAATATTAGCCATATGAGTGTGAACAATATTGGTCCATTTCAAAATAAAGTTTGCAGTCTAAGGCATCATGTTCATTTATCTCACCTGATGAGCTATCCAAAGAATTTATTCCTGTCTGTTTAAAGCCCTTCTCTTCCAAAGAGTGGAATATGCTGTTTAAGTGATTATTTCCTTGCATTTCCTACATTTGGTATGTCTACATCTGCATTTGTATTCACGTGCTTAATATCTATTACAGGACTGCCAGCTAGCACACACACCATTATCAAGAGTTCATGTTCTATCACTGGTGCTAATCACATGTGTTAGAAACGTGATTGTGAAGTGTAAATGCAATTCTATCCAAAATTGTCTTCCTTCTAATTGCCAGCCTTAAATAGCCCTAATTATTCACTGTAAATTTAAAGGTGGATGAAATTCATTAGGATCTCAACAGGGAACCTTTTTTAAGTGTCTCTGAGAACCCCAAGTTCAGCAAAGTCAAAGTCAAGGTGTATATATTGAGCCGACCCTCCATCCACAAGAGCCATTATCGCAAGGTACTGCTGAGGCTTTGCCTTCCAAAACTCTGCCTTGAGCTTATTCACAATTTAGAGGGAAGAGTTCAGTGGTGTTTGAAGGTAGCTAGTGAAAGTCTAAAGTAACTTGATCCAAATAATTAAACATAGCGATAAATTGGTGCTTTTCATCTTCAAAGTGCTTTATAAACATTAATTAGTTGGGCTTGGCAAAGCCTCATAGAGTGGAAGCCACTCAATCCCTATCTCCTGTGAAGTGACTTCCTTGGTTGTGTCCCCCCACATGCTATTTTTAGTACTTGCAAGGGCCTGCCTCAGGTTTCCTTACTTTTTCTTCACATGGCACAAACCTTTTCTGTGCTGAAAATCATGCAGGCTTAGTAATGGGTATGGGGGAGGTTTTTAAATTAAATAGATTTTTAAAACAGCAATTGGCTTGGGTTTTCCTGGAAGAACTGAGGCATATGAAGATCAGAGGCAGGCACCTTCGTACCCTGCACCAGCTTCCAAACCTTCAATCCTTCCGTCCCCTTTGAACATGAAAAGCTCTGTTTCAGGCACACCAAGAGGTGGATCCATCAGCTGCTGGTCAGCGTGACTGTGTGTCCCACTGTGAACAAAGTTACGGAGGATTTCTGTGCCTGCCTGGCTGCCAGGTTTCTATGCCCAGTAACGCATCTAAAAGCACGTTCATGGGTCTGCATCACTTTGTCACAGGGCTCTGCTTCTTCCTCAGGCTCAGAAACATCTCTTTTTGTTGCAGTCTGGTGACCATGAGGAAACAGACATGTTTTTTGTAAAATTTGCCTATTTTGTCACACAAAGTAACGATTTTACCATGGCTTTTCTCCTTGCATGGGTGGCTGCTTAGCCCTGGGTTGGCTCAGCTCTTATTTCAGGAGAGCTGCTGGAATCTTCCCTACAGAAGCAGCCCCATTCTCCCATTGCCTCCTTCTTCTCGTTTGGTAGCTGCTGTTTCAGACATTTCCAGCTTAATTGGTATGGTGTACCAAGTCCAGCTGTGTATTTTCCTACGTGGCTGAGCTCCTGATGACCCTCTTCAAAGGTTATCTTATTGCAGTCATGATGCATTTATGTTATCAAACAGCTGTTCAGGCACTAACCCTTCAATTTACTTGCCTGTCTGTTTGCCTTTCCTCAACTTGATATTTCCTTTACCAAAACAGTGGGGCAGCCTACCTACTACAAGTAGGAATATGTAAGCAAAGACAAAGACCTGGTGGCTCTTTTTGCAGTAAACATCTCTGAAAAGAAAAACTGCCTTTTTTTTTTTTTTCCGTCCCTACTGGTTTGTAAAAGGACAAATAAGGAGGCAGTCCAAAATAATCTTATTTATTCAGTGTGGCAGACCCAAAATCTTGCTGAAAAGAACAGGTCTCCTGGTTGCATGCCAGCCTACAACAAGAAGGCCCAGGGGACAGCTGTATTCCTGGTTTTCAGCATGAGTTTCACAAAGTTGTTTTGTTTCTCAGTGTCTCAGGTCCACACATAGCAGGGTGTGATGGGAATAAATAGGGGAGGATGGAAGCAGAGGGGAGGTGAGCAGCCAGGTTCATCCAGAAGGCACTGGGGGGGTTGGTACAAAACCTTACAGACTTCTCTCTGTTGTACTCCACATTTGGTTTCATCACTTCCCATTCACAATAGCTGGACATCGCTTCCTGGAACAAAATGAATGTATTACATTGTTTCCTCTGTAACTTGTAGCTACTCAACTACTTATTTTTGTCTGTCAATGCTAACTGGAGCTCTAGGTTTGACACTGTTTCCTGACCAACCCCAATGCATTGTATTCTAGCACAATCTTAAAATAGTCTGTCTTGGTCTCTGTGAAAGCAGGCACAGATGGATTTATACCCCTATCTCAATTCTTTGGAACTGTTGCAGAAAATATTTTTGATGGAAGTTGTGTGGTACTTAAATCTCAAAACCACAAAAAGTTAATCAAGATCAAAATCAGGTGGTTTTGGTCCTTCAGGCATCAGTTTTATCACTATAGATTTACCCCAAGACCCCAAAAGAAAGAGCCATACCTCTTCAAAAATTTCCAGAATAAAATTCCTTGCTGTGTATCCATATCAGTCTCATGCATATCACTCTGGGTTTTCTACAGGAGTATGGAGTGCCTGCAAAAAACAGCTACAGCATTAACACTGAAATGCAAGTACTGAGAGGCAAATCCCTTCATAGCAGTACCTTTTCCTCAGAGAAAACAAGTGATTTGGTGAAAATAAAACAGTGAAAATTTCAGTGGATTTGTGCTGCTGCAAAACAAAATTCAATAAAAACAATCTAAAGCTTTCATTCTGGTATTGAGAAAAAATTAGTGCCACTTCTGTTCTACTAACTTCTGCCACTTCTGATACTTCTTTCAATTTACTTTGCAATTAAAAATCTTGTAGATGCTTAAGTCTGAGAAAAATAAATAAATTGAGGCTGAAGAAAATGTTACAGTTAACTTAAACTGATTGCCAAAAAATGCTGGAAAGATTTCATCACAGGACAGCTGTAAATGATTTTCTCTCATGATTTCTCAGCATAGCCAGGAAAAATAAAAATCTCTGTTATTCACACAGCTCTGCTATTTTTTCTCATCAACGTTCTTTATCTCATGGCTCCATATAGCAAAGTAAAGCAAGTGGGAGAAGACAATGGGGACGTAAGGCCATTGTGACTCCTGGGATTATATGGGCTTATTAAATATTTGTTTCCCTCATTGAACCATCACTTACAGCTAAGGGGCAGTTATTTCCTAATAAATCAATTGCTTGTGATCAGTTGTCCATGCTTTTTCCTTTTCACAACTCCATGTAAAGGATGTCAGTGTAAATGAGAAGAATGCCCTATTAAGTTCATCATACACAAGACCTTCCAACTTCACCTCATCATTAAAACCATAACAGACCTCCAGAGCAGTCTTTGAACTCACCTTTCTTTGCTAGATAAAGGGCAGCAGGTGAAGAATCACAACAGCAACAAACACAAATGTAGGGGGTTTGTGAGAGTGTCTATCACAGAAAATGACTATTGTTCACCTACCTCCATTTTGGGGCACGGCATTGGAAAGGGGACATCAAATACAAAGAGAATTTTTAAAGACCATCAAGTGGAATTTTGGGTTGTGTTTGACTGTTTGTTTGTTGTGCCAGTGGTAGGGCTGTGAGGAACCAGACACTAGCCAGGGAGCCTGTGCTAGGTCTGAAATGCTCATGAAGTCAAAGGTTTAAGACTTTAGGTCCATAATAGCAACATTGCCATCTGTGCCATGCCTGCACCCAGAGGCACCCACTGCTTTGCCTGACTGCTCAGATGTGAGCACATTCAGTTATAGGCCAAACTGGCAGAGGAGTGCCCACGCCAACAGGGGAGAGACAGCAGTGAGCCCTTGTCTTCTGAAGGACTTCTTTGCACTGAATGGAGGTTACAAGGCTTTAATCTGAAGACTAAGCAAAATATTTTGGCGAGTTCTAGTTTTGCTAGCCTGAATTCCTTTACTTTTAGGACTTTGACTGAGCGTTCCATCTCACCACTTGTTTTGTAACTGAGAGATGGAAAGTGGGTTTAGGAAACACCTTCCACTTCAGAAAATTCATAATTGAAATATTAAGCACAGCACTTTCAGGCATAAGATGCAGCATTAAAATGTAGACCACTCTAATAAGGCTAAGAGGGTTTTAAAGTTTTCATTAAATACCCAAATTAGTCATCTCTCTAAGCAGGGTAATATACAGCTGTACGTTTCCAAGTGTAGTTGACATCAGAGTTGTGGGTTTAGGGAGAGGTTTTTTCTCATCTGATTTCCCTAGTAGTTTGTCCTGCATCTCATTCAATGAGCAAAGCACACCACAGCTGTGCTCCTCTTTATCCAGAATCTTGATGTTGCTGTCATAAACAATAGCAACAGGATACATTCACCCCATAACAGCAGAAGGATCTTTCTGCCAGGACATGAGGGATGTAACACTCTTTCTTGCAGCAGGCAGTAGGGATCACAGGACCTTGTGTCTCAGATGAATCAAGACTCCTCAGAAGAGAAGACAGACTATGACTGGGAACACAAGGGAAGAAGTCAGGAGAGCTGGTGGCACCAAGTTGATTTTCACATGAGCATTTCTTGGCTTTTCATTATTTCCCTTTCATGAGTAAGCACCTTTCCAAAACAGCAGTTTTCTTTCCCAGCACATATGTTCAATTTGCCTCCTCCTAAGCTTCAGGTTGCTTGGGGATAGAGTCTGCCAGCAATGCTGCCTGGGCCAGCTTGCCAAAGCATTAGAGTGAAGTGTGACCTCTGGTATGGGAACACTTGTAATCACCCAGTGTGGAGCTTGGGCAGCCAGTGGGGTCAGCACCTCTGCTCCAGGGGGAAATGGAAAGAAATGCTCTTAGTAACTTCAGCTGCTGCAGCCTCTGGGTCTGGCTCACCTGAGAGTCAGTGCCTTTAGCTGCCGGAGCAGAGCCACAGCAGATGCTCAGAGGCTTCTTGAAAGAGCATGTCTTTTGTACCAACTCCAAGAGAATAACGTCACCTACCCAGCCACCAGCCCTGCTTTCCACAGTGCCTGAGTTCTTCCTTAGAAGTTGCCTATTCAAGCGCTTAGCCTGACCAGGGCTGACCTTGCTTAGCTTATGAGATGTAACAAGATCACTGCCTGAGGTGTGAAATGACACTGGAATGGAGGTCATGATCTTACGGAGAGCGTCTCCTTCCTCTGCTGCGATGTCTCCTCCTGGCTCCCCAGCCCCAGCATCCGACTAATCAGGCAGAAACAAGTGCACTGTGCTTCTAGCACACCACTGGCAGAATACAAAAATCTGTCCTTTTGGCTATTCAGTCATCTCGGTGGTATAGATTTTTTTTATGCATATGAATTCAAAGATCAAACAATTCCTTTTTTAGGATTTTTTTTTGTCACTACTTCAACAGAAACAAAAAGTGTTTTTTTTCTATAGGTCTGTCTCTGTAAGATGCCAAAACAGATTAACAGACAGACGAACAGACAGTAGCATTTTAGCAACGTGGACAGAACACCAAATCATTCAGAATGAATAATACATTTAAACAGTGCTATGAATGGCAGAAAATTCATCTGCATCTACAGTGAAACTACCTGGACCCATTTCAAGGTAGAATATTCTGCAGAAAGTACAGAAGGCACTTTTATTTTGGTATTTCAAATAAGAATGAATTTGTGTATGTGTCAATCTGTCACACTCTAGACAGGGTTCTGTGAATGGGCATTACTATGTATAGCTCTAGATCGAGCTGTGGAGAAATACACAGCTTCTTATTTACAGGTCATTAGAATAACACAGTATACAAACTGCATATACATAGAAAATACAAATATTTTCTGTGACATTCATGAATGGCTTCTCATGTTACTGGTCTGAGAAACTTGTTTTTGTAGGGAGCCATGAGCTGTATAATGCTTTTATTGTGATGCAATAAAGAATGAGCTTGAGAAGCAAACTTAGCAGGATAAAGTTGGAGATAAATCATGCCCACATAAAAAAAGCATTGAAATTCAGGTACAGGTTTCAGTGGCAGGTCTAATGGACACAAGAAAGGAGGGGAAGTGCCCTTCTGCTGAGTTAAACCAGGCTTGGATCCATGGGGACATTTCAATGGTCTTGTTTATTTTTATCAATAAAACTAAGTTGACTTTTGAAGGGGAAGGAAAAACAAAAAGCCCCAAGGGCTGTTAACCTTTCTTCAGGAGCAAAAGGGAAGGTCATCAAAAGTTTTGTGACTCTTATGAGGAAATAAAGCAAAGGCAGCTGTTGGAGGCTGGTTGTGCTAAATAAAATGGGTGAAAGCTCCTGCACTGCTGCAGCCACTAAGTTCTCACCAGAGGTGGAGGGGGTCCCTGAGATGGCAGGAGCAGGCATGGGGGATTCAGGGAGGTAGCATTTTCTCCTTACTGGAGAAATGGTTGTTAAATTAAGGCTGATTGTGTCATTATTGATGCACTTGCCTATAGAACTCTTCTTTGGGGAGTTCAGTTAAAGGCAGGGAAGCCAGCATGCAGACAAGAGGCTTCTACAAAGCTCTTACTCTGCTCTGGGTGGCCAAATCCCTCTCTGTGATGGGGTAACTTGTAGGAAAACCTAAAGAAGTACTTCAGTGTTTTCCCTCACCTGCTGAGTCACAGTAACCTTTGCTAAAGGAGAACACCAGGCTGTTGAGATTTGTTTGCCCATGTCTGTCGAATGGTGATTAACTTCGGAAGGAAGTCACAGAGTAAACGAGAAGGAAACAGCCACCATTCATCAGCTAGTGGCCTCTGGATACAAATCCTACTTTCAGAGTTCCTACAGCAGAAGGTTAAAAATGATGCACTGCCTGGACTGCAGCAGACATTTTGTGTTTGCTCATAAGTTCAAGCCAGTGGGATCGATGACTAGGGTACACTCCGGCCCCTTTCCCTGAAACTGATTTAAATGGGTTTGAGGGGTTTAGAGCGGAAAAGAGAAATCTTTGCAAGATAAAGGGGAAATCTGATTTCCTCTCCTCAGTGAGAATCCCAAAAAGCATAAAGGATACCACAGAAGAAGTATGACCAGAGCCACAGAGCAATCCATTTCTCTGCACATTCCTGATTATCTTCAGGACTAGAAGTAGTAGACAAGGAGTAGTCTCTTCAGAAGTGAATTTTCAATGTCAAAAATAATGCTTTACCCATTCTCTATACCTCTGATTCTTCTCTGCCTCTCAGATGGAGGGCTGAGAATCCAAGTTAGCATATCTTTGAAAATGTGATTCAGAAAAGAGGAGAAACACAGCCTCTGCCAAGTGGCACAAGTTCATTCCTTTTTGGTTTTACTTAAATTACTAGACTCATGCAGATAACTTGAGATCAATTTTGTTCACCTTTGCAAATGGCTAAGAATTTTCATTAATGCTCAAAGAGTCTTCATAAAACTGACAAAGAAAGGAAAAAACTACTTTAATGAAGAACCAGCAGGATTTTTTTTTTCCAACTTCTGCATCCTTCTGAAAGGATGCTATGAGAGAGAGAGAGCAACCAAAGAAGTATAAAGCATGTAATTCATATATTCTCAAGAAAATTAACTCCCAAGATATTTATAAGGTCTGTAGCTTCCCCAGACTCTGGCATGAGCTATAGGGAGACAAAGGCATTTTAAAAAATTTTAGTCAGAGGGAGCACTATCCTTGGGAAATCAAATGAGCACTAATCAGGAAGAATGTTTGGTTATTAAATGCATCATTGAGTCTTTCAAATATCACTCATTGGGTCATAAATTCCTATTAAATATAGATAATCCATTGTTGTCTCATGCAGATAGGAGATAAAAACACTAAAAGATTTTTCAGCAATCCACCCTTGCCCCTGAGTCCCTCCTTTCACACACACTTAAAAACAGGTGAGACTGCTGTCATCTTCTACCCTCAATCACTGAACTATGGCTCACATTTTCCTTTCTCTGGATTTTGCACCCTGCTCACTTATTGCTGTTCAGGCTTCTCTTTGCATTGATCACGCTCCCCATCACCCTTGCTCTCTTCCACTCTTTACACAAAAGGCTTTCCCAGGATGGGTGTTGCTGACAGCAGCCTACCCACTACCACTTTTGCAAGCTGCTCTTTAATGTTGCTTTTCACGGAATCATAGATTTATTCGGGTTGGGAGGGACCTTAAAGATTATTTAGTTTCAACCCCACCTGCCATGCACCAGGACACCTTCCACGAGACCAGGTTTCTCAAAGCCCTGTCTAACCTGGCCTTGAACATTTCATTTTGTCTCTTTTCAGGAATAACAATCTTCTGTGGGAAGGGAATCCCCAAATGCATTAAATACAACCAGACTTCCTTACCGTTGTTTCACCTGATCACACTGGTGCACATGCCCACCATATAGCTTGACATCTCTGGCCTATTGTATTGTGAGAAAAGATAATAAATTCCTCTGTAAGGGAAACCTCCAGCCTTGTTTAGAGTATAATTGTACTCCTGCTTGTAAAGGGCTTGTTGCAGAGCAGCTGGGAAATCTAGATGGTTTCCTGGAGTGCGTGGGTGGCCATGAGTAGGTGGCAACTAAAATTTGTAATAGAGTGTGGAGGCTTTTTAAAACATTATTACCATTATTTTGGACTCTACAGCAAGATTACAAATCTTAACAGTTGCTAAGATGTATGCAATTTACGTACAGTTATGTGCTTCTTACAAACAAATGTTACATTAAGAATAAGAAATTACTGATCATCCTTTTCAGGCTAAAATGCTTTGCTTTTCAGTCTCCAACAGGGCTTTGGCAAGATGATTTTAAAAATAGCTACAGTTTGGAATCCAGATTGCTTTTCTTGCCACATTATAATGATCACTTCAGCCAGGGCTGGGTGAATTTCAAAATGCTTGGAGACTCAGTTCAGGACATTGCCCTCCAGTCAGTGATAATTTTAGCAATGGGTAAACCCAAAAATTTGAGTGGTTATCCAGAGTTCATCTGTACTGCCCAAATGTCTACAGTCTGCAAAATTGGGCTGGAAAGTTTTCAGGAAGATGGGTTTTGCACTATTTCCAGTACTGCCTATTTCTACCCAGGTCAGGAATCCTAGGAGAAAATCCTCTTTCTTCATACTGGCTTGCTGTGAATCTGTTGCCAGTCATAGCTTAAAAGTGCAGTCTGGCAAAGGAGCTTGGAAAAGCATCTGCGGAAAAAATGAACCCTTCTGAAAGGCAAAATGATGGTACAGGGTTGGGTAGTGATCCAGATAGATTCCTATGCTGAGATTCAGCCCTACTTCTACCATGAACAGAGAGAACTTGCATGGCCGATCACAATGTGTTTAACTCCTTACTGTTAAAGTAACCTTCTGCTACTGAGGTAGCTCCAATTTAGATAGGAGTAAATTCCCTGAGGATTATAGCTTCCTGGCAGTTTGGGATAGTTTGCTTGTCTTTTCTGCTATGTCAGGTACTGGCTGTGATGTAAAACTGTTTTGCAACAAATAAATGAGTATTAAATGTCTTTCGGGTGAAGAAATGCAAGTACTCAAAGAAATTAATGGCTTTGAGACAAATTCATCCCTAGTTTAAGCTTAAACAATTTCTGTGAGGTTGCACCAGTGGGCAATCAGATTTAATCTAGATTTAATCTTTTGATTTCACGTGAGTCCTGAATTTGTATTAGGTCTTAACAATTAATCAGCTCAGCTGGCTTTTGGGGTGAGACCGCAGATAGAGTGGGAAGGTGACAAAGGCTGGTGGTTAATACAAAGTAGACACTTTGGAAGAATTTATAAATAAACAACATTATCTTAGGCCTCATCAGGAAAGAGCCTGAAATGCTCTGGCCATGGGGAAAATCCAGCATGCCACATTTCAGGAGATTTTTAATGACAAATACCCAGAAGTTTTAGATATAATCTGCTTCTGGTCTTTGGGACATGAGCCCCCAAATCTCAAGAAAGCAAGCCTGCATTCTTGTTTTCTTCCAAATCTCGTATATTCTTTAAACCTTGCATAAATATGAAGCATCATACTTTTCTTCCCAAAGAGCACTTTCCCTCACAATGCTTATCCCAGCAACTGTTAGCTCAGCCTTTGCCTGGCTCTGTACCACAGCACCATTGACAGCGGCAGGAAATTTCCTTGAGGTAGCAATTCTCCAAGGGTTCAGGATCCACTTCTCAATTAGGCCTCTAATTGGCAGCAGCAGGGACTGATTTCATCGCAGCAGTGAGAAGCAACTTGGTTCAAGTCATGCCTTTGCCTGCTCTTTGTGCCTGCAGGAGCTCACCAATAAAGATATAGGCAGACCTCGGACCTCAGAACAGCAGGAATCTTTGTGACAGCACATATTTCTGGGTTTTGTTCTGAAGGCATAAATTTGTATTATTTTGTGCCATGTTACTTCTTGTATTAGTGCTCATTTTGGAGTGCACAAAGACACTTGGAATAAAAACCGAAGCACAGCTGAACAATCTCCCTCCAACAAAATCCAAGTCAAACCCCTCAAGACCAAGTGTAAAAGTGAACACTTTGGATTGGGATCTTTTTTGCCCTTCCTGTTTTGAACTCATTTGTTTTTCCGTATTTGAACCAGGATTGGAAGCTAAAATATTTAAAAGCTCCAGATAATATTTTTATAGCATACAGTTTTGGTCCCTCAAGGTGTTAAGAACTTCCAGTGAGATCTGGGAAACTGTTGGCTTTAATGGAGGTGACACTTCTGTCTTTTAGGTTTTCAACTTTCATAGCTCACGTCCTTCAAGTTGGAGAATGTGAGAGCGAGTATATAATGACCCAAGTTGGACCAAAAATAGTTGGGTAGCATCTCTGAGAGCTCTCCCCATCCCCAGCTCTGAGTGCAGCACATTTCTGTGATGTGTGCCCAGGCTAGCTTATTTGAAATGCAGTTGCTGCCTGGAGCCAAAGTTTTCAGAGCTGATCTCCTGCCTAACTAAAAATTCGTATATATAAGCAGCCAGATTGGAAGCAAAAACATAGCCATTGAGCTGGAGAATTTGGATTCCAAATGAGTGACTTGCCCTTAAGCTGAAGATCAGTGACAAATGAAAGGCACACACAATCTATTTGTTTAGGCAAACAATGCCACTGGAATGGAGACAATAACTTGCCCAGGGCAGAGCTAGTAACATCAATTTTGAAGGTTGAGCAACCCAACCTTGAAGGTTTGCCCTACACTTGGTACTGTCTCAGGTTACAGAACACCTAAACACATGTTGAACTTCAAGTAGATGCTGAACCACTTTGCTGAATTCAGGTTGTCAGGAAAACTGAGCTTGTTAATGTTGAGATCACTTGAGTGCTTTTTTTTGTTGGAATCTTTCACACTTAATTTGTTATGACAAGGGAAATAAAGTATAGACTATTAAGTCTAATTAATGGCACATGAAGTAACATTGATAGGTGAGTGTGGAGAGAAGTGAAACTGTTGGAGCACCTACTGCTGCCTCATTCATCCTCTTTTCAGAGTGCAACTGTCACGAAGGGCCTGATTCCACACTGCTTAGAAGTTAGATATTTTGAGTTACCTTTTGACAGCAGATCTTCAGTGTACACACCATGTTGCTCATCTTCAGCATCACTCCTCTTCTAAGCCCAGCCCCTCTTTCTGTAGCAGGCAATTAGGCAGAGATCCTTGCAGTCTGAAGCATCAACAGACAGTGATGCCCATGCCCCTCTCCCCCCACTCTGAAATAACCAGGAAAGTTTTCTACAGGAAAGACAATCTGACAGGTCAATGGTCTTCTGTAGCCTTCTGTAACCATTCTTCCTTCCTGTCCCAAGCCTGCTGGAAGATCTTTGTGAGGTGAAAGTGCTGTCTGAGGTTTCTCCATCAGGCTCTGAACATCTGCATGAAGCAGACATCAACACAGACAAACATAGAGAACGCAACCAACACCAGCAGATGGACAATTAAACATACACATTAAAAAATTATCTCTCAAAAAAACCTGGTGAGGCAGAATCCACAGTTTTGCAGTGGAGAGAGGCAGAAGCAGAAAGGTTAAGCAATTTGCTCAAGGTTGCTGGAGAAGTAATTGTCAGTGCTGGGATTAAGATTTAGGAATTTATAACTCCTGGTCCTGTGTGCAGGCCACTAGATCATCATCTCTGGCACTCCAGAGATCCAGGCTGCTTATTCTTTCAGTAAAATGCTAAACCAAATGCTGTGACCTTTCCTGGAGTTATCAGATGAACTACTTTCTTAACTTCAGGTTACAGAGAGCAGTGGGGAGTGGGAGGTGGGGATGTGATGGTGTGGGGAAGTGACAGACCAAAACCAGTATGTGCAATGCTTGTGTAAGGAGATTTTTCTCCACCCATTTGAGGAGTCTTTGCTATCTGACTGAAGCACAGGAGGGACAATATATCCCCTGATGGGAGTTTTGGGAGTATTTGCCACATTTTCATTTGAAGACACTGACAAACTGTTTCAGAGATTGCACTGGGGGTGTGGGCAGCTTTATATCATTCACAGGAAGTCAAGACCTGCCCATGAACTCAAGTACTTACATAATATATAAATAAGCTGTAATGCATGTGTATGGAAATTTTGGGGAAAATCTGATATGCAAAATTCAGTAATGCCAGCACACTTTTATTAGTGATATTACTAGTATTACTATTGTGTGAACCTGTGGAACTTCGACTTCAAGGAAACATGCCCACCTACCTTCTCTCTTGGACATAATCCTGTTTCTGTGTCAGCCATAAGAAGGCAACACCTTCAAGAGGTGACCAGGCATGCAGGACCACAAGCAGGGTTCCCAGCTCCATGGCCACAATAGCCAGTAGTTTTGTGACTGTCCAGGAGAGGAGAGCCCTGTGGATGAGGGGCCACTATGCTCAGAATCCCCTGCCCAGCCTGAGCTGCTGCTCAGGTGACCTCCTGAAACAGACAGATTTCTCATACTCCCAAAGCAGGGTTATGCTGCAGGAAGAAGACACTGACACTCCTTATGGGGTGTTTTTGATCAGTAATTCAGTAGGACCCCAAACTGATGCATCAGAGTGGCAATTGCCACTGTAACTTTTCTTCCTGTGCCTCAGCCTGGTCTCTCTGCTGCTTCTCTTCAGTACTGTCCATTCACATTTCACACAGGCACTGCAGTTTTTGGGAGATGGGACTTCTGTTTTGTGGTAAACAGAGAAATGTGCCTCTCTGGGTGGCCAGTACTGAGCAGGGGTTGGGCAGAAATTACTTCCTATTCTGTCCAAACACATTTCCAGAGCTGCTGAGCTCTGTGAAGAGCCATGGAGGACCTCAAATTGGAGCCTATGTACTACGCACTTCTGTTTTTACCTGCAAACCTTGAGAGTTTGCAGTGGTCTTCTTGTCTGAAGGAGGAAGGGCTGGCATGGGGGCAGTGACTGCCCTTTCAATAATCATCCTTGTGCTGCCTCTGACATTTAACAAAAAATGTAATCCAAAACATGACTTACATGAATCTGTGAAACAGGGGGCCTAAGGGGTCTCTTGCTGAAAGTAGAAACAATGGTACATTTAGCCAATTCCCATTCCAAAGCTTTGCTGGATTGTTCTGGAGGTCCACAGGTTTGAATGTCATGAGACGGGAAGGATTGCACGAGAGTTTTTTAAATGGAAACAATCCTTGACTTTGTGAAATACATGGTAATTTCAATCAGGATGACTTTACAAGAGGGTAAATTGAGCAGTGTGTGTGTGTGTGTGTGTGTGTGTGTGTGTGTGTGTGTGTGCGTGCGCGCGTGTGTGTATGTCCTAATTTCTTTATACATGCATATGAGTACAGAGCTTACAATTGCTTATACTGGAAAGTTCAGTTCTGATTCATGATTGGTTTCCTCCAACCTTGCATGTCATCTGTGTGAGCAAGTCACTTGACAATCTTGTGCCTCAAAGTCAGGCAGTTAATTCAGACTATGTTACAGCTAAACACTTCTCTTTTCACTTGCCTGCTCTAAATATGAGCCCATGTGATTTGGTAATTTGCATAATATCTTCTGACAAGCAGACTCTGAAGTCTTCTTGGGTGATTTGCTTCTCTTTGCAAAACAAAATGGGAGACAGCAACATCCAAGGGAACAAGTGTATCTACCTCTCTTGAATTGAGCAACTTCAGCTCTTGGAGCTCAGGTTCCTCTGGAGGTAGCAGGTTCAGAAACTGTGCAGCTGCCAATGGGAGATGGAGGCAGTATACTTCTAAAGGGACCTCAAATTACATCTAGTGGGTCAGCTCTCCAGCTTCCTGTTGCACCAACCAGAAGGTGCTTTGAGATGCTCCACTTCTCCAGTGACAAAATGGCCCTCGCACCACATGTGACAGCCGAGAGAATCACATGAGCTGGGAATTTAACTATGTGCTTTCTTCCCCTAAAATAAAATTCAGTGGTGCTCTGCATCCTGCAGACCTGGGAAATAAAACAGATTAATCTTTATTAGTATTATTTTTATAATTTTCCTATGGATTATCTTTCAGAGAGCCATAAGCCTTTGAAAACTTGGTCCCAATGTAACTTGCCTATGAAGTCAATTAGCTCCTAAAATGACAACACATTAGAGGGAACTCAGAAGCTGATATAGAAATATCTTGTTTTATTAAGCCTGGCCAATTTTCTGTCAACAAAAATTATGCTTCTGAAGTGATGTGGAACAAGAATCAAACATGAAAGCATACAAGTATCCACTTTTGAGCCCTTGAACAGCTATAAGAATCCACTTCTTCTTGGTATTTCTGCTACACAGAATGAATTTTCATTACCTGAAGTATCTATTATCTAATGAATAAAAAAACCTGCATTATACATTGAAGTGTGGTATGAACAAAAGCACTGGAAAACTTACATCACTTCATGGTGAGTTTTTGTGGCAGAAATGGTATTTTTATTGACTTTTGCAGCATGGATGATGTGTCACCAACCATACTTCAAACTTCAACTAGACTTCTAAACCACAGAAGAAATGAATTCCATAAATAAGTTTGTGCTAATCAGGGAACACATAATTTTTTTCATCAGGATATTATGCTCCAAAACCTTGGTTGTGTTTGAGGAATGCTGTTCCCAAATCCTGGGTGGTTCATATGGAGTCCAAATTGAAGATATAAAGATCAAAAATGGCATAAACTGACCAAAATACCAAGTCCAGGTTTAAAGGTGTCAGGCCACTCCTGCTCTGGAAAGAAAGAATTGTGCATTCATCCAGCTGTAAGCACAAAATTTACATAAGTATATGCTCTGGGGAGCCTCCAAATTCTGGGACCTCCCTGATGGCTTTGGTCTTCCCTTTTTATCACTTTAGAGGAACTTTGCTAAAAATACATACCTTCATCTCCCAAGGAAACAGGTCAGGTCATCTTTTAAGCCTTGAAAGACCCATCTATTGTTTGAGCCTTTGAGGATGGTGTCCCTTATCCATGTTGTGTTCTGCTGCCTTTGTAGTTGGTCATGCCTTTCCTACTGACAGCAAACTGGAAGGAGGGTTTGCCAACACATTGGAATTTACCACAAGGTGTGCCACACTTAGTCCCAGCTACTCCGCTCCAGTTTTTGCACACAGGGAATGTGTGTGTACTCTCCAGCTGTGCCCTTTCCTGGAAAGGCAGCCGTAATGGCAAGGTAGTCCTACAACCTACTAAGCTAAACACAGAATTGGTTAGTAGCATGAAGTATTTTGGCCTTTGTGTCAGCTGAAAATAAGAGCAGTTGTGTCAGTAAGAAATAAAAGCAGTTGAGGTGTTTGGGGAATAGTGGCAACAGCTGAACTACACCTTGGACTACACAATGAACAAGCACAAAGGCTGAGAATGGCACAGCTCCAACAGAAAGAGGAGTGGCTGGGTCATGGCTGGGTCAAGAGCTTTTAACCTCGGGTAGCAGATGTGCAAATGTGTATGAAGCAGTGCTGTTAGCTCTGAAGAGGTGTGAATAGCCATAAAGAAGAACAAAACCTTGTTTATAGAAACCAAAGAGCCGAGGCTGAATCTTCTGTGATAATAAATCCTTGAAGTTCCACTGGAGAGCTAGTCATGAAGAGTGTGAGTTTGGCAGAGTGCCTGTGACTGTGGAAATAATTGACATTTTCAGTTAGATGGCCAGAACAAAACAGAACAAAAAAGTCCATTTGGGTTGTCCAAAACCTCTTTTCCTATCTTTTTCAGCAAGGAAAAAGAAAAGGTCGGTGTAGGACCAGTTTCCTATCTGGGCTCCAGGGTAATTCCCCATACTGAGGAGGATGCAGGTGGTCAGAAGGCTGCTCTGTTTCACCTCCAAAGGTCTGTGGCTCAGGCCCTCCCTGCAGTTGGGATGGAGCATACTGAACCACCCTGACAGCAAGGAAAACAAACTGCAGATCCGTGAAAAGTCCCATCCACTCTTTCTGTCAGGTACTGTAAGTTCTGTGAAAAGATGCACAGGAGAATAAGTTCACTGCCACTATGGAGAAGTGATCCAAAGAACAGGCATCCTTGGGTTCCTGATTTTCGACCCAGGACACAGTTAAAAGTCAAGTGAAGAAAAGCCCAGGGAAGGAGTTCAGGCATGGGTTAGCACTTGAGGAAGAACCTTGGCACAGGGTCAGGCTCCAGAGAGGTAGATGGGAAATGTGGGGTTACTCTGTGTGATGGTGTCATGGTTTGAATGACAGGTGTCTGCTAAGGAAGGCAGGAGCCTCCCTTGGAATGGAGAATTTAAACACCCTCCCTCCGAATTACTATAACTTTGAAATTAAGGGGCTCTCAGGAAAAGATATGGGAATAAGAGTAACAGTTCTTTATTAAAGGAACTAAAATAAACAATAAAACAAAGACACATGCAGTAAGACAAACAAATAAACAAACAAACTCCACTGACAGAGTCAGGATACAGCCTGACACCCTGTGGGTCAGGGTGTTGGTGGCAGTGCCATTCAATGGTGGCTGCAGTCCCAGTGACAGATGTGGCTCTGTTGAAGTGATGCTCCTGGAGAAAGAGTGGAGTTTTTTGCTGAAGGTCTGGTGGTGATAGATGGTCCTGGTCTTCCTCTGGGAATCCAGTGGAAAAGACTGGCTTGGTGTTCCAACTCCCAGATTTTTATGCAGGTAGGAATACTTGGCTCCTCCCCCTGGCTGGAGCATTTCCCAGTGGGATGATGTAATTCTCTCAGTGAGACTCACTGGCCCATTAGCAGAAGATCTCTCCCTGGAGGGAGGCTAGGTTGTGGAAGAGATAAGAAAACTGCCCCAGCAGGTTTATTGACAGTTGGCCATTGACAGACAATTACACCATCCCCCCACACCCCAGCTTCATCAGATAGTGATAGAATACAGAGTTTTGCTTACATTTTGCACTGCAACCCATGACAGATGGAGTGGATGCAAGATGACCTGAAACACTCAAGACAGGGTGGGCAGACATGTCTAGATTTTGGCAGTGGGCTACAAACTGGTTGTAGTGGAGGGACAGAGAAAGGGGAAATTCCAAACATCAAAAAGTGGAGTGAGACTGAAATGGGTAAATACTCATCAGCTCAGACAAGAGAAGAAGAACTGGGTGCTTTTTCAGCAAGCGTAGCTGAGTGTCAGGTTTTGGTCCAAATATTCAAGCATGTTTTGCTCTGCATATTCAAGTATTTTTAACTTGAGTGAAAGAATTTCAGCAGAAAAGACAGTCAGTATCCAAAAATAAAGCTCAATAACGAAGTTTCCTTTCAGAACTACAAATCAGACAGAGAAGGCCCTGGAGCTCAGCATTCCCTTATCCTTAAAGTGTGTCCTCACACTTGGATGGAAACGCATGTAAAGATATATGTAAGGATGTATTGGAGGGGAGAGGGAAGAAGGATGTAAAAGTGGATTTCTTTACCAATAAATATTCCAGTTGTCAAAGATTCTGTCAAATCACAGATAAAGGAAAATCTTTGCTCTGAAAATGCAACTACCAAGTCCATTAAATACATCTGCTTTTTACATTTTTGTATTTCCTGAAAGTGTTTGCTGAATTTTCCTGTCCTGGCACTGAAATGAACCACTTGCCAATAGAAGTATTTTCTGAGACTAGAAACACTGTATATTTCAACTAAATATTATTCAGCATCAGCCACGTAGAATACAGAACCATGCCCCTATGCCAAAGCACATACATGGATACCCAGCTTCTGTTGAAAATCATGTAAAGGAAAAAAGTACAACCCTAATTTTGATTTAAGTGCCATAACTCTGGATATCTGGCTTCTGTTCCAAGCAGTATCTTGTTGTACCCACTTCTCTCTGCCTGGTAGTACAAGGCAGCTGCTCAGAGTATAGGTAACAGTCAGAAAACAAGGCCTGGAATTGTACAAATTCCTCCATTTCTTCTTCCTCCTGCCAAATCCTGGTAATTCAGATTATCATAAATGACTTCTTCCTAGGGAGGGCTGAAAACCCTCTCCAGCAAATATGATTTTGTACATTATGATCTGGTTTTATATAGCTTAATGAATTTTTTAATGGTTTCCAGCAGAAAAGCAAACACAAATAAGCTCTCAACCTCTTCAAAATCCTCCTCAAATCCAAGTCTATGCAACGTTAATTAGGAGCAATATATAATAGCACTGATTTAGAGCCTGTTGTGATTTTGCCCACACCATTGAAAGAGCACAGTACACAAGGGACCTAATCCCAGCCTGAAGGATGTCTAGTAACACCATCTCTTTTCCCAAGCCAGGCTAAATGAAACCTGGATTTTCTGACATAGATAGGTAGCAAAATGGATCTTAAATATTAGGGCTTCCATTTCAATGAATCAAGTCATGATAAAGAATAATTAGGTCCCATGAGTTTCTATGATCTTTTTTTTTTTTTTCTTTTTCCCTAGCACCAGAAATGATCATGCAATATTTAAATAGAGAGACCAGGGCACCTTTACAGCTCACACCTGCTGAAGACTTCACTCTCAGCATGAGCTGGGTACCACTTAGACCACTTCAGAGACCTGCTTCTGTCTTACATCATGTGTGGTGCCATGTAAATCCTCTTCCAAACTCCCAGTACTCTCCTTCTGCTCACTCCTTCTCCTCTGAAGAGCAGGAGCATCCACAGAGAAGCCCTGTTTCTGTCATATGATCCTGTTTTTATCAGTGTGATAATTAAGATGGCAAGTTCTGGTTTTCAAAAAAAAAAAAAGCACTGACATGAGAAGTAGCCATTTAAAAAACAAAACAAAACAAAACTCTGTTTATTTCCTGTCTCCTACTCAGATCAGTCTGAAAATGAAACACTATGCAAGCACAAAAAGTTGTTATGTGACTTGCAGCCTCCAGCTATTCTGACTTCACTGGATGCCTTACAAGGATCTATTGTTCTTGGAAATAGTCTGAGATGTGCTTTCCAGAGAGATTATTATATATTCTTCCTATGAGGAGGGGAAAATGTTCTGATACTGTGTCGTCATTTCTTTAGTGGTATTTGGATGCAATATACAGTGGAAGCGTGACAGGGAAGAAAACAAAGCTGTTATATGACTAGTGGTGCTGAACCACATATTCTATGGACCCAAGAGCCTGTATTTTACTTAAGGCTAACTGGCTCCACCTCCATGCTCCTTGCCAGCTCTCAGTACCTGTACTCTCCAAAGAAGTAAACCTTTCTAAAGCAAAAGTCCATTTGCTGATTACAGGAGATAAATCCTTCCTCACCTGCCTCCCCTCAGCAGCTGCACTTGAATCCTGAGAGCTCACTCCATCTCCACCTGTAAAGCTGCTCCTGCAAAGGGAGAGCCCCTTGCTATCACTGTGCTCTGGCAAACCCCAGGAGAGGGGCAGAAGCTTTCTTGCAAACCTCACCAAGGCCTGATTTCAGCCTTCTGTTCGTGATGGGGTGGGTTGCTCATGTGGTTGACCTATACTGGGAACATGTAGCGGATTCCACTAATGGGGTGTTCTCTGAAAGCTCATGCAGAGCTTTTCATCCACACAGCCAGCCGTAAACTTGCTGAGAAACGGTATCCAAATATTTAAAAATGGGCTGTGACTGCACACCACAAGGTCCAGCACTATGATAAGCCAATTTCAGTGATCTTGAAAGAATAAGGTTTGATCCCTCATAAAGCTGTGTGGGTCATTGATTTATAAACAAGCTTTCACACCTACTAGAACTAAAGATGGAACAATTTTCCCTTTTGGAACTGGTTTTTGGGGAAAAGAATAAAACTCCTCCAAGAAGGTGGGCATTATCTTAGTTGAGCAGGGCCCGGAGCTAGATCCAGGCAGCATGGTGTTACATTGTGGTGAGAACAAAGGCTTGCTCCCCACCTCCCTTATGATCCCCACAAAAAACACACAACTGTATTTCCAGCAGTTGCAATGGGCTACTAGACAGCAGCATTCCATGGTGTTATTGAAAGTGGTAAGGCAAGAAAAAGGCAACAAACAGCAGGAGACAGGGCTGCTTTCTCCTTCACAGCAGAACTTCAGCTGTTTGTACAAGATCCCACCTCTCCCACACATCCTGTTCAGAGATGGGCAGTAGGGTGCTCATGGCAATGGTGCTGGTTGCTCACACCAGGCTGGTGCTAGCAGGATGGATGAGGAAATACTACAGGCTCCTCTTTGCTGATTAGATTTAATCTAGAGAAGAGATGGCACACATTGTATCATAGTGGATAATGATTTAACCAGCAGGTCACGCTGAGATTTTATATTCTGGATAGTAGCTAAGAGCTTTTGAAGTCTTATAATCTCATACAGAGCAGAGGTGGAAAGAAAAAAACAAAAGAGTGGCAAAACATAGTAAGGGAAATCACAGTCTCTATAACATATTAACAGCAACTCTCCCTCAGATTTTGTTTTTATGTTTCTTTTAGGCCACAGATTGCAGAAGAGCTTGTTATAATGTTCACTCAGCTCTGGTATGCTGTTTCAGTTATGGCACTGTCCTCCAATGACTCTCCCGAAAGGATTCACTTGAGGAAATCACAACAGGCTCCTACAGAACAGTCAGACAGAGAGGGAAAGCAAACCAGACCAAAGAGGGTATGGAAGGGTGGGGTGGGTCTTGCCAAACCTGTATATGAGAAACTTGAGCAAACATCTATTTATTCTGCCCATGTGAATCTCAGGACACAACACCCTGTGAGGGTGGGGGTGAGGCTGGCAGCTGCTGGGGAGAGACAAAGACTTGAAAGCTGAAATATTTGCATCAAAGCAAAGCTCTGCAACTGAGGCAGGAGTTATGCCCTGGCTAATCTCAACTCAGTCTCAAATGGGAAAGCCAAAAGGACAATAACCCAGTGCTTCCCTAAAAGACTGTTCAGAGAGAGGGGGATTTTAAAAATAAAATAAAATAAAATAAAATAAAATAAAATAAAATAAAATAAAATAAAATAAAATAAAATAAAATAAAATAAAATAAAATAAAATAAAAAATAAAATAAATAAAAATAAAATAAAATAAAATAAAATAAAATAAAATAAAATAATAAAATCCAGGCCTTGATAAGAACAGGGAGACTAGCAGGTTTAGGGTAACTGAGTGGGAAGAACGAGTGGCCTGATTTGTTTCTTCCAACAGACTGTTTCCCCCATTTCTCCATATGTGTCTCTGAATACAAAGCAACCCATATCTCCCGTCCCAGGGTACTTGAGATAGGATGAACCCCATCAACCTGCAGCACTAAAGAGTATGGGGGGCCCTCACTGGTTCAAAACACTTCACACAAAATGTCTTGAAAAGCCTTTATAGACTTACGGACACTCCAAACTGATCTGCATCACTAATAAGATATTATGAACTTTTATAGCTTTTCTTCTAAGACAAAGGGCCATAAAATAGTCCCTCACAGCACCCCTGTGAGATCAGCAGACATTATAATCTTTATTTTATTGAAAAAGGAATAGGCAGGGAGAGAGCATGGGCAGCTTCAGAATGTATATACCTGTGATAATTAGATGCCACAAACATAATGAGGAAAAATGACGGGAAGTTAAGGACCTACACAGTGCCTTAAAATTTAGAGGGCAAAATGGATTCTTTCTTTTTTTTTTCTGTAAGTCTCTGACACAGCAGAGATGTCCCATATTCAAAAGGCCTTTCCCAAAAGAGGTTATGCTAATAGCAGCCTGTTAATGGACACAAGCCCTTCAGCACTGACATGAGATTGCAGCCTTCTTCCCTGGCTGAATAATCCCTGATCTAAGTCTCCCTTTTCCAGGTGGCAACGACCACTACTCTACATTAGACATGACATTTCTGCATTATTTTCACCCCACCCATGCTGTACTGAGAGTCAAGAGGCACAAATGAGTTTCACCATCCAAAATGTAGGACCTTTAATGCACAAGACCCCTTGCTGTTACTCTGACACAATGCAAAATTAAGCTTCATGTGCAATTCAGTGGCAAGAGAGGTGAAAGGAGAATGACCAAAAGGAGCTTGACAATGAAAGCCCCCTTCTGCTTTGAGGTCACTTTGGAGCTGAAGGAGGGCATGAATATTCACAAATATTTTAATTAAAATTCTTCTGATTCTATGAGTCAGGTAGAGGAGTTTATAGCCTGCTATGCTGGAACTGAAGGTTATGAGTAGTCAAGGTGCCTCAGAGACACAGGAGTAAGAACTAAAGCTCAGCAAGCCATTTACAACTAGTATTTCTTTCTTTTTTTTTTTTTTTTTTGATGAATTTCACCTTTGTCTGACAACTCTCTATAAACAGAGTGCAATATTCTCTAATTTATTCATTATTTAGGTTCAATAGTAATATCAGCAAATAATGTCTTTCCTGTAGAGCAGTCCATTATAAATTATAATACGCAATATATGCTATATCCACCTGTTTCCCTTTCTATTCCCTGGTAAGGGGATTTAGGTAACAAAACAGAACAGTGTAAATTTTACAAGAATATAAACTATTCAGAATTCACTGATGGCCAGTACATTAACATGTCTGTCTAAAATTCACCCAGCAAGCCCCCATTCTTGAATATATATTCATAGAGCTTGAAAATACAAATAAATGCAGAAGTCAAACACAGAAGGACTGCTGAACTCAATCAAATCAAAATTCACTTTCAAATTCAAGTTATTACATACTTTTTCCATTTTCCTACTCAGTCCACTCTGCTGAGTAGCAAGAAAGTATAGTCTCATGAACTTTTCTCTCTTTTTTCCAAATTCCACACTCTCCAGGCATGTCAGCAAACTGAGGTCTGTCCACCTGAAAGCCAGTCTCTGTCTTACCTACACAAGCCATGCTGTCTGCTGTGAGGATGGATGTGCCCTACCTACCATGTGTTATGCGCAAATACATGCCTGGAGGCTGAAAGTGAGCTTAGGAAACCTGTGGCTTTCCAAATGTTATGACATATACTCTGCACTCTTTGGCAGCTGCAAACCCCAAGTGTCCTGATAGTTTCCTTCATGTTCCCTGTAACTGTGCTGCACACTGCCCTTCAAACATTCCCATGTGAATTATGTCATCTACCCAAGCTCACGACAATTGGGATCCAGGGCGATCCTATCGTTTTTTTAGCTACAAGGAAATATTTAGCAGGGCAGAGACTTTACTGCAACAGACCTAGAAAGGCTGAATCTTCTTCTAAAATGCAAATTTATATACACCATTTTGCTCCAAAGAGCTCTTGAAGTAAAAGCACTTATTGTGGATAAATATTGTATGTTCTTGGTTTGCTGTAATTTGTACAAATGTTCCTCTGCCTTGAGATCTTGAGGCAGAAGGTAGCAAAAAGAGAGAAATATAATGCCCAGTACCTTTTTTCCAAAAGAACTGTGCTTTTGAAATTCGTCACACAGATCTTAATCCAGTGCCTGTACTACTTCTGCTGAAAGTCAGAGATTTTGTTTTATTGAATGACTTGAATGCCCATCTGCTTTTTTGAAATCAAAACAAAACCATGTAGTGGTCTCCAGCACAGCCCAGCACCTGTGTAATTGTGACCACAGGACGTCATTTTTTTTTCCACTGCCGTAGAATAAAGTGATTTCATAGACATATTCAGCTCCTTTGTGCTTCAGTGTGAGGAATAATGACTGCTCACTGGAGGCCAGATCTCACACACCTTGAACAAATGAGCTCTCCTCATTGGTTTTGGGCTGTCACTGTTAAGTTCCTCCACCTCCTTGTAGGGTTTGCATCAGCACATGTGCTCCAAGTGTGTTTGCTGGGTGAGGCTGAAGATCAGAAGTGGCAGTCACAGCGGAGCTGTCTGCATGTGCTGCTTTGGGGAGGCAGTGTTGGAGTGGAGATGTCAAAAAGTGATGAGCCTTACAAATATTTTTATCTCACGCTCCACTACAAGCTTTGCTTCCTGCAATGGAATGCTGGCACAATGGAGATGCTTTCATATTAACTCCAAGAAGCCTGTATGACAAAAGTCTTTGTTGCCATGTGAGTTATCAAAGCTCCCTCTGTGTTTAAAAAAAAAGCGTTACAAAATTTTTAGTGTTGTTGAGTTGCTTGGGTTCATTCACTCATTCCCCTGCTCTTCTGGCCCTTTGAATTCTCTTTCCACCAAAACATTCAGGCTTAATATTCCCAAAATAGCTGTCAGCAGGAAATGTTAGGAGTTCTCAGTCTGAGAAATAACAGAGCCATCTGTTGATCTGAATCACTGAGGGTGGGATTTTCAGTCTGTGTGTTGCTGAAGAGGAGGAGGGAGAGGCAGTGGTGAAACAAGCGCCTCTTCCAGCAGCTCCCTGAGGGGTTTGCAGCGGCGTTCGTGTGGGTGGAGGTGGCTGCAAACCCTCACAAGTCACTCACTGTGGCTCTCAAACACAGTGTGAGGCGTGTAAACCGTGCCCTCGTTATCAGCAGAAAGTTCTCTGCATCTCCTGAGCAAAACCAAATAAATAAATAAGCTAACAAAGAGGAACTGAGATCTGCTCATTCTTGGACTCGACAGGCAACCTGCTCCAGTTCCCACTGACACTAGAGAAAATACTCTTTTGGACTTCAGCATGATTTGGAACAAGCCTTGAATGTTCGTTTGTCTCCTTTGCTTTGGAAAATAACTAATGGCACCTGATCTTTACTTGTCAGCAAATCTGCTTTTCCCATGTGCTCCTGGAGTTACTCTCAGTCCTCCAGAGTTTCTGAACTAATGAGCATAGCACGAGCATCTCCCACCTTGGCTTAGCTCACTCTCTCTCCAGGAAATCAGTTGTTTGCCATAATAAGTCTTCTGCAAAAGTGAAAAATTTTCCTTCATGGGAATCTGAATAAATGTGTTCTTCATCTTCAACCCACATGGTTCACCATTCCCAACTCATGGCAGAGATCTAGTTAAAAAGTGGTGAATGGGGTAGGAGCGAGCTGCCAGCTGCTCTGCAGCCCAGGGATTGAGATGCCATGTGTGGCCTCAGAGTCACACTCAGCCATGGTGCTGACTAGCACCTTAAAATCTCTCCTCCCACTGAGGCTGTGGTGTTAGGTCAGTCAGCATTGACAAGGTGCTGTCACTCTCCAACTCAGTGTACCTGGAAAAACCTAACCTTATAGATTTGTGCTGTGACCCGTTACAAGCTTCTGGAAATAAAGCCATTCCTGGTTATTATCTTGGCATGGTTTCACTCCTAGCCACAAATGCTTCCCACATTTCTGAGCATAGCAGTCACCTTCTCATGCACTCTGTCACCTTATTGAAACCAGACACGGGTCAGATATGGCAACGATTAACATGATGCATTCCCTTTCCCAGACTCAGCACCTCAGCCAGAGCAAGAAGCACTCAGCTGCCTGCCAGAGCTGAATTAATAAGAAAGGAGATTGCAAGACAGTCAGATAGCAGTCAGCTCAGCAGAGGAAGGAACACACTGCGCCTGAGTCGTTGTGTGCCTGATGACAGAAGTTTACAGCTTCACGAGGAATGCAGGAGAGGATGGACGTCATGCTAAGCCCCAGAGAAAATAGAGTGAGAGGTACATAAGCACCTCAGCAAAAAAACACTGAGTGTACTTAGTCATCACTGACTTGGTAATGTGTATCTTGGTTTATTAGGTGAACCCCAAGATCACTCATGGCTGTATCCCCCTTGATACGGCAAAGTAGTATCCTGTATCTCATTTGTGGATGGGAGCACATTCAGAGCATAATACTGGACTTCCAGGCACTTTCCTTTAGCCTTCTTTCCCTCTCTGGGGTATTAGGTTTCTCCAGATGAGTGAGCAGCAAGGCTCCTGCTAACTGCGTGTACATCTTAATGATCACGCAGAATGGTAATTAGGTGCACATACATTGCAGAAAATTATCTTTGTTAATTAGAGAAGGATGTTAGACATCAGCAATGCCATTTTCCACTAAAACTTTCCCATTATATACAACAGAAGTTTAGATATGCTAGGCATATCAGATTCAAGAAGGTAATATAACCTGTTACATATTCATAAGGGGCTAATCTTACAAGGAATAGAGATTCCTCCTCAGAGGCCTTGCTACAAGGGCTTTATACAAGGGAGGACCATGTCCAAGTGCAGTGGCAGTGTCCAGGAAGAGCTCATCTGTGGCAGAAAACAGGACTGCCTGCAGCTTGGGTAGGACAGACCCCCCCACACTACTAGGAAAGCCCTACTGACATTAGTGACACCCAGGCTCTGTGAACACCCACATAGACCATCACCACTTGTATGGGAGTTGATCATAGGTGTGGGCCATGTCCCAGACTTAACAGGGTTACTCTTGAGCAAGACATGTTTCTGTGCCCTGTCTAAGGGCAGGAACAAGTCAGTGAAAATGCATCATCGTTTATCCATAATGAAGGAGATTCCCACTAATTCTTCTCCCTGAAGGATCCAGTTGTATAGAGAGAAACAGAATTAAGTGGTCTCAGATACATCATTCAGCACAGAGCCATCTAAGGAACTCAGCGATCCTAGAGCAGAGGAAGCTAAAGTACACAAGTTTGGATTGAGCCCAAGAAAGAAATACTACTTGTGTATTTATATTTCACCTTCTCCAGGTGTTGGAAGGAAAGAGCTTTTGAAAACAGCAGCTAATATCTGGGTACTTCCTCCATTTCCACCATCTGAGTCCTTCCAAAAGAAATACCAGGTGAAGTCACCTCCAGTAGGCAACCCCTGGAGAAGACAGAGAAGCGCTCTGCTCCCTACTACCCAGGAAGAGCCAGAAGGGAGCAAGGATTGCTCTTGTAACATCCAACCCCCTCTGCTCCCTCCATGAATTTGTCCCCCTCTCAGTGCTCACTGGAGCCACCCCAAGTTTGTGACCTTCATCCACCTCTGCCTCTCCAGAAACTCCTACTTTTCTTTGGAAAAGATGCCTTTAAACAGCAGCACCGAGATGGGTGTATTACCTCAGCTCTGTGCTGGGACAAAAGCGCCTGAGGCACCACAGTCCACTTTCCAGGCTTGGCTCAGAGCATGGTATTACAGATTTCCCAGCAGTTACTGCTGGAGATCAGAAGGGCTGGAGAGCTGAGAAGACCAAGGAACTGCTGTTTCTTACAGGACAACTCTTCCCACAGCATACCGAGAAGAAAGCAGTATTTATAACTTGTGGGACACAGCGTCAAGGTCAGCTGGGGTCTGGCTTGTACTCAGCCTGCCCACAGCTTCTTTCCCTGGTCAAAAAGCCCTGAAAAGCCTGAGGAATCCAGCCAGGGCTGTGCTGCAGAGGTACAACCCAGGCACTGGAAACCTGCACAGATGGTGTTTTTGGAGAGCAGGCTGTATCTGAATGCAAGCTGAGCAGCGAAAGGAAACGCCCCTGCATGGGGTCTGGTGGACTCATTGTATTGCCAGTCACCATTCTCTCTGACTTTGCTCCTGCTCCCTGGTTGATATATCCAATATTAATGAGGCATTTATACTCCATCATGGAGCCCTCTAAGAACATAAATTTACTCCTAATGGAGTGTACTGTTAAATTTTAATTTTTGTTTTGGATTTTTGGGGGGAGGGGGGCAGGATGACGTCTAGCAGGGCTTTTTTTCTCCCCTCTGGAGCAATGCAGCAAACAGCAGCAGGCTGGATATTTTGTGCTGTCCACAGTCTGGCTAATCAGCACGGCTGGCTCTAAGTAAGCAGGAGCATGTGCTTGCACAATATCATGTGTTTCTCAGAATACTCAGGGAGTATCAGTGACATGGGAAGTGACAAGAGTATCAGTGACACCAGGACAAAGAGAAATTAACTGTGAGCTGGTGAAAACCACAAAAGGAAATACATTTTCCACTCTAATGGTCCTTCCTGAGTCAAATGTCCAAGCCACTGAGTTTGTTGACCTGCAGCATTTGTTTTCACAGATGCTAAAACACAATTGTAGCCAAACGCATCGTGTCTCGCGTGTGTGGTGGCTGCCATTTGACCACCGTGGGTGGGTACTTGCCCCCCTACACAGAGATGAAGAACCATTACATCAGTTCATCCCATGTGACAGAGAAAGCAGTTCTTACTGCTCTAAATACTAAAGGAGTATGAGTCTTATGGAGAAATAACAGGAGTAAAGACTCCTCTTGGAAGAGCTGAGCTGGAAAGAAAGCTCAGGCTCAAGAGGGCTTATTTCATGTAAGCAAATAATAAAGAAAACCCCCAATTTGCTTGCATGCACAATAGTAGGAGCAGAAAACAATATGGACCTAGAGGCATATCTGGCCACAACAATGCAGAGATTTTAAAACACACAGACTCGTGTATTCACAGATCCAAGCTGGAGATCTTCCTGGCAGAAGAGACTGTCAGGGATGTACAAAATTATTTCCTTTCAGTTTTGTATTACGACCTTGCGTGTCTTTAACACTAGGATTTCAATAATGTTATCTAGTGAGGAAAAGAAAGTGCAAAGTTCAAACAGGCTTGAATATCACAGATGATTTATACTCTGCTTGCCAAGACTCTCGCTCTTGCAGCATGTTCCTCCAGAAGGCAGCAGCAGCCAGTTTTGTGCATCTGATTTGGTGGGGTTTAGAGGTGGGGACAAAGGATCATCTGTGCATTTCTTCAGTACGAAGCCTGCTATTACCTGCCTGCTCAGGGTGTTATCATTGCTCTCATAGGAAGCATGCCTGGACTACAGAGGAGGCATGAACTGCATTAATTCTACCCAGCACCTGGGTATTCAGTACTCCTTAGTGCTAATATTTACTGTGCATAATTGTATCACAGCAGTGGACACTGGACACGCCAGCAGCTGTGCAGAGAATATTTGGAGACACAGCTCTTAAGGGCAGGGAAGAGTTTTGCGATTGAAGGACAGATATTTTGGAACAGATAGGGCAGTGCACAAATCATTTCACCATAAACTGTCATTAGATTTAAGAGATGGAGGTGACTTCATCCACCTCTCACAGATATTCAGCACTCTCTAAAGATTTATTTGATGTTGAAATGGTGTTAAATATTTCTTTACAGCTGTAATGACTTCTTGTTTTCCCCCAATGCTTTTTGTTTGAGAAGTGTGTTTTTTTGAACCATGACTCATTGCAAGAGGTGGAGCTGGTGGAAACCCTAGTGAAGGAGTAACAGAAAACAGCATGAGCCCTTCTGGAGAATGCACGTGGTCTCAACATGGAGAGCAAACCACATGAGACAATGCCATTATTCTCTCCTGTCTCCATCAGCTCAGGCTGTGGGGTCTGCTCCTCCCACTGAGGACTTTGGCCAAAATCCCAGACACGAGGTAGGTGCTGTGGGGGGTCTCTTCCACTGCACGTCCTCACACTGCTTCTGTCAGGACCAACCTGAGTTCTCATCAGAGCTGACTGTGTTGCCCCTCAAAATCCTCAGATGAGTAGCAAAACTTTCTTCCCCTGTGAATTCCAACAAAAATAATTTGTCTGCACCCATGCATAGCACACCATCAGCTTGCTCCAGCAGACCTGAACTGGAAGATTTTTGACCCAGCACAGAGAAGGCTCCCTGGTCTTGGTGGGGTTCAAGAGCATTGCTAAGCTGCTGTGTCAGCCCCTTGCAGCTGCTGTCCTGCCTGTCCCCAGTGCCTGCCTTATCCTGCCATCAGGATCCTGCCTTCAGTGCCAGTCAGCCCCTTTGCAGGCAGGTGCCCGGCACGATGCTCAGCCCAAGCTGTGCTCTAGGGCTTTTTTCTATCTCACTGCAGGCAGCATGGTAATCTAATAAGCAAACTGATGTTTTGAAGACTACAACGTCAGCAGAGGGAATGTAGTAGCAAGGAGAGGAAAGTGTCATGCCAGCGAGCAGCTTTCACTGCGTGATGTGAGGCAGGGAAAGCTTCCAGAGGAAAAATGCCGCTCCCAGCTAAAAATAAAGTCAGCCCAGGAAGCCTAAATCCAACAGCTTGTCTGCTGCTAACTGAAGCAGCACTAGCTGAGAGAGAAGATATTGATCAGCTTCAGCAAGGAGGTAACAGAATGCCTTCTGCATTTGAATACATTTTATATTTATTAGTTTGTGATATAGTACAAATTGTGAGGACTTGTCTGTTTTGACAGCAGGATAAGATCTTTTCATGCAAATAGTAGAGTTGAAAGCTCAAGATGACACCTGTCTGAAGAGAATGATTTCCTACCTGAGACATGAAGGCTTTGGGTTCAGAAACCCAAATTCTGCTTCACAGATCCCTGCAAGGGCTGGGTCCTAGTGCTTGACTCTCTCCTGAAACTGATGCAGGGTTCCCCTCTACACCTCTGCCTCCACTTCAGAGAAAACTAAGACTTGCCTGCCTTGGTATCATGGAGGCTGCATTTGTCCTGCTACAAAAAGAACTTCTCTCCAAAGGCATTAAAACCTGCTTTCAGTGCACAAACCATTATTGAAGTAGTGAAAGCATCACCCTTTCAGAGGCTTCTCAGGGACAGTGACAATCTCACTCTTCATAAATGCCACTCAGGGGGAACTTAAAAGGCAAAAAGCTGTTAGAGGCATTTATTATGCAAACAAGCCAAAAATAACTAATGTACACATTACATTGGAAGGAATACATGACCAAAATCACTCTGGGGACCTTCTTGTCACTTAACAGCTACTCAGAGTTATGTCCTCAAAGTTTATGGAGCCATCAGCAGTTCTCAAACACGTTCTGGCTCTCCACTTCTTTGGAAGCTATATGAAATACCTACAATGCAAGGTCTTGTGTACACCTGTAGCCTTCTTGGGACTGCCTGTAATGACATTCACAACAGTGAGGGGCCATCAGATTTCTACATAAGGAGAACAAAGTGACAGAAAGGAGCAGGGAGACCACACCATATCTGCACAAAGGACAGATCTTCCCTTTATATTTAGCAGCTTATGTCAGATATTACATTCTATTTTATCCCTTAAAGAAAACCACATGAAGAAAAGCCCTTAAAGAAAAACACTGTTGTGAAAGAAATCAGGGCCACAAAATTCACCAGAAAGGATGCATCTGTTTCCGTGCACTCCCTCTGACAGCGCAGGGTGCTGTGAACAGGAGAGGCTACTTTAAGAGAACAATTTGCAGCAAGATTACTGCTAAGCCTTTTACAGAAACACAGACATTTCCTAAGGCAAAAGAGGCTCCTGGTACAAAAGGTGGAGGGAAACTTTTGTCATGATAATCTCAGTCATTTTCGCAACACCCCAGATTCCCCGGCAGCATCGTAGCGAGTACAAGCACATGAGACTCGACGCCTGCTGGAGTTGTAGCAATGGGGAGAGAAAAGCTTAACACTCATGGCACTGTTCCCCGGATTCAAAGGCTCTCAGAGGAAACTGCCAGGAAAGCAAATATGGTTTTAAGCGGGGATGTCTCCAGAGACATCGGAATCTTTTTACTGGATGTTCTGAATACAGTTGTGAGTCTCAGAAATCCTGATAAGAAAGTTCCTGCTGAGATGTTCTGTTGAAGTTAAAATGTCTGTATGGAGCCACGGGAAATCAGCAAATAAAATGTGCATTAGAGACTCACCATGCACATTTTCAAGTCTTTGGAGAATTTTATTACGTGCCGAAGAGGAAGAAGAATTTATGGAGATTTACAGAACTGGTAAACATGTTTATTTTGATTATGAATATCATAACCATGTATATTGTACATGAGCACTAATCCATGCATTAAGCTGTGAGGATTTTGCTCTGTTTTTCTTGGCTGTTTATAAAAAATAAGAAAATTGCTTCATTGATTTGTGACCTCATGCTCTTTACTCAGCCATGACCCCTTTACTCATCTCCTGCATTCAGGTGTGACTCAGATTTCCAAAGCATGAGGACTCTCAGTTCCCAGGATGTACCTTTAATCCACCTCTAATTTTAATGAACCAGAAACCGAACAAGGGACAGAAAATGGGGATCGAAAACCCAGTCAGCTTCTCCAGAGGTTCTCTGATGGCTGGGGACTAAAAACCCAGCTAGAGCATGGCAGTATGCTGCTGCCATGGTGCCTGCAACCTATTTTAGCACAGAAAACTCATTTTAGCACAGAAACATCTTGCGTTTCAAATACTCACTTTGGATGTGCCTTTAGCACATGAGGCAGACAGTGACACTCTCAAAAGTGTTTGTATGTATACCGTTTTTATCTACTGTCATAAAAAATGTAAGAAGGGATGGGAAAAGGAAGAGATTTGAGGATTTCAGTATGTGCAAAATCAGTTTTATGCTTTGTTCATGAAGAGAGAAACTGACACAACTTCTAGGGGTGTGGGCTAAGTAGACAAAATCCTGTGGATAGAATCATAGAGTCATTAAGGTTGGAAAAGACCTCCAAGACCATCTAGTCCAACCTTGCCCTAGAGGATAAGCCCAAGATCTGAGAGGATGAAAAAAACTAAGGTCACAGCCACCAGGCTTCTGCCTGCAGTGGCAGAGGGAAGACAAGCTAAAAGGAAGCATTCACACCATGCAGTCCTGTGGTGAGGGTAATGTGGTGGCCTGCACCAGCCTTCCCTTCTTCTGCCTTCCTTTCTTCCCTCCTCCACCTTATCCTGATGCCACCTTGGGCAAACCATTCCCTGTGCAGCTGTGGCAGCTTCATTCCAGTACATGAACCTCTTCATAGCACAACTGGGGAGTGGGGGAAGAAAGGGACAGTCAGTAACAAATCAAGGTCTAACAAGTGCAGCACAGCGGAAATCACTGAGAGATGTTTGCAAAATACCAATGCAACTATGGGCTGCAAAATGTATGGAGAACATACCTTCCTTCATCAAACTGTTCTTCGGAGGAGAAAATGGACGTTTGTGGGGAAAGGAATGCAAATGATGAAATGAAGGTGAAATAGGAGAAAAATGCCATGTATTTGTATATATTTTTGTAGTGATGGGACAACAGAGGACTTTGCTGCAGTCCCTGAGAAGGCTGGCTTTCCCCCTGAGGCACAGGGAATTCATGTAAACAGGAAACAGTGAGCAGCTTGGTCATCACAAAGGAATAAAAAATTACTTTGGCCTGGCCCTGATCTATATAATGACATATTTATATGGTCTAGATAAGACAATCCAGAGGCAGTGACTTTGCTCTAATCTAGCCACCTGATTAATATGTCTGCAGTTCGCAGGACACAGGACTCAATAAAGGCAGTGAGTGTGTAGGAGATAAGCAAGGGCACAGCGATGTTTATTCAGGTGTTAGTATGACAAACATTTAACACCTGCAGTCTTCCTGTGCTTTTAATAAATTCCCCACCCATTCTCTGAAGGTTCTGGTCTCCACTGCTGCCTCTTCAGAGAAGCAAATAAATGGCTTTTCTAGCACTAGGCAAAACAAATGGAGAGGCTCATTTTTGTGCCCCATGAGCATTCCATCGCCAGGGAGTCAGGCAGCTTGAGAGACGTCTCACTGGGACAGAACTTATACAAAAATGGGAATTTCTGGGGTAAACTCTGCCTCATTTTATGAGCCAGTCTTTCATTCAGTCCACACCAGTGAAATCCCTCAGCACTGTAGAGCTGATATCTGGGAGAAGATGTGCTGTCTCCAGTCTCGGTGACTGATGGGAGCCCTGGACAATAAGGATCACTGAAAATCAGACTAGTGGCTTTTATGTTCTTTTTATATTTTGTTTTCAGGGGATTTCCTAAAATGTAAACATTATCTTATTAATTCTTTGGCCACAACAATCCTGGAGAAGATTTTTGGCTTATTAAAAATAATGTGCTATGTCTGGCAGAGCCTAGCTAACATCAAATAAACTCTATTTTAAAAATTAAGTTGATAAAAAAATAAAACCTGATTTTCTAGATCCTTTGGGTACTTTAGAATCACTTAGCATCACAATAATGGTATAATATGTGGTGTAAAATTTACTAGGCCTTTTTTTATTGTTTTGCTTTTGTATCAATGCAAAAGCCTGCAGTTGGCAAGAAAAGAAAAGAAAAGAAAACTGGACCACAATAAATATCCTCTATCTCTGTGAAACCCAACTCTGCTGTGGATGTCCTCTCTTCCTGAAGTCCACCTTTTGAAATTTTTAAGTTTCAAGGCAGATCCCACTTGCTTCTCCATTCTGGGGAGAATAAAGAAGCAGGGAGAGGGGATGCTGAACCCTGTCTCACCGAAGCTTCAGGAGGTCCCAAAGACGAAGTATCTGTCTGCCAATGAGTATGCTTTGGACAGCCCATAGGAAGGGATCATGGATGACTTGTTGTCAGGATGCTCCCCACTACCATTCCTTTCTCCCTGACAGAGAAACTGCATAAGGCCTGGCTAATGAGTCCTTTGGCAGTCCTTGGCAGACAGCAGCAGCATCTTAGTGCCATGGCAAAAGAAACACTAAATAAAAAGTCTTCAGAAAGGATTAGAGGAAGACTAAATTTTCAATCTTAAAAATGCAAGATTTAGATTAACACAATTTCTCTTCTCCCTATCATCTTTGTCTTTTGAGTATGTTCAGTGAAATCCTGTCCCTGGTTCTGACAGGAAGGTTTACACTGATTTGGTGGGGACCTACAGTATCCCCTCTGTTTACTCAGACTGTGTCTGCTGTCCTTTCAGCATGACTGAAAACTGCGTGACAGAAAATCGGTGAGGGCAATCTGGTATCACAGCCATACCCAGCTCAGGATCAGGTTCTGTCTTTCTTAATTGCCTTTTGTGGCTTCACAAAAATTCTGGCAAACCCGGCCACAAGAATGAAAGGGTGTGAAGAAGCAATTTAAACTCCAATATCTGCTGCAGCTTACAGCAAGATGTTTACAAAAAAACTCGCGGCTGCATCCGATCTCTCCTTCCCTCCAAGGGAAGCTTCCACCCAAGAAGCTGCCTTTGTTCTGTACCCTGTGCAGGACAGTGAGCAGGGCAACCCATCCTGCTCTTGGCCCCATAGGAGCAGTGGTCAGTGCAAGGTCTGGGCATGTGCCTGCACGCCTCTGCTTTGATGCTGCAGATGTGAATGCTCCTCCTTACTTAGAATTAGCTTCCATTGATCCTGATTTGCTGTTGGTGTGAATTCAGAAAGGAGCGATATGACCAACAGATGATACAGGGGTGGTTTGTTGAACAGGGAATAAAAGCAGCGAAAGTAACAGGAGGGGAGAAGAGAGTTTCTTCCACGAGAGATCTTCACAGCAAAATAAGGGACATCTGGGCGAGACATGGCTCCAGCAGCACAGCATGAGCTTCCCACCAGCTGGAAAACACAGCATGTATCCCTGCTTCTGGGTGTCCCTCTGACAGCTCACTCTATAGCCCCACGGCTACATCTGCCCTCCTATTGTTTTTCATGCTCAGGAGATCAGCCTCACAGAGATATGCCTGTCTTCACATCACAGTGCAGTCATGCCATGGATCCATTCAAGATCTGGCCTTTCAAACCAGCTCTTATTCAGTTGTATAATTTCTTCTAAACAAAGCCACCCATGCTGCTGGGGGAAGGGCAAGCAAAATGAGCTTTTTATAATTACTCTGGAGATAGAAAACAGAACAGGATTCCCCACTGAGTTATGAAAATGCCCAGAGGCTTTAACCAGAAGAGATCAGAGTCATGGTGTGTCTGCACGATGCCCAGTCCACAGTGCAAGGCTGTCAGTGCCCTGGAGAGCTTACCAACAGCTATTCCAGCCTGAGTAAAGCAGTGTCTGCCAGGCACACTGTATGGGCTGCAGCTTCTGTAGGAGCTGGGGGTGGGGTCTGTGCTTCAGTAAGATACTATTTAAATGCAGAGAAACTTTGAGGCTGGCAAATATAACAGGGTTTACCAAAACACAGCACACATCTTGCAGGGCATGCCATGTTTTTCCCAAGAGTCTTACCAGCCTGCAACCAAGGCATCATCTCTCTTCTTCCCAAGCCTCCTGGAAAAATGACCTCCTGGAAAAATAACCATCTGGTTTCACCAGTCTCTTTCTTGGACATTGAGATTAGAATGGAAGAATTTTGGCAGATCGGGCATTGAGCTTTCCCCAGTGGATTTTCAGGACATGACACTCTGCAGTTCTGGCCCCTTCTTTATCTAGCTTTTCGTGTGTGAGTGTGTCTGAGAGAGAGATGTGTTTGCATGTGTTCAGCAAACAGATAGCTTTAATTCACCTATTTCCATATCAATCATGGCAGAGGCTGCAATTGCCAGGCGCTCCCGACAGCTGCAGTGGATGTGAATGGCTTGCAGCAACACATCTGCAGGGGACTAGCTGGTTATTGCTGGGCTGGATACTGCCTCAGTGCTGGCACAGACACCTGCAGGTCCCCTCCAGGTGTCCCTGCACTAGAGAGCAAATGGCTGCAGGTTAGGCAGGGGGCAGAGAGGGAGCTGGAGGTGATGAGTGCCTTCACAGAAAAAGGGGTTTTGTTTTGGGTGGGCAGCAGAGAGGTTCATCCACCTTCTGGCTGTGCTGCAGCTACATCTTTACAGGGCCAAGTCCTTCGACAGCCACTCAGGGTGTCTGAGGCTATGCAAAGACTGCACTCATGAAAAAGCAGAAATATCTGGACTAGGGTCCACCATCTCAAGGCAGACACCACAGAGTGATCCCAAAAGAGCACAGAATCCCCACAGAGGACATGACACGCTTGCTTTACAGCTACACACCTTCGCAGCACTCATCCACTGAAGTGAGGCTGGGGATCAGATCTCCATGATTGTTTTTATACAGTAAGAGGATATTCTTGAAGTGGTGAAATCAAATTCCAGCTCAAAAGAACACGTACAAAGGAAATAAGTAATCTTCCCAGTGTTTACATTCATTACACTGAGTAACTCTTCACTGGGCATTTCTCAGACCTAAGTTTTCAAGAGTAAAGACTATTTGACTGGGCTTGTTCTACTGGAAGAAAGAAAAACAGTTTGGGCAAATTAAGAACAAACCTTAAGCCTCAGCTGAGAGCTAAAATTAGGTTTAAAAGTGAGAAAAAAAAAAAAGTAAAGATCCAAGCAGCTATTTTGTCTCATTTTTTGTTGATTGTCTCTGTCTTTCCAAACCTCAGATGAATCTGGAAGCAGAAATAATAGGAAATATACCTTTAAAAAGCTTATTGAGTGTGTTAAGAAGACACAGTTCAACTGAAGATTACAAGTTCCTGCAATAAAAATCAGTAAAATCAAAATAAATGTTGACCCAATCTTTTTTTTTTAAAAAAACAAAAGACAGCCCAATTCTACTGCAAAATTCAGACCTGAGGACATATTTTGGATACTGCAAATGTGTTAGCTGTGCAGTCAAAGTTCACTGTATCTTATTACCAAAACAGAGCGGTCACAGAGTTTTGACCTGGATCAGCAGGTTAAATTCCTTTTCAAGGACTACAAAGTCCTGGAGGGATCTTGGCAGCCCGAGACACCAGGGATCTGCATCTGGTTCTTCTGGTTCTCTGCTGGTTTTGTCAGAAGCCATTTCCCCTTCAGCTCTGCAGTGGGGCAGGTACATAGCCCATGCAGTTACTGGTAGCAAGAGCAGGCCTGACTTTGATAGATTCTCCCTGGGTGAGATGAAAGGAAGGGAACACTCACCAGGTGATGCTGTATCATTATCAGTCAGCTGCCAGAATCATACGGGCACATTGCACTGGACTTTCAACTCCCAGCAGTGAGCACGGGTAGTTTTTCCCATGTATAATCTGTGACTCATATGCATGAGTCACTCCTAACAAATAAAGTTTTTTCAATGGTACCAACACCACCCCATTACTCTCCTGAGCATAATAGCAAGATAGTGAAGCCAGCCTAATTGCCTCTTCCCCCAACCAACGATCACTCACTGGATCTGAAATGACTCACAGCCAGCCTTTGATCCTCACCAGCCCTGCACACACTGTCTTCCTGAGAGCTGCCGTGGCTGCACAAAGGGCTTGGCTGGCTTGTGAGACCCTCACCAGGCTTGCAAGGACAGGTGTTGGGGACACAGGCTGTCCCTGTGCCCTGGCTGTGCACGGCTACCTGTGCTGGGAATGTTTGGTGCACACGAAATGCATCTCCCGACTGTCAGACCTCGATGTGGACAGGCGGTGGGTGGGGTGCAGCTGCAGGGGGCAGGAGGAAGAAACAGGGATGCTTCCAGTCTCTCTTGGCACCAACTCACCACTTCACCTCTGCAAGCTGCAACAACCATGGCAACAAGGACAGACACACTGAAAACAAAATGGATTGGAGGTCCAACATCAAAGGGGAGCAGTTTCTACCCATGCTGCTCTCAGAAGGTGAGGCCCCACAGTAAATTTGTGGTAAGCCTCCTGAAAGCTCCTGGACATTGCTCAGCCAGTCTGATCTAGACAACAAGGACATTCCTGTCCTTGGGTTTGGGGATTCTTCACTTTTCTAACCTAGGGAAGGGTTTGGGGCAAACAAGGCAAAACCCAGGTGCCCCTGGGCTTTCTCCTCCCATATGCCATGCAGAATAGCAGCACTGGAGCCTAAGATCACACAGATGCTGGACAGCATGACTGGTGTCAAATGTACCCTCCTTTAATAACTCCACATGACTGTGATCTTTGCCTTTTCATGTCGTTCATCAACCAGTTATGTGTGAAGAAGACAAGTAAAGGTGCTATTGCCCCTCACTTGCTCTGACCCTCAATATCTGTATCCCAAGTGAACTTCACAAAGTTTACTTTGTGAGGAGTCAGTGAGGAGAAGCAGGCCTGCTTCTAGAGGGCTAGGGAGGCAGGGAGCCCTCATTGCCTACAGGATAGGTCCTTCTGTACAGCAGTGCTCATCTGTGATTTGATGAAGGATGCTATTTCTCAATGCATTATGAAGCTGGCTTTTCACTAGCCCTGAGCTGGGAAGATTTGGAGGAGGTCCTCATGTAAGTGTTCCCATGCAGCCCAGTTCAGGGCTGCATCCTGCTGTACCTTCAGTGCTGAGAGGAGCACAGCTCAAGGTTAGCCTGCAGCCTTGCTGCAGAGGGGAATTTGGGACATGACTCAGGGATTCTGCATCAGCCAGTCCTCTCCCCCACTCTGTCCAAAGCAGCATCTTCAGTTTTGGGAGCCTTTGAGCAGGTGCCCAGTTAATCCAGGATTGAAATGGTACAGCAAGGAATACCTGGAAGACAGCAGGGAACAGAAGCACGTGCTGCAGCTCATCTGTACAGCCCCCAGAATCCCCTGTAGAACAGGGCACCCCACACACAGAGAATAAGCTGGAAGAAGAGTAGGTCTTATTGTGATCAGGAGACATGATGATGAAAGATATCTGATAGTGTCTGTAGCTGTGTGCCATTTTTTTAGAAAGGATGTTATTGTCTTTTGTATTCTGACTTTGAGACTCTCCCCTATTTTTTCTGAACAGCAGCATCATAATTAATTGCAAAGCACTGTGTGGGAGTACCAATTAGCACTTTCACTGAATGGTACTAGGATATATTTAAAACCCTTTATGGGGTTATGCATATTTTTAACTCTTGGAAGAAACTTTGTTTCCAGGGAAGTACATTGCTGATGAGACCAGCTCTGTAAATAATGGCAAACCCAGCTTTTTCAAGGTGGGAATAATTTGATACTCAGTGTGAGCAGGAAGCACAGAACTTCACAGCATATTGCATTAGTGCTAACCTCCCCAGGAGCACAGAATGCAGCACTGTGGAGCAATATTTACTCTCTGAAAGCAGAAACATACCTATATGCTATGGCAGAGACATGACTTTTAATGTACAATTCACTTGATATTGAATCCAGCTTCTGCTGCGAAAAATCAACTAAGTAGTTTGGACATTTAAGTTTTACAGCTTCTAGCTGAAAGAAATACTGCTTCTTTTTAAAAGCTGAACTAACCCTCATCTGTCTCCCTGAGTTTGGAAGAAGCTGCTGAGAAAGCTGGGAGACAAATACTATGAGGTGCCACAACTACACTGCAAATATAACAACACTTGTGCTTCTCTCAAAGTCCTGACTCCAAAGACCTTTACAGAACAAGCTCAGCTCTCTATAGAGAAAACTATGTTTTTTTCCTCTCAGTTTCAGAGAAAGGTTTAAAAGTGCTGGGACAAAAAGCTCAAGAACTAGAAAGTTAGCAAAAACATGATTAATCACCTTGGTTTTGAAGGTGTATAAGTAGGTAGACCCCTCAGTGTTAATCCTCGAAGCTGAGTGTCACCCTGTGACTTTCAACATTCTTACATATGGAAGGGCTCATCACTTCAGGAGAAGTGGACTCCTCACGCTGCCTGAAGCTGCCCCCTCATCCCTGCACTGAGAAAAGCCTGGCTTCTGGGACATCCTGCCTCCCTTCCTGCAGAAGCTTTGCCACAGCAGTTTAGCACAGGCTGCACGTGAGGAACAAAATGTAGCACATGATTTTCAGCTGTGGCACGTGAAATCAAAAGCACAGGGAAACAGCACAGAGACTGAGACAGGGATGAGAGAGAGGACAAGCCACATATTTTTATTAACACAACAGGCTAATTCAAAGGATGCATTGGCTTTGTGTTTTTTTCTCCTAATGAGAAGTCAGCTGTCACCAGGTTTTCAATTTTGTGCATCAGAGCCCTCGTTACCATCTAGAAGAGGAGACCTTTATAACAGGGTCTTGCTACACATACAAGGCAACAACACACAAAGGCTGGTGTGAGCAACATTACTCCTGGGTGCCATGCAAGGCATCCTGATGAGCTCAGGGAGACAGAGACTTCACTCCTCTCACTGGAGGGTTGTTATCACTGCTGTGCTACTGCTCTGCCATGCGAGTTTGTTGCCCTTCCTTACCCTAGGCTCAGCATTGTTGCTTGAATTCAGTGGGGTGGGACAATGGAGAGTAATAACCAAAGATTCACTAAATAAGGAGGGGACCAGCAGGTAAATCTATGCCTATCAACTCAGAGGTGCAGCCTGGTAATCTTCTGGGCAGCATCGGGGCTCTGGTAGGTTGCAATCACCTTAACCTGTCAAAGAGTTAGCTCACGTTGCTGACAAGCTGCAGCCCTCCTTGCGCTCTGACTTACAGTGACTACACTGCCAGTGATGGCACCTGAGCACTGCTAAACCTAGACTGGACCCAGCTTACTGGATCTAATCATGCTTTGAGATTGTGGTGGTGTCCTGACTGCAGAGTGAACTGAGGGGTAAAAACCCACAGCCTCAGAGAAGGGCTTGAAAAAATCTGAGAGGCTTAGAAAAGCAGTATTTGCACTGGTTGAACTACCACGACCTTTGGGCTACATGAAAAATTGGGATGGATAAAGGTTCAAAGCAGTGGCAGAAGGAATAGATTGGAAAGAGGGCAAATAGAAAATAGGAAGTGGGCAGGCAAAAAAAGGGAGAGGAAGAGGGTGAGGGAGGATCATACCACTAACAGGAAAATGTAGCTGGGGCTGGAAAGCATCACCAATGGACAACCACAATCTCAATCATTCTCATTTACTTCAACATTTTTTTATTGCTTCATCACAGTTGCTGTCCTGTTCCAAAACTTAGCAGTTTCACTAAAAAAAAAAAATGTTTAGGCAGACTGCCAGGGTTTTTTTAACTAGAAAATTTGGATTTTGGTCTAGACAGCCTGGAGACAAGCATTTCAGAAAGCACTCCTTTTTCCTCCTCGATCCTTCCCTAACCCCAGCTCTGCCTACTTGATGGGCTCTGCATCCTGGAACCTGCCAGAAAGACAGTAATACAGGTTAGGTTTGATCTTTTACATTTCTGCTCAATCAGCCCTTTGGTTCTGTGAGAGAAACAAAAGTAAAGAGAAAAATTAACATGAAGATTCCTGCAACCTGAAGTGCTATCTCAGGAGTCACAGAAAGATCAATGCTGATTTTCCATGGCTGCTGCCCTCAGCCCAGGCTGCACCTGGAGTCCAGAGCCTGGGCATACAGCAGTGTTACAGCACGCTTACCTCTCCAGCAGCCAGACAGACTGTCCTGTGCTCTCCCTTCCCCCAAGCCCTCCTTTCCTATGAAACTGAGCATAATAAATTTCTGCTCTGCCTGAGCAAAGATCAACTTCGGGATTCACACCATTAAATGATAAAGTGTAGGAAATTAAACTTTGTTCCCTGGGAGCTTGTTCTGCTCTCTCTCTCTGCTGTTCCCAAAAGGGCAAGTTCAAAAAAGTAGAAAAAAACAGCAAAGTGAGCTCAACTGCATTTCTCTGGTCTAGATGCTTCCCCAGAGTACCCAGAGAGACCTGACTCCCCAGGGCAGTCTGCCTGGACCAGAGTATCCACAGCACTCCCATCTCAGTGCTGCTCCCAGCACTTCTAATGGAGGGAACTGATGGAGGAGGACTGGGAAAACTGGTGTTACAGACCAGGCTCCATCATCCATTTCTTCATCCCAATCATCAGAAGGGAGCTTTCCTTTCTCCAGGAAAAGCTGGATTTGCAGGTCACATTAAGGCACTCAGGCAGGGAGCAGAGAGGGGATGCCTTCATTCTCCAGGGGGATGTGTGGGGGGGGGGGTGGGGGGGTGGGGTGGTGTCTCCAGGCGTGCAGCAGGCTGAGATTAACCCAAATGACCCCTTGTTCCCAGGAGATGTGAGTCAGAGTGAGTCAGCTCCCCTGAGACCGCCCTTTTCACTCTCAGCTGCATAAAAAACGCTGTATTATTGATGGCAAGCTTAATGAGGAGGCAGGAACAGCGATGGAAAACAATCATACTCCTCAGTGGGGCACATGCAGCCTTTAGTGCTCAGACTCAGTCATCTTCCTCTCTGTGCCCGGACATGGTGTGTGTCCCAAGGAGATTTCTGAGCAGGGCTGCTCCTTGTGAAAGCTGCTCCTCCAAGGAGAAATGTCTCTTTCCTGTGCAGGACGTCCAGCTTTCCCCTTTTCCACCAGCAAGCTAACTGGGACAGGACCTGCCACCTCTGGAGACCCACTATCATCTTTTTTCCAGCCTGGTACAAGGCTGTGCTTTCTCCTAGAGAAGGAAGGAAAAATCACCTAGGCCAGGCTCCGAAGAAACACACCATTGACTCTGCTGTGGCTCAGGGGAAGTGATGAACCCACAGGAATGGATTTGGCTGCTGAGGAGCAAAGCTGGCTTGGTCTTAGATCCTCATGCACCACAGATATTTACGGGGGGAGAGGACCAGCCTGGTCTGTGTTTTTTAAGGTTGTATTTCTGCCTGGTTTAGCAAATATCAGTCTATTTGTGTTGATGGCAATCAAGCTGCCCTGGTTTTGCCTCTTTCACTTGGAATCAAAAGGCAGCTAGCTCAGTGTCTATGAGATTGTGGAGCAAATTTGTGTGGAAAGATAGAGAAACTGCTGTTTATGACCCTGCTTGGGTTTCCCAGTCGGGCCAGCAGATTTTCCTTGTGGCAGCTGCCATTGCATACTGCAGAGCCTTTTTCTTCGGAAAGATGGTAGTTTAAATTGGAGTTAGACTTACGGCACCTGCCAAGTTCAACATGCCTCTGAGACAAACACAGCTCTGTCCATGAGAGGCACCCGACTGCTGAGGCTGTGCAAAGGCCAGCTCAGCTATGGAAAACATCAGGGAGAGGACTTGGCTACCTCAAAATGCAACTGCTTCTTGTAATATAGACATAAACTTTTCAAGGAAGGGTTGCTGGAAGGGCAGAGAGAAATGTGAAATACAGGTCCAGCTATTTTATTTTTATTTTTATTATTATTATTAGTGCAAGAGTTCATTCAAAGTTCCCCTAAGCTGCACACAGGCATTGCTCTGTGCTGGTTGTCCCTGTGCCAGGACTGCTCATACCTTTCCAGCACTCACACCATATGTCCTAGAGTTGGACTCCATCTCACTCTGTCCCTGTCCTCACCAAGCTGCGTCCCCAGCAAGAAGGGATAGTGACAAACTGGGATCCATATGCTCTCCAGGATCTCTGAACTGCTTCTCCTGGGTGCCACTGGAGAAAAATTGAAGCATCCTAGGCAACATCCTGGTGCAGGAGTTTGGGGGCAATCCTTCAAAAGTTGGTCTGAGCAGCGTTGTTTTGCCCTTGATGTTTCAGGGAAAGAGTCAGAGCATGGAGAAGAGCAGCTTGCTGCCCTAACCCATTCCTATTCCTGTTTCTCTCATGGGAATGTGACCCTCTTTATCTTTAGAACATGCAGCAGCCCACACTGAAGAAATCAAGCTCCCATTCTCCACACAAGGCTAGGATCTGTGGTTAAAGTAACCTTACCAGTAACCTGGACACTTATAAATCCATTCTGCTAGCCTCATTACCTGTCCCAATTAGCCATCAGTACCCACCAGGAAGGTGTCTGTAAGCAAAAGAGATCAATTCCTCTCCAGGCAGAAAACACTTAAAAGAGACCCTACACAGCCACACAATGTGGGGATCCCTAAGTTGTGATGCTACAAGAAAGAGCAAAAGCCATGGCTGATGACCTACACATCTTTTTGTGAGTCCCTTACATTTTAGTCCCCTAGAAGGAGCAGCACAAGGGCCTGATTAACAAAAATGAATATAAAAGCTCCTTGTGCCACAGTAAAAGATGAAGCTGAAAGGAGGACTTTTTCCAGACTGGTGTATGAATTAGCCCTATAGCCTGGAGAGAAGGATGGAGTGAAAAGGGACATGCTGCCAATGCTAAATCTGTTGCAAGGAGCAGTTTCAGGAACACAGTGGCAGCTTTGACCCCTTATTCTCACTCCCAGGACAAGCTCAGCCCTAAATCCTTCAACATTCTCTGCATGAGCAGATCATCCCTCTCAGGCAAAACCCATTGATCTCAATGGCCCTCCTGGGGCTGGTTAGGGGAGAGGTCATGGTCAGAAGAGACGGGGAGGCTGGGAAGGGAAAGGAAGGGGAAATAGTTGTGGAAACATTTGGGCAAAGTGCAGCTGAGGCCAAGCCCATTCAGATGGCATAAGGGCACCAGCTGTAGGGACTTAATGAAATGTAAGGTGATGGGATGGAGTTGAACTGCTGGGCAAGTGCCTTTAGACAAAATGGCCTGACTTTTGGAAACTCTGACTCAAAGAAGCTGGGATACCCCTTGGATATGCATCCATGTCTAGAAAAGTTTTCTAAGGTCCTTGCCTGGGCCTGATCTTGTCCTTCTTGTTCTCTTCTGCATTATTTTGCCAGGAAAAACATCAATGCAGCTTCGCAGTTTGAACACTGCCCTGCCCAGCTCCAAGCAGGAACATGGTAGCTCTGTGTCTTGCATCCCAGCTGAGCACACCAGCTGTTCAATACTTTTTCTGCATTTCTTGCCGCCTTCTTCTTCTTCTTTCCCTGCCATCCAGCACCCAAGAAATCCATCTGATTTTCCTTATTTTCTCTGTCCCCGCAATTCACTCTCAGTCCAGTAGATCCAGCTGAATTATTCACTGAAATCATTATCATTAATCCAGCCTATTTGCTGAGCCAGCCCTGGTGGGCAAATCTATTTTTCATTCCTAAGTATTTGCCAAAATAACCTGGGCGAGCCATTTAGCCTGGGGCCATTCATAGTAGCTATTTGTGTTCCTTTCCATTAAAGCTCATCTCTTCCATCCTGGCCAGTACAAGTCCTGGGCAATGTCAAAACCTCACTTGGCTGCTGTTTTGAGCACCTTGATGCTGGGCACAACCCCCTAAACCATTTCTGCCTCAGCAACCTTTCTTTGCTGCCAGAATGGCACAACACAACTTGGCAGAGCGCAGCACTAGAGGTGGGGCTGTAACTCCCTAAATTAATGCCTTTCCCCCTGATAAATATTACAGGGGTTTTTTTATTCTCCCCGGTCATAACTTTTCCTGGCCATGGACACCAGAGTTACGTGGATTTTCTGTTTGCTTCTTCAAAAGTGCACATGCATATGGGTGGAGAAATTGTACAAAATGCCAAAGATTATATTTTTCCAAGTGTTGTAGTAGTTCTATGGTTACGGTCACAGAGAGCAAAGGAAATGCAAACGTTCAGCAAAGTGGCCACAGGAGCTGGAACTGAGCCTCTGTGCATAAGAGTGGTGTGTATTTAACACAGGCAGCCACAGGCTCAGGGATCTCTTTCAAAATATAACCCGAGCAGTGTTGAAGCCTAATCTGTTGGGAGAGTAATATCTGGGGGATGGCTGCTTCAAAACTACACATTGTTCTGTTTGCTTATTTCCATTTTCTAAAGCCTGGCAAGAATGTGCAACATCCTCAGATGCACAGAACCCTTTAGTCACTTACATAGATCATTGCTATTTGCTAACAATGTAGCAATGTTTAATATAAATTAAGATGTTAGCTATGCGTGCATATTGCAATTTGAATTTGGATTCACTCCCTGCTATATATGGGTCTATTAGTAATTTATTTGTTGTAAATCCTGACAAGTTAAAAATCTCTCAGCTATTCAGTCAAGTTTTTATCAAGAATACTGACACCTAACCCAGAAGACTGCAAGCTAAGACCAGTCCAGACCCTGCAAATATAAATAAAATTCAACTTTTGAGATGTGTGGTGTTTAAAAGGAGCCCTGGATTAGCCAGACATCACAAACTTCATTCCTTCAGACTCCACAATCATGAGGATCCAAATCTGTGGTTGTTCTTACAAGTAGGATGACAGAAGAGACAAACTGCTTGAAATTGCTTTCAAATTTATGCCCAAAAGCCAAAGCTGATTACACCAGATATACATTTGGCCCATAAACTGCTGAAAAGCAAATAGGCAGTTATTTTCTTAGCTTGCAAGACAGAAGATCCACCCTTGAACAGAACCACAGTCAGCACTGAAGCCATACCTCCCCTGCATGCACACTCATATCTCCTCCGGTATCTTTTCCCATCTGCTATCTGCCACAGTCGTCTTTGGATCATGCAGCCTGTTTCTGACCATCTCCTTCTACCATCCTTTAATTTAAAAATGATCATCAGCCTCCCCTGTAGCATTGGTGGTGGGATGCAGACAGGCAGGTGCTCTGGAGCTGCCAACCTACCCACCATTTGCACTGATTTATTTTCTATCCATACCTTGACAGTATACCTTTGCCTGGCCAGAGAGGACTCTGCTTTCCTGTGCCTCTGTCAGGGCTATAAAGCAAACAATAAAAATGCTGTGTGTCAAGACATCGGATTTTGGGTGTTCTGCTGTAAATATTTTATCCTCTAGTAATGAGTTTTTGCAAACAGGTGATAAAATGTGTTTGCACCCTCCATTTTAGGTAAAAATGATGCACAATAAGCACACCCGAGGAGAAAAAAAGATATTGTTCCACAGCTTGATGTATTCGTCGTTTTACACCTACACGCTGCATGAAATGAGTTGCCATCAATCAGCTAGGAAATGCTTTGTGTGAAGGGAGCCATGTTTTAGAGAACCAAAGGATGTGCAGCAGAGCTTTTCATCATGAGGATGAGGCACTGCTCTGGGAAATGGTTGTTTCCTAAGATAAAGCCCCATGGATTAAAATTCAACCCAAGAAAAAACAGTAAAATTATACAGATGCTATGAAACAGCCCTGGACCAGCTCCCAGAAACACTATTAACAAAGGCATTGCACAAAACCTCTACTTCCTGTGCTGCACAGTGGTTCCTCATCTTCCTCTCTCTCTACCCCCACAAGGGCAGGAGCCCAGCTGACACAAACAGTGATTCTGTCCAGGTTGAAAGACAAATTTGCATCATGTGGAGACTCATAAGTAAGGGGAGAACTCTACCACAAGGCCTACTTCTTTTTATATAGATGAGCCAGTCTTGAAACTTATAGTTGTTAAAGTTTGATGGCTAGGGCTCATATTTGTGTGAAAATTTTACCAGATTTGTGCACCTGATCTCCAGGCAATTTTACTTAAAACTTGGATGTTCATACAAGCTAGAAATATATCTATGAGGAGAATCAAATCCTGTTCAACCTGACCTTGTGTGTTTCCAGGGGTAGGGCATCAACCACTTCTCTGGGAAATCTGTGCCACTGTTTTATCACCCTCATTGTAACAGACTCTTCCTTGTATCTAGTCTGAATCCACCTTCCTTTAAATTAAAACCACTACCCCTTGTTCTGCTGCTACTCACTCAAATGAAAAGGTTTATCCCCATCTTTCTTATGAGAAAGCAACCCCTTCAGGTACTAGAGAGCTGCTACAAGGTCTCCCTGGGTCCTTCTCTTGTCCAAACTGAACAATCCCAACTCTGTCAGCCTGTCCTCATAGGAGATATGCTCCAGCCCTCTGGTCATTCCTGTGTCCCTCTTCTGGATTCATTCCAACAGGTCCAAGTCTTTCCTGTCCTGAGGATTCCAGCACTCCTGACACCCTGGTTACACTACGCTGAGCAGGTATTGCTAGGAGACAACAAAAGAATGAATATGACATGGCCTTCTCTAGGTATGGCTCAGATGTAAATCTGAATTGAGGAAAGCTTGTGGAGCCTGATAGTCTGAATCCAGAATCACAAAGCAAAGTAGTCAGCTTTGCATGGACACAGGGCAAGCAGTCTGCCAATGACACAGATTTCCTGCCACTGTTGCACATTGACTCCTACTTAAAACATATGATTTTTAAGTAAGCGATCCCAGGAACACATGGGAATCATGCAACCACAGCCCCAGGTTCCCAGCACCATTTCTGCTTCTGACCACTACAGTGTGATGAACCTCCTCATTGCCTGCCCTATGCCCATGGATGCTTCTGATGCATGCAGTGGGGCTGGGGATGAGGAGAGCTGTGGGAAGGGGCTGGTATCTTCTGGGAAGAACAGATGGTCTCAGCCTTCCCATGGCAGCTGCAGTTGCACCTGTTTATAAATTGCTGCAAAGTGCCAATTTTCATTATGCAAAGCACTGAAAACTCATCTGTTGGAAACCACATTTCATCATAACCTACACAAACTTGATCTTGAATGGCAACCTGGTGATTAAATGAAACTCTATTAGCCTGGATCTATTTTTGAATCACATTTTAACCATCTTCTCATTTTTACACCTGACAATTTTCATGCAGACCATCTCCCTGCTGCAAACACATGGGAAGCTGAGCCCAGCAGACAAACACAGGGAAAAGTTACAAGATTTAAAGAAGACAGAGGATTTATGCCTGTCCCTCTCTCTCTGCAGAATTCCTGCCTGGGGACCAGGGTCCAGCTTTGTTTGAGGGCAGGGTCAGATGACTGCTCTGTCAGAAATTGCCATGCTTTCCGCTGAGATACGGTATCAGTGCACACTGGTCACCTTGGAAAAAGAATTACTTGAAAGAGGCTATTCTCACAGGAACAAAACTCACCTTGCTGCCTGCTCTCTCTGCTCAGTTCCAGGCAGTGATCTGCAACCAACTGCAGGAACAGGAGGGGCCGGTGAAGGAAGGGAATTGAATGCTTAAACACTTGGCTGCATATTATGAAATGTTTTACATGTAAAATAGGTTAAAGGATACCATGAGGAAGAGAGAATATGGAACAGCAGGTTCATGGTTACTGGTATTGGTCTAACAAGCATTCCTGATAAAGTCAAAACACAGGAAAACAGCATCTTAAGGAAAAAGAGAAGCTCAGATCAGATTTTTGGGTATTCTAAGGAGTTCTAAGCCTTGTAAAGAATTATGATTAGCCTGAATGACAGCATTCAAAGCACCAGGAGAGCTCAGTGAAGCAAATCACACTGAACTAAAATTAGCAGCATCTAAAATTCAGCCGTCTACTTGGCATACACACACAATGCTTCCCTGGCCCCAGACCCATCACATCATTCAGCCTTCCCAGTGCCATCAGCTCCTTGCTTTCAAAAGCACTGCTGAGTGAATTGCTGCTGTTCACATGCAGCCTCCACCTGTCTGGAGACAGCAAGCTCAATTGCTAGACAGAGGTTGGGTTTTTCTCCCCTAATATTTCCTCCAAGGCTTTTTTTACTGATTGTTTTGCAGGCAGCTGGAATTCAAGATGTAAAAGTAGGGACTGTCTGTCAGTGAAAGGATGGGAAGAAATGGATATAATGGGGTGAGATCATATATCTAGAAATAAGCTGGAATCCCACATGGTTCAAAATGGACATGAACCATGTCCTGAGAAGAGCAAGGAAGGGTTTACTGTGATTCCCAGGCTATGGCTATGGAGCAGTAAGAATTAAGGTCTTCTTCTAGGGGGACTTGGCAGACAGAATGAGTGGAAATAAAGGTTTGCTGCTCTGCCCTAGGTCCTGTGTATTGCATGCATCTGTTCACAGCGTACACCTGGACTCACCTTAAACATCTTTTCAGCTCCAGGCTCACTATTTACATTTGATGCCTGCAGTCCCATATGCACACACATCAAGCTCTGAGCCATGCTTAAGCATACACTGCCCTGGCCCAGGCCCACATTCTTGCTCCTAGGACCTGGAGGAACTGCTGTGATTGTGCTAGATTCATTTGCCTGCAGTAATCCCAAAGCCAACTTTTGGAAGTTAGAAACTTTGAGCCCCATCCATGTTTTAGCTAAGAGTCAGTGTAGATGGAAAATATTCAGGTGAAGGGATCCAGTGCTTGTCACCTCACAGACAGCTTAGCTGTGCGGACTAACTCCTCCTAGGGATCATGAAAAGGATGACACAGAGCATTAGGACAGAGTGGCAATCTAGCTTCCTGTGCAGCATTCATTTCCATCTCTACAAAACCCCTCAGAAATGGATGGACTCCATGATCTTGGAGGTCTTTCCGACCTAAATGATTCTGCAAGTCTATGATTCTATGAAATACTGGGAAATGCTGAATATGTTTGGGGCCTTTTTTCTGAAGAAACAGTAGGGTGGGAAATATCTCCCATGGCTCATATTACAAAACCTTCATATGCACAACTGAAAACCAAGAGAGTTTCAGGTGCAATAAAAGCCCCACGTCCCATGATTACACTGATGTAAATAATGGAGAGTCCCTATTTACCTTTTACAAGGGCTTTTCACTTGTTTCCATGAGCATTTCACATCAGATAAAACACTGGACTGGAGAGGACACTGGATTTCCCTAATACAGTAATTTCCATGCTACTTTTTTTTCTGACAGCCTTGATCTTCTGATGTCTCACAGCGGAGTTTCTTCTCACCCATATCCCCTTTCTGCACAGATATGTGCCACCTGCATCCTTGTGATAAGGCGTTTTCACAGGTTTTCCTGGGTACAGCCTTTAAAAGAAGAGCTACAATCAAAAGGATGCATTTGGGTGCTAATGGAGCCTGCTGTGTTCCACCCGCTGGAAAAGGACACAATTTATGGACAAGAAGCAGTGGAAGCTGCAAGACGAGAGAGAGTGAGGAAAGGAGGAGGTACAGATGCTGGTCTGGCTTGGAACAAAACAGCCACCCATGTGCTTTGTTTACTTCATCTTTCTGTGTCCCCAGGTTTTGTTTTAGGTTCTGCAAACACCTGATCCTGATACCGTCTACCACTGAACGAGAAGGAATTTGTCAGCTCCCAAGCTCCTCCAGAACAGCTTCACAACCCTCCTTCATCTATCACCCTATTTTATGTATCCTCCCATCTCCTTGAGGTGGTTTGCAGATCATCACCAGTGCTGACCTTTTCAACTCACCTTACCCCGATGGAGACAGGCTGTGGCACCCAAGGCCCTTTTTAGTCAGCAGGTTTCCATTATTACCCTGATGCTCAGTCATGCCAAGCCAGTGCTGACTTCCAAAAAAACTTCCTGCCCTGATAGCTACCTCACCTTGCCATTCCATGGAACAGGAAACATGGACACATATCATTTGGACCACCAAATTAGAAATCTTCTATGTCATGCAAGTAGCAGGTAGGATCCTCAAATGCTGATAGTAAAGTAAAGTGGGGGAGGACAGCACTTGCTCGGAGCACATAAATGCTGGTTCAGAAACAGCATTTATATTACACGGCATAAAAAGCAGTGTGAGGCATGATCATTCAGGCTGTTACCCCTGTGTGTTTTGTCTGCCTAACATTTTGCATGATAAACAAATGCCGAAGGTTTCCTGAAATGCTTGGAGATGACTTATTTGCAGCAGATCTCAAGTGCAGCAGGTAAGAGCCCTCAGGCTAAAGCCTTGCCTTTTGCTAGACTTGCGAACTGCTACCCCAATTTTGTCTGTAGATAAAGCATTAAAAATTAATAATTTTTGCTCCCCCTCATTCCTTTCCCTTACTTCTCTTCCCGCTGCTCACTTGAGTTTGCCACAGAAGCCTTCTAGCACTGAGCCAAAACACCCCACAGCAAAGCAGTGATCTCTTTTAGAGATGCTGGGATCCCATGCTGCTTGAACACTGGTGCCATATACTGCATTGCAGATGCTGGGGACTGAGGGAAGAGGAAAGCAAGGGGGAGGAAAACAAGAGCAAAGGACAGAAGCTGAGAAACAAGGACTTTGTCATGGCAGCTATTCTTGGGCCTGGCTTGAGGGATGTTGTTTGCCACTGGGAAACTGCACACAGGAAAACTTCCCCTGCAGGAATGTCAAGAAGGTTATGAACAGCTGGGACTTGAGAAACATCAAGTTTTCCACAACACCTTTTCTTCCACATACATACACAAACGCAATGAAATGCTGTATTTCTCCAAAGGAGCCCTGCCTGATCTTTAGCCCAGGATGGAGGCAAATGGGAACAGAACCTAGATGTGAACAGCAACTTACAGCATTTCCTAACTTCTGATTAATGGACTCCATAACTGCAGAAGCCCTCTTTTCTAGTTTGTAGGTGTCAGGATGTTGATTCACACACATACATGGACATACCCAAGGTAGGTTTTCGGCCACCACCAGTGCGCAGAGCACTGCTGGGAACAGGGAAGCCACAAAGGTTATGCAAGCCAGAGAGCAAACTACAGAGCAGAGTGATAAGACATCTCCTAGGCAGAACAGCACTACACCCATCATCTGAGTCATGGAGGCTGGGTACCCAAGCAACAATATCAATGGTTATGCTCTGGTGAGGCTTCTGGGAGGTTTGGGAAGAGGCAGCAGAGTTATACTGGTCAACACAAGTACGCAGGAACAGTTACTGCTGCCATCTTCCTACACCTTTCCAAATGAGTTATCTCTCCACCAACCAGTAGATATGTCCACTCAATCATTGCACTGAGTTAGCCTGCAATGAAGGAATGAACTTCCCTCCTTGCTCTGCATGCTTAAAGAAAGGGTAACATTGCCCAGAAACGTGTTTCCTGACAAGAGTAGGCACTCATCATGCATCAGCCTCTGGCAGATTGCAGCCTCCCAGACTTATATGAAGATACAGGTATTTTTCCTGCTTTTAGGGAAGAACGGCCAACAGCTCTTTTGCAAATGTCCTCTCTAGTAGCAACAGGCTGCCCAAATTCCATGGCAGTGGTAGTTTCCTGCCTGGTAAGCACAAATTTAACAACTAGGAGAAGGTTTTGCAAAAGGTCCTTTTGTGGCTTTTGCTGCTTAGGAACAGGGGCTGATAAGACTGACTACAAGTTTTGCATAGACCATTTTCAGATTTTCCTTTCTGGGCCATACAGACTTCTGCCTGAGGCATTGCTATTTAAAAAAAAAAAAAAAAAAAGCCAAACTTAATCTGCTCAACAGATTTGTTGGCAAGATATGGGTCTTACAGTTAATTCTGTCTGAGTACTTGTTAGACGCACTTATGTACATGCATGTTTTTATTTACAAAAACTGGCACGCCCATGTCTGGCTTACTTCATAGCCTTTGTTCCATAGACCTGGCAGGGCTTCCTAAAAACAGGATCCCATGTTCAAACCCATTATTCCATTTGCAAATAATGAGGTTTAATTTTGCTTTCGATAGATATTCAGGGGAGTAGATCTTGACTGCTTTGAGTCTTTACAGCTCATGAAAGCAGGAGAGGTGTCAACACAGATAAGACAAGCATGCTTTTAAGTCAGAGCAAATACTCACAGAAAATGTACTGCATTCTTCCAGTCTGGTAACCCCAGAGTGCACTGGGCTGCTCTGTTTACTCTGGAAAGGAGTCACTCCCCTCTGTGTGAGAGTTAGACAGAGGCTCATAGGACTGACAAAGTTATTTGTTACAAATAATTTTAGAGATTTCAGCCTTCAACGCTTCTTTTTGCAAGCAAGTTTGTTTGCAAGCAAGGCCCCCTTTTTCACACAGACCTCTATTCATAGTTAACCTCTCCTAGCAAGTACTCCAGGCAAATTTCAGCCTCCCAATTGTTTGCATGCTGTGTCCACTTGCCATTATTAGTTCTGTGGAGAGTGGAGAACTCCAAGATCCTGCATGAAAAGGACGATTAATTCCCTCTGGCCTAAGCAGAAGGAGGCAGCCCAGCCTCAATCAGCAATGCACTGGTAGGAAGCACACCATGCCTGGACAAATGTGTTTATCCACCACCTCCTCCACTGTTAGACTATCACTTCTGCTGTAAACTCCAAGACACCCAGGAGACTGGGTTGTGTTGTGATAGATGCTTATGGTACTTTTGGCAGGTGAATCATTTATTTGCTGGAAATAAAAAAAAATAAATAAAAACTGCTGTTTCAGGGTAGCCAAACCTATTTGTAAATTCAGACAACTCCACTCTCCATGGAGTATTTGAACATTTAGCAAGCCAACCTGACTGAGAGCAAACTCTTCCAGTTTCTGCTGAGATGAAAAGGTTACCACTCCCAAACACAATTCACTGTCCCAGAATTTTCCCACTCTAGGGGAAGCTATCACATTGACCTTTTTTATCCACTTCACATTGTTTGATTACTTCCAAACTCAAACCTGTAAACTCTCCAGCTTAATAATTAAAAAAAAAAAAAAACAACAAACATACTACTATTAAAAAGAATTTTTAAGATTTGCTGGATCTTTAATCACTGCACTATTTAAAGTTATGCAGGTATTGTAAAGTTACACAGCAATAACAACTGATGACAAGAATGTGGGGAAAAAAGTTATGACAGCTGGGGAGAGAGAGGAGAGGAGAGGAGAGGAGAGGAGAGGAGAGGAGAGGAGAGGAGAGGAGAGGAGAGGAGAAGGAAAAATAATTGGACAGAGAGCTGAAAAAAATTTGGGCTTATTTCAACAGCTGAAATAAGTCATCAAGGTCAACAGCTGAAACAGGGATTTAAGAAGAGAGCAGGCAAGTTCGTGGAAGAGTAATACCTTGAGTGTTACTAATACATAGAAAGCATGTTTGATTGAGGAAATCCCTGAAGATAGTTGAAGGCCAGGAGCACTCTCAGGAAATGCATGCTTGATATGCTCAAAGGCTTCCTCAGGCACCCACATCTGGCCACTGCTGGAAGCAGGACACACCATTAGGCAGATGCTTGGTCTGTCACTAGAGAGATACTTGACACCTGGCTAAACAGATGTGGTGGGCAGCCTACACACCTGAGGAGTTGGATGCTAAATTCAAATCTCTGTGTCAGTTCCAGCTGAGAAAGTCTGATGAAGAGATGATTCATTTGGGTAGCAATGACATAGGGCTAGACTGTGGGATAAAGAGGGGGAAAGTAGTAATGGACCTTGAGCATTACCTGTTACATACACACTCATTGCATAGTCAAGCAGTGCTTTTTTAAGGGTCTTTAAAGACCACAGATCAAGGCTCACTGTGAGAACAAGTGATTCCAATGTGTGAGGAATATAAGCTGATGACAAGTCTGTTTTCTATGTCTCCTCCAAAGGATACAAGGGTCCCTGTGATCAAGTAGCATTTGCTAATACATGCTTCCAAAGAAGCACTTTTCCAGTCCTTAGAACCTCTCCTAACAGTTTTACAAAAGTAATGTCGCCTCTACATTATAAGGTCAAAAAGACTAGTTTTTTCTTTTAACAAAAGCTGTTGGAGCAAGTAGGATAAGTGACAGCATTTGGATTTGATCTGCATCATTAATACTGACTTCTAAAGAAGGCAGTTCACACAGGGCAGGTGATAGGATCAAATATATTGTTTAGGCGGCCCCACGAAGAATAACCATCCATCTTCCCTGCATCCTGAAGCTTTCCAGAGTGTGTAAATGACAACACTTTCATGTCACTAGATCAGCCAGTTGGAACAGTCCTGGGACCATTTCTTTCAGCAGTTAGTATTGCTTGTACACAATCTCCCTGTAGAGGAATCACAAGGTCTTTTTCTAGACGTGCTAAGAGAACTAAAGCATCACCTCTCAGAAATCCTGTGGTGACTTGGGTAGATTTACATACACTATTGGCCCCTGCTGGGTTAATTTAGGCTACTGAAATGTATGTTGTTGGTCACACATAATAAACATAATATGTTTTCCTATGGCAGAGTGGAATAGAATTTTAAGAGTATCAGGAGTATGTTGAGCCCTAAATGTCCTATTTAACTTTTGTCTGGCACTGGCAAAGTTTTAAACTTAATTATCACAGATGAGAGGGCAGATGAGGAGAGGTGAAAGTATTGGTAAGAACTGCAGGTTCATCTCAGCATGAGTCCAAGTCATGGAGCTTTTGTTCTTGAAAAACATTTGGTATTTGCACAGACAAACTTTGAGTGATCTGCATCTTGCACTGAACTACCAAAAGCCAGGTACCATGTTGAGACATAAGCTGAACAAAGCCCGTGCATCAAGCACTGGCCCTGGGAGCAGTTTGCCAAGTCAGTCTCATGTCCTGCCTTTCCAAGGTATCTGAGTTCACTGGCCATTGCAAAACTGCTGTCCTAAGCCATTAGTAATGCCTGTCTTAACCAAGAGTCCTGTAAGCTCAGCACAAATTACAAATCACAATTTGTGTTGTGATTTCTGTAGGAGAATAGTGTATAACCTCCTATGCCAATCTCTATAGACCCTTCATGTGTCTCTGTCATGTTTCTGCCTAGGAATTTTACCCAGAGCTGAATCAACAAGGATTGACATAGCAAAGGATGTGTGCACCAGCACCAGGCCCAAAAACGCCCTTGTACTGCAGACATGAGACCTTCCCTCATCTTGCAAGCTGAGGGTTTGAAAACTTCCTCTCTCCACATCTGATTTTTCTTCATTAACAGTCCAAAGCAAGGTGCAACACTGACCCTTTCTCCCCATGGAGATGGGGTATGGTAGTGTGGAAGCCCATGGGGAGAGAGCTGTCAAATTAGACCCTCTTGCTTGCTCCAGGGAATGAGCTGAATGGGTCTCTCTGTTCCTGGGAGGACCATCCCTACTGGTGGCAATAGTCCTTCAGGCAGATGCTGTGGGCAAGCTCTTTCTGAACAGTATTAATGGTGAGCCTTGCCCATAGGGATCCCAACTCTTTTGCTGCATGTCAGCTCCTGGGCCTCCTTCACTAAGAATTCACTAATCTATAGGGTAGCTTTTCCCAGTCAGAAACCCTAACAGCTAGAGATAAATTAAAGCCGGAATTGGAGCTGGACCAAGAACATTTGAGTAATCCATCCAGCCTAAGCAAGATCCCCCAAGACAGAAAATCTCAGCAAGAGCCTAGAAAGAGATTATAAAAGAAAAGAAGCCCAGGCACCACAGTTATAATGGTGGGATGGCCCACCAGAAATGAGAAAATATCAGAGGCTGCAAAGCCTACTACTTCTTCCGGCTGCTATAAGTGCAAGTCAAAGTATAAAGCGACTTCAGCTGTGAATAGAACTTCTTTTAGAAAGAGAAAAATTGCATCCTTTGGGACTTATGGTTTATTTCTTGTGGCTCTATCCTACAGCATCTTCTGCTCTTGCCCATCCCTGAGTACCTGGGAGAGGAAAGCTAATGAACCCCATGCATGAAAGTGCAAGCTCAGACTGAGCGTCAGCCTGTTGGTTGTATTTCCCCATTACCAGAGTATGGTAACACCAATCCTCAGAGACAAACATACAGGAAAAAATGTACCTGCCATGGGTTAGGGTTACATCCTGGTACTGGAGAGCCCATGGTGCAGTGGTCTTTTCACAGGCTAAAACCACATCACAGGTGCCTGACCAGGGTGGCAGGGACATTTGCCAGGTAGCAGTGCTGGGATTTTACAGCCCATTTCTTGACTGTAAGCCCTGCTTTGCCTCTTGTGCAACAACGATGTTCTTGAGGTCAGAACTTTTGTCTTTATCATGTAACTCCACTGACATGACTGCCCTGACTCCCAGTTCGGGCTCTTTCCCATTATGGGGGGCATACTGCTGAGTACAAGGGCTGGCCAATACACTTTCATCTCCCCCAAAGGCATCGCTGGCTAACAGCATGCAGCACACTTCCCATCACAATTCCACAAAAAGTTGGAGCAGTGTTTCTCTTGCTTGCACACAGACACATCACAGCCTTATGCAGTGGCTACACAGGACAAGTAAATTTCTAGCAAAAATGCCTTTAACTGTCCTAACTAGAGCACTGCCTTGAGGCTCAGTGAGGCTTGGGCATACAGGAAGGTGCGTAAGCATAGAAAGTATGAGAAATCTGAGCAGAGACAAAGGGGACTTGTATCAAAAGTAAGTGGGAGAGAATTAAGACTGCCAAGCTTTTAAGAGGAATTGGAATTTAATGAAGTGATTGAACAAAGAAATTGAAAGCCTCCTTTGCCTCCTGCAAGGGTCGGATGGATCTGAGCAATACTCGGCTTGGCTGCATTACAGGGTTGTTATTTAATTTTAAAGAACTTGGAAGCTTTCAATGTACTTTGTAATTCTATTGACATTTATGATTGGAGATACTTAATCTTGAAAACACAAACACAACACTGATCTGTCTCTCACCCAAGAGAATTGGGAATCATTGTCTGCAGCTTTTAAATGCAGCCAGTCTAGGACCTGCTTGCCACAAGCCAGTCTTTACCTTGCTCTGATAATTCCAAGCAGGGACCTTGTGCTTTGCAGAGCTGAATTATTCAATCCTGAATATTTTTTTTACTTTAAAACTACCTTGTTTCATATCTACCTTGCAAGGCTGGCTCTCAGGTCTTGCTTCTAGAGAAAGCCCCTGCCCTTTCCCTGCTGTCTTTGGGGTGGGACACTTCTTACAATCCTGGCTGGAATGAGTGGAGACATGGCCACATCATCTACACATCAGCAGCAGAGCTAGTGCAGATTGCTTTTTAGACCCCTGACTGCATAGACAAACCAAGGACTTGACATCCCAGGCTCATTCCTGGGCATCTGCAAAGCTACAGCTGAGCCTGTGTGTGTGTGTTTTGGGGTGTGCACATAAGCACACACTTGTTATGCATTGTACAGCTGACACTGGCTGGTTACTTCTGGCTCATTCTTTCTCTCTAGGCAAGGATCCCACAGAAACTGTGAGAAATATTAAGTCTCATATTAAGACAAATATCCAATTCATATATTTCAAAGCTCAAGTCTGTTCACATGTGAGGGCAGATGTTGCCAGTAATCATGCATTAAAATGGAAGAATATATGTGTCAAGCCTGAAATTAATTAGGATCTGATTCTGCTCTCATTAACAGGCATGAAATTCCCATTGACTAAACAGGACGTTGTACCCTTACAACGGACTTTGGTCCTTAATTTTCACACCACAAAATAAGCACCAACGTTTCAAAGGAATTACAGTAGCAGAAAGCTTGACCCTTTGTATTCGCTACCAAATGTATTTTCACAGTATGACCAATTTGTAAAGCCTCACATTACTCTCCTTAGTTAGTGACTGAAGAGCCCTTTGAAGATCAAAAATGCTATTATTATTTCCATATTTTTGCCAAACCAAAGCTCCCATGCTGAAGCCATGTGTGTCACACGCAAAGCATTACCTTCGATGCTTTCTTTCTGAGCAGACCATTCCCATGTGTGCCTGTTGTTCTGTTTCCATGTCTGGTTTTAGGATCATTTTGTGAAGATGCAGTCAAAAAAGTGGCTCTTCTTCAGGGACAATAGGAGGTGTGGCTGAACAGGATGGCAAAGCAGGCTCTGATTTGGATTTCACAATCACATTAAGAAGCAGTAACCCAACAGCCATCTCAGGAGAGATCAGCAGAGATGGAGGGTGTGCTGGAGGTGGGGCAGTGGAACCCTCCTGGTCTGGGATGGGCAGGGTCAAAGCAAGGGAGGTTGAGGGGGACCAGGGAGCAACATACAAAGATGAGAGAAAAAAGGGGCAGCAAGGAAGACTTCTTCTTGACTGCCTCTCTCTCAACACAATGCCTGGTTGGTGGCATGTTACAGTGTGAGTAGAGCATGGGAAAGCAGATGAATTGCAGATTTGGACCAAGTGGAAACTTTAAGAGCCTCATGCTTTGCAAAGGGATACAAGACTCCCTTTTGTGGGCTGCTTTGCTGAAAATCCTCCCCTGTGAGCTCCCACAGCCACCCTGCATGCCCGTACAGTCAAAGGGCCGTAGCCAGAGGGGGACTGGAAGTAATCTAGAGAACAGCAAAATCCACAGGAATTTTTCCATTGATTTTAGTGAATATTTGATCAGACCCTGGGTGAGGCAGAACTTGCATGTTTGATACCAAATTCTTCTGTCTCCAGAGAGAAAGAGGAGGGTTGGTAGAAAAATGGGAAGTATAGGAGATGAAGCTGTCTCTCTTTTTTTTCCCCTTTTCTGTAAAGCTTCTGCTGTTTCGCAGACTAGCGGGTGCAGAGGAAAAGGGAGACGAAAAGGGCCAAATCACTATGTGGAGGAAGAATCTGCAGTGCTGAGATGAGGAAAGTCTGCCCTTTGTGAGACAGTATTTCTGATCTGCAGGCATATAAAGCCTTCATAATTGCTGGAGTCATTACTTGCAGTAGATGGCAGAGAGACATGACAGGTACTGCAGGCCACATAATAAGCTGGAATGAGCAGTGATGTTAATCCAATACCATCAAAGATAGGGCTCATCACAGGAACCCATTTAGAGTCCACAACAGCAGCCCTGATATTGCTAAGGAATATGTTTCATCTAAGTACAGACCTCACTTCAGTCCACGGCCATACATTTGTTATTTCCTCCTCTGCTCCCAGATGCTGTAGCTACAATTTATCCACCCCAGTTTATCCCATCCACAGATCTTTTGCACTGTTCGTTAGAGCCTGGATTCCTGCATTTTATTTCACTACTTAAACTATCTCCCATAATGAGGAGGCTGCTAACAACCTTACATAATGTATGAAAAAATTGACTTATCTTCCAGCCCAGCTTCTGAGGCTGCAGGTGCTGAGCTGTTCTGGTGCACTTAGGGACTGTAAGCTGAGTTTCAGTTCTCAATTATTTTCTATTTGTCATGATTCCCAGATGGAGCATCAGTGAACACTCCAGAATACCTTCTCACTTCCACAGCATGCCAGGTAAGGAGAATATGTCTAGACTGAAGGCAAGGCTGAAGCGAGGGATAATTTTTTCCTCTAGCAGCCCCCTGACAGCTTACAGCACAGGAGTGGCAGCTAGGGATTTATGGCTAGGTTGCTGAGTCCAAGCATCCAGACACCTTACTCAAGTTGCTTTTGTAGGGTTGGGAGACACAGGAAACAGCTGCTGAAACAGTATGGGGGGATGTGTTTAGTCAGAGTTTTATGAAACATACTCATGAAGGTTTATTAAATTCAAATTTAACTGTACAATTTATGGGCACTAAGCCTGATAGAGTTCCTGCAGACAGACTTGGGCAAGAACAGGAGCTGAGCTGCATTTGACTTCAGTGGTTATTGTGCCCAATTTTGTGTTGAGGATTTAACCTGTTCTTTAGTTTTAGCTCTTGAGTGATCTCTCTGAACTTTGCTCCTTTGAGAGTAACCAGAGTGCCCCATGCAAACAAAACAAGAGAATAAAGCAACTACAACTTTTAACTACTGCTGTAGGGGAAGCTGTGAGACACGACAAAAGGCACATATGAATTTTTACCAAAGAACTTAATTAGTTGATTGCTTATTTAGAAACTGTAACAGCCTGACCTAATAGCCCCGGCATTCATAGATTCAGTAGCAAAGGCTTGGTTTGGACATAAAAATATACCACAGCACTATCAAAAAACAACACTTGTTTTACTACATTTCTGGAATATAATGCATTTCCCTCCTAAAAAAGCAGAGTGACAAATTCCAGGGACTGCAATTAGCTTCCCATCTTAGTTTTGTGGCTCTTCTGTTTATTGGCTCTTGTCAAGGAAAACTTGTTCAACCAGGGTTCAACTCTGCCTTGAAAACTTGATTGATTCTACAGGAGACTCTTTATATATCCTTTATGACAAAGGACAGATAGGGGACATGACCGAAAGGGAACTGAAACCACAAAGAAAACAGCCATAAGGGACTGCTGTTTGCACTGGGGAAGCACTAGTCACACCTTGATCTTCAGATACCTGTTCCCTCCTTCTGCTGCAAACTGCAACTCCATCTCCTTACCTATGATTAATGCATTCACACTTCAGAAAACCTGTGGCACGTTGAGTGTCAAGTGAATTTTCAGGAGATTTACAACAACGTTTTGTGTTAAAAATAAAGTCTTGGTCTCTATGATGCCTAACCTTCTGCCTCTGTTCAACATTCCTGTACGGTTAAAAAGGAAACCCTTGTGTTTCTAGACTGTATTTGAAGGCATTAGCTTGTAGCTAAGATAATCTGGTAATGATTTATAAAGGTTTACATAAATCTATATGAGGTTACAGATTTTTGGCAACCTCCCCCCATCGGATCAGTCATTTCCATGGTTGCCTGGGAGTTTGTGCCCAGCTACCAGCAGCAATGCTGTCTTGGCAACACTGGATGGTAATGTGCCATGGCCTATGGTCAGAGCACTGTGGCAACCCAAGAGCACTCTGAGTCCCTTGTGGATTATTAGCTCCACCTGCACCTAGTCTAAATTAGCTTCCAAAGTTTTCTCCAGCGGCAATAAGAGGGACAACATGACACCATATGTTTTTGTTGGAGCCACACAACCATGCAAGAGGGAACTTGATCACTTATTGCTCCAGTCTGTTTAAAAATTTAAATTTCTTTTGCAGGGCAAAGTTAGGATTTTTTTAATAGGTTAAATTTGTATCATTTTTGCAGCAACATGCAAAGATTTCTTCCACATTTTCTTTCTTTCATTCCCTAGAATGCTTTTCATCCTTGAATTGCTGAAATAAATACTCCATCTTAAGCAACTCTGGATTCCTTGAGCTCAGAGGAGCTGAGCTTTTATTCAGTGGTAGCCATGCCATTGGCAGTGCAATTAGAAGTTGTCACCAGTCCGTTAGATCATCAGAAAAATTATATTCTGCACAATTTCAGACAAAGGCCCACAATGTGTACTAATTTCCAGGAAATTATTTGCTTTATTAGAAATATTTCCTTAGTTCACCATTCAAGATGTACAGAATGGCTTTCCAGGAACAATGTGTGCATTTAAATCTATAAGATTTAGCATCCCTCTTCCAAACAGCAGTGTCTTGCTGCCTGACCGCTACCTGTAAATCTTACGTGTCTCTCCAGAGCTCCCTTGTTACCCTGTGAAAGGTGGGAATGATCAGTAGCCACAAATGAAAGCTCAAAGGCCTCAGTCATGTACTTAGGTAGCTCATTATCACTCTCAGAAGAGAGGAAGGTATAAACAGATGACCCCTTACATTTCAGAGTCCAGTACAACATGCTCTCTAAAGCATTCATTGAGAAAGACCTTCTCTACCATCCTCATGAAGGGCTGCCCATGAGTTCTGGTGAGAGCCAGTCTTTTGCATTTCGGGTTCACCCAGAGAACCAAGTGAAAAAAATCTACCCATGGCTTCTGAGTCACAGATAAACACTAAGATCTAACAATTAAAGCTGTCTTAGTCCTCATTCCTCCTGACCCTAACACCTGAAATGCTCAGGGAAATAGGATCAGAATTCAGATAAACAATCCACACCATAACCAAGCACTCACCCCTTCTGCTCAACCTTACTATTCCAGACCACTCAAGGTGCCAAGGCTTTCAGAAATCCTCAGCCATGCCATCTCAGCCAGGATCTCTAAATGAAAGCTTTGCATGCCATCCTGGTGCTAATAGAACCAGACTACTGCCTGGCAAGCAGAGAAGCTGGCTTAAAACCTGAAGACTAGTCAGTTGGTCAATAGCCATTTTTAACTTTTTTAACTTTTTTTAACCATTTGCTACTTTGAACATGCTGTCCAGCTTCTGTCAGCTTGGAGGGTCCTGCCTCCACTGCCTGAATGGTGAGTGAGGGGCTCTCCCTTTCTTTCCTCCGGGCATGACAAGCTCTGCTCCTGGGGAGCTCAGGCCTCCATCCCTGCCTATCTCCACTACACCACAAGTGCAGCACAATTTTGTTTTTTTCTGTATTAGCCTTCTTTATACACGTCCTGGTGTGGCCACCAGAGCTCAATGGTGTGGGAGCAGAAGCCACACCTATCAACCCCAGAAGGCGCTGGTGGGAAAGCTCATTGCATGGGGAACAGGTTAAAACACTTCATCAAAAAAGCAAGAGCAGTAGGAGAGAGGCAGTGAGAGAGAAGGGGTATAGGTTAAAATTGTCAGTGAATTGCATTTGGAAGTTGCAATAGAGGTCCTCCTATTTTGCAGGTATTCACACTTGTCCTTAAAACCTCTACTTCTACCTGCATACACATTAAACACAGCTAAGTCATAGCAAATATTGCCAGAAAATGCTGTTTTGGGAAGACAAGAAGCATTGGGAAATTCAATCCAAATTTAATTGTTTCAAGTCCCACAAAGGGAGTTGTTTTTCTCCCAGTGTTGAAACAATAATTTTCATCTTAAGTATGTAATTCCTTTCAACGCTTCTTTCTGAGATGGCATTTTTTATTTGAAAAGCATCCCAAGTTACAAGTGAAAATGCTAGACACCCAAAATAAATATTTTCCAAATAAAGTGCTACAGGTCAACCCAAAATTATTTTTCTGGTTTGGTATTTTCCCAGAGAGGCTAATAAAACCTTTGAGATCTGATTCAAGACCCAAATTCTTTTAGGCCAGCTGGTGCCCAGACAAGCCCTTTATTTTCCAAGCTCTATTTGCACAGGATGTTTTCACCACCAGATTTGTGCTTAGTGCTATCAGCTCCTCTGGATTTATCGCATGTAAAATATTTTATCCTGGATGAACACAAGAAACTCCATCAGTCTTCTGGCTCCCTAACAGGTACTGGCTTCACAAGAGCAGTGGGTCACAAGTACTATAGGATGTAGGAGAGCCAAGAGGATATTTTGGGCAGAATACAGAGCAGTGAAAATAACTGCCATTTTTACATGCCAGGAGGCAAATGTGTCAAAGTCTACAGCTGTTTTGTGTCCCCAGAAGCAGTGAAGGGTCCCCTAGAAGTCTGCTGGATCTCCTAGTGGGGATAAAAGTGGCTCTGACTCTGCTATCACCTCAAAACAACCTTCTCCATTCATACTCGCCCATGTAACATGTGCCAGAATTTTCTGCCTCATGTGATGCTGGTTTTTTTTCTTACCAAGTTCTCAGATATCACATCCATGGGAGGAGGAAGAGGGGAGTTAATTGCATTTCTTTAAAAATTAAGGAAGTTAAGCTTATCTCTTTGCCTGCATATGGGGAGCTGTGTGTCCTGGATGAGTGAGCTGACGCGAGATGGTTTCTAGGCAACTTCTGCAAGTCATGTTGGAACAGGAATAGGAATTAAAAACAAAACCCAAACAAGCCAAAACAAGTAGCAGCTACTCCATGCAAAACCAGTTTTGACTGACTCGTAGGGTTCATGTAAGGCCTTTTGTGGGATTAATATTGTGGGATTAATATTCTCTTAAGGACAGAGAACCTAGCACCCCTGCGCCAGCTTCTATTGTGAGACATATGATAAGTGTGTTTCTGCAGACAACACACACAGCTTGTGTGTGATAAGAGGCCTGTCATGCCACGTCATTGTGATGATATTACTTGATTGCTGAAATACCATAACACAAGTGTTCCAGGAACCTCAACCTGAGTACATCCAGAGGCTGGAAAACAGCATCAATATCTCCAGTTCTTTCCTCTTTCCCAAAGAATTTTGCTTTGTATTTATCAACTCACCATACTCCTTCTTTTTTTTTTCAAGAGACTAGTAAAGTTTAGGCCAAAAGTAGTGTTCTTGGAAACTGCCCTTGTTTCTTTTCTATGGAGTACAGAAATGAAGAGGACGTCTATTGTTAGATTACTCTACAGTGTTAGGAATTGATCACTGTACATTTTAGTTTCAGCCCACATTTCAGAATTAAGGTAAGCTGATCCCTTCCACTCAAAAGTAATTCTTCCCACATCTTCCCCAATTTATTCAACTACAAAGGTCTCAGACAGAACATAACCTCACTCATGTAAATCCAGAGCTGCACTGTTTTTCCAGTGTCAGAGTAAAATTTAATCCTCAGTGCAACAGGAGAAAATTAATGGTTTCACAGCCACACTTTCTGAGCCAGCATAACAAGGAGTTTAGGATGCAGTGTTTACAGCCTCTTCCCTTAAGCTATGGAGGGTACGGAATGCCTTACAGAGATTTTAATTATCAGGATCCCATTCTTCTGTAGCATTTTCTGGTGTGATTGAAAAGCAACTGCCGAAGTCTGAACTCAACTGAGACTGGGGAATTTGTGTTGTCAATAAAGTTCAGAGCAGGTGTTTTAAAAGACAGAATCTCCACCATTATTTCAAAGCAGGTGTTCAGATTTCAAAGAGCAGGATGCCAAAATCAAGTAAAGTGCATAATAACCAGGTCATCAAAGCAGTTTCATTTAAAAATCAACCTTTTCTATCCTCAAAGATTGTATGGCACTGTTTGTCTGACTCTCCACCAAGTAAGTAGGTGATAAGACGTGACACTTAACAGATTTTTTTGTCCATATGAAGTCAGAACAAATCAAAGCTATAGTTAGAAAACAAAACTTCTAAGCCTAATTCATGCTTTTCTCCCAGCCCTGAAGAAACTATCAACCAGCAAAACTTCTGGGATTTTTTTCCCAAAGCTAGATTGTTTATGGACCCAACACTGACTGGAAAGCCATTCTGTATGTCTTGAATGGTGAACTAAGGAAATATTTCTAATAAAGCAAATAATTTCCTGGAAATTAGTACACATTGTGGGCCTTTGTCTGAAATTGTGCAGAATATAATTTTTCTGACGATCTAACAGACTGGTGACAACTTCTAATTGCAGTGTCAATTGCATTGCTACATTGTATGTATGAATCTGTGTGCAGTAGAAACACTATGGTGTTATGCATACACAGATACACACAGAATATACTGTGGTTTAAGCTAAAGCCTTAAATCAAAACCATCACAGGTATCATGATCTCAATTCTGCAGGCTCACATTGCATGAAATTTCAGCATAATTTTACATCATTTTCCCTGGTGGGTTGCTCTTCATAGCATTTTTCCAAAGGAAAGTTGTGAGCAAAGTAGAGTAGACAAGGGCTTGATTAGCTTCTGGAACATGGTGCCAAATAATTTCAGAGTTAAAATAGCAAGAGAGGAAAGATGAATCATAGAATCATTTTATTTGGAAAAGACCTCTAAGATTGAGTCCAGCCATTAACCTAACACTGTCAGGTCCATCATGTCCCTACCTATGCATCTTTTAAATACCTTCAGGGATGATGACTCATCCACTTTCCTGGGCAGCCTGTTCCAATGCTTTACAACCCTTTCAATGAAGAAATCTTTCCAAATATCCAATTTAAACATCCCCTGGTGCAACTCGATGCTATTTCCTCTTGTCCTATTGCTTGGTACTTGAGAGAAGAAGCCAACTCCCTCCTAACTACACTCTCCTTTCAGAAAGTTGTTGAGGGTGACAAGGCCTCTCCTGAGCCTCCATTTCTCCAGGCTAAAGACCCTCAGCTCCCCCAGCCACTCCTCATCAGACATGTGCTCCAGACCCTTCCGCAGCTTCATTGCCCATCTCTGGACATACGGAGGTGCTCCAGCACCTCAATATCTTTTTTTTGTAATGAGGGGCCCAAAAGTGAACACGGTATTTGAGGTGTTTGCCTCGGGGCTGTGCCATAGCACAAGCACTTCAGCACATGGTACAAGTTAAACTTCATGGAGTGATGGCAGTAACTGCCAGCAGAGTTATCAGATTATCAGAATAAACACATAGCTGTGGTGTGAAGACCCTGAGCCCATGGTGCTCAGTGTACCCTGCTATATCCCAGCAAACAGCCAAGCGTGTGTCTGCATAAAACAGCTCATTCCATGTGTAATGCCTTCAACAATTATCTTTTACATGTTAATTATGTTTTTACTGTCATCAGTCTGCTTCATTACAGCCTTTTGCTCTGACTTTCATTGCCCAAGTCTTAGTAAGCCACGTACTTCTCCCTTTGTGGATGAGAAGGTAAGCAGCATGTCTTGATCACTTAGAGCGTGCATTAGGTAAGGAGTCCCAAGGGGGATTACTGCTTTGCTACTGTCGTATCTACTGAGAGATAAAGATGAGCAGAAGTTCAGGCAAAACACAATTTTATGATGTTTTGAGCAACTAAGCCTCAAAAGGTCTGCAAAATGCTTCCAGGCAAGATACAGATGGGTGACCATACCGTCACCTCAGAGAGATTCTGAGCAGTTCAGTGTCATTTTCTGAGGTATGTCGGATTGCAAGAAGGAAATTCCTGTAAGAGTGTGAATAGTGATTAATTAGATATCTTCTTGCCTTGCCATATCAAACCAACATGAGAACCCAAAAAAAAAAAAAAAAAAAAAAAAAAAAAAAAAAAAAAACAAAAAAAAAACCCCAAAAATTAAGGCTGAAGGATGGGGCAGCTAAGCAGTATAAAAATGTATTGCTTTAGAAATGTTTCATTTTCATTATATGTGGATTTTTCTGGAGGAATCCTGCCGAAATTCACTAAAATCCACTACTTCAGGTTTACACCACTGGGATCAAAATCTGTCCCCCTCCACAGGGAGGGTGCATTAAGGTGTCTGTGATCCAGCAATGTAAGGGGCCTTCATGTTAGTAATTCTTTAGTATCAGCTTTTTGAAGCATTCCAGTGACCTGAAAGAAGACCAGAGCTGCCTGGAGCTGCACAGGAAGCTAAATTCATGGTCCCATCGTATCTCAAAGTCTATTGTTTCTGCCTAATGAAGTGTCTGTGTTCTCACTTAGAGTAAAGGCATCTGCAGGTAAATTGCTCTCTGCTCAACCTAATGGACAAATTTCAGTTTTCATTTCTGAGGGCATAAATCTTAGACTCCCTTTTTTGACAACACTGGGCATTTCAGTATAAGAAATTTCACCCAACAAGCTCTAGACACTGAATGGTTTCCTCACTTAGTTTCTTCTTTTGGAGTCCTAGAGTTTGATCTTAGTGTGAAAGCAGTGTCTGAAGAGGCACAGCAAATTTAGAGCAGATGTCAGCAGCTTACCCACATGAGACATTCCAAAATGGAAGGTACAATACACCAACACCATCCATCTTCAACCTGGCCCTGCCTCTGGAATTGAGCAGTCAGTTGAAGAGCCAGAATGGGCCCAAAGTGGCTTGGCTTGGTGCAGGACACAAACAAGGAAGGAAAGTGAAGACTGAAAAACATCTACCATGTGGGCTTCTGCTTTTATCATCTGCAAAAGAATGTTCTTTTTCTAACAGCTGTTTTTTTGCAAAAGGCTTTTGCTGCAAAGGTGTTCTTAAAAAGCTTTTAATGAAGCAGTTTCAGTAGTATAACAGATGACACCAGGAAGAGGTAAAATACATTTACATCACTGTTTCTGTCCCCTGCTTCTGTCTCTCTGCTCTGGTGACTGACACTACCAGCATGCAGAAGGAGCACCACCATCCTGCACTCAGCAGCACAAATGCTGAGCTTTCTGAGACTCACAGGCACTGTTGTTTTCCCCTGCAAGAGGGTTATATGTGTAGCTATATGCAAAAAGGAAGGGCTTGTTTGCTACTGCTGGTTCGGTAAGGCAAACGTAACACAAAAGAGAGACCACAAAGCAAGCAGACAGGTAGTGCAGGCTGCAGAACCCCGCTGATACCTGTGCAAAATGTTGCTGTTTATCCAGGTTGGATGGCTGTGCTTTAAAACTCCAATTCCATGCTTTAAGAGGGGGGCTCACTTCACTCTCTGCATTTCTCTGCTTTCTGACCTTGATGCTGGAAGGAGGGCAGAGCAATTAGCAACTTTTCCACACTAGTACTTGTCAAAATAAGCAAGCCAAATAAGCAGCAAGTGAACAGCTGTTCTTTTAAAAAGCACCTGGGATGGGGGAAAAAAGGTACCTTAGCAAGGTGTTTAGGGGTCTTGCATCTGATAGATCAATTAAGACTAAATTCAAAGACAGGTATTTAAAGACTAAAATAATTTCAGAGATTAAGGCCTGAATTGTTAGCACCTATCATAAGGATCTGTATGAATATCATATATGAGCAAACAAGAAGTATTCATCACTTGAAAGTAAAGGGAGAGCTCCCTGCTCTCCACTGATTGCCAAGGAGATTCCAGGACTGCTCTTCTAATGGAACACACTGAATGTGTGCGGAATGCTTGGGGCTGCAAGTTGGCAACTTGCATGGCAAGAGGCCATGATTAGTAAACTTGTCTCTTGTATTCAAGCTAGAGATTAGAGAACTCACTCATAGGCCTCACTGCACCAGTGATGGCGCAGCAGGAATGTTGTTGCTATGCAGATGTGGAGGCTCTCTCTGATGCTCTGGAATGTGCATGGGGAGTTATGTGCAGAAGAAGGAGCCAGTCACCTTGAGGAATGGAAATAAGAGAGCTGTAACCAGAAAGTACTGAAGACAGCCCAAGCAGTAGAAGACAGAGGTCAGCATTTGGTTGCCCTCAAACTACTTGGTGAGTCTCAGTCCAGCTCCCTGTGCCTGACCTTCATGGTCAGTGATGCTGAAATGAGAGGGCCATTCCCTGTTAGAGTGCCTCTTTCTTGGGACATGCTTCAGCTCTATGGATCTGTCTGTATAGACTGCTGCAGAGGAGGAGACCATGAGTTCATAAAGGCACCCGTGTGAACTGCAGAGAATGGTCTTGTCAACACCTGTCCTTCCAAACCCTCACTTCCACAGTGCTTTTTTCAAGTATATTTAAAGTTCCCTTTCACGTAAGTGGCAATTTCCCTTCCCTCCTTCCTACAGGTTAGGTTAAAAGGGGCAGGAGGTCCTTTTCCATATTGATTTGTTTTCCTGACCTTTCAGATACATGCAGAGAAGATCAGCAAAAAGACACTGGAAAATGAGAGGAACAAAAGCACAGTGCTTGTGCTCATTCAAAGAAGTAAGACAAACATGAGATTTAGCATTGGGTAGAAAATAAACTGTCTTCTGAGGGAAAGAAGCTGCCTGTAGAGAGAAGGGACTGCGAGGAGTACCACTTTGCACTGCAACACCAATGGAGCAAGCTATGACAACGGAGAATAAGCCTTCAGAGAGCAGTCATCTTTTCAGAGGTTTTCTCCCCATCTTTATTTTAATTTTTTTTAAAGGAATTTAATTTAAATAGATAATTCCTCTTTTCAAACAGAGGGAAATGAGATAAATTATTTTTTACGTCTTTACAATTAGTTTTACAATATTTACACCTTGCTATTAAGCTGGTCCTCACCACAGAGCACTGTGCGTGGCATGCTCATGTGTGGATTTGGTTAGACATAAAGTGGACACCCTGCCTTCTAAAACCCCCCACCCCAACATTTTCTCACAGGGGCTTGACCAAATTCTAAGCTGGACAATAACATTTTTTTTCTTGCTTTATTCCTCCCACGTGTCCAATAAGATTTAATTCTCATCTTCCCTGCCATATCTTGTAGCACTGCTTTGCCTTGCTGTATTCCATGCTAAAAGCAGACATAGCACAGCAATGAATAGAAAAGTTGCTACAAAGCCTTTACCAACCTCATAGGGACATGGTGAGGATTAATTAATCATTTATTCAGAGATTTCATGTCTTAATGTTATAAATAGTACAATCATAATAAAAACTGATTCTTACATTACCAGCATCAGTTACTGAAATCCCCAGTAAAGACAATACAAGCTTCCCACTAAAAAAAAATCTAAGACTGTATTGCAATCTCACACCTACTGGGAGACACAGAAAAATTAACACAGGGTAAGTTTTATGGACAGTAAGTTGTATCTCATTAAAGACCTGTATAACATTCCCTTTCATAATTGTACTGAAACAAATTAGGATAATTTTAATTCTGAAGAGAAGAACACAAAGGATTCATCCATTTATATGGCATTGATAATCCACTTTCAATTCACATATTTTGTTAATTCAGATTAAGTTTTTCTCAGCTACTCTGCATAAGCAAATCCTCACTCTAAAACCACCACCTCCTTTTACACATACTCATCAGCAGCTTTTGTAAGTTCAGCAACCTTGTGGATTTATGAAGATGGGAATGGGTGATAGTTTCTTCAAATCCTCAGGCTTCTGGGATTCATATCTCAGCACCAGAGAAATGAAGGAACTGAAGAGGAGATTCCCATATCTCCTTGTTCAAGATGTTACATAGGGTTGCTCCAAACGACTCCAGAGGCAGCAGCCCTTGATGGCTGTCAAGCACAGAACAGACAGGCTGCAGCTCCCACCGTGCCACTCCCTCTTCCACCTCACTCATGCACAGTGCTATGGGGCAGCAGAGATCAATCTCACCCTGCAAAATCTACTTCTTCATGCACAATGTCCATCCTAAAGGAATCCTCCACGGAGCACTTATGCTCATATGGTAGGATGAGATGTAGGACTGAGACTTCTGTCCAATTTTTCTGCCAGGTCATCAGGACCTCCCTGCAGGCATAATTTCATTGTTCCAGAGACAGCAGTACTCCGTCAAGTTTCAAACCCTCTGAAAGTTGTCACTAACCCACTCCACTATTACTACAAGAGAAGTCTACTGAAAGACTCCAGCGTGTGAACAAAGAGCTCACAAGTGAGAAACCTAAACTGAGGACCCTGCCATGCAAAGAGCCAACACTCAATTCAAAACAACCAGAACAATCCTCTCTTTTGTCCCCAGGCATTGAAGTTCTCTCCGAGAGTGACATTCTTTTAAAAGAAGAGCAATCAGATATAAACCTTTTCTGTGCTGAAGCTGACGCCTGGGTCCACGATGCAATGCACGGGGACAGATTCACCTGTGGAGAGAACACCTCTGTTTCCTGTGGGCTCACATCAGGGCGATGTGCTGAGGATGGCTGCAGCTCCTCTGGCTGAATGTGGAGGCGGTGCCCTAAAGAAGGAAAGCAGCATCGTTTTGTGTGCAGTTAAATCTGGTTTGCCACCAGGGATGTGTTTAAGATACAGGGGGTCCTGAGGCTACATGCCACTGATGTGTTTTGAAGTTAGGGCAGATCTATTCATTGCTAAGCAAACCTTTACAAATATGTTAGCATACCCTGCATTAGCCATGGGAGGTGTTCAGGAGGCTACAAAAGAGCATTCATTAGAGACACTCAGTGGTGAGGAACTGAAGCCCCCGTGCATTCTGCTGAGAGAGGAACAAACACACTGCTCAGAGCAGGTTTGTAGATATATACACCCCAACTCACGCTGTTGAGTCCTTTTCAGCTTCTTTGTTCTAGCTTGCCTTGCATTTTCTCCTTCCTTTACTCCTTATTCCTAATTGCTCCTCTGTCTTTATCTCACTGTTTTCCCCTTTTCCTTCCCGCCTCCAGCTGTGAGGTCATTCTTCTGCCTAAGTCTCAGCAATCCTAGGAATACAACAGCAGCTATTCTGACACTTCATTACCTCTCTAGTCCTCTCTGGCAGGACTTGAATGCTTTCAGACACACAGGTCTTGGTACATGTCAACTCAACATATTACCTGTACTCTGTTTTACTGACTGGTCACCTAAAAGCTCTATTTTACTTCTCCCTAGATAGATAAAGAGGTCCTACAGGGTGATGCATCCCAATCTCATTGACCTCTGGAGTGGTCTTAGTTACCTACTGGCTGTAGGTATTGTATCTCTGGTGATATTCCTGAACCAGGCACTTCAATTAGATTTCCTTTTAATAAAGGGTACCCAGAATAAATCTGGCCTTCACTCCCTGCCACCCTGAGGTACCCTTTGTACTAGACTTGAGGTTGATGTATTTTTCACTAACTTAGGCTAAGCATAAATATGAAATCTGTATTCAATGAAGTTGTACACATGCAGTCTGCACTGGTTTCAGTCTTTCCTAGCTGTGGAGAAGCTCATAACCACAGTCAGCTACATAAAAGACATACGAATTCATAACCTGTGAATTTTTGAGGATGGGGAACAATTACTGTACAATGTTGTCCATGTATTATACAAATGCTTGAAGCCACCCAACTAGCAATGAAAGAACAAACATTTTGCAATAAAGTTCATTTTATTTGAAAGCCCAAAGAGTCACATGTCTTTTCCTTTTAGCCTTAAGAACAGCAGTAAAACTAGTGCCTTTTTCAGAGTCACTGCCTTTGAAAGAGAGGTGAGGGAGGGCTTTGTTTTTTAACTGTCAGAAAGATATATTCACTTTTAATACAACTATGCTACTCTACCAATATAACAGGGAGTTTCATTTTGGTGAGACGATGGTGATGTAGAATTTGCCTTTTATGGATTGTATGGCCTGTCACCTCTAATATTAGTCTAGCTATTACTAGAGAAGGGAAAAGCACAATAAAAGTCTGTTTCTTTAAACTTGATCCACAGTCATGACACTACTCTACAAAATCACTGCTGGGTGTGGAGCCCTTTGGCTTATTATCCTTAACATAAGAAATACCCCAACAACTAAATTAACTTAGATTCTCTGATATTGAGACAAATATATATATATGGCTGCCTTTAGGACAAATTCATGCACTACGCTAGATGTCAGGATGGTGGCATGTCCTGGTTTAACAAAACGCTAACGATAGTTTTGCACTGTTCATGTCTACAGTTTAGCACAATTTGAGGTTGAAGCCCCAAAGTGACTGAAATTGCTGGTACAGCCTGTTCCAAGTGTATAGATTCATGAGGACAAATCTTGTGAGAGCAGAAAGACCCAGATGAAGCAAACTAACTGCTGCATCCCTCAACGGTGTGCTGTACCTATCACCCTCCTCATGCACTCTCCTAGAGTGGCCTGCTACTATTAATCCATCAGGGTACAGCATGGAATATCAGAGAAAAGGAATTTGCTCCTTTTGGGAAAAGGCAGGCAGCTAGGGTATTCCCTGCCCAGCTTCTCTGAGCTTCTCACAGTGCTGCACTCCATCTGCAAAAGGACAAATTTTGTAGCCCCTTCATTGGTTTAAAAGGGTGTGCAGCAGATGAATTAGGTTGAAATAAAATGTGAATTCACTGGGGTGGGATGGTTACAGTAGATAATGACTTTCATGCCTTCTGCAATTGGATATTCCCCTGGGCAACTGCAGTTGGAGACTGCTTTCCTAAGGCAAGACAAAGTCATTCCCTGAAGAAATGAGCTTTGGCTTCTTGCCAGGACAACAGGATCTGCTTGATTAGACAGAGGTGTTTTGCCCACAACTTGCAGGACATTACATCTGCTTTGTTGAAAACCTAAGTCCCTTATTTAGGTCCGACCCTTGTTTGACCAAGTCAAAAGCTCCATTGTCTTCAAGTAGCATATGATAAGGGTTCTTAATGTTTTAACACATTCAGGAGCTCAAAGTTCATTCAATTTCAGCCTTTTACAAAAATCTCTGGATAATGAACCACAGTTTGCTCCATTCTGAGCTCCCTGTAGTAACTTGTTTCAGATCTTCAAAAATGTTTACCAAATTTAAAATTTCTCAGAATCCTCTTCAACTTCCTTTTGAAAGAGTGGAAGTCATGTGCTTTTTTTGGTTGTTTATGAGTATCAGTTGCAGCATTGATTCCTCCCCTTCTATCACACAGACTGAACACAGACACCTTAATAATTCAAGGCTTATTACAAGAAACCACTTCTTGATTTTGTTCTGCAAAATATATATGTGTTGCTTGTTGGCCTCTGGTCAAAAAAAATAATAAATGAGCACAATATATTCAAGAGATGAGAGAAGAGAGATATTTTGGATGTGAAAGTATTAAACTTCCAGCAATTTCAAAACCTTGTTCCACTTTCCCCAGCCCCTAAACTACATCCCCTCCTGCCTTCCAGGATATCACCAGTCCCGGAGACTGGGAGAAGCCAAACAAATGACAGCTGCTGAACTCCAGCTTCTGCAAACAGTCCAAGGACAATCTGTTCCTCTCCAGACCACTTTTGGGGGAAAAAATGCCCTTCAATTTTAAGTGTACTTTTGCTATTTGCCAAAAGACCACATACAATCCAGATCTTTAAAATGATACTGTGGGATTCAAAAGGGTATTTCCTGGCCATGATGATTTATGGTGCTGCATCAGAGATCAGAGCCCTCTTTTAAGAAAGAAGGTGAAGCCAAGTGGTTTTGTCAGGAAGTGAAATGCTCTGCTGAGTTATGCCAGCCTGTGTAGATGAGTGCTGCTGGCTGCCAGGGCAGGGTCTCTCATCCATTCGGTGTTCAAAGGTGTTCAGTGGACACCAAATCCAGAGGAGATGGAAGGACACATCCTGTGCTGTGCTCACTCAGAAACAGAGCAGGTACCTGCATCCTAACCACACTGCCAAGAGGCTGACAGATACAAAAAAATGGTTTTACCAAGACTTCTGGAAAAAATATGCACCCTCGCAGCAAAGTCTTAAAATACTGAAGATAAACATTGCAGTGTAGTCAGAAGAAATCCACCCCAGAAATCCAAAATACAGTCCAGGACTGATAGCCTGGCAAAAATATCCTCACTTACCTGGGTGGAGAAAAAGCACAGTGAGAGCCTCCAAAGTTGCAGCCCAGAGAGGGGAAAATAGGCTGAGGAAAGAGCCATCCCCCATGCATTCCAGTGACATCCTCATATCTTTGTACCTCACTGAAGAACAACCCAGACATATTTTCAGAAGACATCAGAGTTCAAAAACATCCACTGGCTTCTGCAAAACAGAAACTCTAGTCTTGAGCAGTTTCCTGCATGATGCTAAACACCTGGTGTTGGTGTAGACCCTGCCCTGATGTTACCAAGCAGGAAAGAAGGGACATCTCCTTAAAGGCTTCAAAAAAACCATTTGAAAATCTTGATTCTGGCTCCAAAAAAATCCACTGACCAATCTCTGCATTTTAATAATATGGTATAACTGAATATTTATGCATTTTGAGAAGCTGGGGTTTTTTTTCAAACGAATGTTCCCTCCCTAATATTTTATGCAAGCAGACTTTACTGCTGATTCTGTATAGCACCTGTAGGCCATCTGGAAGGTAAACAACTACACAGACACAAGCAGCCTACCCCAAAGTTATGGCAATATGAGATAATGATCGTGGCTGCAAAGGCAGAGGCAGAATACTATTCTCAATGCCATCTTTTTAAAGTCTTCTCTCAGCTATAAATCTTCTCCTATCTCTGTCATGCCAAGCCCGGCCTCTTTGTCCTCATGTTTACACAGGTGTGAACCCAGGAATAAATTCATTACAGTTGGTAATGGGAATTTTCCTCCTTGCTCAAACAGCGGAGTGTCATTTTACCGACTCGATGGCCGGGTCATTTTGCTAGCTGGCAAAAAAATAAAAGGTTCTCTCAGAACAATGTGAGATTGTGCTTTGGCCCACACATCTTCCAGCACTAAATGTCACTGCAGAAGGAAACAGCAGCGCACCGCCAGATGGTCCCCAAATCAGCACATTAATGTGGTGCCAGGGGCAAACAGCTGGAGCGTGCCCAGCCCTCTCACTAATCCCCTCCCTGCTTCCTACAGATTGCACCCAACCATAAAAACACCAGGCACTGCCTACGCATGAGGCAACAAAGCCTTAAAGGCCTCTCACTCCTCTCACAGTGGAGGAAAACCATGTGATGACTAAAAGAGACACTGTGGACTCCAGAGATGCAGGTGCTGCGTGACAGCAGACAGTTCAGCCCCCAGTTCTGCACAACTTCCCACACTGCAGAGGTGGTAGGAGGCACGGAAATCCTACAACAGCTTTTTTGTAATTAAATCATGCTGCACAGTGAACTTATGCTGTAACAGGTCTGGCTGAGTTACCATGCACAACAATCTGCTCAAAAGCCACCTCAACATGAAAAATGACTGAAAAAAATATATCTACAATTCATCTTAATGTGAGTATTTTTTCTCTCCATCCTCTTCTATTCCCTCTGCCTTTTTTTATCCCTTCTCTCTCCTTTTATCCCAACACAGTCTGTAAAAGGCTCATCTGGGTCCTTGACTTCTGATTCCTGTGCTGTATGTCTTATGTTGACATCCCCAAGTGAGAGCAGCAAGAGGGGTAGAAGCAGATGACTTTTTCAAGTTTTGGGGGGTGTTTAAACAAATATTAAACCCTTTATGGTTGGTATTATATGCTATTTCTTCCAGTCCAAAGGACCTTTTAAAAGCAAGAAATAGCCAAAGGAGAGGAAAGATTTCTGTTCAAATGAAGCAAAGTTTTAAATAAAAAATGGTTTCCTGAGGAAATGAGATTTGCAGGCCAACTCCCCAAACAACCTCTAGAGTGGCTGGTCAGGCTCAGCCAGGTTCACCAAATGGACAGACACCTCAGATTCTTGTGAACTTTAAGGCAGCCATAAGAGGAAAAAAGGCTCATGTTAGGTCATCCACTGTGCTGATAATTATGAAGGCTGCCACTATTTCTCCAGTCTCCCCTTCTAAAAAGATATGTGAGTGGGAAGGAAGAGCAAAGAAGCTCAGTATGGCAGTGTGGTTCCCAGGAGGTGTAAGGGGTGCAGTTAGGAACTTGAAGATGCTGCAGGAGGCTTTAGCTGGCTTGGAGGAAATTTGCTACCGCTCCAATAGAGAGTTAGAGAGCACAGGGCCTGATGCTGTCAGGAGGCCAGAAAGCACTGTAGTTGTGCTTCTTTTTCAGATAGTAATAGCAGGGCCAGTAAGTGCTGGTAGGACTGTGAGACAAAAGCTGCTACAAAGGCCAGGGGTGGCTCACAGTGTCATAAAACCTATTCCAATGGGAACAAATAGGACTCTCTCATTTTTCACATTTCAATGCAAAAGTCTGTTGCTAAACTGCTCATCGCATCTCTATTTATAGAAAAAGGGAAGAACAACACAGTTTAGGGATAAGGACAAGAAGGGGAAGACCCAAGACTATGTTTGTTTTGTGGATCCTGATTATAATGGAAGACTAGGGAAAAATTTGGGATGGAGAAAACCTTCTTTGTGTGGGTCAGTCCCTCTAACCTCTTTTCATTTGAAAATGACATTCATATGTCATCCAAAAAGAAATGATACAGCACCAAGCAGGTGTTCTCAACAGAGAGGGGATCTCAAACTCACTCAAAGCACTGTGCCTTAAACACAGAGAAGTGCTCTCCTGTGTGCACCACCAGCCAGTTCCTCACTAGCACCAAAATGAGTAACCACTCCTGAACACAGCTCCTGTGTGCTTGGCTTTAACAAGACTTCAATAATGCTTTTGCACCAAAACACACTCTGACCTCGAAGCCAGGGCTCTTCCAGACCTTGACCTACCACAAAGGATTGTGGGGAGTGAACAGCATTCCTTGCCTCTCTGCTGCACTGGAGATGATGTGCACCCACTGACCTTGGTGCCAGATCCCAACAGACTCGACCCTGGACAGACACCTCCACTGAAAAACGTGCAAGGAAGGGTATAAGCATGCCACAGATACTCCTTTTTTCTTTCCCCCCATGCCTTTCCATCCTCTGTACATGACACATACAGCTAATCGTGATTGCGTCCTCTGATAGCCAAAGAGTGATTTGCATTCTCTTGGTAATTATCCCATCACCTGCACAACACAGATAATTCCATGGGCCTGCCGGTGCCATTCAGCAGCTACATCCCCAGGTTATAAAGTGAAGTGCTGAGTGGAAAATTTTAATGACTAGGGGCTGGTAAAATCTTAAATTGATGGCAATATATGGTGAAGTCACTTAAATAGTGTGAAATGCCCTTCTGGCTGGAAAGGGCTGGATGAAACTGTGGTTGATAAGTCGTTAAATTACATCCCATGGCTGGCTGCTTGTCTTGGGAAGGCACCGAATGATAAGTGCGCAAATTATCATTACTGCACAGAGCGAAACTGTTTCCAGCAGAGATGATTTGATAAAAGAGAAGTTATTTATCATGATTAAAACTGGTACATTTGTACTTCTCCACATTGAACAGATCCTGAACTGGCAATCATCTTCCTAAAAGGTACCTGAGCCTCATTTAAAGGATTTTATGACTGTTTTAATGGATGGGGTCTTCTCTCATGGAGAAAGACTTTAATGTCTAAATTGCTGTGTTTCTCAGAATTATTTCCGTTTTCATTGCAAGCAGCTTGATTCCATCCCTTTTTTCACACCCTTTTGTCATATTTGACTTTTCCTAAAAAGACTCCAAAGAAATACTGTTTCACAAATAAGGAGTAAACAGGCTGCTACACACAATAGAAGCAGGAGAGAGATTTGCCTTCTGCACCTTCATTTTGGGCCCTGCAGAGACAGAAAAGACAAATTAATTTTCAGTGGTTGGCTGCTTAGTAATGGAGGGAATTAGGTGGTAGAGTCAGTTTTGGTGTAAGAGATGGAGTCAGCTACGTCCAGCTGTCACAGATAGCAGATAACCATTTGCCACCACACAGAAGTGGCTTTCCTCCTCCCTCTCAGGAGGTAACTCAAATGGACTTGATAAGAGCTCCTATGAGCTATCATATGAAATACAAGCTTCCCACAAAGCTGCACAGGGCACCACCAGCTATGCTAGACAAGGTGAAGCAGGCTGCATTCAGTGAGTTCAATGGCTAAATGAAGGGTGCTATTCTCTAGTACCATTATTGGCAGGATCTTTTAGATCAGGTCCATTAGGTGGGACTGTCTATGGAATACCAGGACTGCCAACAGAAGGTGGTGAGATCCATCTCTAGCACCATTATACAGTAGTCCTTGTATGGGAAAGTGCCCAATCATAATGCCAAATCATTCCCTTTCCCACCCCTGAGGCCACAAGGAACTTGGCCCTATTTTCTTCCTTGTTAATAATTGTTAATACTGTTAAGCTGATAGTCCACCAAGATAGCTAAACATGGCTCAGCCAGGAGACAAGAATAAATGCTACGCCTTCAGTGGGATTGCCAAACATGCACAGAGTATATGAAATCTAGTTTGCTGGACTAAAACCTCTTTCCAGTATTTCCTGGATTCCTTTGAGGAACACATCATTGTTGATATCTTGGCCTTAGACATTTGCCGTCTCCTATTGTTTCAGCAGTGTCTGGTTTAGGCTTGATTATCAAATCACCTAATCTAACTTCCCATCTAATATGGGCCAAGGAATAACACACTTGATACATTTACTTTTCTGCAGTTCAACCAAGCTTACCTCTATCTGACTACAGCTCCAACTCAGTCTCAGCCTTGCCCAGAAATCTTCCAGAGAGATGGTTCAGTACCAGTGTAGGCATCTCAAAGAAAGTACCATTTTAAAACAGGAAAGAAATTCCATCCATAACTATATTGTGATAATGCTGCCATACTTCCAGCACCAGTGTTTTCCAAAGCCCTGCTAGCACATCACCAAAGGGAAAAAAATGTCACCTTGCTCTGACATGATCCCTTCTGGCAAGATGCACATCCAAGGACTTTGAAAAGTTTTCCTCCTCTTGTATTGCAAGAGTTGAAACACAATTACAGATTATTCCTTTCAGCAATATTTTCTTTCTCTCTCTGTTTGTTCATTTATTTATATTTCAATCCAACCCTATGCCTGTGAAAGTTAGGCATTTTTTAAGATTTTCTGAAATCTCAGAACAGCTTAAGCCCCAACAACAATTTATCCATGGGGAGTATGTTCAAGAAGACAAGCTTAAAAGAGTTGAAATTAAAGATCAATTAGAGAACCAAAACATTTTTCTTTAAATCTGCATGCTTGCTAGACAAACAGGCACAGGGCAGCAGTAGGATTTCATAACTAGCATCTCACAGGGCTCCTCTCTCTGCCCTGACAGGAGACAGCATGGAATACTTGTCTTCAGCTGCACCTCAGTATCAAACTCAACTCTATCATGCCTCAGCAGAATTGTGACTTCTCTATCCAGGAACAAATTCGGCCAAGATTCTTCAGTGAGAGTAGCACATAGATAGCCCTAAGCAAAATTCAGCCCTGTCAAAATGTCTGTTTTCCATCTCCATTAAAAAATCATGTCCAAGTGTATAATCACGCAACTGGCAGAATGTGGATCTGCTTTAGCATGCAATTCATCAGAGACCTGCTCCTTTTGTCCTGACCTCTTTTATTTACAGTGAAGACCAGATCCGGCAGCTCGCCACTGGCATACCTGGGCTTCTGCAGGAGCAGGATGCCATCACCGAGCCTTCAGTGTTACATGGACCAAAGAATAAAGAGGTACCTGGCCTTGCTGCCCTTACTGACTTCACCAGGAAAGGGGGTATATCCTAAAGGCAGAAATCACTGTAGGGGTATTGTTGTGATTTCTCTGCTTTGGGGAAGCCCACATGCTATAAGGCAAATTACCTTCCATGAGAAAAGTTAAATGAGAGAGAAAATACTTGGGAGCTGTCACAGGCTAGATTAAGTCCTCATGTGCAACAAAGATTGAATATAGTGGTGAATAAAAACAGGTGGGTGAGCTCACCTGTTTAGTGTCTCTCAAAAGAGAGCACATTCAGTATTTTCTAAATCAGGTTTGGAACAGCACTGCTTACCTTCAGCTATGCTCTTGGGAAGGAGAAGCCAGGGTCACCCACACAGCTCTGGACCAAAGTCAATAACCCAATAACCCATCTGTCCTTTGGTACTTCACCTGGGCACCTCCTCACCCACCACCATCACCATGGTGGATGGGAAGAATAAAAACAAATGGCAAAACACAGAAGCTGCTCCAAAACTGTAATTTTCCTCCTCCAACTGGCTTAAATGAACCGATACTTTATCAAAGTATGGCTTCCTTACAAAGACAAGACTCAGAAATGCTAAAATAACTCCATTTTTTAAATTCTAAGAGTGATTGGAAAATACACCTAGGTCTGGTTGAGCAAAGGACTCCCCTGCTTGCTCAGCTTGACATGTGTCTAGAGGACTGGCCCTGGATGAAAGCACATGCTTAAAATAACACGTCTGTATAACTGGCTTGTTACTTGGTGTTTTAAAGTTGAAAGGGTCCTTTTATGAACTAATAAAGGAGATATGACTCTGGTTTCCAACAGTAACAGTAAGGGTAATTGCTGTCAGATATTTATGTCTGCTGAATATACATACAGCAAATAACCTAAAACTGCAAACTATACACCATGAGTAGCAGTTTCAGTGTTCACACACTAATAAAAGATTCTGTGCTTCACTTATGTTTCTGGTCCAATATATCTCCCTTGTAGTAACTCTGGGCAGAGATGGCAAACAAACTAATACCTGCCCCATTCTGCTAAAATTGCCTTTTCAAGACCCCAAAGCAACAGGGATTTTGGCTCCCCTCTGCATTAGGATTTCTGCCTCCTGCAGGATGAAAGTGACTTTTCATTGTCTTGGCTCAAGGAGATGGAGAGCAAGGGCCTTGATCTCTGCCCAGGCATCTGCAGTGCTACTGCAATAGAGGGAATGCCACAGAGCCAGAAGCATTGGGTATGCAACAGCTCACCCTAAAATAGATTTAAAAAGGCCATAGTGCATCAAAACAAAGGTTTGTTTAGCCCAGTAGCCTCTCTCTGACAGTGGTCAAGCAGATGTTTAGAAAGAACAGAAGCATGTTTTGTGTACAAAGATCTTTCCCTTATATGCCCTCACAGCTTCTGCTAGTAAACAGTTCAGGCACTCTCTGGGTCTCAGGTTGTATTTTAGGCACCAGTAGATCCCTCATCCCCACTTCTGTACTGAATTTTGCTAAAACCATGTACACGCACAGGGCTGCCACAGCCATCACTGACTGTAGCTCCATGAGCCATTTTTGCTGCCACTGAGTACTGGAACATGAAACTGAGGACTATGTTCCACCATTTCAGGGAATCCAAAAAGACCAAGTTTACAGGCTGAAGTAGTTGATCAAGAATGAGCCAAACAAAAGGTACTTGCTACTTATCCTGTCAATTTATTGCCAGTTCATTCTGCCAGTGGACCTTTGCTGAGCACCCACAGTCTCATGCTGATGTCCATGTTCCTCCAGGCCTTTCTGTTCCCCTAAGAGCATCTTGTGTGTCAGCCTGCAAGGTACTGAGCACAGGGAAATGCAGTTTTAGTCTGAGGGTCTAACAAGCTTCTGGTAACTGGAAATTGTTAACTACCAACAGGCATATTTAGTCTGTGCTATTAAAGTGTGCACAGCTGGCTAAAACTTACCCATATTCTGCTAGGAAACTTAGTTGAGATGGTTAACAACCAGCATGTAAATGTAACTTACTTTGTTGTACAGGAAAAGCATGTGGGTACTTAAGATACTGATGAACTGGACTATAAGCAGATTATCCCAATGCTATGAGTAGGGACTAATTTCCCAGTAGAGAAAGCCTTTTGAAATACAAGACAAAATGCCAATCCATTTACTAGTCACACATACTTAAAACATTTGGCTTGTTTTGCTCCCTGCTACTGACTTTCAGCCTTCAAATGATACAGAACTAAGAGGAATGTCCAGCATTTAAACAGCATAACTTTCAGATGATCTGCATCTCAAGATCTGGAAATCTGGGATTTGGTGGAAAGGTAAAAACTTTCATGCGGTTCCACAGTGTATCCAAATTCCCTCTAGAGTCTAAAATCACAAACAGAGAGTTTTTCCTTGGAGATGACTGCTTCAGGGCAGGAGGATTTCTCCTGTAGACTGATGGAGTAATCCAGGACCTTCTAGCTATAGCTTGAGGGCCTCTTATTTTATTCACGTGTGAAATTCCCTTTGATTTTTGTGTGACAAAGAGAACATGCAGCATGAAACTCTTACTGGAGGAACCCCATTACTTTCAGTTGAAATACAATGGCCAAAATAAAAAATAAAATTAAACTGGAAGGAAGCTGTGGAAAACCCCTGATGCAGCTGTAAACATCCAGAAGTCTCTGTTAAAAGGTATCTCTCACAAACGTTCTGTGGAGAATTTAGAGGGATTCGTCTTGAAAATCTTCTTTGGAATCAACTTCTTTGGAAGTTTCCTCTTCTTTAAGCAACTCACACTCACCCTTGGATAGCTATAGGAGGATCACTCAGGCCATGGATTCAGCACCTCTGTTCGTGAGGTCACACACTGGCCACTCAGACCAGGTTCTACCCTTCCTGAAACCCTGCTGCTGGGAAAAGAAAATTTCAGGGTTCAGGGCCAAAGAAAGCACACAGCTCTGGCCTTTCCTGTTACAATCTCTGCATATGATGGAATAAAATTTCCAGTGTTAGGACTGGTTCTGTGTTTTAGCAAGTGACCCTTTAATTTAAAAGAATAGGTACTGGAACAGAACCCAAGGCACTATGCTTTATGATTGTACAGCCACTTTTGAGCAAAAGCCAGATGTCCCTGGGCTGTCACAGGCCAACAGCCAGGTACTGCTAGAGAGGGCCTGAAATCACACCGGGAGGGCTGAGCAAAGGGAAGTCTGACCTGGGGAATTTAATGGTAAAGCTCAAAGGGTCTGCTCCAAATGAACTGAAGACATGGGGAATATTGCCACCCATGTCTTTGGGTTAAGATTTGGGAGACATTTCAGAAAAATGCATCAGCACATAATAAATCCAATTGAAGTTGATGACATTTAATAACATCCTTAATTCTGACCTCACGCTTACATACATACTTGTATAGGAGGCTAACAGCAGCATTCTGACTAACTTTCACTTTTCAAACTTTCCAGATGATCAGATCCTTACATCGCCAGGATTGCCAAATGGGGCTGAACAATACTCAGGTTGCCTGTCTAGACATAAATCTATTCCAAAAAAAAAAAAAAAAAAGAGGGGAAAAAAAAAAGGGGGGGTGGACAGGAAAAATGAAATTCTTTAAAGTAATTTTTACATCCCTTTCATAACTTCAAATAATGTAATTTCACAGCTGATTCTGAGTTCTGGTTTTGGTTTTGCCAACAAAAGCAGATATATGATATTTAAAACCATTTAAAGGGCCCCTCTGAGGCAAAACTTGAACTGCCATGCTGGGCTGCCATCCCGGAGGATTGGGCTCACCAGCGGAGCAGGTGGTGTGTGGGTCATCCACGTCTGTGTGACAAACTGTGATAATTGGATTGTTTGAGGAGCGGGGGAGGGATGTGACCGCTGTGTACAAACCTCAGAAGGGAATTAAAAGCAAGTCTGCATCCCAGTTAATAGTGGTCTATAAAAATGCAAAGTGGCTAATGATAAGCAAAGGAAGTTCCATTAAGCCATGTGCCTGGCGCAAAGGGGCGTTATTGACCCCGCAAAGGATATTTGCTGGGAACAGTCAGGCAGCAGAAACAGGTGCAGAAATAAAAGCAAACTAATGGCTTGTTTTAAACTTCCCAATCTGCAATGTTAATGAATGTGCAGGCCAAAGGGGCAGCCAAAGAGCTTGAAGTGGCCAAAGCATGATTTTTCGTGCCCATTAAAGTCACAGGCATGCTCAAAACCAGAGGAAAACTGGAAAATGGCTTTCCTAGCACTAGCCATTCATTAGCCCTGCACAGCAGTATGTTGTACCAAGAGCTTGCTGAGGTTATTCGAGGTGGAGTGGGATAGAGGACAGGGAAGGAACACAGGGAAAAATGTTCCACTCAGCCCCAACCACCATCAAGCTGCAATGTGGTCAGTGGGGAAAGGAACTCTCGTTGGGCCGATAATGAGCTGTCCTCATTATAAGCTTAGATGCCAGAGTGAACAACACCCTCTTAATAATGCACACATCACTATGACAACCACAGAGTTTGATACCTGAGGACAACTTTATTGTGCTTGTGAAATTTCCTTATTTTAAAAACAGTATTTATAGGTATCAGACATCAAGTCGCCATATACAGGCTCCTCCTCATCTCTTTGCCTTCCTTGTTTCCAAGGCAGGATCAGCCAAAGTGTTTATGTGCAGCTCCTAAGGTTAGCAAACTGCTGTCAAGTATCAGCGCCGGAGTCTGCTGACATAATTATCCTGCTAGCCCATACATAATTAGTAAAGCTAAGTCCAAACTATATTAATACCAGGATTAATTACGGTGGAAGCATAAACAAGGATATTAATGCTATGAAAGTAGCAGTAGGGCTATTCGACAGCCCATATGCTTGTCTGTAGGACCACTAGGGATTGTGTTGAATCGGGAGCTGTGCGGTGCCCTGACTGTAATGAGAAATGAGAAAACTGCTGAAAAATTGATGCCGCCTGCAGATTGCACAATCCGCTGAACAGCAGGGGGTCGGCTTCTTACATCTCCCACTCTCGGTACAATATGCTAATTTCTGCATGCATACGAGTGTAAAAGGAAAGAAGAAAAGATTTCACAAAAGGAAAAAAATGCAAATGACAGCCACAAAGATCACTGCAGAGAAATCCATGAGCTTTATATGGATTAACTGTGTTGGAGCTAGTGCTCGTCTGAGTTTAACTCTTTCTATCCTAGACCCATTGGCAGGTCCTTTTTGTGGTGCAGAGGAATACTTGCAGCTCCTTTGTGGGAAAGGGGTCGGGGGGGGAGGGCATCGTGGAGCTGAAAGGATGGAAAGGATCTTTTTTGCTCTTTTCCACTCCTCTTGCTTTAACATTGACAAGGAGATAAGGGTTTGGAAGCAGAAAAAAATAGACTGGGAGGGGAATTGAGACAAGGACCACTACAGCCTAGTCTGGTCCAGCTTTGGGTGTGGAGAACAACTGGTAATAGCCCCTCCCTAGTCCTTCAAGAGCTCCTCTAATTCCCGGTGCCCCTTAGAGTGAGTGTGACTTCGCAGCACATGGCCAGGAAGGTCTTCCTAAAAACAAGCGACAAAATCCTTATCAAGAAAACAGTTTCCCTGTGATTGTTTTCTACTTTGGGTTCCCCACCTCTTCGTCCCAGGAAAAAGAAGCAGATATGCTGCCTGCATGATGAGCCCATCTCTCCGCTGGAGACAGCCGATGTGCTGGTGGTCCTGTGGCTCCCTGGCACATCCAGAACACACAGCACGCCTGCAGACAAGGGGGCTCAAGTGGTGCCTAGACAATCCTGCTGCCATTTGCATTCACCTTGCTCCTACAGAGACCCTAACCCGGCCCTCAGCTGTCCCCTTTTCTGCCCACGGGGCCCAAAAGAATCGCCTCTACCACAGTTCCAGGTAGCAAACTGTCTTGCATGTAGCGCTGACATTGTGGGATAAAACCCATGGGTGCCAGTCCTCATGTAGATAATGGAGTGGTGGGTGTCCATACAATCCTACTCTTCCTTTGGGTACTGCCATTGGAAGCCACACACCCAATGGTTTAAGCCCTTCACCCATGCAGCAGAACAGGAAGGCAAAGAGCATCTTCTTCCCAGCCTGCAGGGGGGAAAAATATCTATGTTTCTGCAATAAGAAAAATCAAAGCCTTAATTCGTTTCCAATAATTAAAGAGATTAGTTGCTCTCTCTTTAGTAGCAGCAGGAGCAGCAGCAGGTGCTGTTATGCTCAGTCCAATGTGTGCATAATGTGGCTTCTGTAAGCAATTGCTGTGTCCAAGCTTGAAGAGAAACCTCAGGAAATATTTGTCATTAGAAAGTTGTAACTGGGCCTGTGTAATACACTAAGAGCTTGGCAAAAAAGAAATTGTTTGTTTATTTGTTTTAAATAGTTCTGGCAAGAATTTAGCATTCCTGGAAAAATATTACTACTCTGGCAGCCCAGAGCACAAAGACCAAAATGCCTGTCCCACATCCAGCAGGAAGAGTAATGTGCATCTTAGAATGCTTTGACCTGGACAGACATTTGTAGTGAAAAGGAAAGCTGACAGAGGAGAAAAACATGAAGAAGTCCATCCTCCCTCTCCAGTGTGGCAGAGACTGTGAGAAAGGAGGACAAATGGGGGGGCATTTTTTGGCATAAATTTACCACCAGAAAGTGGGACAACCACCAGTGAGCACCCTGCAGATTTCAGTAGCTATCTGAATCTTCAACCTCCAAGTGAAAAAAAATTTCATCCCACTGGAAAGTCTCCTGTCACCTTCTGAATGTACTTCCATCCACTAACCTTCTGTCTCAATATGTCAATTCTCCTCCTCCTCCAAGCCTCTTTTACCCCCAGCACTGCTTACATTAATTGCTGATTTGTTTTCCCCATTGAGATTTATCAACTTGATTTTAACCTTTGAATCTGTGATTACTTGTACATGGTCTTCCTGTAGTGAGTATTCCTGTCACCAAATGATATTGAGTCTCTTTACTGGTCTGATGCTGGAACCTGTAAAAGCAGGACAGTTCTCACCTGGAAGACCTTCACAGCTGATCGTTGTTCCCAAAATGCCTTGTAGATCCCACTGCTGACCTACAGAGTTATATCACCTAACTCAGCAAGCCAGAACAGCTCTTATCCAGGTTACAGAGTAATTGTACCCAAACTGAGACCATCTGACTCTGTAGCAATAGGAATAGCAATAATTGATGAAGAAGAGCAGCTGGAAAGCAATGAGAAACATGCATTTCTTGTCTTTTCTCAAATACTTTTGCTTAAAGCTGAACAAGGGCATTGGTACAAAGAACAGCCATTCCCCTAGTATTCATTCAAGAAAAGTCTCTTTAGGTAGATGTTCAAAATAGCAAACAAATAAGTAAATAAAGTATGAGTTGTTGTTAAGTAGTCATTAGTTGGAATAGCAATAAATATTTTAAAACAACATTTCTACTGTATTTGATCAACTCTGCCATTAGAATAACCATTCTGAAGTCACACAGAAAGTCTAGGAAATCCAGAATTTCTTTTTCTATTGCTCTGTTTGCAGCAGCCTGACAGACTAAGAATATGAATGCCAGGATTTAACCTTGTTGGAGTGAAAAGGTGTTTGGGGAAGGAAGGAAGCAGTGTGTTTACAGCAGAAAGATTGTCCCCCTAAATGACAGGGTAGTTGAAGAAGAAACTACCATGAACAACATGGGAGAGAAAACCCATGACAGAAAATCCAGGCTGGCAGTAATTTAGAGCTGTTACATTTCAGGAAACAAAAGCTGCCCACTCCTGAGATCCTGAAGCCAAAACTGTTAGCCAGACCTCGCCAGCTGAAGAAAATGTGGAGAGTGCAAAGAGCAGGAAAAAAACCCAGATCAAATAGGGCAAATGAGAACCCAGCAGCCTGGTGTGCTTGTAACATCCGTGGGGCACACACCTACACATGGCATCAGCACCAGGGGCACATGGGTTCTGCTGGGGGCAACAGCACATAGCAGATCTCATCCCCCACACAGCACAGCAGCGCCTGTGCCAAAGCCACCACAATCAGTTGAACTACGTCAGATTAAAACAGCTCATTAAAGTGGCCTCTCAGATTTATAATGAAGGTTCCTCCTTTATATGAGCTTAACCGGCATCCCCGGACTATACATCCATTTGATTCGAAACAGAAACAATGCCTGATTCTCCTATCTGCACTGGTGTGGCTGACGAGCAGTTTGATTTTGGCTCCTATTGCAATTTAATAGTGTGGCAGCAAATTTCAATTTGTCTTTTTTACCCCTCTTTTTCTTTTTCCATACCTGCATTATCTATAGATAAAATTGTTTGCATGGTAAGACCAACCTGCTTTTTTTTATTATTTAAACTTGGATCAGGTCATTAACATAGTCAAAAGCCCAGCACCACAAGCTATCAAGTTGAAGAAGCACAGATGTAGGGACAGAAGGACTGAAACTAAACATCATTTAAACAGGGATTGAGAAGAAAGTAGGAGGAGCCACACATCATCACAGTGTTCTAGAAACATCGAATACTGTTACCACTGGGGAAATTAGTATTTTTAAATCTGCAGCAGGGCAATGCAGGACTTATTTTCATGAGGGCATGTCCATTTGAATTTGTGCTGAGCTCAGGAGGACCAGGTGAGTTTGCATAATTAACAACCTGACCGTGCAACCTGAATGCAAATGCAGATCCCTGTGAAGTCAACAGGAAATTGTTATGTGTGAAGAAAACAAGGATTGTACATGAGCTTCATATGTGGCAGTGATGGATTCTGCCATAAAAATATTTATAGGATGGTGATATTTATTTCTTTTCCTTTTTTAAAAGCTTCTGAGGAATTTGTGATGGCAATCAAATACAAAAAGTCAGTGAACATTCCTATGACAACACCTTGCTGCTGGTGCAAAAAAACACTCATAAATAAGACTTTGCAGAGCACTTGTGCTGCCACAAGCCCCACTGAAGGCTTCGAAGGAGAAAAGAAGTCAAAACCCCCTTCTGGAGGCCGTGACACCAACTTGAGCCATGTGGAGACACGAGCCCTATATCAGATGTGCTAATGTTCTGGCTGCCATCCAGAGAAGCTTTGGTACCACCAAGCCTCCCCTGCCCTCCCTCTTGCCCAGAAAGTTGTGTAGTGCTGCTGCATGCGCTGTCAGACAGATGCCCCTTGCTGCTCCAGCCCAGGGAAGCCTTGCATGGCATAGGGATGCATGGATGTGCACAATATGCTTCTGCCTGTCACTTGGCTGTGGTGGTACTTTGTTGTTGTGCAGGGCTTTTTCCTGGATAAAAGGAGCTCCACATAACATAAGTCCTGGCTGCACCCTGGGTTGCGTGCAAGCCCTCTGAGCAGGATTGATCTGTCACGGTGGGCAGTTCTCTCTCTGATGCGACCCAAAGTAATTAAACGTGGCCCAGCAGGCTGGTCCCTCCCTCCCCCATCTTTCCTCTCTCTCCTGTTTGCTGGCACTTACCCAAAACAACAGTGACTGATGGCTCTGAGAGGGCTGTCACTGTTTTCCTGCCATGACAGGGCCATTGATCCAGCAGCATCTGCCAACTCATCAGCGCTTACTCTAATTCCCGGCTTCCAGGTTTGGGGATTTGTTTCTTTCATTCCCCTTCCCTCCCCAGACAATAATTGCTGGGAAGTAGAACTCCCTTTTGACCAGCCCAGTGAGATCCAATCACCACCACGTCAGTGCTCAACCTTGGGAGTGCTTGTAACCACACACTGACCTTAGTGGAGGATGTTCAGCAGAGGGGTATTAATTTAGTTCAACCCCTGAGTGCCCCTCCACTTTGGGTCCAACACCAGAAACCTGCCTCAATGCTAATTCCCCCTAAATATCTCATTTCTCCCCACAAATGAGGCATGGGGGAGAACCATATCAACCAAGATGGAGTTATACTCTGGGATTACAACAGTTGCACCAAAGTCTATTATCAAGAGACTGTGCACAGCCTTTTTTCAGCACATGAATGAACTCCAGGGCAAGAAGCACCTGCTGTAGCTTCAGAAGTGTGAAGTGGGTCTGCCCTGAGTCAGCTCAGGGCGAGCAAGAGAGTGAGAGCAGCTGCCTATAAATTTCCCCGGCAGCAAAGCAATCAACACCATTGGAGCCAAAAGAACAACCACCACCATGGACATGCTGTCTTTCACGTGGCTAGTTTATTATTAATGAAGCCTTAGACCCACAAGTTACATAAGCAGTATGAAAAACGTGATATGAATTGGCCTGGCACCAAAGGACTCATGACAGCTCCACGGGAAGCACTGCAGCTTCTGCGGACCAAAAGCATCCAGGAGATGCAGAACACACAGACAACACCATGATAGTGTCCAAGAGTACCTTTTTTCCTCTCTTCTCTGTTAATGCATGATATAAATATTACTGCCAAAAAACAGTGAATATTTCACTATCATTTTGAATTCATCACTGGACTAGACTAACCAGAATCCTCCTAACATTTTCAGTTTCCCTTTTCTTTTCCCTATTATTTTTATCTACTTAGCTCCTATTTTCAGATGGAGGCATGCACGCACCAAGTGACATTGCTTTCATGTCATGTAAGCACGTGTGTGACTGCTCCACCAGACACCTCACTAGCTACTTGTGCATCCTGGGACATAACCTGCAGGCCTGCTAGCAGCCTGGTGCTCTCCCAGATTGCAGCATGCCAGGCTGCCCAGACTAGCTCACACACTACCATGCACCCACCACTGGTATCACACCTGTTAGCTGCTCTGCCCTAGGGAGAAGGAATGACTTTTACCTTCTCACTAAACATCTAGAAAACTATTTTGGTCCATTTTGGCAGTTTCCATTCATCCATATGACCAGCCTATCAACTTCTGATGAAAATGTCTGTCCTTCTCAATGACAGGCAGTTACATAACTGGATACTCAATTATCTTGAGAGTGCATTAAATATGCTGGGATTTGGGAGGAATATTGCACCACCAGTTTTCTGCCTATAAGAAGCTCTGATTTTCAGTGGGGAGGAGAATCAGGGTGCTTGGTGATACATCCTCTGCTGCTTTTTGCTCTTCGTCTTGCACCATGATGCCACATGGAGAGGAGGCAAGGACACATCTGGCTGCCACACTTCAGCCCCACTGGGGGTTTTTACCAAGTACCACGAGCAGCAGCAGCAGATGCACTCAGGAGCTGCACGTGGCCCATCAGCTGCACTTTTGTCACCCTGCATGACAGCCCATGTTAAAAGGAACAGTTAGCTGTGCCATTTTCTTTGGGCTGAGAATGCTCCATGAAATCTGAACCTCACGTTTCCTCCAGATGCTCCACAGCTGCTGCTGAGGCAGGCATGGCAGATGTGGCCCCAGGAGGCTGGCACAGCCCCACAGGTGTCCTGCAGGCTCCAGGCTGGCAGACCCGAACTGCAGCTCACCCTCTGGGGCCAGGGAGTAGGCTGGGACAGATAAGCTGGAAAGGCAGACTGTCTTGCCTTTAAGGGCGACATGGAGGTCTTGGACAGCAGCCAGAAGGGCTCCTGATCAGCACCACTCTATGATGAGCTTTTTTGATTAAAGTTTGAATTTTGAAGCCAATATATAGAGATATACTTGGAGGGGATGCAGGACAGAAATTTATTTTCTTCTCCTCTCCCCAGAGAATTTTTTGGCTCTTAGGCTAAGCTGACGCACATGCAGAGAGCCCCCAAAAGAGGTGGAAGGTCCTGCCCCTAGCCTAGCATCTGTATTGCCTCCCTTCTGCTAGTGTGTGTAGCAGTGAGGTCACACAGAGCTAGGACCTAATCCACCTGGAAACTACTTCTATCAAAAAGTAGTGATGGCTTTTCAACTCAGTCAGTACCGACAGCCACACATCTCCCTCATCCCAAATGAATGTTGCTGTAGAGGCATAGAGACAGGGAGAGGCAAGAAAAGTCTTCAACATGCACAATTTGGAAGAAGAGGAAGCAAAGGGTTTTTAAAAAATCTAGACATATTTATCCAAATATTTCCTTTTTTAGTTACCACCCTTTCACAATCAAACAGCTCAAGTGGAAAATGTTTCCTAGAATTGCTTGTGTGATCCCCTTATCTAGGGATCAAAAGTGTCCTAAGATGGTATCAGTTTCACCTGAGGGGGAACAAACCTTCGATTTATTTTCTATAGCAAAGGAAGAGGCTGCATTTTTTTTATAAAATTCCCAAAGAGTATTTGGAGACATCCCCAGTCTGGTTAGATTACAAGACAAATACTTTGTTCAGAGCCAGAAGAAGAACTCTGCTGATTCCCAAAAAATAATACAGTAATAATGAATAGTAAATGTAGGTCAGATGCTCAGCTAAGAAAAATGATCATTGCTTGTCAGCCCTTTGCAGAGCTCAGGTGGTTTATAGCACCTGAAAGGACCAGGGTTTCTCACTCTATCTGAAGATATCTATTTGCCAGAGAATTTCTTATTTGCCAGAGTGGTGTAAAGCTGCTATTGACATGAATTTGGGATGCTTGCTCCACTCATGATTAATGAGGCCACAAGTGAGTTATATTAGTCACTCACTCTGGCATGACTGACACTTGGGTTTTTACTGTTTCATACCACTGCCTCTTGTTTATGCCAAGGAATTTACAGGCACAGACCCTAAACCTTAGACTTTATTAAATCTTCCTTTTTGATGTCTTGATATATACTGTTCATTTGTCTTAGCAGAGATCTGGAAGGGAAAATAAATATATATGGTGCATTTTTAAATGTCTAAGCAACTCGTTAAAACAGCAGTTCTATCACTAATTTTGACTTTAAAATATTGTTTTTTCCAACCTGCTAAAATTGGAAACCCTTGCTGTGTTCCTCTGGAAATCCTCAGCCCCCAGTAGCAGAAACCTCTTTTCAAGCACTCATAATGATATATATTGAAAATTGTTTCTTACAAATGTCACTTTTCAGGGGATTTAGTATTGTACATACAGCAAAACCAGCAAACAAACTAGTTGATTGACTGGATGGTTGAGTTTTGAGTGGAAGCAGGATTTTGTATTTGAAAAAGAATTTTTTTTGCTCTTGGCCAATGTGCAAAAACTTAAATTAAATTGTCTGAGGTATGAAATCTCAACTATATGTTCACATTTACAAGCAGATAAATTTGTTCTAATTAGAGTTGAGATTTCCAGCTACATAAGCCCAAGGGAATTCACAACCAAAAAGTTGTTCTCGAAGAAAAGTCTTCTCAAGCAACCAGGGCTAAGGACTGAGGTGATCAAAGGTGAAAAGTTAGATTAAGCACATGGGTATAGGAGGTATAAATGTGTGCATGTGTGCATATCAAATACCGATATAAATCTGAGAATCAATTCAATTTAGCATTTAAAAGCTTGGCTCCACAGGAAAACTACACTGCTATAAACCTAAATGTGAATCTAAACTCTTACAAGCACTCAGGCACTGTCCTCTGTGAATATCCTTGCTCCAGGGTTGACTGTGTACTGCCTTGTGAGTAGCTGCTAAGATTTTTCTGCCACAGTCAGTTCTTAACTCTCTACCTCAACTCTAAAATACAGTTTAAGTGATCTAAACTGCAGGCACAAAACATCTATTTATTTACACTGGCTGCTTCATTTCCACCATGACACGGAGTTAGTTAGGGTTGAATTGAAAAAGTGACCACAGGTATCTCTGGAGATAGCTCAATAAATGTATATTGTACTCACAGCCACAAATGCATTTTCACTCAGGTGAACGTGCCCAGGAGAGTGGGTCTGAAAACACTCTTGACATTTTCATTCTGTTGGCTAAAGGGAGAGGCTGAAAAGCCTGAGGAGATGGAAGTCGTGTAAAAGCTACTTCCAACTGTATGTAAAATGTTTAGCGACTCCGGTGTCATAACAATTTGACACTGAGCTGGCAGTATACACCTGTGTGCCAGTTTCACAAGAGGTAAAGGACATCTTTCCTTGAATTGCCAAGCCTACTCCAGTGATCAGTTATTAATGAAGAGGTGACAGGGGCTGGGACTGGAGGGCTGGTTTGTTTCCAGAGGTAGTAGGGCTGTTTTACTCAGTTCCAAGTTAGTGACATCTGCTTGGACTCAGATCCTCATGAGGTTCTTACTCCTGTATATTATTTACAGTGTGCTTCTTTTCCAGGGGCAAATGTCTAAAGATTTTGTAGTTGGGTTTTTTTATAGAGATACAGCTCTAGCACGTAAAATAATCTCAGTGAAATGAAGGATGGAAATAGAGGCGAGAAGGGTTAGAAGAAGAGCAGACAGGAAAATACCAAGCATAGCTAATAATAAAGCAAAGTGCCCAGATGATTTATTTTCTTTCTTTCACTGATGCCTTTTGACAACAGTTAAATATCAAAAAAGGAGACAGACCAAAACTTCTGATAGAAACTTCCTCCCTGCTCCTCTACTTAACTTCAGGGAAGTTCAGTTCCAAATTTTGCAGCTTTCTCCTTTTTGATATTAAATAAAAAATGCTACCATTTGCCAACAGTTACATTCCTCAGCAAATCCATCTGCTGCTGTGCTGTTTCCATGGAGGTTGAGTTCATCAGCTTTTGCATGATTTTGATGCCCATGCACGTTTTCAGCAGCTTGAAGGCACACCTGAGAAACTGTAATGACCCTCTCTTCAGAAAATCTTTTGTAGCTTGGTACCTGCACCCTACAAGGCCCGCTGCAATTCTGAGTCTCAAATCAGTCACTTCAGCTAGAGAAGGGCTATGACAAGGTGAAAGGAGTTTAGCTAACAACTTAGCCTTTGTTAATATACAAGCACATAACGAATTTAGGAATGAACTTCTAAATATGCATACTTCCCACCTACTCTCATTATCAGGAGAGGACAAAAGCCTCAAGATGCTAAAAAGCTGATGTGGGCCATCCCTCCTCCTCAGGTTTGTTTATTGTGTGCTTTAGGGTATGGTCAGACTGCTGCCACGGCCACTGGCACCCCTGTCCTGCTCTGCTCAGCCCCCTCCAGAGCTCACTTCCCCCTCAATTTTGTCAGCATAAATGCACATGAAAGGGCTTCCTAACCCAACTGCTGAAGTGATGAGAGTTACAAAAATAAACATAGTACTGGAAGTGTTGAGGCTGACCCAGATTACTGTGACAGAACTGGGTTAGGGAGCACCTCCAACCTGCAGTTGTGGCAGATACAAAGCAGAGATGATGCTTAGCAGGAAGGGAAAAGGACAACTGGAACACAGGAGTTAGCTGAAACCAGGTTCATCTGAGGTCAGAAAAGCACATTAACCCCTGCTTTAAGCAGTGCCTGCTGTCAAAACAGCATCTCTTTCTTAGCCTTGTGAACCCTTTCCTATGGTACAAGCATCCAAGTAGACTTTTCAGTGATAATGGCAGCAAAGCTAAAACAAACAATGAAGGCAAGGAGGGTCAGTGAGAAGCTGGTTAGAAGTGGAGGTTGCCCTTGTTTTATTATCTACTCAAAAGACTCGAGAAAAGTCCTCTTTGTCGGCCAAAACTTTAGAAGGAGATGAGTTGTTTTTTTCAAACCAACAGAAGCTCCAGGCTAGTGATGAACTCTGCCATCTCAGCAAACACCTGTGAACTGAAGTCCATCCCTCACTCCACATTAGCATTCTCCCCTCTCCTTATACTTGTTATACCAGCCACTTGAGTCAGTGAATGTTTGACCATTTCACATCTCTGGGCCTGACTCTGGTCATGTGTTAGAAAAGATTATTACGAGAACAGGAACAATTATTACGAAGAAAATAAATTTTCAGTTTCTTAGAAACCCTCTTCCGTGACAGGTTGTAAATCAAATGGTATCAGAAGTAAGTGTTTTTTCACAGAAAGGGTCAAAAGGACAAAGCCTCTGCACTTTCTTATTCGGGACTGGGCTGGGTGGAAGAGTAGGAAAACTGGCACTAGAAAGTAACCAGTCACCCACCAAGGGGAAACTATATGTCTTTGTGGAGAGAAGGCATGTGTCAGATCCAATCCAGAGGTCAAGCCTGGGAGAGAAAGAAAGGATATTGAAGACAAGGCAGAAAGGCTAGCTCTATTTTTCAAGAGCATGTGGAGCTTTCCTGGAAGGGCACCTCTTATGAGAGAAGTGTCCTGCTCAGCCCAGTCCAAGGGAAGTTGCTATAGGCAGGAAATGTGGTCAGGAAAAAGTCCTCATCAGCACTGGAACACAATCAAGACATGATATTAAGAGGAAGCCATTTGCATTTGGTAAACAGGTAGTATTAGTGCAACAAAACCCTGGAATTAGGCTAAATGTTCTGGACATTACCCACTGATGACTTCTCTGCTGTTTCTCATGAATAATGAATACATATGATCATACAAAGCACTCATTTAATAGCAACTTCAGACCAGTTTGAGGGTGTTGGTTTTGTAGTCATCCCTGGAAAGACTGGGCTCTGAGTAATATCATAACAGGGTCACTGTGCTGTAACTGGTTAAAAGCACCTCTCATTCTTGGCAGCACGTCCTCAGGTCTCGACTTTATGATTCAGGTCATAAGAGCAAAGTGATCAGAGATATTAATAGACATAGACATATTAATAGATTAATAGATATTAATAGCTGGAAGATAGAAAGCTGACTGCACACATGAACATCTCCCTTGAGTGAGTTTTGTGTCTGAGCTTGGTGAAAGGACTGAAGTGCAAGGGAGAGAACGTCATTCTCATTCCCAGTAGTATTTTATTGATTTTGTTCATATAATGCAGTTCAATAACTCATCCCCCAAACAGATGAAACCCCAGCTCCATATAAATAGGTATTAATCTCATGTAAATTACTGACAAGTCTTAATTAAGCAATAAGATGGAACAGCCCATATAGTCTGATTAATGGCATACCCAGGACATGCACCAGGGCACAGGGAAGCCATGGGCAAAATAAAGGGCTTCCAGTCCACTCATGGCATGAAATCAATCAACAGAACAGTAAACCCAAACATATCCTTGGGTATTGTCATAGTCAAGGATTTGACTGTTGCTCCAGCCTTGACCATGCAACTTCCAGCAGTTTAAAAGAAAGCATGGCAGAAACTGAATCTCTCCAATTCTTCCAAAGCAGCCGACTATTGAATTGCATTGCTGTTTTTATTTTTCTTACTCATCCAAATAAAATATGACAATAGTAGCAGCAGAAGCATGGGAGAAGGTCTACAATGCAAGAAACTCACCGAGCAAAGAGATGCCTTTGCAAATCCCTGGAATAGGCCATGCTCCTTGGTGCAAGTTTAAAACAATTCTGCTCATTTTAGAGGGCACCATTCCAATTTTGTTAATGGTGCTGTAAATTAGGAGGGACTCTATGGAGGTCAACAGAACTAAAAGAGTGTGAAATTGATGTGAGGGAAAGAAAGTGGGAAAAAAAGCTCCATATGTTTCTCTCCCTGCACACAAGTGTCAGACTCTTCTTCCTGGTTTATTAAAGAATGCTATAGCCCTTTCTATTGCCCACTAGAGAAGTACACTATTAGCATACAGCTGCACCTCTTAGGAGAGCAAAACCAGAAAGAAGCAGAGTTTTGGTGGAGTGGGGGTTTTCTGTTGTTTTGTGGAGTTTTTTTCACAACAGGCAATACAAAATGCACAGAAGAGAGAGATGTGACAAAGTTGTTTCTCTGCTACCATAATTCAGTTCATTTAGTCAGTGGAATTACACTGACTTACTGTAGATGATCAATTTACCTCAGTCTGCCCCCACCTCTTTCTCTCTGGATCCAGAGAGGTTGAAAGCAAGCACTGAAAAGAAAACAACATACAAGGCCAAAGAAACTCAAGTGGCAGACAACTTTGTGGAACGATAATGCATGGATATTTAACAGCACGAAGACTACGTGCCAGAAAGGGAAAAGTGAGACAAAGGACATTCCAATAAAATTGGGAAAAGTTTCCATTAAAGAAGGCATTGCAGCTGAACGGTTCTGAACTGTAGGGGAAAACACAGGTTTAAATTAGTGAATGAGGGAGACCCACTCTACTCTACATGCTGAGATTATGGGTTCATAAAAATGTGAGCCCATTGATCACAGGTTCCCATTCCCTCCTTGCTCAGGATCTTCCTAGTCTCCTTCATCCTGGAGCTCTGCATGCCTCCATTCCCACTGTTGTCCCTCAGCCCTCCCACCACTACAGGGGCTGCCTGACATTTTCTTTTGTTTTTTTTCCTTTTTTCCTGTCACTTCACCACCCATTTTGTGGGTTGTGCTTTAGTAAGGCAGGAGGAAGAGAAGAACCATTGGCCATTGATTATTGTGACTAAGGACTTCAGCCCTAAGGATAATTGTCCTTGCTGATTAAAGTACTGGCTGTGGCCATCAAATCACTTTCTAGCTTAATAGTACTCTTCCTGCGTGCTCTGTCCACCCTTATAATCCAACTGAAAAAGTTCAGAGCAGGCAGGAAGCTTTGACATTGAAAATCAGATCTTTTACAGGACTGTTACAAATAAAGCATCTGTTGAGAACAATTTCTGTGAATCAAATATGGTTGGTTATTATTTGGGGCAGCTGAAGGAACAACCAGGTCAGTTGTTCCATCATTGCCTGCCTCAGAGAGCAGTAAGCTCTGGCTGAGGTGAGATGAGCAGGCAGAAGTCAGCAACCTCTTCAGACACCTCCACCGAATCCAAACAGACAGCAGAAGTCAGCAGGTCTTGGACAAGTCAGGATGCCCTGCTAATTTTTCTCCTAACTTCAGCACTTTGGGGAGTTTCACCCAAACACCAGAATAATGAGACCTATTTTTTTTCTTTTGCTAATTAGTCTGCATGTCAGCTACCCTCCCTGCACACATGCACAGACAGACCACACCCCCAGTTCTCCATTTGAGCTACTGGCAGCCCAGCTATGTCCAAGTTAGCAAAGACCTCTAGGGCAGATGTAAGTATAACCAGCTGAAAGTGCTTTGGGTAGTGCACCTTTTAGTCTGGTTCACTGATATGAATGAACTCTATCAGAAAAAAAATAAGTGTTTGTTTTTATGCTTCATGTTGGTATAACCACAGCTACCATAAAAATATAGCTAAAAATGTCACACCAGAATCACGCCCTGACTGACAATGAAATACCAGCCAATGTCTCCAGCATAAATCTTGCATAAAGTACCAAGGTTTAATTTCCAGGGCAAAGGGAAGGAGGCAGACCTGGTAGGCAAGAATTTAAAGGAAAAGAAAGAAGAAAGGCATCTTAAAGAGAAAACAATTCTATTATTAAATAGATATTCATTTATGCACATTAGCAGATAGTGCTGCATCCCATTAGCAGTCACTCTCAAACCAGTAAGAATTTTTCTGTTTAAGACCTTTGGATAAAGCTGCCAATTGTTGAATGGAAAAAGCTCCAATGAAAATATTTCATTTTGGCAGAGACAAGGCCACCTACGAGGCTTTCATTTCCCTTTTTTCTCCTCGTTCTCCCTCTTCCAACCCCCTTGCAGCCATTAATTTACTAGCAGCAGCTGTGATTGTCCGAGATATGCAGAGAAGCATAAGACCATCCTGTGCCTCATGCCAATGCTGTTAGTTCAGGAATATTATGGGATTATTTTTTAAGATGTTCCTCCTCCTGTATGCAATGCTGGAATTGAAAAAAAAAGGAACTTAAGAGGATTTTCATGCAGCGTGTTTGTTATTCATTTTGTTGTTGCCACAGCGTGTGGGATTTGTGTGCATTTAAGATATCAACTTAACTGTGTTCTCTTCATTTCATTATTTGTTTTGCCAGCTGATGGGATGCCAAGGTGAAGTAACTGAATCAAAGATTTAAAGTAAATATCATTTAGAATTTAGGGCAAACAGTGTAATACTAGTGAGGTAGCTTGGGAAGGAGGAGAGGAGAGGAAGAAAAGGATATAATGTGCTGTTTTAATAGAGGGTGCCTCTACAAAAGACTAATGCTGGGAGAAACTAGCTGTCCTGACAAAAATCATCACAAATGTTGCCAGAGACTTCTGTTGTCATCAGTCTCTTCTTTCAAAGGACTGCTGCACTCAGGTTTTATTTGGTTACATCTTTTACTGTGTTCTGAAAGACATTCCAATTATTAGCTTTCCTTAGGAGGATTACTAAAATAAACTGCTGCATTGTGTTGTAGATTTTCTTTTTGTTCCATTTGCTTTGTCTCTTTACCAGATAGGCCTTATCAGTGCATGACCTTGAGATTTTGATTTTCATCCTCACAGATTTTTTTCTTTACAGGTACAAGGAATGTAAAGACTAAATGTTAGATGCTTGGTGTATAAGCACTAGCTTATTCTGTGCCCTTCCCTCCTTGTTTTGGTGAGCCCTAGTAGTATTATTTGTTATTCACAAGGGGAAGGCATGTGACATTACCTTCACTGTTTTCTAGCCAGGTAGGTAAAACCTACTACCATACACCTATTTAAAACTCCATTATTTGAAGAGAATGCTCAGTAGTAAAACTTTTAGAGAAAGGAATGAGATATCCTATTCCAGAAAATATTGAAATAATTTGGATCTTGAAGAGCTGACTTCTATCAGGAATTGTCACTCTGCATTTTGGGCACTTCAAGGCCACAGCATATTATTTTAACTCTTATAAATAATAAAACAATATTTTGTCTGGGAAACACAATATTGTGGAGAATTCAGAAAGTTATCTCTTTATAGCCTCCTCCTTCCTCCATCCAGATTTTGGAAATAAGAATATTTATTAACAGTGGCAAATTGGAAAAGATACGGCCCGGTGAAGGGGAAAAGCCATTGCTACTCCTTGCAAAAATCTTTTCTGAACAGTTTCAAAACTCATGGACCTGCAAAGACAGCCTTAATTTGAAAGGAAAGGAACTGCAGCTTCTGGAATCAGATAAATGTCTGGTAAAGCATGAAGAGCCAAGTTACCATGCAAAGGCCTGATTTCCAAATGGCTCACTTGGTGCCCTCCAAACCTTGCTGCCTTCTGAGTCGCTGCTCCTAATACTGGGCTTAGCCTTAAAATGGCACCAGAGAGCTGTGACCTCCATTTTACAGCTGGGGGGGCAGCACAAAGGCTGAGAACAGGGAGGACATGCATGCAGATCTCCCAAGTGTGAGGTTGGTATCTCAGCCTCGAGCAAAAACCCCACCTCCAAGACCCCTTTGGGCAGCACATGCCACCTGACAGTCCCAGATGTCACCGTGCCAGCGTGCCACCAGCTGTACCCAGCCTGCAGCTGCGCCAGTGTACCTGCCCCTCTACCAGCAAGGGACACCACAGCAGGGGAAATGGGGGCAGCAGGGGCTTTGGCACATGGTAGGAGTCAAACCACATAACCAGGATCCCCGGAGTGTTTGTATGTTGGTTGCTAGCAAATGTTTGAGTCCTGGCAGTGACACAGGCACAGCTGCTGTCGCCCACACCGCTCCGAGTAATGTAGGCCAGGACACAACCACACCTGTGCTCCTCTCTGAGGCTTCTGGCCATCGCCCTTGAGTCACGGCCCAGGGGTACTGGACAACATGTTGGGAGACCTGGCTGCACGTGGCTTCAGACAGGTCATTCCACTTCTGTGCTTCTATTTTTCAAGCTTTTACAGCTCTAATAATTATTCATACATTATCACTGAATCTTTTTGTTCTCCTGTTTACAGTACAGCTTACAAGGAAGCTGTGTATCACTCACAAGTAGTTTCACTTTTTTAACCTCTACTGTTTATAAAAACCCACTTAAAAGGCTGAAAATAAAATTTCCTTATTGATTTCTTTTCTTTTTCCATTTGGTGAACATTGATTTTTTTTCCTTGTGTTTTTAATGGAGCTTGAAATTAACATGAATCTGTTTGTTCAGATCCCTGTTTGAATTAGTGCAGTTTTAGTAATAAAGTTAGGTAGCTGTTACCTTGGAAACAGAGATCTCTCTTAGCAAACACTTTAACTAACATTAGGGCCTACACAAACAGAAGCAGTAAAATCAAATTCCTCAGTAAGAGATTGCTGGATGTTGGTATCAGTATTTACCTTCAGCCCAGAACATGCCACCTGCCTGATGGTGATTGTATAAAGAAAGCATTAACTCAGGGGCTTTGGCTGTTTCACAATCTTTAAGTTTTTGCAAGTGCTTCTTTTCCCTTCCCATCAACTAGTGCCATGTTGTCAGTCAGCATTAAGGATTCCCTGCTTCTCACTATCCCTTAATTGCCAAGCTAATCTGAACTACTTGGCTTAGCTGTGTGATCCTGCAAAGGTGCAGGCACACTGTGTGTACCTCTGATTCCACAGCAGTATAATATCCAAGGCACTGGCCACAATTGTCACGGCAATACAGCCACAGGGAGCCGATGATTAGTTGCTACTACAAATACGCAGGTTTGAACAGTAGCCCACATACTCAGAAATGTATTGGGCCTTATCTTCTGCAGAAGCGCAGGAGAGAGCCTCGAGACAAAGATACTGAAATGTATGTGACAGTTCAGAAAGCATTGGCACAAACACAGGGGCAGAATGTGTCCCAGAGCCAAAACCCAAAGCAGTTGTCCATATACAACAACTTCACTGGACAGAACAAGAGATAGAGCAGATTGAGTCAGCTGTGTTAAGCTTTATCACCTGAAAACTGCTATTTACACCAATTAGACAGCATTCACTTTTCTCTATTTCTCTAGTTTCCAGTAATGTCCAATTGGTGCACCAGGATAGGACTGTCTTCCTTCTCTCTCTCAAATAAAAAATTATTTAAGACTAAAAATCCTCTGGAAGAGCAGAATTGTTTCAACATTTCCGTCAGTGGTATGATTCATGTACATGTGACTTTCTTTGACCATGAGGCTAAAGTTGTCTCAGCAATGCTTGCTCAGATTCCAATTAAAAATAAATAAAAATAAAATGCTGAAGGAAAGATGACATGCTGTTCTGCTGAGGTTTGTTGTTTTATGATCATTTCTGACTTCCAGTATCACCTTCAAAAAATCCAAAACTTGTAGCTTTGCAAAAACACCAACTGGCAGGTTACTTATTTAGCTCTATGTATCTCTTGTGGACAGGCAGCATAACAATGAAGAGGAAAAGATAATGCTTAGTGTAACCTCAGCATTAACATATGCAGCATAATAGATGAGTAACCACCACATTTGAAGAGCAGTTCATGAAGCAAAGTAGAAATGATGTGTGTGCAGGATATAATTACAGCAGTAATGTAATAACATTCCATGTTAGATTATTAGGGGTCTATTCTGCCCTTGACATGCCTACATAACTCTCATTAATGGTAATTGAGGTTATGCACGTGAATCAGCAACTGAGCAAATCACTAAATTAATTACATGTAAAGTACCTGTTTCATTTTTTTAAATCTGCTGATATGTTTGGTTGGTGCAAACGCTTATAGTCCAGAAATGAACTACCGTAGCATGGAGGAGAAGGGGTGTGGGAAAGACTACCCAGATTTTAAAACCTCATTAAATAAAATTAAGTTTTGAAAAATAGGCAAGGGGTAGTGGGAATATTAATTCCTAGACAGGCCTTCCTGTACATTCTTCAGAAACCCTGGGACTCTGAATGAGCTAGGAGAGACTCCTGCTTTTTTGTAGCACCTACTGCAGACAACTGGAGCTTTGGTTACCTGGAGCTCTAGTAAACAAAGGTGTTAAACACTGGCTCTGCAGGCAAAGGCAGCATCTTTTGTGAGTGCAGCCATAAGAGCAATGACAGGCTTGGATAAGGCACACAGCTACTATTTTTTTTCTGCTTGGCAGTCACAACCCCCACTTTCTGTCCAGGAACGCTTTGATCAAACAGATGTGATGACAAGGATCTGTGTGATGACAAAGTCTTTGCATATGGTGGGAGAAGTTTGGGCTTGAAATTCAAAGCGGGTGTTTCATTGAAGGGTCTCATTCTGCCAACATTTATCCCAGAGTTTGAAGGGTGGAAATTGTTATACAAGAAACTGAATCAACCTTCTCCCTTCTCTCATTCTTTCTTTGTTTCATTTTTGGTTTAGGCACCAAGAGTTCTTGATATTTCAGTACTCCTGAGCTGCTAAAACTGGGAGCAAAGAATAGAAGGGTCTTCCTGAAGAAAGTAGTGGGGATGGGAGGGAGGGAGTAGTAAATACCCTCCATCATCTGCATCCCTAGTCTTGCCCCCTTCTGATGCTGCAATTAGAGCAGAGCTGGGTTGTCAACCTTCTCCACTGTAGGAACCCTCTGGAATCCCCTTCTCAGCTGGGCAGGACCTAGAAGGGATTCCCCCACCCATTTAGCAACCTGAGAAGGCCTGGATGGCCATAAAACTCTGCCACCTGTTTGTGGTCCCCCACTGGGAGGGGGGACAACTGCCCCACATTCAGACTTCCTGAAATAGAGCAATATACCCACGATACAACCAACAGAGCCCCCCTTGCTCTAGATTAGAAAGGATAACTGAGCTTTTAAACTTCTGTTTCACATGAAGTAAATAGCCTCTCTGGTTTCATCTGGAGCTCTCTGAAAGAGCAACTTCTGGAGTGGCTTTAGTTACTGGGAGCTCTGCTGCCCCCATAGTTTGGGGCCCAGCTCCCTGTGTGTACAGGGTGGCCCTGGAGCATGCTGGACGTGCTTAGCCATGTAAAAAGGCCTGCCTTCAAAGAGTTACACTTTACAGGATCACTGCCTGCCAGACAGGCAAAGAGGAACTTAAGTTTCACCTCAAGACAGTGTGGACACAGCTGCTGAAGTAGAGCGAAGCTAACCCTGGTCAGCTGCACAGCAGATGGGGTTGCCAATTTAATTATCAGTAGCATTACTTTCTTAGTATTCTTAATAGATATTTATGCCCATTTATTTGCAATAATATGCACTTAGGAGTACCTTATCATCACTGGGAGTATAAAGAGGACCAATGAGAGGAATATACAAGGTGAGAAGTCACCCAAGGAGAAGCAGTCACCTTGTCAGAGAAAGCAGAGTGGTAAAATTCCAGCTTTAAGTGAGATCTTTCCTCAGTGGCCATGGCATCATCCCTGGCCTGTAGTGGTTCAGTGGCAAAGGCATAGCAATTCTCACAGGTCCGATTCTTTGTGAGCTGTGAGGAGCAGTGATGGCTCTGTTGTCTTACTGTCTGTCTTAACACTGTCTCACTCACTCACAGATGAAGACAGACAGCCTATACAGAAATTATGCTTCCTAGTGGCAGAGAAATAGAAGTAGAACAGAATAAAGGTGTCCAGAGACAAGCTTATGTTTCTTCCTTGTCTCTCCCTGCTCTTTGGTATGTGTCTCAATGTTGTCTGGGTGAAATTACATCAGCAGGACTGTAGCAGCCAGCTGTGGGGCTGGTGAAAGAGTGCTCAATGCCTCAAAATGCCCAAGAGACATGGTGCTTTAAGAAAGTGCTCTGCTGAAGCAATTGGAGGTTGTCATGGAGAAAGTACTGGTCTTTGCCACAGAAAGCTAGAAAGCTAGCACCTATAAAACTAATGAGAATACAGAAAACAGATACTGAAATACCAAAAAGAGATTTTTGATGCTTAGCTTCAGACATCCATGTTTAATAATACAGATGTATTTATTTGCTTGAGAAACAAAATGGCTTGTTCATCCCTTGCTTTCATTCAGATAAGTCTACAGATATCTCCAAAAAGCATTCAAGGTTATGGGATTGATATTTTTAGAAGGAAAGGTCGACCTTGTGGCTGTAGGACTGGCTTTCCACCTATGTCTATGTTCCTAAGTGTTCAGCTCAAAATCTCAGTGGCTGCTCACTTCTATTTAAAAATGCAATTACAAAACAAAGAGAGAATAGCATGAGAAAATGCTCATTGGCAGGTTTCATCATATTTTGCTAAGGACAGCTATCTTACTGGTCTCATTTCAAAAAGGACTGGACTGGCACTCAAGAGAAGCTGTGAGTAGTCAGGGAGCCACCTGGCAGATTTAAATGGCAGATTTATTTAAATGAGATGTTCATATCATGTGCAAGTTTGCATGGATCCTATTCCCATAAGAGGTCAGATTCAGATAGATCAGAAAATCTTATCATCTCCAGAATGATTTTATGTCTTCAGCATGACTTTATGTCTCCAGCACATACTGCCTTTTTAAGACAGCACCTATGCATACAGGCTCACTAAGTATACATAGTCTAATGATTAAGTATCAAATATCCAGGAGTTGGAAATCTTACTCTGCAATTCCACAAATATTGATTAATTCACCCGAGCTCTTCTGCGCTTTATAGCATATTAGAAATCACACCCTGCTAGGGCCACTGCTTTTGCATTACCAATTGCACTTCAGTCTAAATATTCAACTACAGTTTTTTGGCTTAATAAAATTCTGGGCACATCTGTGCTGGGAGATAAGTGATAAATAATGTGTACATATAATAGGTCAAGGCACTGCAAACAGAACCAGCCAAATCAAAGAGAACCTGCAAGATTCAGATATTGATGATACTCAAGTTTCAACAGTAGCACACAGAATTGTGCTATGTCTCCAATGACCACTGAAGCCAATGGAGACTTTTCACTTAAGTAAGTTTCCAGCTCTGTGTATAATAATTGCAAGATTCAGCCCGTAACCAGTGCCTTACATCAGAAAGGAGTCTCTTTTCCACTATGGCTTTTCTTCACTGAATTTTAAGGCTGTCTTGCTAAGCTCCATTTTTGGTCTTTTTACTGGGTGCTCCACAGACAGTTCCCCATATTCTTTGCAATTAATCTTCCACCCATCCCTAACCAACATAAGTGGCCTGACTTTGCCTTAGCCATCAGCTGGGTCACTAATCCTGGGTCATGGTGGTCAGCAGCCAGCGCAATGTGCAAGCCCTGGTGTGCCTCAACCCCATCCCTATCCTCACCCTGGGGCTCCGCAGCCTTGAGGTGCTGACATCCTGGGCTCCAGCTGCTAATGGCACCAAGCCATGGTGGCACAGTGCACGGCAAGAGCCAACAAAGGTGGAACAGTGGGAACTGGGAGTGCAGCAGATGTCCCCACAGTGCAGTCCTCAACAAGCAGCCACTGCTGGTGACCTGGCACAAGACCTGAGAGAATGGCCTGAAGTTATCAGGGCATGTTTAGGATGGATATTAGAAAAAGGTTCCTCATCCAGAGGGTGGCTGGGGTCTGAAACAGGCTCCCCAGGGAAGTGGTCACAGCACCAAACCAGGCTGAGTTCAAGAAACATTTGGACAATGCTCTTGAGCAGGTGGTGTGATTCTCGGGATGTCCCGTGCAGGGCCAGGAGTTGGACTCCATGATCCTTCCAACTCACAATGTTCTGTGCTGCTGTGATTTTGGGAATATAGGAGCACAGCTTTTTCACCAGAGGAAAGCATCACTCTAGTTTTCCCCTTTCAGCACTTTGCTCCTTACTCATCCCAAATCAAATACAAACCCGAGCAGCAGGTGTTACCCTAGATATGTAGGAGACAGAGGATGGAAGGAGAAAAAGGGAAGACGGGGAAATAAAGAAACGCAAACAGAATAACCCTGCCAAGGCCAGCCCCTGCTGGCAGGGCAGGGCCGTGCGGGCCAGGACAGGCTCGGGCAGTGCGGCGGGCCCGGTCCTGCGGGCGGGCAGCGCCGCCGAGCGCTCCCGGAGCCGCCACAGCCCCGCGGGACCGGCCCGGCCCCGCTGCCGAGCCTGGGGCACGGCCGCCACCTGCTGCCGGTCGGAGGCAGCGCCGGCAAGGAGCGGCAAGCAGGGCTCACCCGGGCAGGCTGAGCGGCCTCCCGACTGGCGTGGGGAGGCATGGCCTTGGCCAACCCTCGGGAAGGGCTTGCAAAATGCGTTTCTGGCGCTCTGCTCGCCCCCGACTGATTTCAGGCTTAAATGAAGGCAGAATGTGGCTGCAAGTGCAAATCTCCTGAGTGTCTCTAGGCAAGGAAAACCAGGAAAATCCCAAATGGCACCAACGATTAGTCATGAGCAGCTGAAACTGGCCAGTGGAATAGGCCAGGAACAGGGCAAACTCCACTGCTTTTTGCTGTTCTTTCCCCTTTGCTTTGCTTTTTGCATGCTAATGATACTCATTCTGCAGAAGAGAACCTAGGCTGAAGCAAATAACACCACATCACTGTAATATCTCATCAAATGCACTCTCTTAAACACTGTAGTTGGGGACTACTCTCTGCCATTCCCAAGGAGATATCAAGGCTCTTCAAGAAGGGATTTCTTTCTTCTGTGTTGGAGAGAATAAATTGATGACAGACAAATATCACCATTGCAGTCAAAGAGTAGAGAGAGGCTGTTTTTTGAGTGAGTGACTAATGAGCTGGAGTATGGGAAGAGCGCAGACCATGAGAGAAGTTTCTCTCTCTCAGGATCCTCCTCTGGTAACAAGATGTAAATGCTATTGCCCCTCACTGCTTTGTTCACAGGATACAGTCCTGTGGGGTTTAGAAAAATGAAATAAGGCTGGAGAGGATGCTTACTTAGTTAGAAAATATTTATTCCTCTGTACTGGTATTGATTACCTTTAGGTATGAATAGCAATGGCATTCTTATCCTCCAAATGTTCATTCTAGTCAATAACAAAATTAACTTGTATACCAACAAACCCACAGCTATCCAGGAGGCAAATGAGCTCAGTAGATAATAGAGGGGAGAGTTTTGGCACAAGGGAGCAGGTAGACAGAAGACTGCTCATAAGAATTATCGATAAAAGAATTATATGTTTAGAGAATCCAATTCACTATCTTGACGCACTTTATACATTCAGTCCTCAGCAATAACTGCAACCATTTCAATAATCACTGTTTGCTGAAGAAAATTGATTTTAAAATCTCCCTGATTCATTTACAAATTACTATTATATTTTTGTACTAAAGTAGCACCCCAGAGTCTGTGGCTTAGATTAGGGCTCCGCTAGAGTAGGTGCCATGCAAACTTGTGATGCATGACTAAGAAAATGGCTTTCTAAACCTCATAGTTCAACAAGATTCATGGGTATGTATTTGTGCATGTGGTACTGAATGACTGCACTAAAGTCAACACCCAAGACAAAAGCATTTATTTATAGGAACCTACACACTCTCAAGCACTGAAAGGTGCCTTAAAAAAGCTTGCATCCACATATAAAAGTCTCACTCAAACCCCAAATTCAGCTGGTGTTGCAGCCATTGTGGACTCTCTGAACTCCCTAGAGGTGCAGAGGAGCTGGAGAAATTGATAGAGAGCAATTCACAGGCATGATTGGCCTCTGTCTGTGCCAACCCAGAGTTGAGGGCAGAGGGCAACACAGGAGGTTTGCAGAGGTACAATGGGATGTAAACACCTTAGACTGGTGAGTTTGAGAAGCAGCCTCACATTGCAAATGCTCACTCACCCTGGTTCTGCTCAGGAGGTGCAGTGTCTGTTCAGCCTGTTCAGACCCCTTCACTCCTTGCAAGGCAGGTTTTCTGGATGATGTGTTAGCCTCTATGCTGGGGCTGTAGGAGATAAGGAGAACTAAAGAGCTAACAGCCCAAGAGTCACATGAAAAAATACATTGGGGCACTTGCAATTCAAATATATTGCCACCACAAAGTGCCAATATGGAAAAATAAGACATTAAGAAGAACTGTTGTACAGGAAGTATCTGATAGGAGCAGGAAACGATCACAGTTGCTATGTCTAGTTAACAAGATTTACCTTCCTTTCAATTTCAGTATTATCTAGTGTACAAAATGAATAAAACTGCATTTCAAGGATCCCTTGCCACAGACAGGGAAGAGGAAAGGAGCATGTTGAGCAATGCAAAGCACAAAGTAGAAGCAAGTGACGTGGGGGAGATCTGCCCTCAGATAAAAGCCTTTGCCGAGCCAGTGCACCTCAGGTTGAAACTCTGGGAGCACATGGGTTCTGGAGCAGTGACCTGGAGGTGCACTTTATCCTCCCCATATACAACCACAGCAGAAGCTGGGAATAGACCACATGGTCAGGGAACAGCCATGTGAGTGATCTGGATGCATCAGAGTATCTGTGTTTGTCCATCTACCTCCAAAACCTGTGAAGGACAAGTCTTGAGCAAAAGAGACAAACAAACACAGCAAAAGTTACTCTGGATTCTGATGCAAAGCCCATGACAATCAAAAGAAGTCCTCTAGGGCAAACCACATGCACTACCCAAAGCTACAGTGCATTTGAATGTCTTTAATAAGGAAACAACAAAGATTTATAGAGTAATGGGTTTCTTAAAAGCACACTGACCAACATTTTCACCATTATGAAAAACACTGAATAGCACTTTCGCCTGTCTGATGCCGAAACAATTAATGCCAAAAAGTGCAGTTGGACTACCAGATTTCCTGGTATAAGCTGAATTTTTTTCACGTCGCTCATCTTTCTTAATATATTGTGTGCAAAAAGCCCAGCTTTCTTCTGGTTTTGTTTTTAATATTTTACTTCGTTTTTAATTCTCCACCTAGCTGTAGAGCAAACTCAAAAGCATGAATGCTGAAAGTGCCAATTCAAACTCAAAATAATCGTATATTCATAATATCTATCTATCTATCTATCTATCTATCTATCTATCTATCTAGATAGAGCATAGATAGATATATAGATATATAGATAGATAGATAGATAGATACACACACAGGTAGACAGGCTACTTCATGTTTGACAATGAATTTTTAGAATCCAAGGGTTTGGCAACCCTGTGGATCATCAATGCAGGCCTGGCCTTTGGGGACAAAAACCATATGGTTATTTAGCCTGACCCGCAGGACATACCAGTCACAAAAAGTGACAGCAACAATTCTTGGCCTGCTACAAACCAGCATAGAGGTTTCATATATCAGCCCTGGTCCAAGAACTAAATCCAGAAATCAGGGAAACGAAGCCTGGATGCAGGAACTTTTCAGCTTGCTTCACACCGCCTCCATCTTTTGTTAAGCATTTTTTTTTATTTTGCTTTCAACAGAAAACATGTCCGTGTGTTCTGTTTACAGCACTCCAAGGAAAAAATTCCGCTGCTCGCTGCTATAAAAGATGTGGCATTTTGGGTAATATTTGGTGCAATCCAACTGTAACTGCGAACTGCGTTTGTAATGCCGTCACATCTTGAAGGGAAAGCAGCAAAAGAGATGACAATGAAATTTTACAACAGGAATAAAAGAACATGTTAGCAGAAAGCAACAGGAGGGATATCCAGTGTCCTGAGGATGGATGAAGGGATACAATGCCCATTATCAGTAGCAATATTTTATGTAAACACAGCCACACAAGGAAACTGAGCCGCAGCGTCATGATTAAATTTGAGCAGAGGGCATGAGCTTTTGGGAGGGAGGGAGGGAGGAGGGAGGGAGGGATGAGGGAGGAGGGAGGGAGGATGGAGGGAGGGAGGGAGGGAGGGAGGGAGGGAGGGAGGGGAGGGGAGGGGGAGGTGGGAGGAGGGGAGGGGGGAGGAGGGGAGGGAGGGAGGGAGGGAGGGAGGACAGTGTAAACATAGCAAAGTTTCCAAATGTGTCCATTGGTCATGGTAATGTAGTGACCCGTCCACCTTGACAGTTAGATGCCAAATAGCACTGCTTCTACTTACCCCAATTGACAAAAAGGAGTTGCAATATATAAGATAATCACTTTCCAAGAAACACTTCTGCATGCCATTAAAAAATCATATTCTGGTTACAAAAAACTGATAGTAGTTTAACCCTAGTCTTTAGCTGTGAAAAGTCATCTGTGTCATTATTCACGTTTTAGTAATTAAAAGTGGGCTCAGCCTTGAGCTGATACCTCTTCCCCCGATGCGGTCAGTTAATCTGACTCTAAGCCATTGCTATGCATGTTTTTGCTTTTGAAAGGTGGGGAGTTCCTAGTAATATGAATATCAAGCCTTTCTAATACAACCATCGAAAGTAGAGCTGAAATGGACCTGCAAGGTCCATCTAGTCCAGCGCCCTCTGCCCTAAGGCAGGATCAATTTATACCCAAGATCATTCCTGACAGAAGTTTGTCTAACCGTTCTTAAATGTCTGGCAATAAGATCCCACAACCTCCCCAGGCATCTGTTTCCATATTTCACTATTTACAGATGGAAAGCTGTCCTAATGTCTTTCTATCTCCTTGCTACAATTTAAATCCATTGTTCTTTTTGTATTCCCAGTGGACACCGAGGAACAATTACAACTTCCCTCCTTTGAGCCTGCTTTATACTTCTGAATACTGGTATCACCTTCCTATTCCTTAACCTGCACTCCTTGCTCAGATGTACTAGCCACGTCTTGTCATCTTACAGGTTCTGTTTTCTAGACTTCCTGATCACTAGCACTACTTTCTGTGGAATTTTCCAATTGGACGGTATCTTTTCTTTTTGAAATACAATGCACAAAATTAGACTTATCACTCCACTAAGGTCTAAGCAGAGAATAGTTTTTGTAAGATTTATTTCCTATTTGCCTCGCCATGACAACTTTAATTAATAGCTGACTTGCACTAGCTTTCCCTACCACTGTGGACTGTTTGTCAGTATTTATTCACACAGCAGTCAAAATCCCTCCCTGCAGAAGTATGACCACTGAGTAAGAACTCCGTTATGTATTTATGTTGTTGCGATAATTCAGTGGCAAGATCTGGATTGTCCCACACTTAAGCCTCCTTTGAATTTAAAACCCCACTCAACCGCGACCACCGTGTTTCAGGTTTTAATAGGAGCTCAGTATCTAATCAGTGTCATTTCACTGAAAACAATTGCAGTAATATCAGTAAATATTTATCCCAAGTTGGCCCATCCGTGCAAGTAGGAATTCAGCAGTGGTTCTTCCTAGGAGTACCAAGTTTCAGTAATATTCAGTGTGACATAAGCTTATCACAATGACGTCAGTTTAGAGGAGTTGGAGCAGCTTTACCACACGGAAAATTATAACATGACAATTATAGCTCAGAGGGTCCCAGTTATAGCAAAGTTCTCCACCCTACCTTTATCCTGATGATCATAATGTCCCAGGAGAGTAAAGCCTCTTTCAAATACCAATAACACCCAAACTATGGCTACATTGTAAGTGCAACTATCAGCTCTTTAGTGTACTTGTCCAAAGGGAAGTTCAATCTCTATTCACTATCTTAATGTTATGGACTTAATACTTGTTTCTATTTATAATCTTGAATGTGCTATAAGGAACCAGCTACATTTTCTCTTTCTGCTCTACAGGTAGATCCTTCTCTTTTAGCAACTGGCCTAATTTGCAGATAACAAGGTTTTCTCAGTAATGTGGCCTAGACAGCAACCCAAAAATTCACTGTCTTGAGAAAAGGACGTAACTCGACAAGTGGTTTTTTCACTTGAGTAGAATTACGGGTATCCATCCACTGTTTAACAAGGCAATGAAGAATTTAAATGAAATCTGCACATGCTCTATATTTGACCCTCCTCTAATTTTGATTTTGCCAAGTGTTTAAGCATTTGGAATGAATTAAACTTTACATTGGAATACCTAGCAGCTCAAAGCAACAAGTCTTCTAACTCCCATCAAACCCACATACATAATTCCCAGAGGTTCCGTTTGAAAATCCCTATTTTCAATGTTTGTGTCCATTGGATAAACAGCTTAAACATCACAAAGGCTGTTTTGCACAAGTTCATCTGGCCCTGAAATAATTTAATGAAAATCATAACATGATTTAAGCTCTTCTCAGTGCCCATAAATTTTTATGTATCCCTTACAATATCAGCGCTGCTGCTACTGCAAGCACTCCATCACACTAAGCGTAATCTCTTCGCTCAGATAGCTGGCATGTCCGAGTAGAACGAACCGACATCGGGCAGTTGAATTGTTTGTTTCAATTTAACTG